>CM031694.1:14550953-15245953 GCA_018466805.1 Hippocampus abdominalis | reverse complement strand
AGCGACTTCTGCAAACTACCCCACCCCCACCTCCTCCAAAGGAGATTAAGCCTGTCTCATTTACAGAAATGTTTATGCATTATTTTCCAGAAGTCCACTTTTTATGCCAGACAGGGAAAATATAGCCATCTGGACTGACTATCACACTAATCCCAGGTGACCCACAATCAAATAAAGTAGCCAAGCTTACACAAACACGAACACACACGCGCGTGCACGCACACACAAAGATGTGAACATAGAACTGAATACAACATCCTTTTACTCTTCATGCATGCGCTTTTTCAGCTCCTGCTTTCTAACTTTTAGTGCCACAAATCAAGTTGTATAACAGTACTTACAACACGCCGAACATTTACTTGGTTAGTCATTTTCACTTGTGCACTGTACAATTGGGAGACACTCTCAAAAGAAAATTCAATCAACCTGAAGGGTGCAGCAACACGTGACCGTTAATTTAAAAGTTAGATGATTTTTTTTCTGCTCATACTAGATTTTTGTTTGTTTGTTTTTTTAATTGGAAATTGTATCTGCATCCTTTTGGCAGTGTAAAAGATCCAAACAGTCAACCTGGATTTCCTTGATTAGCTCTGTGTTTATGTTCCTAAAAACTGTAGCTTTTGGAAAAGTAAGAGAGTACAGAAATTGGAGTATAGTAAGAGTTAGGGATGGGCAAATGGGGGCCACCGGGCAACATGCAATCACATTCTAAGAGGCCTCTTGATTACTCTCATTTCACCCTTCACTCAAAGGTCTGATAAAAAGAATACATATATATATATATACACACACCGTAATTTCTGGACTATAGAGCGCACCCGATTATAAGCCGCACCACTAAATTTTTAAAGGAAAAAAACATTTTGTACACACATAAGCCACACCTGTTTATAAGCCGCAGGTGCCCATATTGTTACATGAGATATTTACAGAGAAAGACGATACACAGGCGGCCGTTAAAAAGTCTTTATATAGGCCGCTTCATTAAATAAGCCGCAGAGTTGAAAGCGTGTGACAAAAGTCGCGGCTTATAGTCCGGAAATTACGGTATATATATAGATATATACCTATATATCTATATATCTATATATCTATCCATCCATCCATTTTCCGAACCGCTTTATCCTCACTCGGGTCGCTGGGGGTGCTGGAGCCTATCCCAGCAGTCTTCGGGCAGTAGGCGGGGGACACCCTGAATTGGTTGCCAGCCAATCGCAGGGCACACAGAGACGAACAACCATCCACACCCACACTCATACCTAGGGACAATTTAGAGTGCCCAATCAGCCTGCCATGCATGTTTTTGGAATGTGGGAGGAAGCCGGAATACCCGGAGAAATCCCACGCAGGCCCGGGGAGAACATGCAAAATCCACACAGGGAGGCTGGAGCTGGAATTGAACCCGGTACCTCTGCACTGTGAAGCCGACGTGCTAACCACTGGACTACCGGGCCGCCCTATATATCTATATATATCTATATATCTATACAGTATATCTATCTATATATATATATGTATGTATGTATGTATGTATGTATGTATGTATGTATGTATGTATGTGTGTGTGTGTGTGTGTGTGTGTGTGTGTGTGTGTGTGTGTGTGCGTGTGTGTACAAAATATTGAAAAAAAAACATGAATTGCAATTACAGTGGGTGGTATACTGCCCTATATTGCACCGTGAGCTGGGCTAATCTTTTTTTCTGCTTTGTATTGATTTGTTAGACAAGCATAGTACTAAAATTAACATTTTGAGTGAGTTTATTTTTGTGAAAAAAAAATGTAAAAAATGAGTTCAAGTCCTTAAAATTGGTTTTTTGTTCAACTGTTTTAAAACGTATTTTTAATGTATTTTTAATTCCCTTTGCACTGGAAAAAAAAATACTGCATGAGCTTATTTTATTGTTGGGTTAGGATAGAGGATCTTGTATACATGCATTGAAAAGTGTATTATCAAAAATGAGATGCATATAGTCAGAGCATGTATTTTGCACGCATGCATTTTGCCTATATTTAACATAGCACTTCCGTCATACACCAGTGTCATATATTTAGTTGCTCTTCCCTGATCTAGACTATTGTACATTTGTATTTTGTACATCGACTCAATTTTTGGGCTCCAATGTAACTGTTTGTACCTATTCCAGGGACAGGAAAGATATGTTTAGGTTCCCAAGATGTACAATAGTACAAAACATAATTACCCGGTGATATTCTACTGGCCCCCTCAGGTGGAATGATAAATGGTTTGCGAATTACTGCATAAAATACACAAAAAGAGCTGAGTAAAGGCCAAGACGGTGACACTTAAAGTGTAATCTGCAAAGCAGAGTTTGAGGTTCATTTTATACAGCACATTTGTCAATAAAGTTGGATTCAATTCAATTCAATTCAATTTTGCCACAGTAAAAGGAGCCATATCGGGTCAGCTAAATTGCTGTTCAAATTGAACCTAGAGGAAATACGAATGGAAAAACACATCATAACAACAGTCCAATGTTAATGATAGTACATATGACTAAATAATTATTAAAATGCTATTAGTATGTTCTAATTTTAAACTTGCTCATAAATGACAAAAGTGTCCAAAAATGAGAATAAAGTCAGAATCTATTTTTCAAAGTCACGTTGCAATTAAAAAACATTTTGGTTGTGCATCATTTGTGGTTAGTTATTTGGTTGTGTCTAAAATTATGACATCACCCACAGTTTCCACCCCCACCCCAACCCCCCAAGTTGCTGTTATTACACATGGCACCCAGTCACACACAATTTTTTTACAGTTGTTCCACACATTGTCTGTAAGAAAGGCAAAGTCACAAAAGTACCTTACCTCAATTTCCACAACTCCTCGACCCCGCTAGCGTTGGTCCAGCTCTCCTGGCTCTCCAGGCCGAACCGGTCGCATGTTGAGTGCACACTGGACCCAGCCCGCACATCCACAGCTTGCATTGTTGCACCAGCGGCACAACTGCACCCCCCACGGGCAGGTGGAGGTCACACCGGGGCCAGATGTCATAGTGATATAACGATAACATACTGACGTTTTTTATTTGGCCAATTCCCTGCTTGTCTTCGCCCTCATAAAAAAACAACAACTGTGCAGCAGGTCGAGAGAGAGAGAGAGAGAGAGAGAGAGAGAGAGAGAGAGAGAGAGAGAGAGAGAGAGAGAGAGAGAGAGAGAGAGACTAGGGAGATTAAAAAAAAGGTTGTTTCCTAACATCTGTCATAAGCTGCCTCATGCTCTCTTGGCTGCACTCCACCATAATGACTCACTTGTTCTCATCTTTGACTAAGATAAAAAAAATCGTTTGTCTTAGCCAGACATGACTTGGGAGGGAAAATTAAATGGTGCCCCCCCCCAAAGAGGTATAATGTGCGCACAAAGTACTAATTTGTGAATTTCATATCTTTTCAAAGAACAGGGTGAAAAAAAACAGATTGAGGGCACACTAGGCCACACCAGTATCCAACCTGACTACTTTCGTGAAGATCTGATGTTGTATTTCAAAATAAAAGGCCTCTGAAATCTGCAATTTGACCTTTGTACCTGCATTAAAAAATGGTTGGTATCCTGCATATTTTAGATGTTTCCCTTCTCCAACCCACCTGTTTCAAATCATTAGCTCATCAGCAAGCTCTACGGGAGTCATGATAACGACCGTGATAATTTCAAAAAGGTGTTTTGTAGGGTTCAGTGGTTAGCACGTCGCCTTCACAGTGCTGAGGTACCGGGTTCAAATCCAGCTCCAGCCTCCCTGTGTGGAGTTTGCATGTTCTCCCCGGGCCTGCGTGGGTTTTCTCCGGGTGCTCCGGTTTCCTCCCACGTTCCAAAAACATGCATGGCAGGCTGATTGTGCACTCTAAATTGTCCCTGGGTATGAGTGTGAGCGTGGATGGTTGTTCTTCTCTGTGTGCCCTGCGATTGGCTGGCAACCAATTCAGGGTGTCCCCCGCCTACTGCCCGAAGACAGCTGGGATAGGCTATCCCGAGTGAGGATAAAGCGGTTCGGAAAATGGATGGATGGATGGATGTTTTGTAGGGAAACACGCAAATAACGGCGCTGGAAGACTCGACTTTGACAACTGTGCCCGTAAAGTGAGATGCTGCTCTCTGCTGGCCTTTGTTGGGACCTAACCCAGATCGTCATCATTTGGATCACTCTCTCACGGTTCGAGTGTAACCGGGGCATGTCCTAACCTTTTTCCCTTATCGTTGCATGTTTAGGAAAGCCCCATACACAATAAAATTGCAATTAGTGGCGGTAGTACAGTAGTTGTGCTGTGGGTGATGGGTACTCACTTTTTCAACGCAAATTGCCCATGCTGTCCACAGTAATGTATTTGCAGGTTTACTGTAAATCCTCCTAGCTATAAATGAGACTGGTCAGCAGTAAATTTTAATCAATGTGTGCCTCAGCATATTTTTGAAAAAAACAAACAAAACAAAAACAAAAACAAACAAACAAAAAGACATTACCATTTTTTCCTAACACATCATGTTTTTGAGATATTTTAATTTCTTGTTTTTCAGTTTGACCCATAAAAGATTGCATTATCCAGATTTTATCATTGCATTGTAATTTATAGTTGTGATGATGCGGAAGAAAAACATCCACCTGTTGCTGAACTGAACCTTTCATGTAAAATATTGCTGTCGGTATATCATAGTATATATTATTGTTATTAAAATATCTTGTAGTATTGATAAAAAGTATTAACTGTAGATTCAAAATCAATGCGGAAAAAAATTTACTCGGGTCTTTTGATTTTAAAAACATGTAGTGAGTGATTTGGTGCTTCACAATGTTAGTTAAAAGCAAGCACATGACAGTCACTTTGGTGAAATGAAGCCATGCAAATTGAGTGGTCCTCCTTAGGTCTTGTCAGGATCAGTCAATACCGAATCCTCCGAATCAACAATCTCAGTTCACCCATTGCCGCCTCTTTGAGCAGAAGTGGAAGAAAGAATGGGGAGGATAGCGGAGAAGCGTCAGTAAAACAGGCCAAAAATGGAAGGGCCTGAAGCAAGGTCAGAGATATATTTTGTACTAGCTGAGCTTTTACCAAATACGAGGCTGTAGAAATAAGTCTTAAGACTTAAACATTCACCACATTTAGCTGCTATAATTTCCACACATATTGTGCATTCCAGATTGCTGTATTCTGAAGAGAGACTCTTCCACTCATGGATTAGATTATTACTATTTTTATTATTATCAGTATTCCTATTAGTGTTCGGGAATGCTCTTTGTGATGTTGAGTGAGCGAATGGAATCAAAGTCAATGAGCATTTGAGATACAATTATAGAAGATTAACTGTTGACTGCTAATGCAATGCAATCACCACTCCATTATGTGATGCATGCCTGATCAATACTCTCAAAGGAACGAGGAAAGGCCTATGTGCGCACATTGTCACTACATAAAATGCACCTGCAGACAGGATAAAGGAGTTTAAAAAGAATGAAAGCGCACTAGCGGAGGGGGATCATACAACGTGGCTTTAGAGCTCATGAATTATTTATGTACCGCAGATATTTAAAGCTCTCTATATTATATCATGCTTGCGAGTGTGTGTGTGTGTGTGTGTGTGTGTGTGTGTGTGTGTGTGTGTGTGTGAGAGGTGGCTAAATCGGGTGAAAGAGAACAAGTCTGTCTGTCTGTTACTGCCTGAATAAATACATGGGAACACACTCATCCATGCAGTTGAACATGTGTGCTGAAACTGAATAACACGTTTATAGTATATTTAATTTATATTTCATTTATTTTGTATGATGTGCCACCAAAGAGTCGAACGGGGGCTGCTAAATTTGTAGTGTAGTGTCACATATTTGTAGAATAGAATTTCATGTCAAATTGGTTGTATATACAAACATAAATAAGAAGTATGCAAACATAATAAGCCTTGACATTTGGAACACAATGACACCCAGACCACTTTCCAGAAATAACACGAAATGTCTATACCCCTTGTGGCCGCCAGGGGTCAGAAAAGATTAACTGCAAAGGTAAAAATAATTTATACGTGATTTATTCCCTTGTTGATGTCATGATCCATAGAATGAAATGCAAATTGACAAAATTCCCGGCCCGGAACACCTTGAGGAAAGCCCCATACCGAAATTTACTTTTACTTTTGGAGACTAACCGCAGATGAGCTCTTTTTTAAAATGCCATCTAACTGCCAAGCAACAATAATAATAATACTAATAACTTATACGACTATTACTACTACTACTACTAATAATAATAATAGTTATTATTATTATTATTATTATTATTATTATTATCATTGTTTGGTGTTAGAGGGAAACAAAATTATTTTCCAGTCATTCTTCCTCACTTATACATATTCATGTCTACTAATGTTGTTTAATAATTTTTACACATGTTATGTACACTTCTCCATGACAAAAGTGCCATTTAAATATAACACTGCTATTTTAATTACTGGTACTATAGTGTTTAAGTTATTTGTCGAAAACAATACTCTCAAGTCTCTATAGTGAGTTGCCAACTACCTACATTCTGAGGGACGTGCAGACACATAACAGGTGACCACAATGCTTTTTCTTCCGTTTTTTATGTTTGTATGTAAACATCTCACTTTCGAGGAATACAAGGCTTTCATTAGAAACTTTCATTTTAAGTTTTTAAGCAGTAATTTAAGCAGGTGATCGGCTTCCTCAAAATTAAAATAAAAAACCCCCCCCCAGCAATATCAATAAAAAATAATAGCATAAAAACACCCAATGCTCAATATATCCTATATCAATGAATAAATATTTGTTTCAATTATTTAAATCCCTCTCTCTCTCTCTCTCTCTCTCTCTCTCTCTCTCTCTCTCTCTCTCTCTCTCTCTCTCTCTCTCCATTATACACTGTAATTTGAAATATTATCAGAAAGCATTTGAGGGTATTTTTGTCTCGGAAAAATGTTCAAATGTCCTGGCTCTTAATAGACACAAGGCACGGCCAGTGACTCTATGTCAAGCCAGTTGCAACAGTTTCACGTCAACTTTGTTCCTGCGGTCGACAGTAATTCCGCTGCCGTCAGCACTAGGGTGGTTTTCTACCGTCAACATGTAAATGCACACGACTCCCCGACCCGATTTTCTGCCACTGAGGGCTTTCTTTTTTGCCTCTCCATCTTTAGCTCTCTGTCATTAGAGGTCTCAAATGGAAACCCGCGCGCTGCAGCACATGCTCAAGGGGCCGTGTACTGGAGGGCCTCTGAACGTGAGCGAGGGGACGGGTGAGAGGAGAGGAGGTGACGGTCATGGAGCAGAGGGACGCCCAATCAGTGACGTGCCTCGGCTGTTGATCATATCATTCATTACGTGTTAACAAAGAGCTTTTAAATACATAAAATTCCAATTTTAAATCATTTTCCTCCCATCGCTTTGGCACCCCTTCTGGCTCTTATGCACACATACATAGTGCATACCCCCTTTTTGCACCTCTGCACCTGACAATTTAGTGACATCAACTAGAAAGTGACAAAGTAGAAGTTTAAGTATTAGTACCTTTAGACGAGGTAAGTTTGTGGCATAGGTGGGGTAACCGGATTTTGGTGAATTTGATCCATCGTTGTCTGTAACAGCCAATTGGCATCAAGAACATATTTACTAAATCACATGCAGGCACGGCACAAGCAGACTTGAGTTTAAAAAATAAAAATAAAACAAAAAACAATCCCTTTTGGTTTCACTTACTGCAATGACATTGTCCCATACTGTGTGTGTGTGTTTGTGTGTGTTTGAGTGTGTGCGCGCGGGTAGTTTTTGTTTGTTTGTTTTTTGCACGAGTGTGTATGTGTCATGATAAGTTGATGCCGATTGGTTGTTACTCACGACGATGAACTGGACTGGCCTGAAAAATCATGGAAGGATGACTGGCGGATTGATGAGCCCACCTCTGCCTATTTCATCAAACCCCTTTGAATCGTCGTGAACAAAACAAAACAGAAAAAAATTGATGAACATATTACTGTATAATCATTACCTTGTATTATTTAAAACACTGCCTTGGGCTGTGGCACAGATGGAAGCAAAAGATAGCGGTAGAAGCCAAATGCCCACTTCCCAGCGGAGATCTGTGATCATCCACGCGTGGAGCGCTGTTTATAAAATACTTTATGTGCTTTGATCTTCTGCATGGACTGCTCCAGCGATTTGAATTCTGCTTACGCAATGTCAAAGACAAATGAGCCTCAACTGCGCTAAATGAAAGGAAATGAAAGGGGCCGCTTTGTTTGGCTGAAAATCAAGTCGGTTGTGTTCATTCCCACAACGGCGCAAACACGCCTTTCTTATTGCGTCTGTCTTTGAAAATACCAAAAGAAAGTCAACTTTACCCGCTTAGTTAGACGCCACTTTGCACTAGAATTGTTGGCCATGAAATTAGGGCCCGAAATGTCTGCCAAACAAAAAACACACCAGCCCAGTGTAAACTCAAAGGCACGTCTGTGTTGACCTGTAAGTAAACCTGGATGATGGGAAGCAGTCGGAAGAATGTAGGTCAAGCTCACTAATCAATTGGGCTCATTACACGAACTGTCAGGTTGAACTCCTTTGCCGCGTTTTTCTTGTCTCATTGGTCCACCTACTCTGAAAGTCCACCACTGCATCTTTTTTTAATTCCCAGGCTCTTTTATCAGTGGAATCTTTTGGCATACATTCTCCAAATTAAATAAAATTAATTAGAAATTAGTTGATCGAAATTGAGCACAGTAGAGCACACAGTCTTTAATCTATTCCCAGCAAGGAGGAGGCATTCCCTGTCAACAGAGAGGGTATTAGCGGTATGTGCTATAAATAGAACGCAACTGCAAGGGGGCTTCCACTGTTGCAACAGGAATGATGACAAACGCTCCCCTCTCGATGGCTCTCCTCAATGTAGACGCTCATAAATGGTCCAGGTTTCCCCCCGTGATTTAAGTTCTGTTATAAAGAAAGTTCATGTTGACAGGTCATTAAAAGGCCCGTGTATGAGGTTATAAATCAGCATTTACAGCGCTGATCTAATGTTGCCAACATGTGAGGCATTCAACTGGGTCTACCGAGGATTGCGTCGTGCATAACACAAGCACGGGCACACTTGTTTTGCGTCCATTAAAAAGGTCACTGCAGGGGAATATCCAGATTATCTGTTGGATGGTGGTTTACTTTCAGATAGGAGACTAAACATCTACTTGAAAGATGTATCTAGATCCAAATGATCTTATTTCGTGCAACCAGCTGACATAATGAAAAAAAAGTAAGTTCAACACACCATTTTAAAAAAAAGGGTAAAGATTTTTGCACCTCACTGCAGGAACACATCACAAATAAGACAACATCGATGAACCAAGCAAGTTAACTCATTGAAGACATATGATGCATAAATATTTTTATTTATTTATTTTTTTTACATTTCGTCTCATTCAAAGTAACATGTTGAGTGGTGGGGCAACATCATATAGCACCCTCGATTGTCCAGCCATCACTGCTGACACATTTGCTATCATTCCAATCATTCTTCGTGAATGTTGGTGAGGCCGGTTAGGGTCCAATGTCTTGTTCAAGGACGTTTGAACACAGATTTAGTGAACACTTACTGGCCTGAGTGCTATCCTTAGCTGACTTACTGGAAGCCAGCCAAATGTGATGGACAGAGGGTGCATCACTCCGGATAATGTGCGCAGTAGGCCTGTGTCTACTCTTGTCTTTAGGAAGCTGCCACAAACAGAGAAACACGAGAGGAAAATGTGTGCTTAGTGAAATGTGAGAAGGACGGACAGAGCGGATGAACTTGGCATGGCCAAGCAGAAAAGACAAGAGCCCTGACAACAAGAAACATATTTTCTGCCGCGACTGGAAGCAGACTGCCAGAGAGCACAGGTTCTCAGGTTGTTTGTACTCGTCCCACTTTCCGTGGAAGCAGGAGACCAGCGTTTTTCTCTCCTCTGTGCCAAACCTTCTGCCTCACTTTCAATATACGGCAGTTTATAAATAGAGCACTATGCTTTTGCTGTAAATCACAGACAAGCGGCATAAAGACTCATTTGAGAAAAGTGCATGACGAAGCCAAGGTGAAGGAGCTTCCGTTGACTAAAATGGTCCTCCTCTAATGGGCAATGAGGGTTTTCATCGATACTGGACTGGAACATTCTGCCATATGGACGGCTATGTTCTTTCAGACAAATGAGTAGACGAAGCGATAAGCTTTCGGCTATTTAAATCTTAGGTGTTCAAAAATCAAACGCAAGGACAATTGGATCAATTTCACTTCCCATTAATGCTAACACATCAATTCAGCCACACGCCCAGCCGGGTGTAAATTTAACATCAGAGAAAAAGACACAATAGCTCCAGATTATCATGATTGTTTTATCATCAAGAGCAATATAATTCATATTACATTTAAAGTGTCCATTTCATTCTGAATGACTGCATGTTCTTTAGACATTTGATACGTACTACGTTTGTAGTTATTCATTGGAAGTCCTTCTGGAGGGCATGACGAATGCAAATTTGTAGATAATGAAAAGCCGGTACACGCGCACACGTGCACGCACACACACAAAAGCTAACAATAACAAACTGCAAAACAGCGCAATACCTCGTTAATATCTTCTCCTTGAAGTTATACTTCCCTAATGATTTTTTAATTTTGATTGATTGATTTTTTTTAACTGAGCATTCCAAAAGTACCAAATGCACTTCAGCCACATGTTCTATGCCTTATATAAGTTGTGAAAGCACACCCTTACTGTATATTCCCTGCTTTTCAAGCAGGTCAAAATCAATGCAAATCTGAAGGACATTATTGAAAACGGCAATACGTGTTAACTGTTTGATTGACATTCAACTTTAGTGTCAGTCTCCACTCTTGACGGCAGATGTGAAAAAAAAAAGCAAACATTACTCTTGGAGCGTGTGCAGATTACATACACCGTACAGTCTGAATGGTCCACACAGGTGTTTTGTCTACTTTCTGGATCGCTAACGTGAAGTATAGCAGTGATTTTCCTGTATCTACATAAGCTATGGTGTTTAAATAGCACAAGTGCGTTTTGACAGTTCTGCGGCTAACATTTGCAGTCTAGACAGACGTTGCAGAATGCACTGTACAGACACACAGGTGCACAATGCCACAATGTCCGTCGGGGAGAAAACTTTGTGTGGGCAGTGAGTCTCCAACTTTTCATTTAAACCTCACATTAATTCCTGGAGGTAGCTGATAATGCTGCTTCAAAAGCCTTCACCTGATCCCCAGTGAGGAAGCCGTTGTATCCCCTCACTTGATTGTGCTCCGTATACATGTGATTTGACATTCAAGCTGTCAACAATGTGCTGCGATGAATTTGAATTTTCAGAGTGGGGAAGGGAATCAGGTGTTTTGCACGGCTGCATGCAAGCTGCACAATATTTTTACCTCGTTGACTACAGACTCACTTTGATTGCGACACACCTGACTGAGGAAAAACAATGACATTTGCATTTCTGTTTTCTGGCATTTTCTAGCGGACCTTTGTTTTCCTGAATTGGCCAAAAGGAGCACTTTTGCATTCCTCATTGCATCAGATCATATGATTGTTGTAACATAAACCAAATGCAAGGATGCATTCCACTCTGAAATCAAACACCCATGTCTTCCACAGTGTCCATATTATGCCAGTGCCTATAAATACATCGGCGTATATTTGAGTCCATTTGCTAGTATTATTCATATACTGTAGATGCATGCGACTAGGATTACTTCCAAAGACATGCAGCACGACAATAGCAGGATAGCATAGGTTCAATAAATGCTGATGACAAATGCAAGCTAGGTCTGCAAAAGCTCATGGGCACCATTGGAATGATTGTTCAAAGTGCATGGGTACAAACATTTGAACATACTTCACAAAATCACCGCTGTCCTGTGAAAAACACAAATGGCCATTTTTTTTTCTTTTCCTTTTTTCCAATGTTTACATTAATAGGATGACTGAAATGCACTCCATTAACGTAAAAATGTTAAAATAACAAAAATAATGCTGATCTTACATCTATTTTACAACCCATGATGCCAATCCCGTGGCACATGTTTGTCTTTGGTTTCCTGTTGCTCCATATATATATATATACAGTGCAGTATACATAAGCTCTCGAAGAAATTAAGTGACCGGTGAGACACACTGAACTTTAAAAAAAATATTTTGACCAGTAAAAATGTTCCGGAAAAAAATGACAATATCCAAATTGAATTTTCCAGTTATGCCATCCTTCATTTTTGAAAAAAAAAAGTTTTCATTCAAACATTTACCAGAACCTATAAATAGCCAAACCAAAGAAATCGATAATTGAATTATCCTTTTTTTTCCAGAGCTTTATACTGGACATGTACAGTCAATGGAAATATGTTTTCTTATGGTGTATAATGTATATAAGTTCTTGTATTGAATGCGAAAGCATACAACGACAATGCTTGCTAATTTTTGTTCTATTGTTAATCATTTGTTATTCATGCTTTCTTGGGCCTGTAGGCTAAATACACTAAGCACCTTCATTAGCTGCAGATACATTCAAGCAGTTACCTCTGCTGTCACAAGCGTTAATAAATAAATACATTTAAAAAAAAGCGAAAGTATCACCACATTTCTGTTGTTAATTCACATTGTGTCCATTTCTACAAAGATGGAATGCTATGAAGTTCAGGACAGCTTTGTTTTTTTTTGGGCAGTGATATCAAACTATGCAGTATTTGTATTTCGATAGATCTGGGTGGCAGTTAAAAGACACTTAAAGGTAGAACTCTGAACCCCCCAAAAAAAGAAACCTAAGAAGCAAATAGGCACTAATGTAGAATGTGGTTGCGATGCTTTTGTATCCCTTATTGTCCGCATCATACAATCAGGCAAACATTAAAGTATCATCTGATGAAATGTGATTAATGTATGGGACAAACACTCTTTTAAGAGACTTTTTCATTGATGAAACAACAAACCAGAGGCTCGGTAGTGCATACCGACTGCGCATCATTGAGAACAAGGGGAAAAAGTAGTGGTTGGCAGATACAGCATTTCCCTGTGGTCCATTGTGTTGGTCTCTACAAAGACCACTGGTCTGGACTATATCTAGCGATGGACCAAGAATAAATACTAGTGCATTTCCCGACCTTATACCTCTGCAGAGAGAGCATTTTATAACCACCAAGTTAAGTATCAGCATCACTGTCTTTCTCTGTCACTCCCTTCAGGTCTCGCTTGACAGTATGGCTGGGCTCTGGAAAGTTGGAACAACCAATTTCACTCACAGTAAATCCTGATTTAATCTCTCATTTACATTTTGATCTTATTGTGCGTTGTCTTCTTCAAACATGTGGTCCCATGAGATAGTTGATAATGGTTGTTTCAGCTACTATTTGGCTACTTTTGCCTGCTGCACAACTACTGTCAGGAATGTAAGACTATCTCCATGCAGAAGCCAATGTTGTCCCAGTAAGACTGGTTGCAGTTCTATGATGTGCTCCAGGTCCCTTGAATGTAGGCGAGCATGAGGTGTTCGCCCGTTGACCTTTATGCCAAATTGTCTGCTCTGGATTCCCAAACGTTGGTCATCTGTGGCCATAATTCTTCCATCCCTTTCTAGTCGCTGCAGACTCCACATTCAGTCAATCATCAATAATAGCTCACATTATACATCCGTGCGCATCTTGGTGATGTTTACATAGTTGGTGTTGGCCAGAGTGCAGTTTCCTGTTTTCATGCCCTCTGGTCTAAAGTCCTCAGCGCTGTGGTTGACAGCCTCCTGAATCTCCACGTAGTCAGACTTACTCAGTGTTGATCCACTGCCACTCCGACCGCTCTTTTTCAGGTCATCAACTGAGCTGGCTTTAGGCACACTCGGGATATTTAGATACTGAGCCTGTTCTTCACCCTCCGTCTCTCTGTGGTAGAAGTAGTTGAAGTTTGACACAATCACTGGCACTGGCAGTGCGATGGTCAAAACGCCGGCGATAGCGCAAAGAGACCCGACGATCTTTCCTCCGATGGTTGTCGGGACCATGTCTCCGTAGCCCACGGTCGTCATGGACACCACTGCCCACCAAAAGGCCTCTGGGATACTGCTGAACTGTGATTGGGGCTCATCTGCTTCAGCAAAGTAAACTGCACTGGAGAAGAGGATGACGCCAATGAAGAGAAAGAAGATGAGGAGTCCCAGCTCGCGCATACTGGCCTTCAGAGTCTGCCCCAAAATCTGGAGCCCCTTTGAGTGGCGGGAGAGTTTGAAAATGCGAAACACCCTGACCAAGCGAATAACACGGAGAATAGCCAAAGACATAGCCTGCTGTCCTGCCTCTCTATCCTCTGGCCTCTCTGCTAGCTCTGTGCCGAGGGTGATGAAGTAAGGAATAATTGCCACAATATCGATGATGTTCATGATGTTGCCAAAAAATCCAGCTTTGCTGGGACAAGCAAAGAATCTGACAAGGAACTCAAATGAAAACCAGATGATGCAAAGAGTCTCCACAATGAAGAAAGGATCAGTAAAATAGGATGAGGTCTCATAGGTGGTGGTGCTGTTGTAATCGGTTTGGAAGGGATAATTGTACTCCTCATCTTCATTTCGGAAAACTGGCAGTGTTTCTAGACAGAAGCTTACAATGGAGATGAGAATCACCATGACCGAGATGATGGCAATGATTCGAGCTGGACCTGAGCTCTCGGGGTACTCAAAGAGCAGCCACACCTGTCTCTGAAACTCATTCTCTGGCAACGGCCGTTCCTCTTCCTTGATGAAACCTTCATCTTCCCTGAAAATTTCCATAGCTTCTTCACCCAGTTCATAGAAGCGAATCTCTTCCGAAAAAATATCGAGAGTGACATTGACAGGCCGACGCAGCCTCCCTCCAGATTGGTAATAGTAAAGAATGGCATCAAAACTCGGCCGATTGCGGTCAAAAAAGTACTCGTTCCGAAGAGGATCAAAGTACCTCATCCGTTTCTTCGGATCCCCGAGAAGGGTCTCTGGAAACTGGGACAGGGTCTTGAGCTGCGTCTCAAAGCGTAAACCCGAGATGTTGATGACGACCCTCTCGCAGCACTCGTGATCTGGCTCCGGGTCGTATTGGTCATGAGGCTGACCGGGATGTGCAGCCGCTTCGTCGGCGGGGTCGCCGGTCGCAACCGTCATGCTGGAGGGCGATGGAACCTGCAGCTTTCAAATGGGGTGGGGCCACGTTTGGCCACAGCAGGTATGCCTATAACAAACTAGAGGGTAGAGAAAGGACAATTGTAATTTCAATTTGAATTTGGTTTGTGAGTCACGGACTAATGTTGACAGTAACACCCAGAAAGACTGCATTAGTCTAACATTCCTGCAGGCAAGCAAGTCTGCGGGGCATTTGAAAGACCGAAGCAAGGAGGGGCCCGCCGACCATTTGAGCACATCGGCTCCACTTTGTCTCTAAGAATTGCGTTATGAGTTCCTCTCGTATGAGCGTGCTGTTGGATCAATATGCCATCCAGTAATATTATATCAGCTCTCGCACGGTGCAATTACAACCAGTATATCTGATTATCTGATGAGTGCTCCATACAATCTCTGAGATTAGTATCACTTCTCTGTTTAAGAGCTTTTAAAAGATATTTATTTTGAACATACTTTTAAGACTTAAGATGTGCTCAAAACGTGCATTTTTTTGGTATAAAAAAGTTCAATACCTGTTTAATGTGTCTTTGTAAGAATGTCTGTTGCTCTGGACAGTGCTGATGCACAACAGGACGAGCAGAAGTGTCCAAAGTCACCCCTCGCCGTCCAGCAGGTTGCTTTCCTTTTCTTCCAGCCATACATCACCCAAACCCTGCACTCTGCAGCAAGACAGTGTGAACAGGAGAGGGGACAGGGGATGAGGACGCAGGGAGTTACCGCCCTCACCTCACATCACGGATACGTGCCGAGACGCAGCTATCTGCTACAGGTTGGAGCACTGCTGGTGACATTAAAATCCAGGCAGGGGCCACGTCACACTGTAAAGTTTATTCTTCAGCATGGCGAAGGATGCAGCAGGACAACTCTTCAAGCCTCATGTCAGCAGCTGAGCAAGGGAGGCTGCGGGGGATGCTGATGTCATTATGTATACTTCTGATTGCAATCGAAAGCATCCACCGAAGCAAATCAATATATCATCCACTGAAAGATTCTTTTTTTAGCATAATTGAATGTAGTTGATAATTAGCTTCCGGACAGCGTTTTTTCCCCCCCCCCCCACATATGGAGGCTGTCTAGACATATGGTGCATATCATTGAGGCTAAAATATTTTCTACTTATTTGTGAGATTAACCACCTAGGCTGGGTGGCATTTACAGGAAAGAAAAGGCAGCCAAGTTCATGCACTGGGTCACTCCAAAATTAAACACAAGTGTGGCTGTTATTGATGATGATTATTGGCACTGTGGCACACAGGCTCGGGAGAGTTAGTTGGAAGTGACAGGTGCCAAACATGCTTAAGCCATTTGCAGCCCTTTTCTGTTGATCCAGCCGCAGTCATGTCCATGCACTTATCAAAGCAGAACGGGGCTTTATTTGTTATCGTCTCAGCTAATTGCATGCAGGCATTCACCGTGATTCTCTTGACGCGCAGATGCACGAGATTGTATCCAGTTTGGCTCCTCTTAAAGAGATGATGCGGAGCGGTCATCTGTCATTCTTTCCTTCCGTCCAGCGGTTGTGCCATCTCGTCACGGCCGTCTGGAGTTGCCTGCTTTACCCGCGTCTCTCATCTGTTACTTACATCCACCACCGTTGAGATGCGTGGGCTGCAGTTGGGCATCGCGGCGCATACTAAGAGCTTCTGCACGGCGCGCCTCGCCCCACACTGCTGCTCTCCCCACTTTCCCGACACTCAAGTGCTGCAAGTTAAAGGGGAAGTGTCACTAAATGCAAAGTGGAAACAACCCAGGGCCAAAAAGAACTCCACACTTGCATTTCATTTTGTGTATGTATGTACTGCAAGTAAATTTGGTTATGTAGATTTATACTGATGAAAAATACTGCAAATCATGGCGTTCAGGTTTGTGAACCTTGCATTGCCTGCATTGGTTCATCTAAATCACTGCAAAACACCATCTGCCTAAATAAATTACCAAACAATAATGGAATGTTTTTGTGTTTTAGTGAACACACAATTATTTGAACCACGGCAAGCAAAAATACGTGCTACTTTAGGAGCTAATACAGATTGCAATCACTGACCGCAAAATGAATCCCAAATTTATCCAGACAATTTGCCGGATAACCCCTGGGCCAGAACAATATGGTTTTTTTTTTAGGGATATGTCGATTCTGGTATTTGGCATAATAAAATTCTGCTCCTCGATTAATCGACCCTTATATATTTATATATATTTATATAAGGGTCGATTATAAAATTATATAATGATTAAACTTTTACATTCTGTCTGATTGTCACTAACTTTGGACAATTAATTGACCAAGTAAAGCTTACTACCAGTGTAACGTTGGGACACGCTTCCTCATTCAATAGCACTTCAACTGGTAGTGTACTGTAATCGGGTTTCCACCTGCCCCATTTCCAAGCAGGAGAGGAAAGATTTCATCGCTGCGCACGCACATGAATTCCAGCAATTGTAGTCCATGATTGTGTTACAGGCCTGTGTGTGTGTGTGTGTGTGTGTGTGTGTGTGTGTGTGTGTGTGTGTGTGTGTGTGTGTGTGTGTGCGTGTGTGTGTGTGTGCGTGTGTGTGTGTGTGTGTGTGTGTGTGTGTGTGTGTGTATGACTGCATGTGCCCAATAGGTCTGGCCAGTAATTAGTGGGCAGTGATACAGCGATGATGTTTGTAGACTGTAAATGATCAGAATATTGTTAGCAACTCAGCAAATTACATTGTGCAGGGTAGAGTATAGCCTCCAGATGCTGCACTCCAACGGTATCTGGCATTGAATCAGGTAAAAGGTAACATTTTTACCAAATCCAACCTATACAAATGTCAAAATAATGCATCCACTTTTCAACCGAGTGTTAGATCTGTTATTTAATTTAAACATGTTTGTTTTGAGTTATTTATTTATTTATTTATTCATTTATTTTTGTCGACTTGTTTCAGCTGATGAAAGTGTTTGAATACAAGTTGCATATATTCTTAGTTTATTTGTACTTTTTTTCCAAAAACTGAATTTTAATAACTGTTATGTGAAAACATAAATGTTTAATCACTTCTCATATTATTGCACATAGAGTATTGGTGGATAACTGGTTTTCTAATCAGGATTCAAGAGTAATAGTTTGTTCACCTATTGTTCAAGTGGCTGTAATATTGTAAAAAGAAAATATCTCAATGATATTATTTATTACATCTGACAATTTGAAATTTGGTGCAGATTTCAGCAAGCGTCATGGAAGTTGAAATGCTTGATTTGCTTTTGTGGGCCAAATAAAATGACGTGCATCTGACCCCCGGGCCTTGAGCTTGACACCTGGCGTTTAAAACGATGATTTCACTTTATTCGTGGAAGTTTATTCGTATACAATGTACTTTATTGCATGGCACATGTTTACTTTTATTTATCCGGGAAAGGCAGCTGAGAAGAGATTCGCTTTTGCAATGCCGACCTGGCTACAGACAGCAGCATATGTGTGGAAATATACAGTATGTCGTTATACATGATGTGTGATTGACACAATCCATTCATACTGTATCACACTTTACTTGTATTGCACCGAAACGACAAGGATACTCTGCGATTCTCCGGGGAGGAACACCTCATGTCCTAGCTTAATGTCCTTCCTCTGCCATTGTGCACAATCCTATGCAATCCCACTCCAATCAAAGTGTCACCGTCCTGATATAGGATGATGACATACTGTAGCACCAATGATGATGTAACATTAGCTCATTAAGCCGAGTAATCAGTTTTGCGGCCGAAGATGTCTGTGGAGAGCAGATGACACTTGACTTGAGAGGACTGATAGATGGCGAGAAACTCTCAAACCGCGTATGTAAATGAAGAAAAGCTCATCTTTAAATGGAGGGCCAATGGCACCTGCATGCCAATGTCCAATTCATCGTCCTTCCACAAAGATCATTGAGATGATCTACGGTACACTCGACACGAGTGATGCAGTGAAAGGCATTGAAACTTTGGATATTTGTGGCAAGTCACAATGAGGGCAACCTCAAGCCACAGCATCTGCCCGTTGCGCTGTTTGTCTGCAATGCACTCTGCCATCTTCCATTTACTCTTTTAGGTAAGGCTGGAACAAAGCTGGTGACGATTATTTTGGAAGGACATTAAGCAGACAGCAGATTTGTCTCCTAAATTCATGAGCGTGCGTCACTGATGGTGTAGTGGAACGCTTGCCTGACGTGTGTGGGCAGTGTGGGATCGGTTGCCAATTGCCATTCAGCGACAGTGTGAGTGTTTGTTAATCTCTACATATGCCCTGAGACTGACTGGCGACCAGTTCAGCGTGTGGTCTGTCTTCCGCCCAAAGTCAGCTAAGATAGACAGCAACCGCCCGCAACCCTGTTCAGGGTATCGGAAAACGGATGGATACATGGATTAATTAGCATAGCCTCATCATTAGCATTGCTTCTTTCGCATCTAAATTCTGAATGTGAGTGTGAATGGTTGTTTCGCTATACTGCATATTCCCTCTGATGACTGGCGACCAGTCCTTGGTGTAGTGGAAACTTGATGATTTTTGCTTAAACTGTATTTGGGGACCACCCAGTTTTGTCTTTCGACTGCTTGACTAAATACTCTTTTATGTCCCTATGTTGCACATGTAATTAATGTTGCTGTCAATGGGCATATGAGGGTCCAGCCATCCATCCGTCCATCCATCAATTCATCCATTCATCTATTTATCTTTTTTTTTTTTTTTTTGCTTATCCTCATGAGAGTCGTGGGTGTGCTGGAGCCGATCCCAGCTGTCTTTGCGCAGTAAGGACACCCTGAACGGTTGCCAGCCAAACGCAGGGCACACGTAGACAAACAGCCATCCTCACTCACAATCACACGAAGCGACAATTTAGAGTGTTCAATCAGCCTGCCATGCTTGTTTTTTGAATGTGGGAGGAAACCGGAGTACCCGGAGAAAACCCATGCAGGCACAGGGAGAACATGCAAACTCCACATAGGAAGGCCGGAGCCGGAATCCAACGGTGCACCTCTGCACTGCTGTGAGGCAGACGTGCAAACCTGTTGATACCGTGTGAGGGTACATTTCCCTATAATTTGAGTATAGTGGACGTAGCAAATAATCTTGATTATACTTGTGCAGTTCATCTCCACTCTGGTCAACACAGGAGGACATTTGGAGGCGAGCAGGAGGTGGAGGAGGAGGAGGGGATCGGGAAGAGGGCGCAGGTCCAACTTATGACAGCACACTGCAGGGGAGGAGTCCTGGATGACCTCTACTGCTGCTGCAGCAGGTGATCGCTCAAAAACTGACAACACGTGCACACACTGTCCCCATTTTGGATTATTATTCCCATGCGATTCACTTGCAATAGTGATGTGTTCATTGACGGCTCATAGATAGAATCCATATCTGTTTTTTTCCTTCAGTCCTTAGTGACCTCACGCCACAAAATGGAACATTGTCCTTTGAAGTACAGTCGACTCTTTAGTTGTTGAGGACAGCCAGGCTCAAGGCTATCATTGCTCTCCTGGTGAGATATGTCCTTACCATCACAGTCGAGTACTCGATTGATTCTGGATGTGGTTTCACTGGTAGCCCTGGACTCAGATGGTGCAATCAATGCATTAACTGCTCTGGAGGTCAAAGGAGAAACTGAGTATAATATCAATCAACAGTAACATAGAATCACGCAAAAATCTTAAAATGTCCTTTTTCACATGAACAGATGAGCCTTGGCACTATGATAGAATTTCAGCATTTCGTATACAGGATTTTATTTTGTTTCCTCGTTCTCACGGATTGTGTCTCAGTACCTTCTACTATGTGTTTTGGGAAGGCTGCAAGGTAAACAGAGAGCGTTAGGACGTGGTAGGATTAAAAGTTGTTTGTGGATTTTGTATCTTCTTTGTTGAATTGACTGGCAGGTTACACGCCAGATGTCACAGTATTTACAAAGCTCATGTAGCTTGCTAGCCGCCATACACGCCGGCTTTGGGAAAGCCAACCAAATCAGGGTGGAGCAAACTGCACATGTGAATTGAATGCAACTGCTTTGTGGAAGCAGACAGTGAGATACTCAGTTGCCAGCGGTGAGGTTTGAACCACACAATCAATATTTATCAAAATAAAAACTTCAAATCAACAACATGGTATACTCAGAGATGCATATGCAGGAGACCTCCTTCGCCTGCTGCCGCCTATCTGTGTAAGCTCCGAGTGCCCCCCAAAAATCAATTTCCAGCTTGAATCAAGCCAGCCAGCAACGAGTTGGTTCACAGAGCCTCAAAAATTCTCGTTCTTGAAAAGTGCACCTTGAATCTGCCCATTTTTTCATGTCCGACATCATCCCACAAACCAATCTTTCGTGCATATTTTAAGCTCAACCAACCAAAACTAGACTCAAGACACATGTTTTTAATGTAGCTTTTAACTAATATTTATCTGTCTACCTGTCTTTACTTTTTAAAGCTAACTAATATTTATTTATTTATTTTTTGTACTTTTAGCCTTTTATTAGGCATTGAGCAAATAATAATTGCACGGCAACACATCAAAGATTAAATCACACACACACACAAAAAAAAGATAAATGACTGTAAGCTGCACAGTGCAGACACATTCAATGAAATAAAAACAAAAGACTGTTGGAAATAACGGATTACCATTTCATGCAAGTTGTAAATGTTCTGTGGTGCCATGCTTCTAATAGTGTTTGAGGTTACGGAGAAGGCCTTGAAAGCCATGGCTGCACGCCACTGAAGATGCTACATGCTTACATGTAGTTTGTACAAGTAGATCAATGCACCACTCACAAAACATTAGTCAGACTCTGAATCAAGTTTGAAGTGAAGGATTCATTCCCACGGCAAATGTTTGCTCTCCAGGCTGCGGGCGGCAGTTAAGTGCTCACTGTCTGGTCAGTCCAATCAAATCAACAGTTAATGCACTAGCTGAGGTCTGACAGCCGCACTAATCAGGCACGATTGTTTGTTTGCGTTTTAAGCGATGGCGCCTTTTTTTTTGGAACAATGCGGTATGGAGGTAACAGTGGGCCAGATCCAAGGAAAACTGTGGTTTCGTGGAGAGTTGTCAGGCCCCATTAAAGTGTGCGGGGGAATGAAAAGGTGGCAAACAGAGGGAGAAAGGTGGAGATTTAAAGGTCACTTGAAGTGAGTCACCCCGAAGGGCAAAGCAGCATCCTCTTTTCTTTCACGTCATCATTCTCTTTTGTATCCATCCACTTTGTTTGCTACATTTGCTTTGGAATTCATGCATATTACATGCTGCATATGTACAGGGAGGTGTAGTCACGTCTGCATTTGCTTGGATTTGCCCTCACCTGTAATGTGAATATGAGTACTGTACTTGAGTGAGTCTCTTCATTTGCAAAGCACATGTCCGTAGCAGATGCCCCGCCCCGTCTACTGCGCCTGTGGCTGAATACTACGCGGGCTCAGCCAATCAGCGTTCTCATTTATGCAGAGGCACTAGCAACAGCATCATCATTCCTGGCAACAATAAATCTCTGCACTGACACCTCTATATGATCTCATTTAACATTAATCTGGTCACGTTTTGTCACACGTGATGTACGGTACAATTTTATTATATGACAGAGAGCACATGAGAGGTGATTCAAATGTGAACGTAAAAAAATGCATGAAATACCCGACATTGCTTGACCTTGATTTCTGCTCCAGTCTCGTTTCTAAAGAGTGCAGTAAATATAATGCACTCTTTTGAAACTAATCATAACGCGGTTGTGATATTTAGTCTTCGTAATGGTTCATTTCTTCCACTCAATCACAGCTGTCGTTTCTCAGAACGCATGTTCATTCATCTTCCGAACCGCCTTATCCTCACGAGGGTCGCGGGGGGTGCCGGAGCCTATCCCAGCCGTCTTCGGGCAGTAGGCGGGGGACATCCTGAACCGGTTGCCAGCCAATCGCAGGGCACACACACAGACGAACAACCATTCGCGCTCACACTCACACCTAGGGACAATTTGGAGTGTTCAATTAGCCTGCCATGCATGTTTCTGGAACGTGGGAGGAAACCGGAGTACCCGGAGAAAACCCACGCAGGCCCGGGGAGATCATGCAAACTCCACACGGGGAGGCCGCAGCTGGAATTGAACCTAGTACCCCTGCACTGTGAAGTCCACGTGCTAACCACCGGACTACCGGGCCGCCAGAACGCATACAGTTTGGCGAATTAAAAAACAAACAAACAAAAAAAGACAAATACAAAAAATTGTATTCTATTTTCACCTAAACTCATATTGAGAATGCAGTGGTGCCTTGAAATACAAGTGTTGGTTGTTCCTTTAAGACGTCCGAGAGTCAAAACGTTTGCATCTCAAATCATCTTTCCCCATTGAGATGAACGTAAAAAAAAACAACAGCAAAAACGTTGCAATTTGGGTTTCTAGCCCCCCCCCCCCCTCCAAAAAAAAAGCAACAACACTCTATAACATGCTGTATAATAATTTAAAGTAATTAGATAATTCCTGGGGTGGGCATTCCATCAGTATTAAAGGATGGTCCGTAAATGCGTCACTGCCGGACGCCTGTTCTGCTGATGAAACTTTAAAAAAATGCAGGAAATTAAGAAAAAAAAAATATGGACGACGCAGTGATAGAGGTAGATTTTCATCTTTCAGGTTATTGAGTAAGAGAAAGTAACAGAAACTCACCCCGCCTGTCTTATGTGTTTGTACGGGGAAATGAAGCAGGGTTGCTTCCATCGACTATGGAAACGCTTGGCCCTTCCTGAACACTTATGTGGCGGTATGGAAAAGAAATGGAAATGTAAAATGGAGTACATTTATATCGCAGCCAAGTAAGACGCTGCCAGGTCCATTGGGAGCAAGGTTCAGTACCTTGCTCAAGGAGACTTCAACAGGATGTGAGTCGCTTAACCATCTATCCATCCATCTATCTTTCCACCCAACAATCTATCTGTCCACCTGAATGTCTGCCTACCTACCTGCCAGGTTGGAGACCCAGAAAGCAGTGATTCTCAATTAGTTAGCCATTTTGTGTGGGTTGACGACAGCTACGACATGTTTTTGTATTCATTTTTTTTTTTTTTGGTCTACTGCAGAGTTGTACCAAGTTCTCACAAAAAAAAAATTAGGTAAGCGACAAGAATTGTTACACACCTAAACAACTATAGTGCGGTTTAGCCTTTGGCGAGCAATGTGTCACTGGCGGCATGTAAAACGCATTCTAATTGCCATTTAAAAATATAGTTTGTGTACATTTATTTTTAGAGGTATTTTTATACAAAAATACACAGAACTGTTCTTAACTTCATTAAAAGTGTGTTGTAACAATAGAAAGATCAGTAAAGACCCACTAGTCTCCAGGGTAATTCTCTTTTGGAAACCCCCCAAAACATTTCTTATTATGGTGCAGTGCATTCCTACAGCGAACCAATCTACAGCTCCAATAGTTTACGTCAACAGCATTGGGCATTATTGTGACAAAAATTGTGACAGCATATGAAAATTTGGGCAGGTTACTTGATATCCACCAAAGAGCTGTAATCTGCCAATTAGCAAAGATTAGAGTTAAGGTAAGCCATTTTAAACTTCAAATTAAAAACCGTTGTCATTTTAGGAGTTTAAACAGCTGCAGGCAGACACCATTGTGTTCCTGCTGTGCTTAACAGTTCAATATTATAATTTTTTGTGAAATGGATGTGAGTGTATTTGTGTTTTAAAGCTCTTTAGTGAACCACCGTATGATGTAGATACACTGATATACAGGGTGTCCATAAAGTCTCTTTACCATTTCAAAAATGTATTAAAAATGCAATTGATTAGATATTTTATTCAGATTTGTTCTATTGTATTCAGCGTTTTTTTTTAACCTCTTTTAATACACTTCTACATGGGCACCATTAGTTGCACGAAGCACATCAAGACGGTACTCGATTTCTTGCCCTGTTCGCTGTAGCATTGCCTCATCAATTGTTGCAATGGCATCAGTCATCCTTTGCTTGAGGTCAGTAATGTCCCTTATCTTTGTTCCATACACGATATCTCAAAACATAGCCCCATAGAAAGAAGTCCAGGGGAGTGATATCTGGTGAACGTGGCGGCCAATAAATTGATTGGCCCATCCCTCCCAATCCACCGGTCTGGAAATGTTTGATTGAGGAACCCACGGTCATGCAGGCCCCAACGTGGCGGTGCACCATCTTGCTGAAAAATGATGGTTGGTTGAAGGCCATTCAGTTGTGGTGCTACATATTCAGTTCAAAGGTCAAGGAAAACATTTGCAGAAATGGATGTCTCGTTGAAGACAAATGGACCGATTATTCGGTTGGACATGATCCCACACCAGACATTCACCTTTGGGCAGTGTGATAAAAAAAACTTTAATAAACACTAAATACAGTAGAACAAATCTGAATAAAAGATCTAATCAATTGCATTTTTAAATCCATTTTGAAATGGTAAAGAGACTTTATGGACACCCTGTATGGTGTACAGAGGATTTTTTTTGGGGGGGTGGGGGAGGGTGGACTGGGTAAATTTACTGATGGATGCAATGACCGAAGTGTGGTAAAAAAAAATATGACTGATTGTCCCGACTGACAATTACAGTTTGGTTCCGCTTGAAAAAAAAAAGATGGATGTTCTCTGCCCTTTGTATTTATATTTGTAGCAAAACCGAATAAGAAAACGTATCATGTATTTGATATAATAAACTAGTTGGTACCATGTCGGTGCATCTGCCGCTAAACATTGTCAGTTATGACTTCCTAATTTAGCTGTCTGTTTTTGTGCTGATACTCCTTTCATTAATGTGGTTCTGGTATTGTGTTTAACTCGTGTCCAAATTGAGTCTGTGCCTGCTTGTTGGGTCACCAGGAAGTAAACACACCCTCACACACATACACACACACACACACACAGCCAACCATCTTCCTGTCAGAAAATGTAAACAGGTCACAATGGTTTGAGCATTTCGATGACTTCACCTTCCGTGCATCTCTACGGTCTTAGCAAGAGCGCGCTCTTGTTGCTATGGTGATTGCCTGCTGTACTCCTTTGGCGAACTGTTCACAATCACGACATCACGCATATATTTTCAGTGTCTTTGCAGATGGCTCTCATGAATATGTTTTCGCAGTATAAAGTAATTCTGACATTTGCAACAAATTGGGAGAATCACATACGCATGAGACTACAGTAATCTCCTTTTTTTTTTGAAGGACAAACCATTTTCAAAAAACACACACATGGGTGCAGCAAAGTGGTTTACAGTTGTCACACTTAAAAAGTAGCAAAGAGCATTATACTTTGCCACAATTGTTTACAAGCATGAGGGCAGTCTACTTGTATACAGAGGAGTTTCGCATCACAGCAGACACGACACTTGCATTGTGGCACTGCTTTAAACCTTGTTGCGTGACAATGCTCACACCGCAGGATTTCATGATTAATAGGAAAAATGCAAATATGAAGAAGCCTTTTTCAAATTCATACGCAGCGTTTTCAGCTCCGACCTCAATTTGATTTGGGACATTTTAAATGGATTAAGGTTGTCTGATTGTCGATAAGTGCACAATAAATTTGACAGTCTCCCCTCTTAGCAGTAAATGAAGGTCTAATTTGTTCACAGACGACATGCGCTTTCAAATAAAGACAGTGCAAGTCATGATCTCGTTAAATGGGTCATGTTTAAAGACAGCACAGAGTAACGTCGAACAAATACTGACAAACATAGCCTTCTCCTGCCAACATTCTGCAGCAGACCACTCAGGGACAGACTCGAGCGAGCTCTGTGGTGGGTGCACTTTTTTTTTTTTTTTAAGTGTAGGGCAGGGGAATAGCAGCAACGATCACATGTAACATACATGTATTTTAAATGTTAGCAATACAGAGCACACTGAGCTAACAAAGGCATGTGGTTAACAGTCTTTGATTTATATCACAGTTTCCTTTCACTCCATGTTTGGCCTCTTTTTTTTTTTGCAGCTTTCAATACGAAAAAAAGAACTCTGTTTTTATTTGCACTGATGATGAGTGAGAAGAAACATGAATATAGCATCCACATATATAGAGATCTGAATCGATCCGACAAATTGGGTGCTTTTGTTTTAAAACTGCTGGCTGTCTTCTCTCCATCTTCGAAAATGTTGGGCAAAATGGAGAATTGTCGAGATGAATTTGATGCTGTGATGCTTTCACGCAAAAACAGAGAGCAGCCATAAAAGAGCAGCTACACAGCTAGAAATGAAGCGGGCTGTTTGATAAACTGTACTGTAGACACAGTATGCAGAGAGGTTTTTTTTCCTTGCGATTTTCCTGATTTTTGGTCTAAAAGAGGATCAATTGGCAGGGCGAAGCTGCTATAGGCACCAAGTATGAGGACGCCAGTGAGAAGGCAGAGGAAGAAATTCTCCTCCAGGGGTAATTCTTTGTCAATCAAGTTCACTCCATTTGGTCCACAGAAATACTGTCTTACAATCCTGCACAGATTTAAAAACAATAAAAAGATGATTTTCAAAATATCATTTTGTCATTTTCAATATGTTTTCCAGGCTGCTTTTGAAATATTACCTGCACGAGAGTCAGTCGGCGAGGGCGCTGCAAGTCTTCCAGGCGGCCTGGACAGTTTCCACCTGAGAAACTGACACGGAAGGCAAAATTGTTCATGTTGTGGTGGTAATAATGACAGTATAAGACATGACCCTTCCTCCTCTCTTAGCATGAACAAACCCAAAATGTCTCAGACAAGAGAAACCTTTGAGCTTTGATGCAAGTTAACATTGTATACGGTCATAGATATGTATGACTGTGAGCTAGACATTTTCTCACCCCCCTGCCAAGGAAAGAATTGCAAACCAACGTTGAAAACACACAGAAAAAAAATATTGGTTGAATTTCCTAAATGATATTATGTCGGGTGGTTGCACAAAATAAAATAATCTTCGGGATCCAAGTGATTTTATTCTGTGCAGACATTTGACTTTAAATATTTCAAATAAAAATGAATAAAAGTGTTTTCATTGTAGTCCGAGCATGTCATGATTTTATGTTTGTCCCATGAGCGGACAAGATCAGGGTATGCGTGTACTGAACATATGAGACTTCATCCATCCATCCATTTTCGAATCCGTTTATCCTCAGAAGGGTCGGGCAGTAGGTGGGGTACACCCTGAATTGGTTGCCATGAGCCAATCGCAGGGCACACATGGACGAACAACCATTCGCGCTCACTCTCACACCGACGGACAATTTAGAATGTTCCATCAACCTGCCACGCATGTTTTTGGAATGTGGGAGGAAACCAGAGTACCTGGAGAAAACCCACACAGGCACGGGGGGAGAACATGCAAACACACAGGAAGGCCGGAGATGGGATGGAACACTTGACCTCTGCACTGTGAGGCAGGCGTGCTAACCAGTCGACCATCATTGCCGCCCATATGATGAGACTTAAAGGTAATAATAATCATAATACTAATGATGATGATGATGATGATTACTATTATTATTGCTTGATAAAAGAGAAGGAACATTTGAGCCAAGTATTTTGCGGTGTTTCCTCATAGTAGAGAGGGAAAAAAACACACTATGGCCAAATTGTCTCTTCAAAATGTGTCGAGCGGAGATGAAAGGAGAAGCGAGCATGCCAAGATGCCTTAGAAAAACAGACATCTAGTTCACTCATCGCAAGCATCAGTGTGCTTGATGATTTTCCAAAAACAACTTTTAAAAAAAAGGCAAGAGAGAAGCCCTGTGAGTGGCGCTCTACTTTTTCTCTTCACCAACCCATCCGGCTGATTCCCATTTTCCCAGCATGACCAATCAGATTAGAGGGTAAACAAGTACAATCTCCCCTGAGCGGGGCTTTTATGTGACCTGAGAAGTTAGAATGCCATTTTGCTGATGAGTTTTTCACAAGAAAATTTGAAACCAAGGTCATCGGTCACAAAAGTAGAATCAGTGATGGGGCCACTTTGTGGGTCTCCCTGCATCACTCTCTCATTTGACTGAGTTTAGGGAGAATGCCCTGAGTGCCATACACTTGTGACTAGAGAGAAATACAGTTAGGGCCATAAATACACCATTGGGACATGGATATAATTCTCATCTTTTCGGCTCTTAAAAACCACCACAATGACGTTAAAATAAAATGAACAAGATGCACTGCAGATTTCCAGTTTGAATACACGTGCCTCTCATTTTTCAGAGAAAAAAGTAACAGGACATATAAACACTCATGAATCAAACGTTCACTTTTGAATACTTAATTGCATTTTCTCTTCAATTCTGTCAATTCAGCAGGTAAAAGACATGCTCAATTGTATTCGGGTCAGGTGACTGGCCATTGCAAAAAAGTCCATGCCTTCAAAAACTCTTTGGTTGCTCCTAAAATATGCTTTCTGTCATTGTCCCTCTACACTGTGAAGCGCCGCACAATTAGTTCGGAAGCATTCGGCAGAATATGACAAGACAAACTCATTGCCTAATTCAGAATTCAGCCTGCTATGTTTACCAGCAGTCACATCGTCAACAAATAAACACGGGAACCAGTTCCATCGGCAGCCATTAATGTCCACCTGGCCATAGAACAGCTGAGCGGACTACTTTTAGTCCCCTCAAATGTGGGATGCACATACACAAACTGTTGTAATTCCGAACCCATTCACCTTATTTAGATGTACAAGGTAAATCCCCTCAAATTAAAGATGAATGTCTGCCGGTAAAGCACATCTTGCTTTATTTTAAATCCATTGTGGTGGTGTGTAGAGACAAAAAGCTGAGAATTATGTCAATGCTCCAATATTTCTGCACCTGACTTTAGGTAGAAAGAAGAACTAGCTTGCTTTAGAGCCGATAACATTTGTCAATACAGTAAATAAAGGTGCCAATTATATTGTATTGGTCAAGGAAAGTATGTTGTCTTCACAGAGGAAAACCTAAACGTAGCCTTCTGCAGGGTGGAGAGTGATCCCTTTTCAGCTAAATATGTCAACTCTTTGTTTCTCTTGGTAAACACGACCAGGTCACAAAGGGACACGAGCCACCTGTTCTGCTGGCAGGCGGTATTGGCCACCAGGGGGCAGAAGCGAGAGAGGCAAAGTGGGCATGTTTTTCATACACAAAGTCAACTGAAGGTGAAAACATGAAATACTCAAAGTTGTTTACAACAGCGAACGACGCGAGCGTTTGGCACACCCTCATTGGGACCTGTCCAAACAAACAGGATGTCTGCATTGGCAGGTCCATAAAGCGGCGATAAATCTGCGGAAACTTTTAGTAGTCAAAGGGAAATACAGTATATGCCATTAGGACATGGGAAGGAAACGTGCTTGGGACTTACCGGTGCCATCGGTGGGTGAAGAGCACCCCCTGCTGGGCGCCAATAGTGTTGCACCCAGGAGAGCCAGACAGTCCATTCGGAAATCCTTGAAGTGTGCCTCTCCGTCCACTTCCTTGGTTTCAGACGGGTTCATTCCGGGTGGCAGGATTTGGGTCATCACAGTCGAATATAGATGAGCTTGTTGACGTCTGACTCCCCGCGAGGTTGCGTTTACACACAAACCCACTTGACGTCATCAACAGCAGTCCTTGAAGACACGTTATTCAGATGCTAATCTTCAATATAGCTTCCAAGCCATCTGGGCGGTTTCTGTGGAAACAGGGGCGCCATGGCAACACTGGTTGGGGTTGCCCGGGAAACGGCCGTCACCATGGAGATTGCATCACAGCAGGTTATATTTGAGGCATCCAAAGAGAAGCACGCGTGTGCGCGTGGAAGAGCTCTGCCTCGGGGTGTTGCTCTCCTCCTAACATGTGTCTTTAGTGGGTGATGAGACACAGCACGGTGGTCCACTGGCCCCACGTGGCCCCACAAAACGCCTCTATTCTACATGGGAGTTGATTTGTTAACAGGTGGAGTAGCACTTTGCACTAGACTTTAACGCACGGTAAAGGCATAGCACAGTCTAATTCATATCATATAGGTTAACTACTTTTTCTTTTTCATAAACTGCGTGTGTTTGAAGAGACATTGAACACATCGAAACGATCCTGGATATTGCACATTGGCTACGACTGACGAATCACAACTGTGGTTAATACAACATGAAGGTCATTGGAGTATACATGTGTAGTCTTTCACAGTTATAAAGCTTTCCTTAACAGCTACAACAGGTTCCCTCTCTCTATTGCAGGCTTTTAAGGAGTGCCTTCCCTCCGCATGTGATTTGATCCTTCCCCCCCCCCCCCTCCCCTTTTTTTTTTTTTATTGTAAGCACTGGAACCGATTCTAATTGTCAGAATAAAAGTAGATGGGACTTGGGGTGTTTGTTTGTTTTTTTTTCAACACCCTCACTCATCCAGCACTGCTTCCATGCGCAATGACATCTGAGCCATCGCGCATCCGCTCGCGACGTCCGTGACACCAGAACCAACTACACATCGGTGAAGATCTTCTTGTTGATGTTGATGCAGTTCTGTGAGTTGTTCTGAGCGCCGGTGGGAAAGTTTGGCTGCTGCTTGAAGGCGCTGTTGATGCCATGCTCCTCTATCACCATGTACTCGCTCTTGCTGAGTGACGACGACGAGCGCGTCTTCCTCAACTCCTCGGGCTCTGCCAGAGGCTGACAACTGCCCACGTGCAGGTACTGGGCCTGTTCCTCGCCGTCGGTCTCCCTGTGGTAGAAGTAGTTGAAATTGGAAACGATGACCGGCACAGGCAACGCGATGGTCAGCACGCCGGCGATGGCGCACAGAGAGCCCACAATCTTTCCCCCAATAGTGACGGGATGCATGTCCCCATAGCCAACGGTGGTCATGGTGACCACAGCCCACCAGAAGGCGTCGGGGATGCTGTTGAATCCCGATTCCGGGTCGTCGGCCTCGGCAAAGTAGACGGCGCTGGAGAAGAGAATGACGCCGATGAAGAGGAAGAAGATGAGCAGGCCCAGTTCACGCATGCTGGCCTTGAGGGTCTGACCCAAAATCTGCAAACCTTTGGAATGCCGCGAGAGTTTGAAGATGCGGAAGACGCGCACGAGGCGAATGACACGCAGGATGGCCAACGACATGGCCTGCTGTCCGTTCCCTTGCCTCTCGGCCAGCTCCGTTCCCAGGGTGATGAAGTAAGGGATGATGGCCACAATGTCAATAATATTCATGATGTTCTTGGAGAACGTGGCTTTGCTCGGACACGCGAAGAAGCGCACCAGGAGCTCGAAGGAGAACCAAATGATGCACAAGGTCTCCACCACAAAGAAGGGGTCTGAGAAGGGGCTGATGAAATAGGGAAGGGTGCCATTGATCACAGGCGCGATCGGGATTGCGTCGCGGTTCTCGTCCCTGAATTCGGGCAGCGTCTCCAAACAGAAAATGACAATGGAGATGAGGATGACCAGGACGGAGACGATGGCGATGCCCCGCGCTGGTCCCGAACTCTCCGGGTACTCAAAAAGCAGCCACACTTGTCTTTGGAACTCATTCTCCGGCAAGGGCCGCTCCTCCTCCTTAATGAAGCCCTCATCCTCCCGGAACTTCTCCATAGCCTCCTCGCCCAGCTCATAGAATCGAATCTCCTCTGAGAAGATATCAATGGGGACATTGACGGGTCTCCTGATGCGCCCTCCTGACTGGTAGTAATAGAGAATGGCATCGAAACTGGGCCGGTTCCGATCGAAGAAGTACTCGTTCCGGAGGGGATCAAAGTACCTCATCCTCTTCTTGGGGTCCCCCAGCAGGGTCTCCGGGAACTGCGAGAGAGTCTTGAGCTGCGTCTCGAAGCGCAAGCCGGATATGTTAATGACCACCCTCTCGCAGCACTCGTGGTCCGGCTCGTATCGATCCAGGGAGAGGTGGCCCGGGAGAGCCGCCGACTCTTCTAACATGTTGTCACACGCCGCGACGGTCATGACGTCAGCCTCCGTCTCGGCGTATCCGTGGTTCACCAAGTTGTCGCCTCGTGTTTTGCTCACGCTCGGCGGTGGGGATTGCAGGAGGCTCAGGTGGTCGTCCATGCGCGGCTCACGACGCATCCAGGGACGGCCGCCTCCGCGGACCCCGCCGCCGCTACAGCCTGCTGTCTGGCGTCTTCCTCATCCTCCTCCACTCTCGCTCCCCTCCGTGGTGGCTGTTCCCGCCCACCACCGGAGACGTGGGGGTTATAAACAAGCCTTCCACCCGCCCACAGCACCGAGCGCCCGGGTGCATGTCGCCCTATTCGGCCAATAGCATCGCGCAAGGACGCACGCTGAAAGCAACAGTCGGCCGTCATTCAACGCGCACCGTTTTTTTTGGGCGTGCCCCCCGATCGCGCTCACGTCTTTGTTACGCGCACACGAACGCACACATCAATGGGCTTTTTAAACAAGGTCGTTGCTCACAGATAGGACATGGGGGTGCCCGTAAAAAGCAGTCGATCCCAGTTATTAGTCCGTGATTTAAGGCGTAATTTAACAACGGCAAAGTGAAAAGGGAAGTGCGAAATCATTCACTATAGTAGGTATGATGGAAAACAAAGCATCCAAAATGTCGTTTTAATAGCCTTGCCCTGAGCCTCAAAAGGAAACGTGCAGTTCTAGTCTAAAATTTCTCTTCTTCAGTAGATACCATGCCATGTAATGATCCAAATGACAGTTTCTTTTTCCACTGCTGTTTTTGTCAGTCTGGGTTGAAGTAATGTTCTGAAAGAGTTGCTGTCCAGGGTTCTGAAATCACATGGGGGGGGGGGGGGACTGTGAAAGTATCAAAAAAGTAAAAACAGATTTGAATGAAAGGAAAGCCTTTTATGCAAATCTGTTTTTACTTTACTAGGCTTAGATCATGTTGGTTTAAAGAAATGCCTTGTTGGTTGTATCCTGTGCACCCAATGAACATACCCAATGAGGTCACAAATGAAAGTGAGAACTGATTTCTATTACGACCATATGTCTCTCATTACCTTGAAATGGTTTCGATGAGGACAGACAATCCACAAGTGAAGGCATGTGGACATTCGCCCATTGATATGTATTGCCTACAGTCATGTTATACATGGTAGAAGACAAGGAAAGCAGGATGCACCAATCAAAACAACAAAAACACGAGCAGGGATACTGTGGAACACTAAATCGAAAGCCAAGTACTGAAAAGACAAAAACTCAAAGCCGCAACAAAGCACCAGCAAACAAAACACACCACTCAGAACCAAAACGTGACAGCAACATCAATGTCACAAAAACTACAACACTAAATACAAAACAATTGACGAGATAACGAGGGACACTTGGACAAGACACAAAAGATCTGGCAAGCAAAACAAGACGCAAGAAATAAAGTTAAATAAAAACTAGACAAACAAAAATGACGACAGCCTTTAAGCTAACTGTGCCACAAAATAACGGATGTTTAGCGGGAAGTCTATGGCTACATAAGTTTGAGAAGAAAACACAGTAGCATAAGCATTGAGTATACCTATGTTGGGTAATTGGGTGTATAGATTTGTGAGCTCAGGATAAAATGAAAACATACTTGGCTACATATGCTGAACCAACACTCCGCTCATTGCCTCTGACGTGTTCATACACACTAATTGTAGATCAAAGAGTGAAGGTCATACATCATCATCTAATGGAGAAAAGAAGCAATGAGACCTTGACCTTGTTCTGCTTTTACCAGATGTGCATCATATGACATCTGCCACAACCCCATTAACAATGTAAATCTTTTTTACAACTATACTGAACCCTATGTCCGATTGATTTTGTCCACAATCATGGTGAATGGTGTTCTCTATTTGACCTAAATGTATACAATAATATCCTCATGTGCTGTTGAATTAATGTCAATTGATTTGCATATCCAGTATTCATCAATCAACATTAAAGCATTACATTTTGTTGAACACGTTATTGGAAAAAGCTCTCACTGTGATGCAGTGCAGTTCTACACGACTGCAGTAAACACAACAACGACAAGCCAGCTGTGAAATGACTGCCTTCCTCAAAATGTCAATCAAAACCGAGCAATGGCAGATTTGCTTCAGCAGCACTTGCCTCGAATTGTATTACATTGCGTACCTAATGAGGTGGCGGTTCAATGCAATTGTGATATCACTGAGTAAGACTGTGCACCAACAAACACGTCATGAAGATTATTTATATCTTCTATTCTATTTATTTCTGAATTTCAAATTAAAGCACTTCAAGTGCCACCTCAAAAAAAAAAAACATGCTCACACTGCTGATAAGCGACACTGAGACTGGGACACTGAAACAGACTGTTTGCCAATTGAGGCCAAACTGAATAAAAAGTCTTGCATTAAAGGGCCGGTTTTGCTCCGCTGGGAGAGAGCTCTGAGACAGCTAAAGGGCCTCAAAATGTGGACTCTTCACGCTAAATATAAAGCGTCCCAAACTCCCGAGTCGGCCTACAAAAATGTGCTGTGCCCTTGCTCGTTCAACTTGAATGACACAAAAGCATCGGAGCAGGCCTGGAAATATGTTGTGTGGGGGGGGGGGGCAGTGGGGGGTGGAAGTGGCTCATTATGTAGGAAGGATAATTCAGCTGGCTGAGGTCATGGACATCTGGTTGCACTTGGGAAAACGGCTTGCTTTGGATCCCTCCTGAGTTCACTCAGACAATTCCCGGAAAAGGATGAGGGTCAAGTTAATTTACAGGATGTCAATAAGGTGGATAACAACCTGTCTCAGTATCCTGGTCCACGGTTCTGAGTGGGTGTCCCCCATGGCTGAATGTCATAATCAGATCCAGATCGTTTGCTTTGCTTTCATCCTCCAGCATTCTCCCCATGATGCCATAATGTTAATATTCGTAAATAAAAATATTAATTTGGTGGTTTGAATAAAACCACCAGGGTTGGTGTGCTAAATAATCACATGCTGAGATATTGGCAGTGCCATGGATAGATGTCGTGTGCTGCAGCTGCACATGACAGAGGAGGCGAAGAGGAGGAGGACGAGAAGCAGACAGGACAGGGACATCTGTGGAACAAAAGGCCGAGTGGACAGGAGCCTCATCACATCCTGCTGTATCCCCGGCAACGGGGATGGAAGGGCAAAAGCAGGGAGGAGGAAGTCGGGAGTCCTGTGACACACTACTGTTATTGTTTGGGGCTCGACATAAACAAGGAGTGAGCAGCAAGTATGGTGAACCTCCTTTTTTTTCTCGAGAGCATCAGCCTGACTTTGAGTGTCATGAGTATGAACATGTGCTGGCAGTTATATCTATGTGTAATAAATAAATCCCCGCGAGGGTTTTATCAGCTAAAGCAGGGTACGAGAGAGAGGCACGTCCCTATTTCAACCTGCCAGCTGAATTCATATACCAAATGACAGCAGGAAAAAAAACTCAGTATGGAGGAGACATCGAGACAAGACAATGAGGCTGACTTGTTGAAAGGCTGATCATGTGTTATCCACTCTGGCACCAGAGGACTGTGAGGAATTATAAAGCTGCTTAATTATCTATTAAATAGATTCTTTGACCCACTTAGTTTTGTTTGTGGTGTGGAAACGCCTGAGGACAAAATGGAGGAGGAGCAATAATTAATCACAAATAACGGATGCGTTAGGAAACAAGGAAAGACTAATAAACCTTCATCACGAGAAGTAATTATAAGTTATGAAGAGGCAGCAGAGTTGGCACATCCGACTCTGGGTCAATACTCTGCGTTGACCTTCCTGTGTGGAGTTGCCATGCTCTCCCAGGACATGGATCTTAGGTGAATTCAAGACTCTAACTTGTCCCGTAAGTGTGAATGAATGGTTGTTTCGTATGTGTGCCCCCCATGTATGGAGGCGTCCGTCCAGCTGTACCGGCCTCTTCCTCAAAATCTGCTGGGATGGGTTGTAGCTAGCTCACCCACTTATCCTTGAGAGAATAAGCAGAGAGTCTCATGTCTCAGCTCCTCTCGTCTCCATCTCAAACTCTTCTGAGGTCTCAATTCAACTTCACTTTAAAAGCAACATGGAAACAAATATCTTAAAATATAGAAAATGTATACTTTTCATAAGAAGATAGACAAATTAAAGTAGCCCTTGAGAATTGTGACAACATTTCGGCCTCTGATTTCGTGACTGATTGTTGGTAATTGCGCAGATGCGGCCAAGCCACCGTATTTAAATGGTCTACGCCGTTGTGGGTGTGAACACAGCGGACTCCATTCACCGCCAATCAAAAGCACCTAATCCCCTTCCCTTTAGATGTGGCGCCCTCACGTCTTGGAGGAGGGCATCTCTGTGTAAAAAAGAGTTGCAGTGATCTGTGCATGACCGAAGGATTAGCCGCCATTCTTTTTCAATACCAATTATTTTCAGCGTCGAGGGTGAGCTGGTGTCTGTCCGAGCTGATTTCGGGCAAGCGGTAGGGTAAGTCCTGGACTGATCACCAGTCAGTTGCAGTGCACATCCATGAAGACAGACAAATGGGTAGTCACCACTGAGGACAATTTAAACTTCCGAGCAAGTATTTGTTATGGAATGTAGGAGGAAGCACATGACACAGAAAGGCCAGAGTTTGGATTCGACTCCCCCCCCCCCTCCCCTCCCAAAATCAGAACTGACAACTTGCACAATAAATACATAAATTACAGTGCTTAACAATGTATAACATTTACTACGACATGCATATGCTTTCGCAGATTGCGATATACTGTACTAATTAAAGCTGCCTTGCCTAGTTCCCACTCTTCATTATCACGACCTCAGAGGCCATATGTGTGTGCATGACAAGCAGGTGGAGTTTCTTTCGAAGCACGCATGACCTCAGATTCATTTCTTCAGCACATACCACACTGTGTTGGCAGTTGCAGCCGTTTGTTTGTGTCTTTTCATACACGTATACATATCTCTCAACAGAGAAAGATGGTGAACCAAAGACGCCATATTTGTGGCCATCTGTGTTGATTATTCACCTCTATTTAGACATCGGTGTGACTTGGCCCTCCAATGAAAGCCACCATGCACACACTTGTTACAAAATATTGATGGTACATGCAGCAGTGATGTCTAATTTCAGATTTGAAGAAGATGAATCGGTTCAAGCGATGACCAACAAGCTAGCAGTGCTTTACATCAGTGTTGGAAAGTAACAATGTAAAATTATTTATAACTGTGCTGCAACGGATTTGTCAAGCATCTCTATTTATTAGCGCGTTAATTTTTTTGATGATATTGCCTACGACCCACACCTTACTTTTTTCCATATAGGCTCGTGCCGTACCTCAGAGTAACTGGCACTGTCCACTTTTGCCAGTGTAAAAGCATCAATTACAGTGAGAAGAATAGAGGGGCGTTAGGACGAGAGGCAGGGTGGCTCCAGCGTTGGCACATAGACACAGAAGGCCATTTACATTCCCATTCACACATCCAGGCCACGCTACAGTGTTCAAATTAGTGACCCAACCTTCACCGTGGTCGGGAGTACCCAAAGAGCACAAGCGGAACTTGCAAACTCAGCACAGAAAGACCCCAGCTGACACCCTCAAATATATATACAATATATATGAGCAGAGTTCCTTGGGAGCCTCTCTGACCGGCATGTTTGTGACGTGCATTTTGATAAGTGGGTCAACTTGCGTTTGCAGATACCGCCGTTGCCCACATGCAAAATAACATTAGGGTGGGCTCCCAGTAAGATTGGAGTCTATGACTTCATGTGTGGGCACCACCTGTCGCTTTCAGCAGTCACGCCTCATCAAACTTCAAACTGACTGCCAAAATGGAAACGTTCCAGTCCGACAAAGATGTCAATCCAGTTACAGAAAGTAAAGCCTTCTAGAGTTTGTCTTCTAGAACGACACTTACATGGGCGAAAATACCTCCTAATGTGAAAAAATCTTCATGCATTAACACTCATTAACCCATTCTCCTGCCCCCCATACGATGAAAAAAACCCCTGTTGCGTTATACGAAATCGTTTTCTCTGCTCTTGCCTCGCGAGAGATTCACTACAGAAGTTTAATCCAACTGCGACCTCTAATACTTCGTTCGGAAACGGCAAAAGCAACCACCACAGTGGTTTACATAGCTCAGAGTTTTCTGAACGCAACATACTCATAGCTGCTCTTGCCATTGACTTACCGAGCATCATCCTGGCCTCCGATTGGCCAAGAGGGACCTCACTGTCGATGTGTGTAGATACTGTAGCTTGATCCGTGGAAGATAGCGTGGAATGCATCCGATTAGCTGCTCAGAGTAAATTGCTTATGACTCGACGGACATTCAAATAAACAGCATCAGTTTCCTGGAATGCTTTACTAGTTATCATGCTAAAAAGCTTACGCTAACTGGAGCGCTAATTAAAAGAGGGTAAAAGTGATCAAAATGAAAGCCGGAGGAAGCAAAATAAAAGACATTATCCAAGAAATTGGTGAAAGTGAATGCTGATCGTAAATTTCTTTCCCCTTTTTTCTTTCTACACTGACTATATGAAGTGTCAAATAAGTGTGTGCTCATACTTATGCACTAATGGAATAAAAATAAAGAGTACATATACGATTGTGTGTGTGTGTGTGTGTGTGTGTGTGTTTACATCTGAAATCAAATTTGCTACAGTGAAAACCCCCCTGTTGTGAAAATGTCTTGCTGCAAACATGATTTCGTTGTAGAGGAGTTTCACTGTACTCAAAAACTGTTTTCCTTCCAGTTGAAAAGAAACACCTCTGGCTAAAGAAAAATGGTAGCAGCGTTTGCTTTCTAGACTGAGTTTGACTCCTGTCAGATAAGAGGATTTGCCTTTTAGCCTCGATATATAGTCGCATTATATCATCATGAATTAAAAGCCGTCAAGCCCTTTGTGTGTATGGCCATGCTAATGAATCCAATTGGTGAGCACAGCATGATAGTTTCTTCACCTATCGCAACACACATCTCTTTGGTCTTCCATGCAGTGTGTATGTGAATTATCATGCTTTTGTAATGAGAATTCATAACGCTGGCGTTGGGCAGAATCTGTGTACCTCCAAATCACTTTCCAGGAGACCAAACAACGTGCATCGTCAAAGAGAGCGAGCCATTTTCAACACTTTTAGTTGGTCACAAATATTATAAAAATTACGCCGACATGTGCTGATTGACCAATTGTATAGATTTGTGAAAATAAACATTGAGCAAATCGACACCAGTCTTGCCACAGTTGCCTTCAAAGAGTAACGTAGTTACACTTTTGTACTCAGGCCTAACGTGTGTCCTGTAACGTTCACTGTATCAAGTAGAATGCCACCCCCACTCAAATTTGTATGGAAATCGCTAATTCCTGAGTGAAGCTGGTAACAAAAAAAGCATAACAAATGTCAAATGTAACTGGCCTCTTTGTGCCGTCCAAGAATCAGAACAGCGTTGCGACACAAATACCAGACGGGCTGCAAGGCTAAACTAAACACCAGTGCTCACAACTACATCCAGAACCTTCATACAAGGAAACTCAATCTAACCACATGAGCTGCAGATCACTCTGGCAAACCTTTGTCACGTACGCAGTTACATGAAGGAGCTCTAAACACCGTGTCCTCTGGGATTTCGGTAAACTCATGCACGAATGGCACACACACAAACACACTTCATGCAAGAAGACGCACATGCAATAATTCAATTTGAGAAAAAGACAGTTGCATTTAAACACGTACATTTTTTGTGGTAGGTTTTTTTCTTTTTTCTTTGTCGCTCCTTCTCGCGACCGCGATGCTCTCGGTGTTAATTGGCTTTTGAGTCCCAGTTGTAAAGGAGGACAAAGTGATAAGTTCTAACCCAATTTTTCTCACAGCATCCCATAAAAGACACACACCCAAACCCAAGCACACAAAGGAGTTATCTCTCTTTTTAAAGAAGTTTGATAGCTTGAGTAATTAAGAGCAGACTTATTAAGCAAAACTTTGCAAACTATCTAAGAACTTTAAGATAATGAGTCTGCTATTCTATTTTTGTCAGTGGCATAATTCTGAGAGCAGTGAGGTGAGTGACTCGTGAGCCTCTGACTCCTCTGGAGTCGGATATAAAAAATATGAACCCAAGACAAAAGATGAGCCTCTGTTTCAATTTTAAAACATTTATTTTCAAAGCTTTTAATTGTGCTTCAATTCAATCAACCACAATCTGTTCAATAATATGACCCCAAAACTAAAATAACTTTCGCAACACTTTTTGACGTGACACGACTTGGCAATCGTCTGCTTTCCGCAATGTTGAAGGCCGATCTCGCCGATCTCGTCTCGCGAGAATGGAAATCTCGTCACGCAAGATTACTTAACGCGACATCAAAACAACAATGGCGGTGATTGACGAACTGCGACACTGCGTTACTGGAAAAAAAGATGTACTGTAGATTTTTTTTTGTTTGTTTTGACTGAGAAATTTCCTTGCGTCCCAACAACGCACATTATTTGGAACTGTGCGTCCCGCGGGAAAATTATGCGTTTAGGACGCGGGACGCAGAAGTAACGAGATGACTGAGTATTCCTAGTCGAATGTGAAATACAAAACTGAAAAAAAAGCATCATTGAAGAGCGCCGTGCTTCGATTGCACAAATGGAACTCTGCACTGCCACCTGTCAAAGAGGCACGGTACTTTCCGGGCTCAAACATTCGCTTGTTTTTTTAGCCCGCCAGAAAGATGAAATGCGTCACATAAATTCAAATACATTAGACAGACTGTTGAGCATCTGCGTGTGCAGTACATGTGTGATAAAACACCTATATTGGCGAGATCAAGACAAAGCAGCAATGTCGCTTGTGGGCGCGCGCCAATTAATGAGAGGCACTTTGGGTGCAGTGCCTTATGGACCCATTCTTCCCTTCTCGTCCATTTGAACAAGGACTATGCAAATTCAGCTATTTTAATGAAATCATTGACTTTATTTGTTGGAAAATGAAAAAAATAATTTAATGTGATCGTCATTATTTATTTGTGTATTTATTTTTGACTCAACTCAACTGTATTTATCGAGCACTTTCAAACAGGAATTGCTGCTTACAAAGTGCTGTACATGGAGCAATTATCATATATACAGCAATAAAACAATAACAAAGACGGCAGAAAACACCAAACAGTAAAACTAAGATCTACACATGCAGTGGAGGGAAGGCTTTGCACTCCCCTGCCCTGCTGTGACCACAAGTCCCAGTCTGAGACAACAAAGTCAGGACATCTGCGCTTTTCACTCACCTCTACTGCCCACTGCTGGGAACCCGTGCACATTCTATTCTAAGAGAAAGGAGGACAGAAGAGCAGGAGGGATGGGGTACAACATGTACATGCAATGTTATTATCAAGAAAAGCACTTTTTGGGGGGGGGGAGATGAGATCACATACGTGTATTTGAGTAATCATAAATCATCAGTAATGCCATTACGTCTTAAAAATTATGGGGTGGAAGTCAGGTACTTCCTCATCAAACCCGTTCCACCATTATTTCATGCGTCTTGCTGGAACAGATGGAGGGCCTCCCCCAAATTATTACCACATTGTCAATGAGGAGGATAGAATTGTCTTGGCAAGCTGCCAAATGAAGACTTGGCTGAGTGTAAGCAACTAATGGGGCTCGTGAGGGAATGCTAAACTGTCTCACAATAGTTATCATACAGTGCATCCCTTCAGAATAAGTCGAATAATTAATAGTGTAACTACTGAAGGAAGTGAAGGAAACAAAGCAAAAAAAAAACGATCAAGTTTCACACACTGACCGCAAATCTACGCAACTGTAAATTTTCAATGATGACTTTCTCTGCCAACTCGGGATGCAATTGAGCGCGCACTCACCTTGACCACAAATATAGGCACAGCACATATCGAAGCTACAGTATGCCCTTCACCTTGTTTTTTTTTCTTTGGATGTGTAGTATGATTTGGTGTATCTTTAGAGATCAGCTGCATTTAATGTGCAGTACTGCACGGGGGGAAAAAAACAATCTGTGGCACAGAGTAAGTGAAGATTATTGTTCTTGGGGGAGTTATTGCTGAAACTTGTTACAGCAATAATCATAATTCCCATCTGTGCCCGATCTCATTTATAATCATCAGAGAGCAGTGAAAAGGCTCGGACAGTGAACATGTGGCCACATTGGGCTATAAATACATTCAGGAAAAATGAAGCAAAACTCATTTTGAATGAGTACAGGGTCAACGTTAAACTGTTCCTCTTGCCTTCAGTCATCTTTCTTTGCCACATTTACTGTCACGCCAAGTTATGTGTCCGGTTGTTTCTTTTGAACTTATTTGAGAACAAAGTAATTATTTCAAAGTCAAGTGCTTTTCCAGTGGCAGAAATAACACGTCTTCAAAAGCACGTCTCAGCTGCTAAGGAAAATATTTAGCACATTAGCAGCCAAATGGTATATTATGCTCCGAGGCCAAATGTACTTATTTGTCTTTCTGCTTATGTAACCAGGGAGAAGACTAACAGAAATAGATTTTAGTACTGTAGTATCAAAAAGAAAGATGCGCATTTCCTTCATTGACTTTTAGGAGACACAAGTTTGTGGACTACTGGATAGCACCACGTTCGATTGTTATCTTATTTCTTTTGGAAAGAAATTGACCAGGAAGACCAATAATACTTTCACGACTGGTCCAAATGCCATGCTGCCATGCTGAATTCCGGAACCTGGGGAAACACAACTCCAATCACACTCCATTAGTGTTACATGTCAGTATTCCGTTCAGCAGGCTTAGGTGGTTTTAAAGGCTGGCAAGTGGTGTTGCCGCCACCCCAGTTGCTACTTCTATTGCTAGCAACGAAATTAAGCAATACTAAATTCCAAACTTTATTATAAATATTCCTTATGTGGTCTGTAGAATGTGTGCATAAAAGTTGGGATCACCAGTTTGTGAATTCACTCACACCCCAAAAAAAGGAAAAATGCTTCTATCCCATTTTAATGTTACCATCCCAGTCTGATGACATTCAGCAGGGTAAGATATCATCTGTTAATGGTTACTGTGAACTGTAGTGAGCGGTATTTTTGGTTTAATGAGGCGCAGCGGCAAGAGAGTCTTTATCTTGCTTCACACTAAAAAAAAAATTACTCAATTTTATTTTGTCAAGTAGCTGCACACAATAGAATCGTCCTTTTTTTTAAAGTAGATGTACAATCCACAGCTAATAACTGCACTGTTTTTGTCTCATCTGCTTCAAGATGATAATAATCCTATAATATTGTCTTGCATTACTTTTCAGGTAGGCACGTTCATTTTAAATGTCATGTTCTTCCTTCAAAAGAGTCTATGTGTAAGTGACCTACAGATAAGCTCAAAATATTCATGACTTCCATGTCTATTAGGCTGCCAGATGAAAAGGCCACCTTGACTCTCTGCACGCCACTGACCTTCAGGAGAACTAAATATGGAACGGCACGTGGGATAAAGTGAAGGATGGCGGGCCGGAAGGTAGTGGAGAAAATAGGTGTGTGATTAGAGGTGGTGGCCATTGGTCTATCATCACACAGCTGACTGTCTGTCCCCTTGTCTGAAATGGCTTCCACCATAGAAATAAGGCCTATACAAGTGCATTAATAATGAAACAGACAAGAGAATCAAGCTGCCAATCACGCTGCCCTGGTCGCCACGACACCGAGTGAATTATTCACCACCGGCACTGATTAGAGCAAGGAAGGTAGGGCGGAGAAAAGGAATGACAAAACTGTCGTGACAAAAGGGGGCTGATGTCACTCCATGCGAGGGAGACAGAAAAAGGCAAAAGGAAAACAAATTCAGGTGTTCGCTTCTTATGTAACGCACAAGAGCAAGGAGGGAGCTGTGGGTCGCAAATAGCTCATGACATGACAAAATCCAAGTGAAAGGGTGTGCATACACGTGTGTGTGTGTGTGTGTGTGTGTGTGTGTATTGGCAACCATGAACTACACAGTGAGAAGTGCACTACAACTGGCCGCCCGGTCATTTAAAAAGCAATCTGAGATTTAACACGTCGACTGCCGCTGTCTGGCATGTCGCCATGTTGCTGTTGCACGCTTCGAGGCTGCAGCAAGCGTGAAGGCTTCAATGATACGGATGAAAAGCACACTCACACCGGCAAAAGGAAGCACATTCATCAGACTGCAGACAACTGCAGCGCACAGAAAAGTCCAGGGACGCAGTCGTTTTCTTTTCCACCGCTTCCTGCCCTTTCAATTAGCAAAGATACATGGCCAGTGACTGCCCTGGCAAACGTAGTCATTAGGACGCAGTTGGCGGCTTGCATATAAATGTTGCCTTGATATGGCTGCTTTGTATCTGTAAATGCACTGTAGCAATGGAAACAATTCAAAGCCACATTATTAGCACGTGAGTGCTCTTGACCAGCAGGTTGAGTGCGCAAACTAGGCCTTTCCGCTGAAATCGGTCAAGAATGTTCTTTCCGTTCATCAGTGAGGAATGTTGGAACAGGTCTTTAGGTTTGTTTGTTTTTGGGCGAGGGGGGGGGGGGGGTTGTACATGCAGTACTATATATCATGGCTTTTGAAAAGGGGACATTGGTCAAATTTGAGTTTTTCAATTTGAGTTCACACATTTTTCAATTTGCAAATATTTCAGTTGGTTGATGCACTGAGTGTGAAAACATATCAGCCAACACGTGCTGGAGTTGTAAACCAACTATGCAGTCTTTCCTTCGTGACCCACTTTAGTTGTTTCACCCCGCAGTGTTGAGGGCGATCAAACATTCCTTCCATATGTGGATCATGCACACACGTGGATAAAATTGTCAGCACTCTTCTGTTATGTCTTTTTTTGTCTTATTGTTGAAAACAGTCAAATGTGACCTGTCAGTACGACATAATTTGTGACAAACATCTTCCCTCTCGGGCGGCCCGGTAGTCCAGTGGTTAGCACGTCGACTTCACAGTGCAGAGGTATCGGGTTCAAATCCAGCTCCGGCCTCCCTGTGTGGAGTTTGGATGTTCTCCACGGGCCTTCGTGGGTTTTCTCTGGTACTCCGGTTTCCTCCCACATTCCAAAAGCATGCATGGCAGGCTGATTGAACACTCTAAATTGTCCCTATGTGTGAGTGTGAGCGTGGATGGTTGTTCGTCTTTGTGTGCCCTACGATTGGCTGGCAACTGATTCAGGGTGTCCCCTGCCTACTGCGCAAAGACAGCTGGGATAGGCTCCGGCACCCCCCGCGACCGTAGTGAGGATAAAGCGGTTCGGAAAATGAATGAATGAATGAATCTTCCCTCTCTGGCCCCACTTTATACTTCAAATTTGATTAGCAAAAAAACAAGACAAAAAGCCTAACTGTGGCAAGGTGTCATTCATGCTACGGATGTTCAACAGAATTTAGATCAGGGCTCTTCAGAATATTTAACCATCCTTCTGTCCATGCATTTTCTATCCCACTTATACTGTTCAGGGTGCGGAGGAATCGGAACCTATCTGGGCCGACTTCAGGTGAAACGCAGATAACACCCTAAATCGGTTCCGAGTCAATCACAGGGCACACATTGAGACAGACAACGATTCAGACTTACATTCACACCATGACTGAGTAGGTGCACAGAAGTCAGGTGAATATACAACTACAATGTGTGTGACCCACTTCAGAATAATTTGATGTCAAAGGATCTTAGAATGGCAGCTGAGACTGTGCATTGTGACCCTGGGCCACAGATTTTGCTCAACAATGCCTTGGTAGTCTTGAGATTTCATCTGTCCCCTGCACAGATTTAAGACAATCTGTTCCGGATGCAGCACAGTAGCCCCAAAACATAACTGAGCCTCCTGCAAGTTAAACAGGTTGTACAGTGTTCTTTTCTTTGTACACACGACCCGGGGAAAAGTAAAAATTATTCATGTGTATATGTGTGCAAGAGTGAATGTGATGCATTTATGTGTGTTTAGAGCGGCAAGATGTTGGTGAGGTTTGTATTTTTTTTTTTTTAATGCCATGATTACACATGATGGAATTGCGCCTCAGGAAACCAGATGGAGACTCTCTGTGTGAAAGTTAAACAATTCAATTCGTCTTTACAGACCAGTGTTTATTCATTGGCCACATACCCAAACAAGCTTCTCTTTTCTCAATAAATGGGGCCATCTTGCTGACATAGAAAGACTTGGCAAAGAGGTCATAGGGGTGAATACCAAATCCATAACGATAAATACTTTAAAATGATTGCAAAAACTCGATGGCTTGAGAACATCCGACTTGCGCATTTGGCAAGTAGTCTAAACCATTGTATAATATAATGTGTTCTCTATTAAAACAAACTTCATTCAAATATACATTTGGAAAACCTAAACACCAAGCCAAAAGAGTGCAATGATTCAAACTTAACTGACCCTTATTTAAAGTGCACTTTAAAAACAACCACAGTTGCTGACAAAATGCTGTACAAGTTAAAACAGATAAATAAAAACAAAGACATAAAAAATACATTGGAAAAATACATAAAAACAGTAAAAACATCAAAACACTGAAGTCTTCATTCTGAGTCAAAAGCCAAAGAATAAAAAATAATTTTAAGATGGGTTTTAAAGATGGACAGCGAAGTGGCTTGTCTAACGTTTAGCAGGACATCATCCAAAGAGAGGGGCCGTCAACGGAAAAAGCTCAATCCCCTCTGAGGCTTTGCTTTGTCCGTGGTACCTCCAATAGCATCTGGTCCACTGACCTGCTACAGTTACATAGTGGTAGAGGCACTCAGAGAGGTAAGCTGATAGGTTAAGATTTGTAAACAAGTCGAAGTGACTTAAAATGAGCTCTAAAATGTCGAGGCCGCCGGTGGAGGGAAGCCAGAATTGGAGTTATGTGCTCCCTCCTATGAGCTCCAGTTAGGAGGCAAGCAGCATAATTTTGGCCCAACTGGAGACACTTGATGGAGGACTGGCTGACTCCCAAATGAGGTGCATTTCAGTACAGTACAAGCTGAACAATGGCTCAGAGAGGAGGAGGAGCCAGATGAGGTGGCTCGGCCATCTGATGCCTCCTGGATGCCTCCCTGGTGAGGTTTTCCAGGCATGTCCCAATCAGCAGGAGGCCCCGAGGATGATACAGGACACACTGGAGACACTATGTCTCCCGGCTGACCTGGGAATGCCTTGGGCTCTCCTGAGACGAACTGGAAGAAGTGGCTGGGGAGAGGGAAGTCTGGGGTTCGCCGCTAAACCTGTTGCCCCCGCGACCCGACCTCGGTTAAGCAGTAGAAGATGGATGGATGGATGGATGGATGGATGGATGGATGGATAAATTCCACTTGGGGTCACAGGTGAGGAGGTCAACTGATCACAAGTCAATCGCAAGGCACAGATAGACAGTTACTCATGTTTAGAGTCACACTTTTGGACAATTTCTCTTCAGTCAAGCGAAGGTGCATTTTTTTTAGGAAGTGGAAAGTAGCAGAAGTACCTGCAGAAAAAACATGTTGGAGCAGCGAGAGCCAAGATTCAAACCCGGAGCATCAGAACTGTGAGGCAGAACAACTTGTCCACCGTGCCCCTGAGAACATAGTAAAGTTGCCAATATTTCATGTCACGGGCAAATCTGTTAATTTTGCAATTACAATTGGGATATTTTATTCTATATTAATTCCCCACTGCTGCTAATCATGCAGTCACTTTACATTAGCAATCATTTGAAAGCTACGCTCCAAACATGACTCGAGTCAATCTGGTAATCTTAATTATTAATCATTTAGCACAGCAAGACAGTGCCACACTGGTGCGAAGCGAGGTAATCTGGTGAACTGTGGCACTTTTTTTTTTTTTTTGCCGTTTCCATTTTCCATTCATATTGATAGATAGCCACTGCTGCTCCCCGGTGGTCTTGAAAGGGAACTGAGCACACACCGCCCTTCATGGGAGAGCAAAGGGGATTTGGAGACAGGAGACGAGGCATGCAGGTAAGGTGAGTGGATAAGGTAAAAAGATAAAAGGCGAAAGGCAAAGAGCCAGTCTTTGTGTTACAGTACAAAAGAGAATAGAAAGAGACCCAGACACCTGATCAGCGGAGCCGTAGCCCAGAGAGAGAGAGAGAGAGAGACAGCGACGAGGGCATTAAGTGCATGTGCGTGTGTCTGCAGGTTTTATCTTGGGACCGTGGGAGCAATGGCAAGCAGTTCCCTATTGTGCAGTGTTTAGTAATGATGGAGGTAATGAGGGTTTGGGTTTCCATAGTGGCCCATTGCAAGAGTGCTGGGGCTTGGTGCAGAGGAGCCAGGGGACAGCAGGGACACGGGGGAGGTGAAGTGGCACCAGCAATCAGTAAATATAAAGAACTTTCATCAGTGGTCATTTCAGGGGAATCTGAGGGAACCCACATTTTATGCGAGATGTACGGCTGAAGTTTGGTTTTGAGAAATGCAGTTAATTGGTGCTTAGTTGTTTTTGCATGTGAACATGTAGCACCGCTATTATCCACTAGAGGACAGCAAAAATGTCTGGTTAAACTGGGGAGCTTGTCATGTGTCTGACTAACAACAAGAGGTGAGAACATGGAAGAGGTACTCAGAAGGCTTTTAAACACATACTACAATTTAGGATTTTCATTATGTAATATTCCTATTATTATTATTATTATTAAAAATATTATTATTATTATTCCTATTATTATTGTTGTTATTATTATTGTTATAATGTTAGTCTTTCATTCTCATATCCTCGCTCTAATTCATACCGACGCATTACTACAACCTCATAAACTCATTTTACATTAAGGAAAAACTGTAATCTGCAAATGTGTTTGACTTTCATATCCCTAGAGAGAACCTAGCAGTTTAAAAAAAAGCTCCACACACACACACACACACACACACGCACACACACACACACACACACAGACACACACACCATTCCTTAGCCAAGACTTCCTTGACACCACAATAGCACAAAAAACATATGCAAACTGTGGTCGTTCACAGACTGACTGAAAAACGTAACAGGAAGCCAATGAGAGATTTACTGTCCATAACATGTGCACTTATGTGTTTTGTGTAATGAATTAGAAAGCTGTTATTGAAATTAAAAAAGCATGTCAGCAGTTGTCACTGCCAGCTGGGAAGTGATGAACTACTCCTGAGCAAACACTCACAGCAGGCAGACGTTTTTTTCCCAAATTTGTGTTTCTTGAAAACAGCACAGCCACGTGCATTCTGTTATGAATTCAATTCTGGTTTTCCAAGGTTATTCAAGGGCACGCAAATAACTAACCGAGACAGAACCTACCCAACACAATGGGGAGGGCGTAACATTTGATTCAACTCAGTGTATATCTTGGATGTTCCCTTGTAATCCCAACTCTGTGTGAATGTGTCAACTGTGCAGGCTGACACCAGCACAGTATACACCAGAAATGGAATGTGAGCGTTCGGGAATTTGGTCTATGCTTGTTTTGAAACGCTTGCAAGATTTCGGCTGTCCTGCTCATTGGCAGAATATATGAGCTTTAGCAAATAACATTTTAAAATTCAGTATGCACTCACTAAACTACTTTGAGGTCCCATGTTGTGTATTTTTACATCCTTTTGCTATTCCTAAGGGCCTTATTTCATCGTTATGCCTTGACACTGACTATTTATGCAACTCCAGGGGTCTTTGGATCGAATTTCTGTTTTTGTTAATCCCAAGAGAACTGCAGAACATGCTGCAAATCCAAATTGAAAATGGGAAAATAGCAAACAGACAGAATGAGGGGAACGGGTAATACTGTACCAACATAACATGTAATGACAAGAAAGCCACAAGAAGTAAACAAAAAACGAGAGACCAAATAAACACACACGGACAAATGACGGAATAAGAGACCGCTTGGGGACGACGCCAAGCAATGGAAGAAGCTGATTGGCTGACGAGGAGGGAGCAGAGCGCAAGTTATATGTTGACAATGAGACAATGAGCACACAGCGAGCGCACACACTCCACAAGGTGGAGGAGAAGAAAAACAAAGCAAACTCCACATATCTACTGTTGGCAAAAAAAAAAAAAAAGTGAAAACATTTCATATTCCCACAACAATGACGTCTATTTTTATCCTGGACTCACACGCCATCCTTTTTTATGCATATTAAATCAGTAGTTTTTGCATATGTTAATTTGGTGATGCACAAGATCTGAGTTTCCCATCAACAAAAGTGTACATCACCAAAGTTATGCTGGTGGTTTATAAATTCACCCTAACCACCTCCAACTGTCTTCGAGTTACAGTTTCCCCGTGTCAAATAGAGTTAGAATGTAACTGGCCACCGTGTGGTCAGACTCTATTGTGTTTTGGCAAGTCGATAAACACAAGCTTAGTGGTTTAGAAGCAAGGTCGAAGGACACAGATATGATGTATGTGGTTGCATTCAAGTCCAAATATCCATCTGTTTGAAAGGAACAATACACGCGATCAATGCCAAAGAGCGTGCAGGCAGAAAAATCACATAGTGAATGCTCGGACAGACATATAGTGCATTTGTGTTTAGCATAACAACAGTGCGCGTGAGAAAGGCACTAAAATACATTGGGTACACTGCACATTCTATTCAAATGTTTTGTTTTGGGTTTTTTTAATTTTTTAATGAAAATAAATCCATCAAATGTGTCCTGAAAGTGAAGAAAAATCATTTTGGCCTGTGCCTGCATTTTTTACTTGCAGACTCAAAGATTGACTGTATGAGATGACAAATAAACATACCCCCTGACACCATTCAAGGCCCGCTGCTCAGCACCGAGCTGCGAATGCGGTTTTCTCTTGGCCCAGGTCCGAGACAGTCTGCTCCTCCTGCAAGGGTGATGACGGTTAAGAAGCTGCCCTTTTGAAAGCGCCTGCGCTTTGTTTGATAGGCCCTTTCAAAGGGGACACGGGATCCCCACCTTGGGGGAGGCAGGTGAAGGACAGCCGGCAGGGCAGGGTTTGTCGTTGCAGTTCTTTTTTCTCTCTTATCTGCGCCCGCCTTCCCTCCCTCAGGGATCTTCTTTCTGCAAACAGGTAAGGCAAGGTGGAGCTTGTGGTCCTCTCATATGTCAAGTCAAACAGAATCAAAGCCAAACTATGAATTTGGTGTTCTTGTACGATTTTGTTGGTTGCTGACACAACTGGCTAACGCGAATTTCTAATATGGTTAGCATTTGCGCTTTGGGACTCTTACACTGAGACCGAACATGTCAAACCTCCCAAACGGGTTGTGGCAACCATTTCACAACGTTGAAATTTAGCACTGCCTCAGAAATGTCTCGTTTTGGCATCATCGGTATATTTCCTCAAAAATATATTTGGGCATTGCTAAACACAAAAAAACTAAACAACAAAACAATCCGCTGACCCACATCATCAATGCCAGAGTTGAATGAGCAGAAATCAAGTGATCTGTCCCCCCGATTCGTGTTATATAAATAATACATCTCTAAAACACTGTCACGGGTTTCAAGTGTTTCACTTTGTTCTTTGCTTTTCCCCCTCTTATTTGGGGTGAATTCTTGTGGCATGTACCAAGTGTTTGAATGAAAGTCTCACTGCGAGGTCAGGTCAGTTATGGCCATGCGACCCGCAGGCCAAATGTGCCCTGTAGCAATTGGAGGCATTTTTACAGTTTAAACACAGACCCAATTGACTTCCAAACGTTTGGAATTCCAGTCAACGGATGAGGCTTTTTTTTTTTTTCATTGCACACCAGCTCTTCATGAATTCCAAAGAACTACCTCGGCTCTGACTGAGGCCGCAATGCAGTAAACTCAAGTGCTTGTGTCATCTGCTCGACGCCATAAACAGATGATTAGAACCAGTTTACTCAGACACAAAGGCTATGCGCGTGCACATACGTAACAGTATAAATTAAAAGCATCAGTAAAATCCTTAAGTCCTCAAGTCTGTTCTCACATTGACTAACACGAGCTCCAGAGGAACCTAAAGCACAAATGCAAGCACGGTTGTGGTTGGTTGGATTATTGTTTCCTTTTGAATTGTAAAATTTTTAAAATTCCGTCCAAGAATCAAGTAGAAACATATGATGCAGGACTCTCTGTGCACAGACGTGAGAAGGTCGGACCGAAAGGTGTCTTTTCTAGGCTGCACAACCATGTCAAAGAATCGCAGACATTAAATCTACACTTTGTGGAAGGGGGAGTTCATTCATTTTAAAAACCACCGATCACTTCTATGTTTCTATAATGTGGATTATTTTTTCCTTACGAATTTTCAGGACAGCAAGTTTTGACCAGTTTGTGGATTTTTATGAGGTGAAATAATGAATCACACACAGGCTTCTTATGTACAATGCAGGCTGTTACACCTTTGTTATGGTCGGATTATTCTGCCTGTATAAAGAAATGACATCAACATCATTTCAGGTAATTAAAGTAGCATATCAGTCATGTACATGATGTCGTATTCATGCATTTATTCATTTTCCGAACTAAGGTCGCGGGGGGTGCCGGAGCCTATCCCAGCCATCTTCGGGCAGTTGGCGGGGACACCCTGAACCGGTTGCCAGCCAATCACAGGGCACACAGAGACAAATAACCATTCACGCCCACACTCACACTACGGACAATTTATTGTGTTCAATCAGCCTTCCATGCATGTTTTTGGAATGTAGGAGGAAACCGGAGTACCCGGAGAAAACCCACGCAGCCCCGAGGAGAACACGCAAACTTCACACAGGGAGGCCGGAGCTGGAATTGAACCCGGTACCTCTACACTGTGAAGTGGACATGCTAACCACTGGACTACCGGGCCGCCTGATGTCGTATTGTGATGACATTTTCTCCTTTCAGTAGTGAGCAGAGTTTATATTCCACACATCTTTGCTGGTTTTACTCTTGGTTTAGCCTGGCATTTCTGTGGCTCAGCAGGCAGAGTTTTGACTTTATGAGAGCCCCTCCCTTTCATTCGCATCGTTGTATACTACTGGATATCACATTGAGGCCCACTGCACTGTCAGAAACAGGCACAAATTGGCTTTCAAAGTTGTTTATGCAATGTGCGACCAGGCCAGGGTGTGCTCTCACTTACCCGAGCTCGATAAGCAAAAGAAAATGGATGAATGTTTTTTTGATTGTGTACCAAGCCACACAGGCACGGCATTTCGAAATGAACACTACAGTCCAAAATATGAATTTATTGACTTTTTTATTGTGATTGTGATTTTCAGTTTCTCCTCATTTCCAGCCACTTTCCTCCAGATGTTTTCCATATGCTCTCCAAGTCCCCCCCCCCCCCCCCTTCCAACTTTAGAACATCATCTGGCATATCAAAGAACCTGGTTTTAGACATATTATAGTCACTCTTAGACCAAAAATGTCTTCTGGATGGATGGTACACCTACTGGCGGAAGTGACGAATCCACATGATTCCCATTAATCTGGCAAAATAGAGAATACAAACGATGTGTTAGCGTTTCCAAATTGAAACTCAAGCCCTCCAAATGTCATACAGCCATATACAAGGTAGCACGCTACCCATGCTGTGCTCAGCATATGTGGGCTGGGTTAGTTTACGAGTGCAATGTTTTATTTAGCATGTGCCAAAGTGCCTGTGTGTGCATGTGGGTGTGGCACAAATACATGGAGCTGTGCTTTGAAAAAAACCACAGAGAGCTCAACAATGTGCAGTATTGGAAATGTGACTATGGGCCAAAATCTGATAAACCTCTTCTAATGTGCATGAACATACGGAGTACATCAGTGTGTGTACGTGTGTGTCTGCATATGTATAATCTCTTATTCAGTAGATGTCACTGCCCCGGTCACGCTCATCTGAACATGGATGCAACCTGAAACCAAAGGGTTGAATGGCTCTCTTGTAATAACCCTGACATCATTAAAAATAAAAAGGCAACATGGCAATTACTACTTATTAAAGTCGGCCTCCCTCAGTCACAGCGTTTGCATCTATGTTCCTGGTTTATATGTGCTCGTCGTAATCAACCACAAGAGCACATCCAGTCACGGGAAGCACAAATGAACACATTTGAATGTTTTAAATTATGTTTGCTTCTCCCAGCAAACACACATGGGCAATTCTCGATTTAGTAGTTGTAAATATGTTGTCCAACCAATCTGTTGACCTCAACAAGAATCCTCCATCAAGCTAAACCGAGAAGTGGGAGGGTGTCATTTGGTCTGAGAGCTGCGGTACCGGGCCAAACTTTTCTCTCTGGGTTACGTTAACTGTGATCTGTTTATCCCATCCACTTCACAACTCTGATGGATATTTAACACTGATTAGAGACACTTGGTTTCTGGTATATATTTACCTACTTCAAACAGAAAGTTGGGGATATTTGGCTTTCGGGTGAAATTTCAGGATAACCTAAAATGGACTCTAAACATTCACAGGTGAGCTTTATTTCCCCCTCTGTAAACTTTTGAATGCATGTTTACAGCTTTTTATTATTTCAGTACTTTTAGCAAAATTTTCTGTTCTCTAACAGGTAGCTGAATGAAAAAATTCACAAGTTCAAATGGTACTCAAGCAGTCCTTCTGAGTTTAGAGTCATGATTCCGTCAGCAGGTTGCAACAGAGAAACTGAAAGCGACAGAAAGGCATCAAAGTCGACATCCAGTGAAATATGGTGGACAATTAGAGAACTGCGTGTTTAGGTCGAAATTTACCTTTCATAGTGTGACGTCCGCCATACGAAACCCCCTCTCTCCTATTTCCTATTACGTTGTGGCGCGTGATGGCAGGGGTTCGTACCTTACCCAGTACGACCCTCCCCCATACCCTCCAATGACCCTCACCATTCCCGTCGATGATTATGTGCTGTTGTGTGATGGACACCGCCCACAAGGCCGAATCGCCAAATAGTTGAATAGTTTTCCGGCAGCCAAGCCCACCGGGAAGAATATTCCCGGGCCAAACTTTGTACCGAGTACATCCCTGTACACACACACACACACACACACACACACACACACACACACACACACACACACACACACACAGAGGATGGAGGATGAGAAGTTTTTAAAAAAGGTCGGATCAAGCAAGCATGGAAGTGGAATTTCGTTCACCCCTTTAATCGTCCCAAACCAGGTTAAGTAAAACAACAAGGCCCGAGCATAGTTAAAACGGTATTTTCTTAACAGGCTATTTTATCTCAATAGTATTTTTATAGCAACCCTGCCACCTAGTGTACAGTCAGAGAACATAACAAAGTGCCTACAGACACCCATTTCACGAACGATCAATCCAGCCGGTTAAGAAAGCCGGCGAGTGTATCACCATACTGTCAGCGACTAACATCATACTATCAAAACCAATAATTCCATCGTAATCCAGTGAGTTTTTACTTGATGATAAATGTCCAAGGAGGAAGCATATTCACAATTTGCTTTACTTTGCCACATCCATTATGGCTGCAGCGTCAACGTACTCAAAATGGCCTCTTTGTATATGTAATGTTAATGTTGGCTATGATAATGCTTTTTTTCAGGGGAGTGGGGGAAGACTGGGAGGGAAGTGCGTTAAAAGGACGAGGACAGACAGGGACCTAGGATGATTATTATATGAATAAGGACAGAGGGACAATGACGGGAGGGCACCCAGGTCGTGGACGGAGGAATAGAGTAAAGTGCCCATCTCTGCATACATACACACTGACATACATATATTGTATCATATCATTTGTCTCTTTCAGGGCTCTTGGCGGTAAAGACGTACAGTAGGCTATATTTAGCTAATTACCAGTGGCAACATTGTCTCCGTTATTTTCCATCCATCCATCCATTTTCCGAACCGCTTTATCCTCACTAGGGTCGCGGGGGGTGCCGGAGCCTATCCCAGCCGCCTTCGGGCAGTAGGCGGGGGACACCCTGAATCGGTTGCCAGCCAATCGCAGGGCACACAGAGACGAACAACCATCCACGCTCACACTCATACCTAGGGACAATTTAGAGTGCACAATCAGCCTGCCATGCATGTTTTTGGAATGTGGGAGGAAACCGGAGCACCCGGAGAAAACCCACGCAAGCCCGGGGAGAACATGCAAACTCCACACAGGTAGGCCGGAGCTGGATTCGAACCCGGTACCTCAGCACTGTGAAGCCGACGTGCTAACCACTGGACTACCGGGCCGCCTCCGTTATTTTCCATGATCCTTTTTTAGATTTCCATCTTTGTGTGAGATACATCTAGAAACACATGCTAATAGCCATGGACCCCTGCTAATACTTCACGGTGAGACACACACACATGCACACTCTCTGTGAAAAGACGACATCTGATGCATTCAGATGGTGATGGTGAGCAGCTGGTCACAATCAGTCAAGGCCACGGGTTAAAATGATTGTCTTTAGCGTGGTTAAAAAAGTCTCATGGAGGAGGTGGCGAAACAGGAAAGAATTTAGACTTGGTCATTAAAATGTGTGATATGATCACACTTTTTTCGAACTTTAGGAAACTGTACTTTAATACTGATGATGTTTACTAAAATGTTAGGATAGCATGAGAGTAATACTGTAAGACAAGATTTAATTGAACATGAGAGTGATTGGAAATACAGTGTGGGCATGACTAATGTTGGAAATGACGCAGTGCCTTTTATTGGAAATGACTTTTATCGGAATGTTTAGACAAGCATAGAATCACTATTTCCTTTGGTCCAAACGTCAGATGGTCCCAAGACAATAGCGTTTAATGCCTTATTGATGATTGGGGAAATTTTGTAGTCATACCCATACAGCTTGAAACTGTTTTCTGTCAAAAAAGGATTAGACTTGGTCATCATCAGCATATGTGGTTTTAATTAGAGACCCAAAATTGCTTGAAAACCTTTTTCTTCTAAAGCAAGTTATGTCGTTTTCCCACACAGATGTGACTTTTAAATACACAATTTTGTGTGCGCTGTGTAGTCATGGACTTGTACCAGCAAGTAAGACAAGTGGTGTAATTCAAAACTACTCTCGATACAACTTACGCAGGTGGGCCTAATGTGGCCAGTAAATGTCTGGAAATTCCAGAAGGATTCCAACCTCTTGAGTGGTCAACGACTCTACAATGATTCATTACAGAACAGAGAAAATCTTAAAACCAGGAGGCCGCTTTATACCTCAAAATCTATTCAAGCAGGCCTATGCCCAGTATCTTGGCAAGACATCTTACAACTGACCTTTAACTCAGGAATGTAGTACAAATGCCACACCTTATACTATCTATGCACTCCTGATCCCGGATAATCATCAGCAGCTGTCTGCTTACATGGTAAGACACAAACATTTGGAATTCTTTTGATTTTTCTTTGTCTATCCAACAGTTTGAAGGGTGAGGGAGCAGACTGACACTGACAGCAGCAGACACTGGAACAAAGATGGTAAGTGTGGAGGTTAATCCAAACAACTGGCCCTTTGGCTGTGGGGCAAGCCCCATTTATACACTCCTATAAACACGCACAAACATAAACACACATCCGTCACAAATATAACAAGAAGGCATTCAAACACTGGCAGCATGTCCTGCGCCACTCCTTAGCCACATCCATCACTACCAAGCAATTTAGACTTGCCGATTCACAGAAAGAACAACATCTTCCCGATTGAAATTGTAGGTGTTGGTAGTGATGGACAAATGAAGCTCCATGAAACACTTGTGATCATTTTTAACGCCTCTCGATAGCACTATTGTTTTAAAGATAGAGTTGAGATTTCATTAATTTCCATCACAGTGGACTTTCTAATTGAACCTAGAGGAGTGCTTCATGAAGCTTCATTTTCCCATCAGTGGTTCAGTCAATTTCTTCGATTGTATCAACAACCTGAATTTCCAAATTAATACTTGGTACTCATTCTTTTTGTGATATTCTTGTTGGATGGTGTGCAGTGCGATTTTTCTACTGAAATAGGCCCGTTGTCTCAATAAATCTTGGGAAATACTAACTTGGTTTAAATGGAGACTTTTTTGTCATTGTGCATGCACAGACCGGACACCCTTTGGCTATTCTGATGGAACTCTTCGCAAGACACTCATTCAGATTGGCAAAAGGTATATATTTCTCCTGTGAATGCAAATAAAATGTGGCCTTTTCATTCCGACTGAGGTGTTTATATGGAGCATTTTTATTTCATTTGGCCATTCGGATTCATTCCCGTCGGAATATAGGGCTCCATGTGAAACCGGCTACTGATCCAAAAATGAGACATGCTCTGTATGGAACCAAAGCATGATGACACCAACAGGAAGTGAAAATAGATTAAATTATGAAGTTATCTAAGCACACCTTGATTTGTGCACGTGCCATCCAGTCCAAAGTTTATGTTTCAGTTTCCAAGTAAGTGCAGGCTTGAGGAACTGGCTTGAGAATCTGTCAAAGCCAAACTGGGACTTCTAAACAATTTGACAGCTCAGACCCATTGCTTAAGTTTGCTTTGCCCATTTCCAGAAGCAGGATGAGGCTGAGAATTAGTAACACAAGATCCCGTCAGTCCCTGTGTTGCGTCTTGACTCACATTTACCTGCCAGACAGAGATGCAGCAATATCTAGCTGAAATTAAACAGCAAAATTGTCTCATGCTTTGAACACGGGTCATTGTTCTGACATCATGTGAGATGTTTCCTTTTTTTTTGTTGCCTGAATCCAATGTCTCTCTTTTTTTAAAGTTCAAAATCTAACGTGTCACAGTCCCAACACACGAAAGAAGCGTGTTTGGTGGATGCGCATGTTCTAGGCAAAGCCAAGCCTGTGTGTTTTGGCTCCCTGAGCCCTGGCCAACATTATGCAGACCTGAGACGTGGCAACGGTAACACGTGACATCATTGATGAGTCGCTGGACGTAATGCAAACAGGACATCCGTCATTCAGACACTGTTTTGTCCGGTTGCTATTTGCCCAACTTCCTCCAACATTTTCTTTCTGGGTATGAGTCTCAATTGCTCCGATAAAGTGGAGCATGCATACGCACCACATTTCCAAAGGGATGAACGACCCCTTCAAAGTGGGAAGCCAGATGTTTCTTTGTACACAAAAGTGTCCCCGAATGTCATAATGATGAACATTTAGTCATTCATTGTCTTCATGTTTTGAGGCATTTTACGACACTCAAATTCTTGTATCCCATCCAAAAGACTTTGTTGGCAAACAAAGGTGTGTACTATCTGAGTGTGGTGCCTTCAAGAAGTTGATTGTTTGCCCTCAGCCTCTCAATAGCTTAGTAGTACATAAACCATTCATTTCAGCCTATCCAAAAAACACGTCTATGTATAAATTGAGGCCACTGTATAATTTCTGACGGAGATGAATACACTTATTTTCTTACTCCGGTTCTGGACTGTGTTATTTGGCGATGTGTCTTGTGTCACTGTAAGAGGAGCAGATGAGCTGATGAGACTAAATGTAGACAATGACATAGAAGGTCCCAAAACTAGAGACATAACACAACTTGTTTTACTGTATTCTTTTTGAAAACAGACAACACAATTTTAAATGATCACGGTTTAAAACAGAAATATATGTGCAGCACGGGATCACCCAATGTGTCACACAGCAGAGCTGGTGCATTTAAAGAACTACAGTCTTGTCCTCAAGTTTCGGTGGTTGGACTCAGCCAAAGAAAGAGTCTACATTGGGAGGTTGAACTTCGTGACTATCTGCAGCGGATTATGAACTTTTCCCTAAAATGGAACGAGCATTCTTGGAGCAGGCTCGTCATCAGTACAGTCATCACTTTTTTTGTCCATGTCATTGTTTTCCGGATTTTTTTGTCAAACTCCACTAATCTATGCAAAAATTAACTACGTCTGAAAAGGATTTGAAGGCCACTGCTGCGGATGATGTCATTGAAATATGTGAAGCACACTCGGTCACAATCTGATGTTTTATGCGATTTGGTTTTCTGTGATGTCATTCAACAAGAATGCACGTCGCTGAAGGCGTGCCATGGTTGTGGGCGCGGACACACAGGAAGTTGGTCAGAATTGTAGCCCATAAGCCGAAAGGCTTGCAGTCTCAACTATGATTCACAAAGAAGTCGTCTCTTTCGATTGTGCCTTTGCAGACAACTTACTTCCCCGGAAATGCAACGTATGGATGTGATCGGAGGGCCGACGTCTGAAGCATTGCAAATGATGTTATTTACAAAATGTTTTGTCTTTTTTAACTGATGTTGGAACGGCATACATAAATAAATAAATCAATAAATATTCCCCCAAAAATGTTTTGGGGAATACAACCCCGGTTTTTAAGCATTTGTTGAATATTTTTTTATGTTTTAGAAAGAAAAAAAAAAGGAAAAAAATGTAATAGTTTATCTATGGGCATCACTTATGCACGGATTTTCGCTATTTGCGGGCCGGCACGTATTTTGTCAATATTTGTCATGTTTTTGTCACTGGTTAGGAATTGCCAGAAGCACATGAAAAATGGTGGCCACCTCCTGAGCAAGGGACACTTATTTGCACATCAGCGTTTTTCCTTTTTGGAGCGTTCGATAATGGTCAACACTAGCGAATTGTATCCAAATGATTTCGCATTTTTGGTGCCATCATCCATCCATTTGCTGTACTGCATAGCCTGTTAAGCGTTGCGGGAAGCTGGAGTTGACTCCAGCTGAAGGAGACTACAGCCTGGGTTGGTCACATCCATTCTCACAGTTGAATGTACCAGGATATATCAACACTGATTTCACATAGTAATAAAACAACTCATGAACAGTGAATAAAGAAGTATACTGGTAGTAAAATGAAAAAAGAAAATCGAACTTTATGTAATCAAGTCTAATTGTGCTTCAGTGCCCAACCTTCTGAATCAGATCATCTTACAGGAAGGAACTTCGGTCTGTGATATCACAAATCATTACGCTGATAGAGTTATGGGAAGTCACAAAGAATTTTAACAGTCAGCATCTTTTGAGGCGATGATAATAGCACCGATTTCGTAAAAGAGGCTCGAAGATTTAAAAGATGAATCACAATTTTCTTGGAGCATAACAATTTAAAAAATGTTTTAATAGAATAAGTGTCACTATTTACTTCACAAGCTGCTTGTTACTTTTTGGTTGGGCATCTAAATATTAGTTCTAAAATTAGAATTCAGTGCTGAAGTGACAAAAAGTGATTGACCAGACAGTAGTTTGGTACAACCCATCAGCACTATCCTAATGTGCTCCTGTGTGGTCCAACTGAAGTGGGGGATAAGTTTGAAGTGGGAGAGACATCTTTATTACTCTGAAGCCCGCGCTCACCCCACAGCACTAAACACCAGCAGAATCTGGCCTAGCAGACCACCGGGACCTCTTCCCACACATAAATGTGTGTGAGCGGAATTCACACACTTCACAAAACATACAGTCAGTAAAAATAAGAGGAAAAAAACCCATTGCTAATAATGTTAGCTGAGCCCGTCAAACCTACGAGTTGTAACAATAAATATCACCTTATATCACAGTGAAAAGAAGTGAAGAGGAAAACGCTGCAGCAAATACTTTGAAAGTGAGCTCAACTACTGTACAAACCAAGTTTGGAAATGCTTGCTCATCGTCACACGTTGAGCAGCTCCGCCTTCACCGCAAGGACTCAGGGCATTGTAATCCACGAGCGGTCCCCGAAAAAATGATTGTGAAATGTTGCCAACTTTGAGCAAAGTGCCATGCTGAGAAAAGGACGAAGCCAACACATCTTTTCCCAGTTAGAGAGGCTTACACAGCAGCCATCTAACTCCAGCGGCCTTCACTGATTGGAGAAATGTTCGGCACTGAGGAAGGCTCGAATCTCCAAACCTCCACCCACACCCGCGCACACATAGATGTCGTTTTGGCTTCCAGAATGTACAACTGCACCCCTAATTTGAAGAATTCATGACTGAAATCTCAAATGGGGTCATATTGAGTTTGCAATGATTTTAACATTTCCAGTTTTTCTGTTTAATTTGATATCTCAGGAAACTATTACAAATGAGACAAACAACTGAGGGAGTCCACAGAGTCATTCAATCTTCTGGGAAGACTTATTACTCGATTTTGGATGTGTGGGGAAATTGTCAACATTTATCCAGTTTTGTCACGGTCACTGATAGTGGATGGGGCGTTTATTCTAGCTCATCCAAAAAGATGTTTGATGCAACAGGTAGGTCACGTCGATCCTGTATTTACCCCATCGTAAAATGTGGCCGTCAACTACGCATTTACGGACCTTGTTTAGTGCTCTGAAGTGACATCAAGCTGGAGCAGAAAATGGCCTGGGCACAAACTGTTCCCACAAAGTTGAAAGGACATAATCGACTTAGAAACAACGGCAACTCAATTATCTTGAAACTTTCAGTAATTGTTCCTTTTTAGTCGTGCGCCTAAAGACGATGTCTTGAAGACAAAACATTTTTTTGTGCTCTTCCACCCTTCAGGTTTTCGCCAGGTTTTCGCCATGTTTTCAGTGAAACATGGAAGCGATGGAATTTTGAAGGTTATCAAAGATATATCTGGCGTGGCAACTATGATCAAACCGTCTTATCAGTAAGTGCAATGAATGTCAAAAGTATGGATGACTATATTATTATTCATTCATTCATTCATCTTCTGAACCGCTCTGTCCTCACTAGGGTCGCGGGGGCTGCTGGAGCCTATCCGAGCTGTCTTCAGGCAGTAGGTGGGGGACACCCTGAACCGCCTGCCAGCCAATCGCAGGGCACACAGAGATGAACAATGACTACATCAGTGTTTTTCAAACTGTTTTGAGCCAAGGTACATTTCTTTCATTGAAAAAATCTCCCGGCACACCACTTGCTTTAAAAGTGAAAAAAAGCTTATTTTAACAATTAACGTGTTATATTGTTACTATAACCGTTTTTTAACATTGAAGAATGACGTTAGAACAGCTTGAATTATAATCAAATGAACACAAAGAAAAGTTTTTTCTTATCCTTCATATTTATTGTTTCACCGTCGTGCTGCATTCATGCGTCACAAATTCGCTTGTCTCTTCTAGTCTAAACACAAAGCTAGCTGTTGCTGCCCCCTAGCGGTATGGAAGGTTACTACACGATTACTTTGCCGGGTGATAGACCGTACAGGCATACAAATTGGATATTTTCCCCCGGCACAGCTGACAAAGTCTCGACGCAGGGTTTGAAAACCACTGCACTGCATTATATTTTCAGGCCAGAAAAACGATGTTTCCTTCACATGTTCATATAACACATGATCGGCATTGACAAAATGCATTGGCCATAAATGTCTTTATTCGACAGGAAATTGACTGTAAAGGGAATTCCTCACTCATCACCTGGCATTTTTCCGATTTGTGTTTCAGTCCTTTTTTCGCAATGTTGTAGTTGACTGTAGCCCAGACCAGAAAGAGAAGGCTCACTGGTTCTCACCACCGCCGCTCCCTCCCTGAGAGAAACTCAACAAACTGCCACGAAGAAAACCAGACGGATGGACTGTACTTGTGAGGGGAACATCTGTCCACAGCTTACCGGCATGTCAAGTGAAGTGCCAGATACAGTGAAATTCAAAGAAATGTTCTCTCACGGGATGGACAAAATAAATAACCCTCTTGGAGTTACCTCTTAACTTGACGTACATGATGAGCTCTGTCACGCATTTTCTCTCAAATAGCTGGATTTGCTGCAGCGAACTGCTGTGAGGTTTCTAGTGGATGATGCATGCGTGTGAATATAAGAATGGACTCAGCCGCCTGAAGGCCAAGAGGTGACGGAGCTTTGTGGGAAAAGAAAAAAAAATGGTGGTTTCAACAGCTCTTCAGTCATCACAAGTAAAATATGGCTCTGTGGAGAACCTTTCAAAAATCAACTGCATGGTTTTGAAGCCATATCTCTGGTTTTTGGCTCATTGCCGTCATTTTTTCAAAATGTTCCATTCAACTGTTGCAGACTCTCCAGATACTCTAGATTAGAATCCTTGTGCATTTAATAGTTTAAAATATGGTTCACAATCACTATGACAATATCACTCATCAAGAGCAAATGTTAACAATTTCGGTTGCATATCCCTAATTGTATTTTCGACAGTGATTTAAAAACTACTTTTTTTTTCGAAAAAGAGATATTTTCTTTCTTTCTTTATTTTTTTTGACTACAAAACTTTGTGCAATGCCGACTATTGCTCTTATGTCCCATGTCATATCATGTCTTCTCTCATATAATTGTGCGATTTACACTGACATTTGAGAAAGAAAATTCCACCTGTTGCTGAATGTAACCACTGAATTCATAAACACTACCAAATATATTGCCATACTATTATTGTGGGCAGCCTGGTGGACCACTGGTTAGCACGTCCGTCTCACAGTGCAGAGGTGCAGGGGTTGATTCCAGCTCCGGCCTTCCTGTGTGGAGTTAACTCAATTTACAAGTGCAATTCATTCTCTGACCAAGCTCCTAACTACCGGTACTCGTGTGCCAAATGTGTGTTCCTTTTTGAAATTAATTGAACTGCTCCAGCCCTTCAAAAAAAGCTCCACAATTGTTGGGGTTTGTGGTTTTAATAAATAAAGGTAGCAATGCATTATATAACATTATAGACAATGTTAAGAAATAAACAGGGCAGGCCTATTGAGTGATGTCGGGAACTGGAATCGTTGCCTTTTAATTCAGTGCAAGCGTACCGGTGTATTTGACTCTTTGTCAACAAAGTGCTTTGGCCAACACGCGAGAAATTTAACGGCACAAAATTCAACCAAGTGCGGCTCATATCTCGAACAATTAAAAAGCTGGGCCCTTCCCACTGCATTATGTGTTTGTGAACGCAAACATGTTTGTATAATTTAACAGATCATGTTTCACAAATAGTTGACTAAGACATTCCTTCTAAACCAATGGATCCTGGCTGACGTAACGTCTGTGGGTGGTAAGTGCTCCTGATTGCATGTGAATACGCTTGTAAAGTAGATGTCATAAAAGAGTAAGAGGGGAAAAAAGTAATCATGGTCAGATTTCCCTCGTTCCACCTGCATGCTGAAAGAAAGGCTCTACCACAGGGGTGTCAACCCCATTTTTGTCATGGGCCACATTTTAGTGACCGTTTCCCTTGGAGGGCCGTTATCACTGAAACCAAATAAGAAAAGTCAACAATAACGGTTTATTCAACTATTGTTTAAGTTACTGTGGTTACAAGAAAATGCTTACAATATGTCTCTTATTTATTACATATGAGATTTTAGCAGGCATCATGGAGGTTGACTTTCGCGGGCCACATAAAATGATGCGGCGGGCCAAATCTGGCCCGCTAGCATTGAGTTTGACACCTGGAATCTCTGTTCAGGCTTTTCTGTGCATCGTTTGCATGCTATTCCCGTGCTCGTGTGCGTTTAGCCTGGACTTTTAGGTTTTCTCTCACGTTCCAAACGTGTCCTTTCCATGTCAAAACTGGAGCTGATAGGCTGGAAAACCAGCAACTAAGCGTTCCATGGAGTTGTCTGACAAGCAGTCGCCTGACTCCAGTGTCGATGAGGATTTCATACAACGCAGCACCAAAATCTGCACCAAATCTGATTCCACATACTGTTGTTCACAGGAGGTCTTCGAATTCCTCTCATCCTTCTGCTTTTTCACTCCTCAAACTGAATGTAATGGCTTTCACAGATGCAATGTGACGCAAGCAGTCAATGCTAACATTGTGTGTCCACGGATGTGTCCTACAGTACTGAATTAAGAGAAATTCTACGAATATTCGAGATGTCTCTGTTTAATGTGCTGACTGCACAACGTGAAACCTCTTCCAGTTCGCTTTGTGTTTTGATTAAGGCCAAACAAATGTCAAAAATGGCCTTGCGCAAATCCGGCCATGTTACATGTCACGTGCATCCCTGTCAAAAGTGCACGTGCATGAGAATTCATTTGCTCTTATTTGCACTTGGTTCCAGTCCCTTGGTGGCAGCAGGAGCAAGCAGCTGAGCTCATTTCCTATTACGTGCTGCATGTGAGGCCGCCATTTTCTTCATTTAATCCCTTGTGCATACTCACTCTGACATTGATCTACTTTCATCTAAGAACACTACAGGACACCTCAGGACAAAAGAACGAACCTAAAAGCCCATAAAACCTTTTGATGATGCTCCTTCTCTGTAAATGTTTGGCGGAGTGGATCTTCATTCATTACTTTTGCCCTTACTTCAGAAAGTCATCACTTGAGTCATTAAATCAGGTTTTCACCAAGCTTTTCAACTCAAGGTTCAAACATCGTCATAACATCGACAAGTTATGCTTCACATGACTTAATGATACAGAATATAGGAGACATTGTTTAAGTAAGGAGAAATGCTTCCGGATCAAAATAAGTCCCAATTGGTGACCCAAAGAAAAAAAGGAATTGTTAGGAAGAATTTGTATTTGCACTCGTAAATATTAAGTTCAGAACCGAATCCAATCATGTTTTTTGGATCCCAGAAATGCAGGCTCAGACAAAATGCGATAACGAAAACATTTTATTTGCAGAAAAGTGCACCAACAAAGTGCAAACAGAAATCGCTGGTCACAAGGAGCCAGGAAAAACAATGCATAAAGAAAAAGCGCTTGCAAAAGGCAAGGTAATAGTTAAGATGAGAATATAAACGAAATGACAGGAGTCCAATTACACAAAACAAAATAAGAGCAAGATCAAATACAAAATAATATCCATCCTTACAAACGAGGAACGAGCGAGCAAGAAAGGCTATGATGAGATCAAGGGGTCTAGAAAACAACACTTGAGCATAAGCAGCAAACAAGGTCAATAATCCGATGAAGAGTGAAAGAATAGGAACCAGGTGCGCCGGCTGGAAGGAAACGCCCTCCACCCCACCTGGAGCTGAAATCAAATCAAACACAGGCAAATATGACAATAAAATTAAGTTTCTGCAAATTATAACCCTTAAATCACCTTTAGTTTTAGTGTGGTGACAAGAAAGTAGACCTTGTTTCCAATGTTCCTGCTAATTTTCCATGCATCTGAGCATTCACACAAAGTCCACTTAAAGCCTAATTAATTGTCGGTCCAATCTGTATTAATATGGTCCCAAATGGTCCACTCATACTTAATGCATAACATGTCATTTAGTAAAACACAAACGTTTCTAGCCACCTGACCTCTGAATCATGCAAAAGAGCCTTTAAAGGGCTCATAAACTACGCCCATGTTTGAACTTCCCAAATGGAGCAAGCTACATTTCTCCTGCAGCTTCTCGCCAGTGGTGAGTGCATGTGATAATGGCTGTGTCCAAATTCACAGGCCGGGTCCTCCAAAGGTCGCATTTTCGGCCGCATGGCATCACTTCCGGCATGACTCGACCGCACATGTGTCCAAATTCATTAAGCCTGTCCGAATTCACCACGGTTTCTGCGGTCCACGAAGGCTAAATGAGGAGCAGCTTTTGAAGGCGTTCAAGGACTCAGCTAGCGAACTGTTTTTCTAGAATTTTGAAACCACATGCGGTGGAGTTGAGCCATAAGTGACTGCTCAAAAAGTAGGTGACGGCTGAAAAATGACTCCGAAAATGTGGCCTTCGGAGGATGCAGCGTGGGAAATTGGACACAGCCATTGTATGCTTCAAACTACAGTAAAACAACGGAGTGTGTGTCTTCGGTCGCGCTAATGAAACTGTGAGGCAAATGGGAATAGTGTGGTGTTCTGTTTGTAGATTAAACTGGGTGGAAATGAAGGAGTGAGAAGAGTAGAGTGAGAGTAGTGTGTGCATGGTGCATGGTGCGTGGCAACGTCAGTGTGTGAGCTGAGAGGAAGAAACCAGTGTGCGATTGCTCACATGCGTGCCTTAGAGCAGGGGTGTCAAACTCAGGTCCTGGAGGGCCACTGTCCTGCATGTTTTCCAAGTCTCCCTGTTGCAGCACACCTGATTCAAATGATAAGATCATCAGCAAGGTCTGCAGAAGCCTGACATTGAACCTGTTCATTTGAATCAGGTGTGTTGCAACAGTGAGACTTGGAAAACATGCAGGACAGCGGCCCTCCGGGATCTGAGTTTGACACCCCTGCAGTTCGAGAGAATATTGCTTGTGTAAGCTTATGAGGCAATAATGAGGCATAACTGCCTGTTTAGAGGGAAAGATCATTTGTTCACTTGTCAGACTATAATGGTTGTCAGAGCCATGGGTGTCCCTTTTTGGGACCTCCTGGGATCACCCCCAAGACTGTCCCCCTGTGGGACAGCGTGTAAGGACTAAGCATTCCCACACAGTTTAATTCTGTCTTGTTAGGAAATGTTTAGAATTGTTACAGCTGCAGAAACATTGAGTTAAGTGTTGCTTTGTTTTTATATTTTATGTCACACAATATTTGGAAATGTAGAGTGGTGCAATAAAAGGTGACTATGTGGTCCGTTATGTATCCCGCTCAACATTTCACACTGATCACAAAATGTCTCAGTTTTAACGTGTGACAGGGGCATTTAATCTCCTTTATACTCCAACATAAGGAGGCAAGAGCGTACATGTGAATTCCCAGGTGTGATCGCATATGTTGAGAGTTCATCGACTAACACAGCTGAGCCCCTGACAAAGACTTGCAAAGAAGTTTCGAGAAGTAAAGCCTCACCAGCTGCTGCTTTGTTCAATCCCCAGGTGTCTCTTTTAACTCTCCCCTCACAAGTGATTCCACTGCTCTCATCTCTCCCTCTCACCCGTTATATTTCACCAATAATCCCACGCCTCACTCAAGGCGAGCAGGAATGTTTAACATCCAAGAAAGCCGCATTTCAGAGAAAGCTCGCGGCTAAAAGCATGATATTTATGGATCTGTCGCAAAAGTTGATGAGCACTTCTTCCTTGGCCCATGCTACACCCTTTCAGCAAAATCTATAAAAGTCAGTTGATTCCCGGTAATGGGCCAGCGGTGGCTCATCTGTATCGGGATTTACACGACATTTCTCACAATTCTGGACTACGGCTTGCATGTGGCACAGTTTGGATATGGTTTGCATCGAATGGGATATGAAGGCATGCAGGTGGCCATTAAACGTGAGACCTGAAGACAGTTTAGCCTTTGGAGAAAAGTCATTCCAGGCCAATTAAGATGGTAAATAATGCTAACTGATTTGTTCAATGATTGTACTAATTAGTCATTATTGTTTGAATGCAATTGACTGGTGTCAAGTCCAACATGTAGCCCAAAGTAAGATGGGATAGGCCATAGTGGGCTGCGTCCTTTGTGAGAACAAGCGCAATACGTGATAACTATTGTAGCATGATGACCTGAAATAGTGTGTTCTTACATGTGTACTAAGAAGGAAGGAAGGAAGGATGTGAATCAATAATGGCAACTGTTTGAGAATCACTTTCAGTCCGTGGAGAGAAATGGAGGTGGAGGGTCTGAGGACGGATAGAAGGGGGGCCTGAAAACGAGAGTTTGTAAGAATACGAGCCAAGTGATTTGCCGCTTAAAACGCTTCACCGTTTTTACAGAAAATCCTCAGGGGTCGTGGACTGGCGCTCAACTTACTGAAAGAGTCTGTGCAAGATCAGGTGATGTGGTCATGTCTGTGATCTCGATGGGCCACATGCAATGAAACAGTTGTTTTTGTTTTGGAATAGATGGTTTGACCATTAATCTTTCATTGTTTTGGCCATTGAGCACAACAGCTGAATATGTGTTTTAACCATCCCTAAAATACCATAGCTTACATTGAACCAGAAATAAAACACAGTCAGTATGTTTCTGACACAGTCAGTATGTTTCAAATACAAAGTACTGGATTTCTTGTTTATGATCAGGGCCAGTTCAGGGTGGAGCCCGCCTACTGCCCGAAGACAACCGAGACCGTGACCCTAGTGAGGATAAGCGGTTCGGAAGGGTTGGATGGTTATGAAAAGGAGTCGATTGCCCCCAATTTCAGCCATATTTCAATGCCGTCAAACTGCTGGAAACATATACTGTACACCTTGTATGATGTTGAACCTGCCCAGCCATTCACCATTCATCTTACTGCTGTTTCTTAAATAATTTGCATTCCAGCCTCTTGTCAAATAATCCTTATTTTTATTGTCATTGTCCATCCTGAAGAAGCCCAGACTTCCCTCCCCCAGGGCAATCCTGAGGTGTTACCAGCTGGGATCCATCGTTACAAAACACTTCACCAAGGAAGCGTCCAAGAGGCAGCTGAGCTTTACCCTTTTCCGACTTCGAACTACTGTACATTATCTGCAAAAAGAGACGCAATCAAGTTTTCTGTGATTATGCACTCGTTCAGGTATGTTTGGCTGTAGTGCCTTTGCTGGAGAACGTACTGCGTGTGAGAGTGCGCGCAGGGCTACACGCTAGCTTGTGCATGCCACAGGCCGTCCTTGATGAGACAATAGCGGGATTCTGCAAAGAGAGCCCGTGGGAGGAAGGCTACAGTGGAGTCAGTGAGTGAGGAGCCTTCCAGATACGTCAGCGCTTGTCCACCACGAGGGTGTAAGAAGACAAGCCCGACAACTCAACAATAAGCAGGATGTCACACATACAGTATGCAAACAATCAAGGGTAAACATTGTAGGTGACTGTCATGCGTGTTTGGGATATTCTGAAATTTCACTTTCTACTTAAAATGTGTTGTCATTTTTACAGGTGAACTTAATTTGAAATCCAGTCATTTTTGCACAGCTTTTTCTTCTCTAAAGCCTTTTCACACTGCACTTAGTAGGGCAAAGCATGCCATTGACGAAACCATTCAATGTGCACGTGGTGAAAGGCAAGCACCACAGAATTGAGTGTTGCCGGGGGGTGCGGCAACAGAACTTCGCGATGGCAAGGTGCCTCAACCTGAAAATTGCTCGAAGAGCAGTGTCTCTGTGAGATCAGAAAAAATATATAATCATCTCCAACAGGAGAGGAGCTGGCAGATAGATTAAGTGTAATTTTGGTGAATTTATCTAGATGTAAAGGGCATAAGGACAGTGGAGGAAATTAGGTGGCTTGGTTTACCAAGCTGTGGGACACAGGAGAGATATTATACAGTAAGATGTTTCAGAAAACACTGCTCCCTGCTCAGCCTGAAATATACCTTGAAGTGATTTAAGTGCAGCTCGCAAACAAACTTCAACACTCGAATTTCCCGTTCAGCCCACATCTTGTCGAGGTGTGGTCTACTTTGTGTCTAAACCAGCGGCAAAAATCTGAGAGCCACATCAGCACTTCCAAATATTGGCCCTTTTCGTTCCGTGCTGCCGCGCAACCTCTGCAAACAGAGCCATTGTTGTGTGAAAAGGGATCAACAAGGAGATACACGGCAAAATTCACAGCAAGGGTTTTAGTCATGAATCGACCAATACATTTCACAGGATGTCTCTTCTCGTGTTTACTCGTAGCCCAGCTGTCAACTGGTTAGCGCGTCTGCCTCACAGTGCAGACGTGCAGGATTGGATTCCCGCCTTCCTGCATGGAGTTTGCATGGTCCTCCCGTGTCTGCGTGGGTTTTCCCCGGTTTCCTCCCATATTCCAAAAACATTTGTGGCAGGTTAATGGAACACTCTAAATTGTCCCTTGGTGTGAATGTGAGCCGGACGTTTGCTTGTCTATCTGTGCCCTGCGATTGGCTGGCAACCAGTTTAAGATGTCCCCCGCCTACTGGCCGAAGACAGCTGGGATAGGCTCCGGCACCCCCCGCTACCCTTGTGAGGATCAGTGGATCAGAACATGGATGGATGGATGTGTTCTCATGAGGTCTTCGTTTCCACCTGTTCTCATCAGCCTTGTTCCTTCTGTCTCCATTCAGCTCCCTCCAGCCACTCGTGTCTTGTCTGTGTGACTCATCGTGACAGTTTGTTTTATTAACTCCCCTGCTTTCTTCGAGTCTGTGTTAGTTCATTCTTGCCGTCATTGTGTTTTTCTGCTGTTAGTGACATGATTCTAGTCTTGTTATGGTTTGTTTTGCGGTGATTTTATTCTCTGTGTTTCTTATTTAAAAACTGGTCCCTGCGCTCTGGTCCATCTGTTACCTCCAACCCAACACCTCGATTACCTGGTGATGACAGCGCTCAGCGATGGTAGTTTTCCAAGAGTCTTCTCCAAATCTTCAAGTCTTCAAATGTGTTTCTCACTATGGTGTCAAAATTAGAAGAGCAGAATGGATTGTTTAAATACCACTTCTAATTTAGCTCCGAAATGTATTGGTCCATTCATTGATCAAACGCTTGTTGTGAATTTTGCGGAACACCTCATAAATATGCAAAAAGAGACTGAAACATTGACTAATTGGACGTGCATTCCAAAGGTTAGAGTAGATCAAATGAAGCTCACCTGCGAAGGCTTTAGTGCATTTTAGGTTGATCCTTGGCTCAGACAATGCTTCAGGTCAACAATATGATAATGATGCGCATTTGTTTCGAACAAAGCCTTTCAGTGTCTGTGTGTGAGGATCAGGAGCACATTCAAGTCCTTGCAGGAATTTACTGGAATTTATAGAGCTGTAAATTGATTATGACTCATCCTAATTATTTCTCGGCATGCATGCACGCACATGCACTTGAATAATGATTAATTGCACATTTTCTGGAACAAGCAGAAACAGTCTTGATGCCGAACTAAGTGTATGTTTCAGTGTTTTGTTTTGTTTTGATTTTTTTTTCTTATTTAATGAACTAAATCGTTTTTTAATTGTGGTTACAGGTGTGACTCAGCCAGCAAATTATCAACACTATTGTCCTCTGAACTTTCTGACTTGTACAAATTGGTTAAGATTAAAAAAAGGTGAGATAAACTGCGCAGGTCGAGATCTGAGGCGGTCTGGCACAAAGTGTGAAATATGAGCATTTTGGCACACTTCCGACCTGGCTGGCGCAATGCCAGCCCAGCATTGACACCCACCCCACACCCCGCTCGCCCTCAACATTTCTCACCCTGAAACGACCTCAGAGTCGAGTGTGAGGGCACAGTTTCCTATCTGGGGGTTTCCCCTTTCAGCCCTCATCTCGATAAGGGCCGAGACAAATCTGACAGCGACACGAGCTTGGGCATTAGAAAAAGGCTCACTAGTGTTTGAACTCAGATATCTGGCTCAACAGTCTTAAACAGATACAGAGAAAGAGAGACACAACCCTCACGTTAGCATCCGTGTTGTTGTTTTTTGGCCGGTGCCAGTTTGCACTGAATAAAGTTTTCCCATCAACACCAAAACAGGATCAACACATCATGTGAAGATTGAAGGAATTCTTTGCTCTCAAGGGGAGGAGAAAGGGATGTCACTGACACACAATCCTTCCTTTCTTTCATTTTTCTATCTGTCAGGGAAAAGGGGGTGCGGGGGGGGGGGGTAGTATGACCGTCTACTCCGTCAGTGCCAAAGGCTCTGGGAGACAGAAGCACTTCGAAACAAAAGAGAAGAGAGTGACAAAATAAAGATGCCACAACAAAAAAGAAGTGTCCCTGCTGTGTAGAGCACAGTCTAGATGCCCGAGTCAATGCGTGGCGTAGAGCTGCCGTGGGTGAGTGCATATCAGAGGGGTGTGGGTTAACTTTTCTTGCTGCTATCTCTATTTGCCATCAACGAGGAGCTGGGTTTAACGACTGGTCTTTATTTTCTGACTGCATGAATATTGCATCACATTTCTGACATAGTTGTTACAGTCTTCACCAGATGTGCCCATCTGGAAAGGTATTTTGAAAAATGCATTTCATACTGTGGCTGACTGTCATAATTCAAGAATAAGAAAATGTGGAATCCAAGGGTTAAAAACAATGCAAACAACAAAACACGGAGAAACACGCACGCACTTCATCAACCTCTGTTGCAAAGGATCAAGGTAAACGTTCTACGCGTCTGTTTTTTGTCTTGTTTTTTTGCTTTTGTATCGTATAGTGCACTCATGAAAATTATGACATTGACGCTGAAAAAGGTTTTTGTTGAATTTACTCCTTTTTATTTCATTGGGTTTGCACGAAATAAAACTGAATTACATTCTTTCAGTAGGCTGATCATCTACTTAAAATTGAGTATGTATACTCAACACACCATTTCCCCCCTGTTACTGTGGGCAAGTATAATCTGAAAATGAAACTTGATGCTTGAGTCCTTTGATTTCCTCTCCGCTCGTAAGGAATGGACAGTAGCTTTCCATAAATATCATCGTGTCACCAAAGCGATACGCTAACATTGAGATCAGTTCAATTCTTAATGTGATGAGTGTGGTGTCAAAGCAAAGTAATAGATATGAAGGCCTCTTCTGTCAAAGTTGAAGCTCGCACGCACTGGTTTGTTGGGCTAAGTGCTTTTTAACCGGACAATTTGCTCTTTGCAAATGTGATTTTCCCATTTTTACTTTTGTCAAAGTGCATTTTACTTGGGAATGTTTGGACATTTGTGCATTTTGGTAAATACTGTTTCCTCATCTCGCCACTGTATTTTCCTTGCTCCATGTAGCAGGAGACGGCACTAGGACCTGCACTGAGGAACACCAGGAGGGAGGGAACAGTATTGGGACTCTTGTTACTAAAGTTTTAGATCAATCCATTTTCCAAGCGTGTGGGAGAAAGACACACACGTGAATGGCCCCAGACCTGGATACGCGGCTTTGAAAACAGGAGCAGGATCAGAATTTGGGATAATTTTGGGAGGAGAGTGTGGTGGAATATCAAAATAACTTTTTCTGGAAATTTTCACCCACTGGGAAAAGGAGGAGAAGCAGCACCAACGGTGGTGAGTTTTTCATATAAATATAAGCACGTGTGGTGTGGATATTGGATAGTCCAAAGCAAGAGAGAGTTTTTCCAGCAATGTTGACTTTACCCCTTCTCAACACCTGTTATTAAGTGAAAGTGGAGCCTCTGAATTGACTTTGAGGCCAGCGTGAACATTCGGCTGATGGAAGAAAAAAAATTCTCCTCAAACACGTGAGGCATACCAATTTACTTTCTAATAAAAAGTGGGTGCGGTGATGAAGTTATGGTTTCCTGGAAGTCAGATTGAGACAAATTAGTCAACTAGAAGAGTGCAAATTGGCAAACGAGAGACTGGTTCAGAGTAGGCTTGGAGTAAAGGAGGTTCTCCAAACTTCAACTGGAGGCAGCTTAGTGTTCTGAAAACCCCTGAGACATCAGGTTACCTTCTTTCTCTCTCACCTCTTTTTTTCTATCAGTCTGCCCCCCCCCCCCCCCCCACCACCTTTCTATCCGCCTGCCTCGCTGCTCATGTTACACAAGCCTTGAAGGGCTTGTAGATTGGGATGAGCTCCAATGTCCCATCTGAAATGTGCTGTTGAGGTTCCCCCTCACGCTTTTCTGGGCGGGGCCAAGCTGCAAAACCCTGTGCTGACCATCATTGTTTATACCTCGACAGGTATACTGGATGAATGTGCTCCCATCTACATGTATACAAGCGTGTGTGTGTGTGTGTGTGTGTGAGAAGTGAGACCTCATGCCTGCCACTCCTACCAGGGAATTCCTTTCTGGCTTTGACAGGAGAGGAATGTCACCCAGGACCCAAATTTACTGTAAATCTTCCAGCAGTTATTACCAACCAAAGGCCTTCTTCCAACCATTCATGACCTCATAAATATATACCGTCCAGGCATACTTTGAGATACAAGTTTTAATCAAATCATCTTCCCCCATTGAAATTCATAGAAATAACCCCTAATCCGTTCCAGCCCCCACCCAAAAACAAGCCTTGTTCATTTGTATCTCAAATTTGTGCTTGTGTTTCAAAGCCAAAACAACAACAAAAACTGTTGAATGATGGCTCGTATCATTAAAAGTATTTTTCAAGGGGATGATTATTCTCATTGTGTGTGTGTGTGTATGTGTGTGTGTGTGTGTGTGTGTGTGTGTGTGTGTGTGTGTGTGTGTGTGTGTGTGTGTGTGTGTGTGTGTGTGTGTGCGTGCGTGCGTGCGTGTGCATGTGTGTGATGTTGTCTGTTTCAACTACCTGGTACTATTTCGCATATATAATGACGACAATAGCCCACACTGACATCCACCCATAAGTCAGCCATTAATGTTTCTTGAGAAGCAATGGTACTTTCTATAAGGGTATCACAAACCTTTCTTCTAAATGAGCAAGACAAAGCTATGCAGTCTTGCTGTAACTTTCACACTAAAGCCTCACATTGTCCATGAGAGAGTTTACCGGATGTTGACATCCAGAGTTGACTCTCTCTGGACCAAGTGAAGAGATTGTGTTTTGTCATTAGAGCCATACACAAGCAAATGGATGTTACATTTTTGCATCACTTGATCATATTTTACACTTCCATATTTGTGGGAGCATTTTGTCAAAGTCCTCTGTCAACTTAGTTGGATGAGTTTGGTGCAGAAGAATTTACAAGCCCTGACTTTAAGAATAAGAATAAGAAAACCTTTATTTGTCCCGCACTGGGGAAATTTAAACCCTTCGATATAACCTGGTGGCTGTGGCTCACTTGGATGATAATCTAGTGACCGAAGGGCTGCTTTTTTGTGGGACATGAAACAAAAACATACAGCAGTGTGAATTCCTTGATTGAGTGGTGCATCATAATAATAAGAAAGAAAAAAAAGATTCATGTAAACATAAAATTAATAGGTTAGCTGAAACTCACAATCTGTTTTTAAATTGTCTTTTTTCTCTACGCTTATTTTGCAAATTGTCACGAGCCCACTAAGTTGGCACGCTGCAGGGCTAAGACCTTCTCGAAACCTATTTTGTATATTACAAGTCAAACAGCTTAATTTTTCAGCAATATTCATCGATTGGGTTGTTTGTGTGATCGCTGTCAGTCCATTATTCAGTCCTCGACTGCAGTAAACACAAACACGCACTGGTGTGTGCATGGAAGGCAGATGGACAGTTTTCCACTGCAGACAAATACAGGTATGTCTGATTATTCATGACCAGCTCAGGTTTCCTTTGAAGTTGAATTTGAGTTTTCCCTGTGTTTGCATGTGAGGTGATGGGAGGGTCGTGTCAAGAGAGAAAATCTTCCAACCTGTCTCCAGACACCATCTTTGAGTTTTCCTTTCTTTTAAAAGATCGCTTTAAAGGTGAATTTACCATGCCCACAACAGTGGAAATCGAGTAGTGGCTAAAATGTGTATTTTATTATTTGTATTGCTATGTGTTTTTAAAAGCTCCATACACAATATATACACGTGATGTACAGGACTCCTTCCTCATGTTTCACACTGTAGTATCTGTGATGTCGGAACTGCGTGTGTCTTTCAAGGTGAAATTCAACAAATGTTTAGTTAGAATTGCCTGGCTGTTAAGTGGATAAAGATGAGCCACTCGGGTGAGTTAAGGCCATCAGCAGGTCGTGGAAGAATGTGTTTGTGTTTACTGTATTTTGTTAGCGTTTGTTGAATACAGTGAATTCAAGTGCACAAGCAGCTGTGTTTCTATTGGCCATGTCCTAAGCACATAAATTAAGGAACATTGTTTACTTTACCGTATACATGCAGTTGCATAACTTAAGACAGGTTTAATTTGCAAATGGCACTTTAGCTGCTTTGACTCCAAACTGTGGACATTCCCGATCTCTTATGCACTTTTTTTTTTTAAATTAACTGGAACTTATTATTGAGTCTGCAATGTGTGACGCACAAGGGGTAAATCGCAGTATTGTGAGGGATGAATGTAGTTGTTTGTTAAGGTGCTTCCAAGTTTGGTGATCCTGAACTGGATGAGGGATAGAAAAATTTCACATTCGGTGTACGTTTTGTTTTTTCTTTTTTTTTTAAGTTGGTCCTTTTGGGTACAGTATGTGCATCTCTTGATTTAGTGAGCCACAAGTTGCGCAACTGTTCAAATGTGAAGATTTTAAAGTCATGGCAACACTGAAAAATGTCAAGTGGTTACACAGACTCAGATCTTCTGAATCAGATACATTTGATTTAAGTAGATGTATAGTCTATTAAAAAAAAAATGTTTGGCTTTGGAGGATTTTATTTTGCGTAACTATTCTTGACGACATAAAATTCAGTAAATTCAGGCATCATTTTTTCCAGTGCACAGTGATCACTCACACAAACCTGCACACAAACCTGCACAGTCAGACTACACACAACAAAAATAAGAGATGAGGATGGAACGGTGTGAGCAGTCAGACAATACAGGACACCTGGTAAGGAGAGAAACTGTGATAACACGCTTGGACTGTCAGTTGAACTGTGGCTATTTCACCTCAGGGCCAGAGACAACCTCAAGCAAACTCTGAAGGATACACTTACACATTCCAACAAATAAATGAGCAACAAAAAAGTAGCCGTATTATCGCTGGAATGTAAACTCCAATTAAAATTTTTTTTAAAAATTCTGCTTTATTGTAAAAAAAACTGACTTAAAATAATCAAAACTCAAGCTCCTAAAAATGTACTTTGGTCAACTTGGTAATTATGCTTTAACAGTGTCTGGAATGTAAAACACTTACAGCCACACTGGTAGTCAAGTCGATTTTGAACAGTGAACCAAACTGCAATTTTGCATGCATGAAGCAGTCCAGCAAATGGCAAACGAGCTCCCACTCGTCACATGAGGGCCTTTTGATCAAACAGTGCCACCAGCTAGTTTGTAACCAGCGACAGTGCCAGTTGGCAGTGGAAATTTCCTATCATAAAGTGTTGTATGATTACTTTTCCTCACTTAATCACTTAATGACTTAGAATTAAACAGACGACATTGTCCTCTTATTCTCCACACTTCAAAAGCCTTTGACATCAAATGACAGTGTAGAAAGCCAGAGATGTCATTTTCATTTTGAATTGTCTTCTAGGTGCTCTCATCCAGCTCAGCCCAGTTTGACAAATTTCAGGATGTGTTCAAATAAACGACTCCAAGTTGCTAAAGCGTCAGCGTGATGTTTCAACAGTGTTGACAACTTCAAGCGCTGTGTTATTATTTTTGCGCGCATTGCTTTCAACCAGACACTGTGCCCTCAATGTTTCCTTAACAGCAGCTCTGGCTACCATAACAACATCTCGTGTGTTAATTGCCTCAAGCTTTCTGAGGAAACGATTCCGTCTGAGGCACGTTCATGCATTCCAATGAGCATTTTCGTAAGACAACAAAAACCTTTACAAACAATTCATTAGTGTACAAATGTATTTATTTGAAAAAATACTTGGCTCTCCAAGTACCACCAAAAATAATACCAACCAACATTAAAAGTCACGGTCAACTGTTGGGATATTATTTCTATACTGCTGGTCGCTTCAAATTGAGTGATGACTCTGTGCATCTGAAATGTTCATTTTGTTCCAGTTTCTTGTTTGCTGGTATTCCAGAGTGGTTCAAATTACTGGAGACAAGTGTCAAACTTACTCAGCCAATAAAGATGATCCTGATTGTCGCTGTGTTTCTGAAAAAAACTGTCACGTAAAGTTCCAATGTGGTTATCGAAAATCAGGCAGAGGATTCAAACCTCAAAAGTAAATTCCATGTTTTTGTGTGCCACTTTAGTCCCCTTTCAACACATTGGTCATTAAAAAACTCGACTAATGGTTCAATTAGAATGAATTGCATGTAAAAGTTCATTTTCCTTAAAACACCATGTCATTTATGCCAGTACAGCGACAGCTGGTCCCCATTCAAGCAGTTTATCCTGAGCTGATGATGCTGTTGTGTTCATCCGTTAAAAAAGATTCTCGCTAGTCCTTGGCTGTGAATGTGAGTTCGAAAGCTTGTTTGTCTCTCTGAGTCCTGCTGTTGGCTGGCATGGGGTCCCGTTCACACATTCGCCAAGTGGGGATGGGTGCTAAGGAAAGTGCATGGATGGCTTATATTGTCGACTATTGCTGGTTTGTTTGTTATTTGACTGTCCTGAAAAATGTGCATCGATATCCATTACAATAAAATAAACTAAAATGTCAGTGGGCTCAGAACATCTGGTGTAAAGTGACCCAGCTGAGGCGTTGGGTGTGGGCTCAGCAGAGAGGTGAAAGGTCGTAGTCCGACCTCAGGGTTACGATAGCTGTCGGTGGAGGAAAAGTGAGATCTGGATTGCTCAGGATTGGGAAGCATGTGGCAAAGGATCGCCAATGAGGCACGCGACGTCATCCGACAGTTACTGTACGTGATCGCCCTTGTCATTGCGTACTTTGTAAACATTCCTTCCGTAATATTGAACAATTAAACCAATGACAATGTTGTATCACGTGTATTTTACAAAATCAAAACAAACAAAGTATTTTGTTAACATTCGTAAGTCTGTCTGCCATTTTTTTTTTTTTTTTTTTTTTGCCATTTGCATAGCCATCCCCAAGTTCTACAGTGTTGTACCTGTGATCGTGACTGCAGGAGCGTGGCTTTAAAAGGCAGGGCCTGGCCTCTTTAATGACGAGGGAATCAGGGTGCGTCATTGGCGGGTTCTCTGCGATTATGTGCTTGTTCAGTCAAACCATTGAAAGTGTCCCAGCGACGGAGTCTTGCCGTGACCATGAGTGGAGGGATTACAATTGGTTCAAATTCATATTGTATCTTTTTCCTATTTCTTCTGTATTTTCTGTTCCATCCTGGAATATAGCCTATTGTTTTTTTTGTGTGTTTGTTTTGGCTTTTTTTTTTTTTTGTGACCACCCAAGCTTCACTATTTTTTAATACAGTGCGATGTCCCACAATGAATGTTCACTGCGGGATATACCGGATTTGAAAGCCCAATATAGGGACCTCTCCTAACGACACATACATACAGCACTCTAAAATTGAATCCAAACACATCTGTGTCGATGCAGATGTCGTGTTGGAACTAGGAAAGCAAGCAAATAACAAAAACAGAACAATCTGAAGATCGTGCGGCAACAAAAACCATCTGGATAGAACTAGAGATACACAATGAACTGATAAACGGCAAAGCCAAAGCAGGAGAGCTAAATAGACTCAGATTAACTGAAATAATGATGCACAGAAGAGAAGAACCTGAAGGGCGGGAAGGAGCTGATTGGTTTGAACACGGGGAGCAACGAAACGAGACAAGTAAAACCGAATGCACAAACTAGCGGGATGGACAGAACAAACATTCAAAGTCCAAATTGTCAACGTAATAATTTCGCAAACAGAAAAGTCCAACGCAACCTTGATAATATGACTGTTCTAGCAGAACATGAAAATACAACAGAACAGAATTAGCCCATTTCCACCTGTCTTTCATTTTGCACTGTTTGGAACCTGCATCAATATAATCATACAAAACCAGTTGTGTTAGTGCATGTCTTTGCGTTCGACGCAACCGACAGTTTTGACAGGTGCTTCGTCAAAAGAGACATATTCTGCTGTTTGTGCATGTTTCCATTTCCATGCGTGTCCTCTGCAACAAAATGTGCAGAGTGCGCATGCAGGAAGGCAGCGTGGACGTACAGAGGCGATGTGGAAATTAGCGGGCTGTTTTTTTTTTTTTTCAACTCCAATAATACTGCTGTGGTATTAACGTGTTGGTTTAGTGCAGTAGTTCTGTTCTCAATTATTTCTCTGAAGTTGTACTGACACAGCCTCACTTTCATTCCGAATCACCAATTGCTTGTTGGAACATGAAACAAACTTGCTGCTACTGAGAGTTTTTTTTTCCTTTTTCCCCCCCCGTGTGTGTTCTCCTTTACACCTGAAATGACCTAATATTAAAGATAAATGCGCTTTATCTGTCATGTGTACAACACACCTTGTTGTTGGTCACACTTTTCCATCCATATTACGTGATTCATTGTAGTCAGATGAACCTGATTCCGAAGGACTTTTGTCTGTTGAAGTCTGACAAATGTGGACATGAGCACATGTATGTTTGTGTTGGATACGCATCAAACACATGCACACTCCTTCGCCCCAAGTCTACAAGCGAAGCCGCTTATTATGCACTTATTTGGATTACGTCGAGGGGGAATGCACACTACGTGAGACGATGACTCATAAATGGACTCCTATACAACTGCAAATTAGTAAAGGGTCCTCTTTTACGGAAGGAATGAAGGAAGGAAGTGCTTCTCTGCCTCTCCTTGCTTTCACGAATTTTGTAGAGGAAGCCATAGTTGTCGGATGTATCCATGGTGACGACCGCACGCGCATCAGTAAATATTAAACCATCTGCGCCTTCGCTGCAGGTCATACTGGGGAGCTTTATGTCTTTTAGCTGTAGATCCGCTCACACGGCCAACATGGCTCGCTGCTAAAAGATGGAGTGCGGGCCTGGGAGGTCCCACGCAGACAGGTGGCTGGCATCAGCTCGAAGGGGGAGCGAGACGCGGGGACGGACGGTTGGGGTGTGGGAGATTACGAGGCAGCGGCGTGGACGCAGGCGGGAAGAGATGACAGAACGGTGTGGGGACCACACAGAATCGAAAATGGCCTGGTTAGCTCTTCAGGAGGCAGAGTGAGACTGGAGTCCGAGAAAAAGACAGCGGGAGCGAGGAAAACGCCGTTGACAGGTGTAGAGTCATGACAAGGTGGTCTGCTGCATGAGATCAGTTTTCGTGTGTGTGCGTGTGTGTGTGTGTGTGTGTGTGTGTGTGTGTGTGTGTGTGTGTGTGTGTGTGTGTGTGTGTGTGTCCTTTAAAGTCAAGTAATGGAGGTCGCTGTAGAACAATTTGGAGTTCAAGGAAGCCAAAAGAAATGAATGTGGTTTGACTCTCCTAAAATTGCACAGTGTGATTTACAATAAAGTTATTGTTGTAAATACAAATTGGCAATGATGCACCAATACCAAAATTGCAGAACACGTATTTACATTTGAGCTCTCATCGTTACGCAGTGCATAATACGTCCCATCTTACATTTGTGATGAAAATGCGTTTTATTTTAATCTCATGTTGTCCAAAATCACAAACTTTTCAAACATTCCCGATCCCGATTCTGACACCACTCCCAACACAAACCCCCAAAATAATGTAAAATGTCAATACATTTGAAAAGAAAAAAATCCGACCATATATTGTATGCTTGAGAAACCGTGTACAGTATTATTAACAATGGCAGCACAGGAGGTGCGTGCTGTTATGTCTTATTTTGCAGATTCCATCAATGATGTTAACGATCGATTGACAAATTCCGAAAATAACGAAAGCTGGAATGATCAGCACACAACAAAGTAACATACAAAACACGAGCAGGATATGAACATATCGAGCAAAATGTTCAATGCCGTAAAACCGTTGTCGTCATAACACGAACAAAACTCATCATTGTTAGAAAGAATATTAAACACGGACAGATAGGTTTGTGTACAAAAATCCAAACAGCAACATGATTTATGTCACCAAGGCTACCATAGACACATTTCGTTTTCCTAATCCATGCCAATGTCAAGATATATTTAACATCCATGCAGATGGTAACACAAGGAAATGTAATAACTATCCTTCAATTTAATTTATACTTTTCTTGAGGGAAAAAACATCCCAAAAACTTTGACGTGACAGGCAAAGCAAAGGTTTCTATTTAGTCTTTGACTGAGTTTTTCATCCCACTACACAAACAGTCCCCTACTTATCATTGTATTCTACTACTTGTTTCAGTGAGCATTAAATTGATGGTATCTAAAGAGCACTGCTGAGCACTAAACCTGATTTGTTACTGTACAAGACTTTTAAGCGTTTGTACACTTATTTCTTAAAAATGTAAATATTTGGCGTTGTATCTCCTCAGTGGCTCCAGACAGTGGAGATTCATGTTAACTGCTCAGTGCATTCAACCCCTCTGTGAAGTAGGGAATATTCAAAGCATGCATGCATACCCTAATGTCTGACGCATAACACATCTAATTCTGAGCACGGCGTAAGTCACACATCATGGAAAAATGAGTGCAAAGGGACCTAAAGGTAGAAGGTAGGATGGAATTAGTAGTCTTCGCTGGCGCTTACTTTATTTTATGTTCCTATCAAAAATGTCATGTAAAGCTTAATTTGAATAAATGAAACCCTGTGCTTTAAAGGCTGCATATGTTGCTTTTTGAAAGCAACCTCCTGATTTCCCCGAGGTGAGCCTCTTCCACCTGATTACTGTATATAGCGGAGGGTTCTGCTGAAGACAAGTCACAGTCAGGAGAAAATAAATCATCCAAATGAATGACAGCAAATATGTGGAACATTCATATACAGAAAAAAAAATGGTGAAGCCACTTTGACCTTCTCAAACATGAATACACAGCGCAGCGGTGCCTTGTGATGCAAATTTTAATTTGCTCCATAACCATGCTTGAAACCCTAAATGTGCCCACTCGTCATCATTTTTCCCAGCGAAATAAAGGGAAAAGCCCTTAATCCATTACAGCCTTCCCCCCTCAAAAAAATGGTCATGCATTTTTATAATAAAACTGATTAACACTGTCAAAACATGAAGTAGCCACATAATTAACCAGAATGTGAAGAATCAAACCATTTTTGCTACAATTTTGGCTTCACTTCAATGGACATGGTGCTTTTCCTTCTGGTGTATGCACATTGGCCAGCTGGGGGCAGTATAGTACAAGCATGGGGGAAAATAAAGGACACAGTGTCACACTTGCGCAGAAAGCTAAAGTAATATTAGCCATTCTTTGCAGAAGATAAATAGTATATGCCCGTGAGTATTGTCAGTCTACATGTGTGACTTCCCAGATTTGTGTTAGAATATCCTTTGAAGAAAGGGTAGCATGGTGGTTGACTGGTTAGCACGTCCGCCTCACAGTGAAGAGGTCCGGGGTCCAAAACTGTCCCCGGCCTTCCTGTTTGCCTTTTGCATGTTCTCCCCGTGCCTGCGGGGGTTTTCTCCGGGTACTCCGGATTCCTCCCACTTTCCAAAAACATGCATGGTAGCATAATAGAACACTCTCAATTGCCCCGAAGTGTTACTTCAATGATTGTTATTCTATGTGTGCCCTGTGATTGCCTTGCAACCAGTTCATGGTGTATGCTGCCTCATACCCGAAGACGGCTGGGATAAGCTCCAGCACGCCCACTACCTTCGTCAGAATAAGTGGTTCGGTTAATGGATGGATGGATAGAATGGATAAATAAAGGGTTCAAACCGGGGTGCACGCAAACTATGTGCCGGTGCGCAAGCACTGGAAATCGGATATTGCGTTTCAGTTTGCATACCAGTCATGTGTGTACGAAGTTTCATGCAAGCTAAGCACCAGGGAAGACTACGTTTCCACCTGTGGGCCAAATCTCACAATCTCTCACTGTTCAAATTCTGACAGGCCAATTCAAAGCTTTGCAAATCTGAATCATGCATCCATCCATCTGGGTTCGCAGGGCGTGCTGGAGCCTACCCTAGCCGTCTTTGGGCAGTAAGGGGGGGGGGGGGCACTGAACCGGTTGTCAGCCAATCGCAGGGCACACAGAGACGAACAACCATGCACGCCCACACTCACACCTAGGGACAATTTTGAGTGTTCAATTCGCCTTTCATGGATGTTTTTGGAATGTGGGAGGAAACTGGAGGACCCGGAGAAAACCCACGCAGGCACGGGGAGAACATGCAAACTCCACACAGGGAGGCCCCAGCTGGAATCGAACCTGGTACCTCTGCACTGTGTGGTTGACGCGCTAACCAGTCGACCACCAAAATCGGAATTAGTAAAGAAAAATAAAAGTTAATTCAAAAAAACCAAACTGAATCATTTTAGCATTCGTCAGTGATGTTTAGCTCAAATCTGGCATTTGTTTGATGTAAGTGGAGTGTTTTCTTTGCAGGATTCCCTTACAGTAAATATGCAACATGTGCTGCAGCAGCTTTGGTCGAGTGGGCTTTGCTGACAGGTGGAACAAAGATTTTCTTGTTAAACTAGATGAAGCTCCACGTGTCCCTGAGTGCGAGAACTTCTTCCCACCTAATGTCTTTGTTCTCAAATGTTCCTTTATTTGTTTGGTGGCCCCCCTCTATTGCTTGTTGCCTCTCCCCATCTCTTGATATTTCCGACTCTCTCCTCTCCCTCCTTCCCGCCCTCGTTTTCATCCTTCTCTGGGTCACACAGAGATGCCGACCTTTGCTCAGAGATGTTCGATTTTCAGCAGAAAATGGGAGTCATTAGTAGAGCTTTGCCAAAAGATTTAACACTTGTGCGGATTGTTCAACGTCAAGGTCATAAGAAGAAAACACATGTCTGGAAAACATGTTAAGGCATTGTGCTCATCTGAGCTACGAGGCCTCCCACATCTGCGGACAAGTGCTGGGAGAGTCATCAGGAAGAGGAATGGGCTTGGCTCTCGAGAGTGAAGATAGAACATTGAAGGCCTCATCATTAGCACGGTCATGGTGCTTTAAATGTGGTTTTGCATGTGTGCCAGAGGAAGCTCTCATGGCTCGATTCTCACCGTGTGCCAAAACAGAAGTCAAGTTTATTATGGGGATATAAAATGAGTTGCCTGAAACAACATCTTAAGTCAACATGTCAGGGATCACTTTCATTAATGCGTCACTGTTCTCAGAGTGCGATAAATTCAAACGGAGACATTCGTGGTGTATGTAAGAAAGATTGCTATTCCACTTGTTTGCAAAAGATAATTATTCCCATAGTTAGGAAAATCCATATGACATTGTGGTACGGCCATTCATTCATTTATCAATCTAAAAAAAAAAAAATGTTTTGAGGCTCGGTTTCCTTGGCCTAGCCTAGGGGAAGATATTAAACCTGTCCAGAGCATTAAAATAGTGACAGCAGTTGGAAGTAAATGTGAGTTGTGTACAGATGGCTGTCAAATAATACACTACTGCAATTTTATTCAGATGTGCTGTACCACCTGAGAAAATACTTAGCTCTCTTTGTGACCAATATTAAAATGCAGTAACCTAGTAGCCCTTTGTGTTCGTCCAAACAACAGCAAAAAGCAAAAAAACTAAATCTGAAAATTACCACTGCACTTAAATGCCTTCAGTGGCTATTTCACCAAATCCACCTCTTAATAACACCATCATGTTGCTAAATAATGTACACAAACTCTTTGCGTATACTGTAACTGTGTGGCATTAAAGAGGAGACATTTTGCAGATTTAAAGATGAATATAATTATTATGAAAGCATGAAACACATTTACCGAGACTTTTATCCTTGGGCCGGGGGCATGGAATGACCAAGGCTATTTCAGGGGGTTTGGAGAAAAAAAAAAAATTAAATTTGAAACACTACACTAATGGCGGCCCGGTAGTCCGGTGGTTAGCACATCGACTTCACAGTGCAGAGGTACCGGGTTCAATTCCAGCTCTGACCTCCCTGTGTGGAGTTTGCATGCTCTCCCTGTGCCCGCGTGGGTTTTCTCCGGGTACTCCGGTTTCCTCTCATATTCCAAAAACATGCATGGCAGGCTGATTGGACACTCTAAATTGTCCCTAGGTGTGAGTGTGGGCGTGGATGGTTGTTTGTCTCTGTGTGCCCTGTGATTGGCTGGCAACTGATTCGGGGTGTCCAATGCCTACTGCCCGAAGACAGCTGGGATAGGCTCCAGCACCCACCGTGACCTGAGTGAGGATAAAGCGGTTTGGAAAATGAATGAATGGATACACTATCAATTATCTTCATCCGGTTTGACATTGGATAAAAAAAAATCTAAAGCATTGGCAACACCAGTTACAAATATACAGCAAAAACATTTTTCCATCGATAAAATATAAATAATTATTATAATAAAATATATGAACCTGTAATTGATGTTGTTGCATTACTACTGCAGTTGCATTATGCAGCTACTAGATGGAGCTGCACTAAAGGGAACACAATACAGCTTTATTTATATCAAGCTTTCACAACTGCTGCAGCTGTAACAAAGCACTTTACAGAACATTTAAAATACTACGTCCAAGAAATCAGAATATTGATCCCGATATAAGGTGCATCGGATTATATGACTTTGTCGGCTATGGAGCAAATCAAATGATTTTAGGTGTGCCTTAAAGTGTGGAAAATACAGTGCCCAAAAGTAAATTATCTGGCCTGGCGACTGAGGGTGTCAAAGCATATTTTGGGGGCGGGCAGTGATTGGCGTGCAGAGCAAGTGGAAGTTTTCTGGCCATGCAACTGAGTTCAGTTTGCTGGGTACTCCTGACTGACTGATTTATGGTGGTTTACAATGACATAGTGTTTCATTATGTCTCCTCTCGACTTCAAAAGAACATGCGATGATAGCTGTAAGTTCTATTTAATGATTGACGGGCAGTCACTGAATTTTCTGGGAAGGTCTCCACCCAGCTGGCCAGAGTGAACTTCAAAATCAAAAGAGGGGTGTAACCTCTGCTCAGTACGTTATACAACTCAACCTTTTGGTCAACTTATGGCAATCAAGTAATCTGTCTAAGTAGGCTGATGAGTGTTTACAGTATCAGTCATGAACTAAGAATGAATCCCAGATTGGAAAATCCTGGAAGATGCCACACAGAGCAGCCATTCTTCTTCACTTTTGCATCGAGTGCCATTTATGAACATTTCATAAATCTCAGATCAATACCTTTTCTCAAGCACGGACAACTTGAAAAAAAATGTTCCAGTCACTGTGTTGATGAACAATTCACTTTTGCTGTTTCGTATTTTCTCTAAATTGTACTTATTGCGTTCAAATCAGTCTCTCCATTCTGAACCAGACATTGATAGATTAATGGCTGAAGGAGTAGCTATGAATATTTTTCGATTTTAAGCATCAGAAATCAAACACACATTGAGGGTATGGTTTGTAATGAATTGAGATATATAAACCACACAAGTATATGCAACATCTCGGTGAATAAATGGATTTGACTTGATTGAGAGAATATGATACATTGCCGAGCTATCGTTAAAGAGTCTGTAAATATGGCTGACTGAAGGCAAAGTTGAATGAAAGGTCATTTTCTGAGGAGACACGTTTCCTCTATCCATCCATCCATCCAGCTAGTCAGCCATTTTTCTCTCGCACTCAGCATCATTATAATGGCAGTGTGCCAGAGCCTATCCCAGCTGGCAGAGGCAGGGGACTTCCTCGACTTAGTGGGTGCCAGCCAAATGCAGAGCACTTTCACACCAAAGGGCTATTTACAATTTTTAATTCATCAGTGTTGATTTTGGAATGTAGGAGAAAAGAACCACAAGCTAGGATTTGAAAGCCCCACCTTAGAACTGTGAGGTTGACAGTCTAATCACTAGTTGTCCACGCCGCCGGCATATTTCATTTGGTGAGATTCTAAAATAATACCACAGTACAATAGTAATACACACAATTGATCCCTGTGCTCATTTTTTTATTAAGGCACCAGTTGGCAGGAACACCAAAGTTTGCTATGATAAGTGATTTTATAAAAATGTTAACAACAGCTTTGTTGTATCAGGAGGCGGACGGATTTTGATTTGAAATTTAACACTATAATCTCTTATTTTATTACTGTATATCTGATGGACCTGCTCCATCTATGTGTGTGTGTGTGTGTGTTTGTGTGTGTGTGTGTGTGTGTGTGTTTGTGTGTGCGTGTGTGTGTGTGTGTGTGTGTGTGTGTGTGTGTGTGTGTGTGTGTGTGTGTGTTTGTGTGTTTATGAGCAGCACACCGACCATAAATGTGTTTAATTCGACAACGCATAATCATGCATTGCAAACAGGAGAAAACATTAAAACCACAAATACCATGGAACTCGTGACATTGTTGTCTTCGGTCAAACCCAAAATGATAAATAATCAATTTATTTTTCAACATATATATCTGGAGGGACTAATGAAAACTGGTTTTCAATTCGGCCATGTCATGGTTGATCTGTTTGGGACCAACAGGTGGCCCTGTAGGGCTCCTCCTACAGCGGCACACCTGTTGGTCATCATGTCATTAGTGGGTTCTCTGTTAAAAGGACTCCCAGGCCAACCAATCAGCGTCGGGTAATTGTTTGTGTTGCTGTCACTTCCTCTGTTTGTTTGTGTTTGTGCATTACTGCCATGGATTTTTGTTTGTTACTTTGGAATAGTGATGGGAAAATGAAGCCTCATGAAGCAATGAGGCTTTCCATCCAACTGGTTCGTTCCTGGGCCGAAGCATCATGAGGCTTTATTTGTACTATTGCGCCATCATGCGGAAAATAAATTTCATGACAGACAGTGATTAAAATGATACCATGGATTTGTCGTCCCGGTGCGCCGTTTTATTTCGAATCACCCGCAAAACTATTTGTTGGCGGTGACGTAGGAATCCCGTCTCCCGAGGCTTCGGACGTAGCAACGCGCGTTCCGAGGCTTCGGGCGTGGCCACATGCGTAATCGACACATGCCTCGAAGCGCGCTTTGCAGATTTTTTTCCGGTTTACTCGGCACACGCATCAGAGCCTCGGCACAGTTGGGCACATCACTACTTTGGGACTCTTGTTGTTTTCAGGTCTTTGTTCTGGATTTAGTTTTCTCTGTGTTTTGTTAATGCAGTTTGTCTAGTTCACCCTGTTCCTCCCTCCTGCCTGCTTTTCGGGGTCCTCCACCACAGCATTCGTGACAGGCCATAATGGAGCGACAATCGCCTTTTGCAATCTTAGAAGTGAAGGTCTACTCTAGCCCACAAGCTGGAGGAAAAGCCATTCAAGATAGATGTAAAAACAGTATGAAACACCGTAAAAGCAAAATGTATTCAATACAATGGTTTTTCATAAAATCAAAACAAAGTTTTTATTTCTTAAATTCACATTTTGTATTGCAGAAAATTTTATTTTCTTGTCTAGAAATATTTTCAACGGGGCAGTTTCAAACACAAGTATACATTTCAAGTTAAACTTTAAAGGGTTGTATGGTCCTAGAGCAAAGCTAACTTGATTTTGAAAAAAACTATCAATTGTAATGTACTTTTGTCCAGTTCTCAAAAGTCAAACTCAAGACTACATTGTGAACATTTAAAAATAACACTAGTGATATTATAGATATTCAATATACAGCATTAACTAATCCTGTCTACTTTTAATTTTGAAGGCTGCTCCGACGAGCTGACAGAGGCTGTAATATGCTGTAATTCATTTCTGTTTTCGGTCGTGTGTAGTTGTTGGCCATTATGTTTTCTCCATACGCTTATTAAATTGCCAGGATTTGCTTTTCAAAGTTGTATCCTTTTCACTTCAGCGCAGTTCCAGAAAGACTTTTGTGAATAGTGTAAGGTCCTCAATCACCCAAGCACTTAATTGGCATGTCTTACGATGAAATGTCAATTTTAGGTTAGGTTTGCTTAGATAGTTGCCTGGTTTCCTAATCTTCCTTGTCATCCCTTCGTGAGAACGATACTTGTCAGTGTATGTACCAGTAAGTGTAGTTTATTAACTCACTTAAGGGCGACTCCGCAGTGTGCTAATCTTGCATTTACACAGCAGATGCTACATGTCATCAGTTGGTGTGATTGAAAGTGTATGATGACATTGTATTAATGTCGTATAAGTTTCAAAGGGATGACTTGTCAAAACAGTGCAGATTTTCTTTCTACGAAGGGGAGATTAAAATACCATTCATCAATTCAGTTCACACTAATGAGGTGAATTCATTCTGTTTTCAATGTACAGAATATCATTAGCATTTAGCCCGTTACTTGTTAGCTTTGAAATACTGGTGCAATACACTTCACCAAAAGACACATTTATTATGGCCGATTTGACAGCAGTTATGTTGACCTGGCAGTCATCCCTCTCAATAATAATTTCCAGTGGAGGACAGAAGGAGGAAGTGCTCTGGCCTCATTTGATGAGAGACATACAGTGAAAACGCTTCGCTTCCTCTCCATTAGGTCTCTCTATCACCACAGGTGTCGACCTCGCTTTCACGCCTTCTGATTATCCAGGCCCGCTGTCGTCACCTGCCGACGTGAGCTGTGTTTGTCGGAGGAAGCCGTTGACACGCTTCTTTTGTAACTCATGATGACCATAGCATCATATTCAAAGAGATGCACAAGCATCGCTCGGGCAGACAATGGGTTTCATTCCGCACTTGAGCAGACGATTTGTCGTTGAACCAACAGACGAACTGAAATTGTGCCATCAGGTAACTCTACGTGTCAAATTGAGGCCGTCTTCCCCTGCCTCAGTAATTTGCTTCCTCTCGTGTTCCCTAATGATTGTTTTTTCCAGGTCATAATCTAGCAGCAGCATGATTAGATCATCTTTCGTTATACGATCATCTTGATGCACAAACCTGTCCATTGTTGGTCGAATTTGAAAGTGAAACGTGACTCACAGGGAATGGTCTTGATTTACAGTGAGGGAGTGGGGGACACAAAGTCATAAACATTCCCTATGGGGCCAATTTAAGGACCTTACAAGGTATGACTCATAAAAGCCATATTGGATAAGTGTTTTGTTTATGCTGGACTGTATTAATGTAATGTGAAGCATCGTGTGCTTGAGATGTTTTCACATATGAACCTGGGGATTCTTTGTCATAACTGGAATTGCACGTGAGCGAAAAACATTTTTTGTGTGTTTTTCTTGAGACCGCTGCCCATGGAGATGCTCACACAGCACTCAATCTCAGCTTTATCAGTTCCATATGAATATATGGCCATATCCAATGTTAGAAAAAAAAAACTCCCATGAGCAGGTTGTGGGGTTTTGTTTTTTTTTGTTTGTTTTTTTTGTGTGTGTTTGTTTGGGGGGTTTTATCTGTTGCAGATTCATTGACTAGTCTCAAATTGTGGATGAAACTTTTACCTTTTACATTGCAATAAGAAAACTCTTTCTGGAGTGAAATTGGGTTTCAGCAAACATTAAGCAATCGGGAGCACAGCCAAACTCCAGTTAAGGAAATATTCTAAAAAAGAGCATATCACGAATTTGTGTTTGGATGTGTACTAACAGATACAGTTTGTTTGTTTTGCTCAACTCAACTTTGCTTACCCTATATAGCACATTGACAACCTGTACTGTTGGACTATAAAGCACTTTAAAAAACACATGAGATAGATTATTAACAATAATACAAACATAACAATGTCCCATTAACAAGTCATGTGTGGCAGGGTCACAGAGACAGTCCAAGGATGGAGTGAGGAATTAATCCAGTAAATCAGATGTGCTCTGCAAACCGCAGTGACCCTTCTGCTCTCACAGCAGCATTTGTGCTGGCTCCACACAAGCCACATATTTTTAACATTAGGAGTCTCCTGGCTCACGCTGGACTTTTTACAGAGGGAGCAACGCGTCAGCCTGGATCAATCAAACCACTGCCTGCTTGGACCTGCTCCATCTGTGTGTGTGTGTGTGTGTGTGTGTGTGTGTGTGTGTGTGTGTGTGTGTGTGTGTGTGTGTGTGTGTGTGTGTGTGTGTGTGTGTGTGTGTGTGTGTGTATGTAGGCTTGTTGGAGCCAAAACAGTGGTTCCTCCAAAAATACCTGCCTTAATAAGATTATTTAATGTTTGAAAATTGTCCTGAGGGGAGATTCGGGGCTGAAATCGCGCCGATTATCCTACCATGTGAACCAGGCTTTACTAATGTCATTCTAAAGTATGACTATAGCCACTCAATAGTAAAAATGTTCATCTGAATTTGTCCCAAAATTGGGACATTGCACCGCACTGGCTGCTCACAGTCACACTGTGTGTCTGCTTAGCGATATGCTGACAAAAGATGTGTCTTAAACTATGCTAAGCTAAGTTTAGCGCTCTTGCATTTTATCACTAGTAAATTGTCATTTCCAACTTTTACATCTGAACGTGACACCTTGCCATGGAGGACCTACAAACCAGCAATGCCTCAGTAACTATATTGTATCTAACATTGGTAGCTCAAAAGTATGTTCCCATACAGATGAGTGATGAGATGGGTCGGGGACCGTTGTTCAAATCCCACACACACACGATGACATCCTTCAACAGGGATGGGCAACTGAAACACTCTGAATGGCCCATTGATATGATATAACATAATATAAAAATGTAATTGAAAACATATAGTATATTATATTAGTGCTACCTTGATGACCTGAGAAAGGTTCAGACTTCTCAATGCACAGCAATTGTTATACTGCCTCCTGGCGGCCAAGACGTGTACACCGGAAAGAAAAGTACAATCTTATAAACTGTAAAATATCACGGAGTGTTAGTTTTCCTCTTTGAAATTCACATCACAGCATTTGTTGTTGTCTTTTGGAGGGGCGGGTGTATAGTTGATCAGCTTCGTGACATTTCTATTAATAGTTGTTTTTGTGTGTGACAGAATGAATGTATGAATGTGGCCTATATGTGTTCATACTGTAATTTGAGTGATGTAATGTGATGTATTTCTGACTTTTACTGAGGCGACAGAGGAGAGAAATCAAGGATTGTAATCTGTGGCGAATCTAAACCATGAGAGGTAAACATTGTGAGTGTATTGATGCAGAAAGGGACACTGTAAGATCATGCTCTGTGGGGGAAGTGGGGTGAGAAGTCACGTTCTAATCCTGAGAAAAGAGTTCAACACATTGATGTCACTGTACAACCATAAAAGTATTTTCTTTTTATGCCGATGACATACCCAGCTATTACAAGTCAGTACATTGCCTGCATTTTTTTTTGTCCACACATGTTGAAAGTCTGTGCATTTCTTCATAAAGGTATTTTCTTGAGTAGAAAAAACATGTCTGAGTTTCGCTCATCTCCCATGTTCAGTTTATTGGGTGATTTCAGACACCTCATTGTGTGTGTGTTCAGTTTCAAGTGTTTTAATGTATAGATTTCAAGAATGAATCCTAAATGTGTGTCCTGCATTTCTTCTATACAGTGCGTGCGTGTTGCCGAGCTGTGGTTCAGGGGGGTCCAGATGGCAGGCATAAGGGGCCCGGCCTGCACTGGAGTCTGGCTCTAGAGTCCACCGAGGGCTCCCACTTTAACTGGACACATTCCACAGGTGCGTCTTTTGGATGGAAAATGAATGTTGGTTGCTGTAATGGACTGTCAAGAAAACTGTTATACATTTCTTTGTATGAGCCATGTTATATGCTATGTATTATGTTAGATAACACTGAAGATCGAATTCACTAAAGGATTGTGTGACACTAACTGATAAAAACAGAGCGAACAGAGTGCATCTAATTCACAAAGCATGTGGAGATGCTGAAATGCATCACAAACTGAGATACTAAGCAGAATGAATCTCAGTGTACCAGTGGTATTTGCGCATATTTAAATGAGGTAATGTGCACATATTTGGCTGAGAAATTGCCCAGCTCGATGTAAATGAGCCTCAATGATAAACGTCTAATTCACCAAGACCAGCACAAAAAACATCTTTAGAAGGCTGGTGGAAACTTTGCGCTCCTCTGTGAATATCACAAAATCTAAAAACAATCGCCACCATGGATTTAATTTTATGGGCATTTGCCACTAAGTATTCCTCTCAATAGAAGCTCACTATTATATATACCGTGTATATATATACACACACCTGTGTATATATATATATATATATATATATATATATATATATATATATATATATATATATATATATATATATATATATATATACTGTATATATGTATATATATATATATATATATATATATATATATACTGTATATATGTATATATATATATATACTGTATATATATATATATATATACTGTATATATATATATACACTGTATATATACTGTATGTATATATATATATATATAGAGAGAGAGAGAGAGAGAGAGAGAGATTGTGAAAAAAAATCCACAAAGAGGTAAATCTGCGGGTGCTGAAACACAAGTACGCAGCGGTCCATTATACTCAAGGAAACATGTTCATAATCACTCCCCTCCCCCATTTTTTATTACTCAACGGCCCACATGCGACACGCAGGCTCCAAGTTACCCATTCATGACATAGCCACACACTTTAAAATTTAATATAATTAAAAAAAAAAAAATCGGGGTCAAAATTGTACTGACCCAATACTTGGATCAAATTGACCCAACTTTCAAGGTTCTTTTGTACAAAAAAAGGCCAAAGTTTAAAGGTTTTTTTTCCCACCTTTTTAAGAGTGTTAATTAAAGCTGAAATAAATTGAGGAATGTTTAGTCACAATTGGAACTCTATTTTGTTCTCAGGACGTGTGCCCATGAGGTCGTCACCACTGGTCCTGGTCCTCCTGATCGGTGTCCAGGCTGTACTGAACATAGGAGGTGGACTGGCCCAAAGCCCCGGGCTAGCCAACCGCAAAGCGGGACAGCAGACAATAGCCAATCACCAAGTTGGAGAGCAGCACCATACTCTGGCTGTGGCCGGAGACCAGCACGCCGAAATTCACAGGACCAGTCATCACAGGACCAAGAGGCGTCATCGAGGAGCCTCGCACACGCCTGACCCCTCCATCCCGGTGGTGGACCCCAAGCTCTTCTCCAAGAGACGATACCGTTCCTCGCCACGCGTCGTCTTCAGCGAGGTGCCACCCTCGCATGACGCCCTGGAAGCTGAGGGCTATGACACTGAAGGGATGAGGGGGCTACGGGTGAGGCGCAGGGCGGGCTCGCATACCATGCACAGAGGAGAGTACTCGGTGTGCGATAGCATTAACACCTGGGTAGGCAACATGACCCGGGCCACAGACATCGCTGGGAATGAGGTGACCGTGTTGCCCAATGTCACAATCAACAACGTCGTGAAGAAGCAGTTCTTCTATGAGACCACCTGCCGAATCCCAATGCACAGGGGCTCCGGAGCAAGGGTGGGGGGACGAGGCGGCAAGCAGGGCTCCAAATCGGGCACCTCGGGCTGTCTCGGCATCGACAGTCGCCATTGGAACTCCTATTGCACCAACACACACATATTCGTAAGTGCCCTCACTATCTTCAAGGAACGGACAGCCTGGCGCTTCATTCGCATCAACGCCGCATGTGTGTGCGTTCTCAGCAGGAAGTCTTGGGCGGGGCGACTCGTACACTGACTAAGAAGGACGGGCTCCGCCCACCCAGCTATGAAACTAGCACACAGTTCTCCCTGACGACCACTACAGCTTCATTGCCAATACTGTATTCCTTTTTCCAGCGTACACACACACACACACACACGCACACACACACACTTTCGGAACCTCATCGTTCCAGCCCCATGGCAATCCCGCCCCTCACCCTACCTCAGCCCGAGAAGTCCTGGTCTGGACTGCATATTATATTTATGGTTTATACAGTGAAATATGAAATTATATAGTATGTGTGTGTGAGTGTGTGTGTGTGTGTTTGTGTGTGTGTTTGTGCGTGTAGACACAAAATGAACTCAAGCTTTTATTGTTGTCATTGTTGTGTTGTTGTTCTTATTGTTATTTATTCAACACATCTGTACTTGCCTGGTTTGTTTTGTCGATTTGAAATATGCACATTCAGAATTTTTACATGAATGATGGATAAAAAGAAATGACCAAGTCTACTGTTGTGTTTTTGACTTCCTGTGTTCCTTTTTTCACTCTGCTAAGGTCGCTGTTCTATAAAAAATGTCTGGATGCAAGCTATGTAAACGCATTAGCATACAGTATTTATCAACTGCTTAATGATGCAGTATACTGAGACAAAGTCGAATTTCGTTCCAGCCACTTTGCATCAAAATGATATGCGAAGGCGTAGTTTCCAAATTTTAAGATTTCATCCCTGAGGGTTGCTAAAGATTGAGTTTTGAATCAGCAGTAAGATCATACGCATTGTTCAGTTCTAGAAAAGACATAACAATAACAATAACAACATTTGGACTGTATGGGGCCACCAACAGTTTCCTCAAGTCAAGTGTTAGGAAGTGACTTTGAAAAGGGTCCCTTGGGATTAATAACATTTTCAAGAATAATCCTCACCTCTGTCCATAAATCAATGCCCTTGTTAAATATAAGTTAAGTTATGAGAGTTAAGAAGAGTTATGAGATATACTGTCCAAGTATGTGCAAACTATGCTCAGGCAATAAAAATGTTCATACTGGCATCACTGTTCAAGCATCCGGTGGACCCATTTGGCACAGAAGCATTGCTACTTGGTACGGCATGCAGAAGAGCAGGGACGACCTTTGAGGAAATCGCCGCAGAATGGCAAAACATTCCTTGCATGCAACGGTATTGATGCAGCAACGTTGTTCACTGCGTGCATGCAATCAGATCAGAGTCCACGGGCATTTTCTATTACACACCCGAAGTGCGCATGAGAGTTTGTTGGCAGAAAGTAGACCAGAATTTAGACTCGCTAAAAGTGGGTCAAAGCTATGGCTAATGTCATCATACTGTATTTCAATCAAGCGTGCGGCAATCACAAACAGGCAAACAAGTCAGCTCTGTCCCTCCCCACAATGGCGCAAATGCCCCTTTCTATCTGTGCGCATCTCCAAAAGTAACAAAAGACAGAAAAATCCACATATGCGCACAATCACACTGAACTTTGCAGTAGACTTCAGCTGGACATGAAAATAGAAATTGAAACATTACATGAAAACGTAAATTGATTTTTCAGTGCTCCCAATTGGAGGAAAATCCACCGGAAGACGTCACTGAGGTGGGAAAGATGCACACACGTACCCTTAAATGATATTTTTATTCTGTAAAACAGTGCCGCATGATTATTGAGTCGGGGCATCCATTTTATTTTGTCACAGCACCCTGGTTGGGAATCACTGCTCTGGCAAATATTCAACTTTGGCTAAACGAAAATACATTTGTAGAATTTTCATTCGCAAACAGCATGCATTCCTGTCCCATTAGATTCTGACCAGCATCAGAGCAGTGTTGTGTGTCACACTATATGGCTTTCCCTCCATCAATTTTCAACACTGCATGCTCTTCCTTTGCAAGCATTGGTTTTCTTGGGCTTCCGCCCACATTTCAAAAACATGCATGTCAGGTCCATTGAAGACTCAAAATAATCCATAAATGGGATTGTGAGTGTCACTGGTTGTTCGTCTTTATGGGTCCTGCAATTGGCTGGCAATCCAGTCAAGGGTGTCTTACAATAAATCAGCTTCAACTCAGCTCATCTGTGATCCTACTGAGGATAAACAATATTGAAGAGGGAAGGATGAATGGGTAATTTTCATTTCATCATGCTTATTTTGCTCTGACCTTATTCACCATCTTTCAATGATGCGGGGCGGCTCTGCCTCAGCAGCACAGGCCATCAATCCGGGATTGCAGTGTCACCAGAAGGTGGCACTATAGTACTATAGATGGGCTGGGGACGAAGAGACGACTGCTCTGCTGCGCGTGAGCAATGTCATGTCCACATGATCTCTAATGACACACACAACCCCGCAACGGTGAAATATAGTCAATTAGATGTTAACAAGCCATTAGTGGGACTTCTCCCAGCCCACCCTGACATCTGTTCTCTGTTATCTGCACTGAAAAGCCACTATTGCTGCTGCCCCCGCACCCATTTTGGGGCCCAGTGAAAAGTGTGGCCCTTATATTGACATAAGTCAAGGACGACAGCACCCACAAACGGTGTGAAAGGTGACATGGGATCAGAATTGATGACCTTTCCCTCACCAGCATGCACCACGGCACTGTTTAAATGCGGTAGGCCTGTTTTAACTCAAGTCACCACCAAAAGCAGAGCTGTGTTGTACAAGTAAACACTTTTAGTGAGACTTTTGCCTACAACCTTGTCCTCTGCATTTTTTTATTTTTTTTTCACATGCTTGGAAGTACAGATAACCAATCACAAGCTTGTCTCCACTCTTATCAATGTTTCCATTTTTGGCACCATTCTGGTCAAGGTCCAGACTAAACCGCATTGTTTTGTTTTCCTCCCCAATTTCCCAAGTGAAAGTAATCTTCGACTTTCAGGAGGTTCAGATGTGAGTCCCCACACATTTATGAGACTCAGAAGAGATTCATGTCCACGATTGCACACATGTACATATATCTTTTTTTTCTTCTTTTTTTTTTGGACTCCTCCTCTGCTACACGGTTCAGCTGGGCTTTGTTCCATGGATATTTTCAGAGCATGGCCACATTTCTCGGAGAGATAAGATGAACTCCTGTTTGTTCCCTCGGGGTGATTTTTTTTTTTAATGTTGGACCTGGTGGTGCTGATTATTTGAAGCAACACAGAGGGAACAATTGGTGTCATCATAAACTTTTCAGCTGGTGTTAGTGTCTTAATTAAACTTATGTTGCTGTCAGTCTAATTTTTTGCTCATTTAGCTCGATTGAATCATTCATTCATTCATTCATTCATTTTCCGAACCGCTTCATCCTCACTAGGGTCGCGGGGGTTGCTGGAGCCTATCCCAGCAGTCTTCGGGCAGTAGGCGGGGGACACCCTGAATTGGTTGCCAGCCAATCGCAGGGCACACAGAGACGAACAACCATCCACGCTCACACTCACACCTAGGGACAATTTAGAGTGATCAATCAGCCTGTCATGCATGTTTTTGGAATGTGGGAGGAAACCGGAGCACCCGGAGAAAACCCACGCAAGCCCGGGGAGAACATGCAAACTCCACACAGGGAGGCCGGAGCTGGGATCGAACCCGGTACCTCTGCACTGTGAAGCCGACGTGCTAACCACTGGGCTACCGGGCCGCCCCGATTGAATCATTATATTGATAATTGTTACTTCACAGTTTGGCTTTTTGCTCTGTCAAATAAAATGTACAGTATATTACTGTGGTCGTTTTTGAATACAAACAGCTGCTACATAAGCACCATTCTTTTGTGCGTTTCCTTGTGCTTTGATGTTTTATTAAATGCTGTTTTGAAATAAACTGAAGCATTAAGAAGACTGTTTTGCATATTTATATTCATACATGCATGAGAATAGAGGACACAAGGATGTTCCGAAAGGATTATCTTATTGGGGGGAAGAAAAAAAAACTGACAGCTTTTTTTTTTTTTTGCCCTCCCCAATCAGATTTGTTTGAAATGTCTTTAAATAATTGCAGCTGTAGCAACAATCTATTTTCACGCATTGGAGAAATGAAAAAAGGCTTTTTCCCCCCCTCCAATCCTTTGTGAACATTTGCCAAATCCACATTACAGTCCCCCCCGCAGCTCGCCCCTCCCTCTCTCCCTCTTCTATTATAGAAGGGGGCGGTCTGGAAAGAAGTGTGTGTGTGTGTGTGTGTGTGTGTGTGTGTGTGTGTGTGTGTGTGTGTGTGTGTGTGTGTGTGTGAGAGAGAGAGAGAGAGAGAGAGAGTGAGCGAGAGTGAGAGAGAGAGAGAGAGAGAGAGAGAGAGTGAGCGAGAGAGAGAGAGAGAGAGAGAGAGAGAGAGAGAGAGAGAGAGAGAGAGAGAGAGAGGCTACCATGACAGCGTTTCTTGATGCACAAGTGTTTTGACTCGCAGGGACTATTCATGTCATCTTGAACGGGACCAACTCCATCAGCCCTCCCTTAGGTCGTTTTGTGTGGATAAAAAGCAAAGCCAGCAGACATGGGGAAAGTGGAAGGAGGGATGAAATGTGTGAAATATCTTCTGTTCGTGTTCAACTTCATATTCTGGGTAAGTGCCCGTGGAAGGTTGCATGCAGGTGCAGCAAGTGCAGCTGTGATTTGTGGTTGAGATTGTTTACATGCAAGCTCTCGGCCTCTTGGTGTGCGGTGGGACTAAGTGTTTGATTTTGCAGTCACTCTGTGTGGTTTCCCCTCCGTGTCGCTCTGTGAGAGACAGCCAGAGCGTTGTTGTTATTTAACTTCTCAAATCAGATTTTCCACAGAAGAAAAATGGAGCATTTATGTGGGGTTTTTTTTCTAAAGGAAAGAATGAATGAATAATGGGAGATTGTGGGTCAGTTAGGAAATCCAAGTCAGCATTTGGCGTCACATGTCCTCATTGACACAAAGTATAGAGATTATTGATAAAATCGAAGTACATGCATCATCTCCAAGCTGCTTGGACATGTATTTTTTTTTAGCACAAATCACTTGACTGTTTGGAACGAGGCTCAACAGAGTCAGGTGGACATGATAGGTGTGTGTGTCTACCCCCTAACATCCCCCCCCCCCACACACACACACACACACACACACCTTTCTTATCCAAGCAATGTTTTCAGAGTGGAACTTTTCCTTTCTTTGTGTATATGAGGGAGAGATTTTCCAGCAAGCGACTGTGGTGAGGCTAAGTGTGAATGGATCCATTGTGACATCGGGACAATAGCATCACTTCAGCCTGCTGCTCCAGCCCCGGATAAGCAGCACAGCCCGCTCAGCACCCAAAAGCAGCAACAACCCCCTCCAGTTGATTTGATGTCACTTAACCCACGTAGAATAATTCATCTTGTGTCGAGATGGGTGTGGCTGGTGCAGATAAAAAGGAGCATAAATGACAGCGGCCAGAAGACAAATGTGTGAAGAAGATGAGTGTGATGGGACACAGAGCGAAAAAGGTCATCGGGAGATTGTGAGGGATGTTGGTGTGCTTGTACTCGCTCACATGGCAAAAGAGGGGCAGCCGGCATGAACTTGACCCAGTTTATGGTAGAAAATCAGTGCGAGGATAACAGAATGTCATGTGGGTGTGGGTGTTGATGTCACAGCGCCACAGATATTATTTTGGTCAGTGCATCTCATGAGCACTGCAATTCAGAGATCCTCGAATCTCTTTATTCCGTCCCTATGATGTGCATTTCGTGTGTTCCATTTAAAGGCTCACAGCGGAACACTTTGCTGTTTTTTTCCAGGCTGCATGGAGTTCAACAACATATCCTTTTTTAGTCACCAGAAATCTAAACGGTGCAAGATAAACATTGCACAATAGAAGGATGCACTTTGAATCTCCTTTCTCATCATCACAAAATACAAGACATGTTCTGCCTGCTTTTCAATTGGCTTCTTGATTATTTTGACATTTCAATTCAGCTTTTAATTCCTACTGACCCGATTAAATTCCCCGTAAAGTGAAAACAACAGTCTTCTAAATCTGACACACCACATAGAAGTGTGTATAATGAGGCATCAAAACCATGAAATCCCTTCTCTCCTCTCAAGCGTTGTGTGCGTCCACTGAATGCACTGAAGCCACGCCCCACTCAACTGTCAATCAAATACCACAAATACAAATGAATGTTTCCTTGTCTCGCATCTTTCTTATGCTGATACATAACTACCTCACTATTTACTGTACTTTGAAAGTAAAGATAGTGTGTGCCCCAAAATGTTCAATATGCACTCCTAAAATTTCAGTTTAGGGGCCACTGTGCTCTTAGTAAAAAAAGAGTTGGTCTGGAGCACTGCAATGCCTTGGCTACAGAGATGCTGCAGTAGTGTCATTGACTAAATATGTAAGATCTGAAGAAAAGACACCATCTCGTGCTTTAAAAAAATAATTGCCGGTAGTTAGTTACATTATGAAAAGCTTCCATATATTTTAGTATCAATCCCACCCACCTTCCCCAGTCACTTTGCAAGGAGCAATAATCTTTATAACATTCGGTGACTCGACAGTACGCAAATAGCCGACGACATGCCCTTATTGCTTGATCGACTGCTAGCCAATGCTATGTGGCTAGCTGCTGTATGACCATATAGACAAACTGCAGGACAAAATCAAGGAACATGTACTTACTTCAGTACTTACTGCTGCAACTGCTTTGGAAACAGGAACTGAAATGTCCACACTGGCAGACAACTATCTGTCTCTCTCACTTTTTTATATATATATTTCTGGACTTATTCTTTCTTTCTTTCTTTTCTTTTCTGATTGATGTAAAAATGATCTACTTATATATAAATACATAACTTGGGGTAGGACCAGATAAGTTTTTTTAATTCTTCCTACTCCTTTGGACATAATAATTGTGTTGTATGATGACTGATTTCTCTTTTCCTTTACTATTTTACTTACCTTACTTTCTGTCAATTTATTACTGTATATGTTTTTATGTTCAATAAACAAAACAAACAACATATATATATATATATATATATATATATATATATATATATATATATATATATATATAGAGAGAGAGAGGAAGAGGAGAGAGAGGGGAAAGAGGGGGAGGAGAGAGGAAGAGAGAGAGAGGAGAGATAGAGATAGAGAGAGAGATTAAATCTGTAACCTTAGACCTGAAATATGATGTTGGGATGCTGGTATGCCATTTTTTTCATCTCTAGGTCCTGGCAATCGTCCAGGAAAGGTATAAATGTTTATAATTGGCTGGCAACCGTTTCAGTTTACCCTACCTACTGCCCGAAGTGAGCTGGGATAGGGTCCAGCGGCTGCTAGTGGCCGTGATGATCAGAACCGGCCCAGAAATACACCAGCCATTTGAGAAATGAGCATAGTTTCCCAAAATTTGAGATGGCCACCCCCCACTGTCTAAAACAATCTCATTGCGCTTCAAAATGGAGCCACTCCTGTCATGAAACATGTTCTCCTCGACTGATTGAAAAGGGACAGAACACTTACTTTACTTTGGTTGTGTTCTGCACCTTTTTTCGAGCAGCTTTTCACAAAAATGCAAAGTGACCAGGAAAGTTTGAGCCTGACAGAGATAAATGCCACCACGCTCCGCACTGCATGACTGTTAACCCTCTATTGCTTACACTTTCCCTCTGCCCATGAGTTGAACATGCCTTTATTCCAAGCATTGTGTTATGTTTTTGTTTAGATTACATTTGGCCTTGTTCCCTCTTGTGCCTGTTTCGTCTTCACCTGTTCTCGTCATCCGGGTCCCTTGTGTTTAACCAATCAGCTCCCTCAACCTTTTGGGTCTTGTCCAGTTGTTTCTCGTTGCCTCGTCAGTTTGCTCGTATTTAGTTCCCTGGCTTCTGTCAGTCTTGGTTTGATCATTGTATGTCTGTGTGCTCCTGTCTTGTTTCCGCTCCTGTCATAGGTCCCTTCTTTGGTTTCTTGTGGTTTTCATGACTTTGTTTGTATACTTGAGTATGTTTTTCCGGAGTACTCCTGCCAATATTTTTTGTTAATATGTTTTGTTCAGTCCACCCTGCTCCTCCTGCCACCCAAACCACGACACATTCACTCAAAATGAACTCTCTTTAAATGCAGTCTGTTTTCATTCATTCATCTTTTTCATTTCACTTTATTCTACAGACAATACTTTAAAAAATAAAATAAAATTGCACACACTGTCCACGAGTGAGACCACATCCATGTGTCTGTTCTGCATGCTCTCATGGAAATTCCCCTCACGAAAACACCATTTAACTGCACTGTTTTAAAAGTCGCCTGTACACCATCAAAGAGCTATTTAAACTTCAACAGATTTAAATCAACTTCCAGAATGAGCCACACATACATTTAGCGTTAGCTCATATTAAGTATGGTTACGCATATAGTTACAAGCCGCATCTGTCGTGTGTGTGTGTGTGTGTGCGTGTGTGTGTGTGTGTGTGTGTGTGTGTGTGCGCGTGTGCGTGTGTGTGTGTCCGCAGACAGAGGAGAAAAGATGATCCCCGATAGCAAACGCCCTCCTGTCACTATTTTATTATCTCATTCATTGTGTTTGACACTTTCCCTCCTTTTGTGCTCCAAACCCTATAGGCACTTGAAGACAGTGGGTCTTTGTTCTCTGGGGGAGACGGGGTGGGAGGGCGTGGGACAAGGTGGGGGGGGGATACATGGAGGAAAGTCAGGGGGCGGGTGGAGAGATTTGGATGAGAGGCGTGGGAGGGGAAGGGTGTGTCTTGTGTCAGGAAGGGTGATGATTCAAGACCAAAAAAGTGTTTGGGGGACCGAGTGGGGGTAAAGCTGTGGGATATTAATAGTGAGGGGGGTTGATGGGATTTCTTGGTGTCCTGAGATTGTATTTATAGGCACATATTTCAAATGTCATGTGGACTGTGGATTGCAACCAGTAAAAGGGATAATAAAGAACCCCTGTCCACTTCTATGCAGCATATTTTCAGATGTCGCCTTCGTCCAACACACATGACATAAATGATCAGCTCATCAGGAAGCTCTGAGAAACCCGATAATGACCTAGATCATTTGAATCAAGTGTTTGAGGAGGGAAACGTCTAAAACCTGCTGGACAGGGGCCCTCGAGGACCGAAGTTGGACACCTTTGCTGTACAAACTACACAGAAAATAGTCTTCAAGAGAATTTCTGTGATATACGACGCAGACACAGCATGTGACGAATACCGCTTAGTATCCCTCATCTTGTTCTCTGTGCGCATAAACATTGTTGTGAGACTGGATAATCCTCAAAGAGCATGAGCCTTTGCTGGCTGTTTGTATTGATGTGTCACGGTAGCAGCCAGCACTGTCGGGACTCTCTCAACAGCGCCTCCAATCTCACAGGAGCACTTTGACATCTGGCTCGTCCAGAAAGGTTTCGCACTTTGCGGGGAAGGCTTTTCTTCAACATATACCGAATGAAGGAAAATGTGAGCAGCATGAAACCACTTTTCCAAACAAACAGGAGGGCCTGCTTTAGCTCAAGGTGCCACACTGCTGCATAGAGCCAACCGAAAAGCCAGAGGTGGTGCTGTAAACGCTCTTCGGAATGAAATCTGTTGGTCAAAACCGCAGGCCGTGTATCTGACAAATCCTCGATCCTGCTGTTAGGTCATCATTTAATTTTGCCCACACCAAAATTACACTTGTCTATACGACTGCTTAAGTGCAAAGGGTGGAGGGCCCGTCTGGAAACTTCCTGTCATCATCTGCTTTATTTTGGTGGAAAACCACAATTAGGCAGCGCAAAAGAACGAGTCATCTGTTCAGCAGAAAACATGCGCTCTTTCTTTCCTTTCTAAGACTGTCGTTGAAACAAAGCTATCTTTCCCCAATTATCTGAAGACTGCTGATGTGTTTTTCCTTGATGCAATTTCATTTGCTGATTGTATTAATATTGCATTTGCAGCTGTTGTTTTCTGCACTTTGCCAATGCATTTTCAGGTAAAACAAAATCATTCATGAAAAAAGGGGAAATAAACTTTGTTTGTATTGGTCCGCCTCTACTGATTGCATTTTGTTTTCCGTTTCATTGCACTTAATGTGATCCTAATCGTTCTGCTCCATCCATCCACAGTTGATGGGATCCTTTGTTCTGGCAGTGGGACTGTGGTTACGTTTTGACCCGGAAACTGTGTCCCTGCTCAACGGTGATAAGGCCCCAGACACATACTTCATTGGTAGGTACCACAGCGCCTGCGTTTTGTATGTTACTGACCTCTAACGTCTCGGTGAACCGAAAGTCAAACTCAGCCTTTGTTATGATTACAGTGGTGACATACGAATTCAATTCATTCCATAACCGTGCTTGTAACTCAAAACAATTGTATCTTAAATCGTTTTGCCCCATTGAAATGAATGAAAATGTAATTAATTTGTTTCAGCCTCTCTTCAAATAATAATTTAATATTTATTGAAAAACAATGAGAAAAATAGCTCTCCGTGATATTGTACATGGTATTAAAATATAGCATATAGCACACTTGCGACATTGTAAAATGGGTCAGTGTGTGGGTAAATATATATGTGTGTGTGTGTGTGTGTGTGTGTGCGTGTGTGTGTGTGTGTGTGTGTGTGTGTGAATACACCAAAGTAAAAGGCAAATATAAAAACAAAAAGTTTTTCTCCTCTCATTTCCACATTTTTGACAGATTCAAACCATTCCAACTTTTAACTGTTCAGCTCAGCCCTACAATTCAAATTTGTGTTTTCTTCTTATGGTTGGAGTTACAACAGTTGATTTGAAAAAAAAAATCTAAATTGTACTGTTTGCATTTAAAAAATAAATCTGATGCATGTCACGTATGGGCAAAAAAATCAGAATTGTCTTCTTCGATCGACAAAACTGCTGCGTGTTCTAATGTGTGACATTAAACCATCCATGACTCAAATTTTTATCACAATTTAATGCAAAAAAATTAGTTGGATCGCTGCGCAGATCTGGACCAACTTGTAAGCAGTGCATGCCCCACTGCATTCTCCAATCTATGTCCAAATGACACATCAAACTGAATTTTGTTGTTGTTGTTTTTTTTGTTTTAGTTTGCTTTTATTGTTCTGTCCCATTTGCCGATCCTGACAATGGAGCAAGGGTTACTACAGCTATCACGTTTATGTTTTCCCTGAATACTGGTCACAAAGTGGGCCACGTAGCTCTCTTCTCATTCTCCGTCTGGAAAGGGGCTTAAAATTGCCATTGACATATTTCCGTACTACACTCGGCTAAAGAACGACATCATTCGGGATATTCCACCGTCTTGTTGTCAAACGCTCAGTGACCACACACAAAAGCCGCATGTGCACTAATCTTGGGTACAACGGAAAAATATTCACATGGGCCTTTTTCTACTCCTGTACTGTAGTTATGTCCGCCCTTTCCAAAGCTATATTGTACACATTTTTTCCAAGCTTCCGAAATACTTGGAAATGAACGTAGTGCACAGACATGAACTTGGATTTAGCATTGGAGCTGTACTAAACCGCAGCGATGAGTCAAACAATAAAGTCAAATGACATGACATGCTGCAAAATGGAACATTTGGAGAGAAAAAAAAAAAGTCTTGTAACCAATAACGCAATTCATGAATCATGTGCATCATTTTGGAGACATTCAGACATTCATCATCAGCTGTTGGCTTATAAAATTCATGAGTGCAGCGTCTGAGGCGAACTACTTTCAACAGTCACAGTCTGGATCATTTCAACATCCGGGTGCACCAGTGTCTGGCCTTCAGAACAGAACGTTTCAAATCAACAAACCGCAGAGTGAGCTGTTAAAGCAGATGTAACAAGAGTGGTCAGAGCTTTCGAAGAGAGGTGTTTGAAGGACAAGCCAGCTACATTCTCAGAAGTGACAATCGTATTTATTGCAACAGATCACTCACTGGTTATATAAACGGGGACGACACAAGAATCCAAAGCTCTGTCATAGTTTCAACGTTTGCCATTTTGTAAAATCAGATCACCAACTGGGTTCTTTGTTTCCCCTGGAAACTCGGGGGAGACATCGCATGCCAACATATCAAATTATAACATGTGCTGAGTATATTTGACAGAGATGTAAGTTTCCAAACATGTTAAATGATCCCATGGTACATTTCAATCACCTGTCCTTGCATGCACTTTGCGAATTTAATGAAAACCAGATTTTTGTTTTATGTGGCCCATTAGAATCCATTGAGATATGTTTGTGAATGTCTTTTGTATGATGTCATCGATATTTGAAAACATTCTATGGGGGTGGGTTGTCAATAATTCAATAAAAAATTGTTTTATATGATGGTTTTTTTTTTTTTGGGGGGGGGGGGTTGTTTTTAAATCAAGGGTCCACACAGTTGCACTACCCTGTTCTGGAGAAAATAAAAGATTTTCTCACAAAACTAGATATGAGTTTCTCATGTAGTTGACACGTTAAGTTCAAGCGTAGGCAGTCTCTTGTGTGTGTTGCCGTGGTTGCAACCGTGCACAAAAATAACTGAAGTCTCCCTTCTGAGTAGAACAACAATACATCCAACTCAGTTATTGTGCTTCTGTAAAGTTGTCTCGTTGCCACCTGAGCCCTCATCACCTGGGGCCTCCAGGGGAGTAGTCGAGCAACGCCCCACTGCACCAGAGAAGAACAGCTTTGTTTAATGGCGCTGCGAATGTTGTCTTGACAATTTCAATCGGCAGTCTTATGTTTATGACGCCCCTGGTGAAAATTGAAATAGCTGAATTAACAGGAAAGCTTCTGTTATTTCCCCCTTTTGAACACGGAGGCTTTCAATAGATATGTTAATGTTTTTGGATTCGTCATAAGGAATTCATCACATCATTTCATAGTAAAGAGCTGAAACACAAAATGATCGGCAAGCTCAGTAGACCTAACTAAACACAAAAGGTGAAGTCAGTTTTTCCTATTGTTGCAGGTGTGTATATCCTGATAGCAGCTGGCAGTATGGTGATGCTGGTGGGTTTCTTTGGCTGCTGTGGAGCCGTTCGAGAATCTCAATGTCTGCTGGGTTCAGTGAGTGGAAATGTAACATCCGAGCTTGACTCAACACATACCGATGTTGAATTATTGCTTGTGTGTGTGTGGATCTCTTCCAGTTCTTTGCCTGTCTAGTGATCATCTTTGGGGCTGAGGTGGCAGCCGGTGTGTTTGGCTTCTTAAACAAAGACAAGGTACATTAAAAATGTCATAGCCTGGCTATTTTGTACTTTTTGTGGATAACACTTTCTCTCTCTCGATAGATAATAGAAGATGTTCAAAACTTTTATGCCACGACCTACAATGAAAACAACAACAGCACATTGATCATCTCATACCAGAAAGTAGTAAGTTGGAAAAAATAACATTTCTTGTCTCTGACTATCCATACATATAATTTGAAATCTAGTCATTTGAATTACCTTTTTTTTTTTACAGCTGTTGTTTTTGAGAGTGCAACACAATAATTGCAAATATGCTTGCACTAGCAATGAGTGTTTCATTTCATTTTAGTTTCGAGAGACCCTGCTGTATGTCAAGTGTGAAGGCAATAATAATAATGATGAAAACCACTACAGTATTATTTACTTTTAAAAACTGTTGTTTTGGACTGCTTTTATCTATTTAAGTTAAGTCATTTCGTTTATTTAAAGAGAGTCCGAAATGATGAGATTTTGTAAAAAAAAACAACAACAACAAAAACAAAGACTTTTGCTCCTGTGTCTGGCTACTTATTAAATGAGTGCAAACCTTTTGCTTTGCATTTTTAGCTGAACTGTTGTGGGACACTCGCTAAAAACTGTCCAGATCAAGAACCAGGAACAAAGGTAAGGTTCTCTTCTTTTGATGTAAAAATGTGGAGCGAATAGACACCCTAGACATTTTTTGTACACAGCAGGAGGCAGAGACTGTACATGAATAGACACAATATTTGAATCTCTATATTTTAAACACAGTGATGCCTTGAGGTACGAATGACGCGGCTTATGAGTTTTTCAGGATTTTTGCTCTGGTTGTGAGAGAAAATTTGAGATACAATCTCTATGGTGGTGACGAACTCTTCTCAACTGATTTCACAAGAAGCAACAGGCTCCACACTGTTTTGCCACTATTGGTTGGAGTTTACTGTCAAACTAAACATAAACCAAAGAAAATGCCATGTGTATTAAAAAAGCAAATAAACACATAGCTTTGGGTTAGGTACATCCATTTAGCTCAATGCTAACAAACAATGCAAACCTGAAATTGACTGGCTCAGGAATAGCATGGGCGTGTTGAACACAAACGGTGCAGCAACACACTTAGGCAGACAATATATCAATACTTATAGGCAGATGTTTTTAATCCTCCAAAAATGACCAATTTTACTGAGGATCGTCCCCATGTTCATGTCCGTGAGGCATATATTTTTTATCCTTTATGAAAAATTACTAACATTTCATCAGTAGTCCTTTGCAAAAAAATTACTTTTACAGCAGCTTACTGAGTCAGTTCAAGAAGACTAATTCATGTGCATCTCGGTATTATACTACCCCCTGTTGGCCAAGGTGAGCACATCAGAAGGAGCAGCACAATGTCCATTGAATTGAAGCAACAAATGTGGCCACCAAAAAAAACAGTTTAACATTTTACATTTCCATGTCACTACTAGAGTACTATTTTTCTTAGCCCCAAAAACATTTGTTATGGGGTTTTTTTTAGGGGCGGGTGGCCAAGAGGCTGGAATGACTTTTCAATTAATTTCAATGATAGTTACGACAATGGTGACAGAACAAGTTCAACTCAAATCTCAAGGGATCGCTGTATTTCTCTTGTACTCGGTGATATTTTTCACTTGACATGCACATCGTCATTGTATCATCCTGGACATTATGCAGGACTGTGAGACAGCTATCAAGGATTTCTTCAACAGTAAACTCTACATCATTGGCTACGTTGGCATCGGCATCGCTGGGGTCATGGTGAGTTGGCCATTGAGAACCGTTGCCAAAAGTCACGTGCAGCTCGCCACTTTTAACCGTTTTTTTTTTTTTCTCAAACAGATCATCGGGATGATCTTCAGTATGGTGCTCTGCTGCGCAGTACGCAACAGTAGGGAGGTCATCTGAAGGAGTCCGGCAGTGACCAGCCTTCACGCACACTCATTTCACATCTGTCATCTGTCGAGTGATCCTAGGAGCAGCTCAAGATTTCAGCTGCTTCCAGTGGATCTCCCTTTTATATTCTCTGTCTTTTATTTCACAACGTCCCAAAGGATGATGTGACTTGGCCCATCCCATCACATGCAATAATCTAATGCCCCTTCTGAACTTTCAGATTGTCTTCCCCCGCGGACATTTGACAACCGCAAACAAATTTAAACCCACATACTTTCAAGAGGTTTGTTTCACAGCCATTGACTGTAAACGTCTGTAAGGTCTCAGGAAGAGAAGCAGTAGGTTTACATTTTGGCAGGACATGCTTATTTTGTATCTTTATTGATTCAAACAAAAGGCTGCAGATAGCAACTAGCTTGGTTTGTCAAACATGATTATGCTAAATTGAAGCAAATTTTCCATGAGGGATACATGATTAGGTTATTTCATATTGAATCCAATGTTTGATGCTAATTTTAGGCATTGTTCTTTTGGGTATAGCATGATTATGTTTGATCCTTATATCCTGTTTTATTTTCTCCTGTATGACTGTTTGACCAAATTTGTATCTGGTTTTTTTTTCAAATTATTTTTAGACAGAGACCAAACTGTATCTGCAATACAATTAAAACATTTCTTACAGATTAAAACAAAAAACAAAAGAGAGCAAATCACCAATTTTATGGTGAGAATGACGTGAACTCATTTGGTTGGCGATTTAACCCAGTGCCATAAATACTGAATTATTGCCACCCTTCTCTCTTACAATCTCTGTAAATCTGGACCGTCAAGCAAGTCCAAGAGTTCAAGCATGTGACCGTGTTTTTTCAGGCTAAACAAAAACAGAAGCCGGTTAAATTGATCAATTGCACCAGGGTTGAGAAATCTACTCCTCCAAGACTATCAGTGAATATGCCTATTTGTTTCTGCTTTTCAAACCTTTTCATTATTGGTTCTTATTCTGTTACTTTGCGCTCCATTATGTAAATATCTGACTGTTTTTTTTTTTTTTTGTAGCTGTACACTTTTAAGTAAATCTCTGACTGTTTTTGTTTTTTTGTAGCTGTACACTTTTTGTGGCTGATTCGGTCGTACTGTGTAGGAAATAATCCCTATGGCCAAAAAAAATTAGCCTTTACAATGTGCCTTTTATCAATGACAAGCAATTTTAGCGACAATGTGCTGACTGGATGTAGAGCGTAGATGTGCATACGATTGTGACGTTGGACTGCATTTAATTGTGTTTTCAACCAGTAGCACGTATGAGTCATTCAACTTTTGATTGGTGTTGTGTTAGTTGTCTCACTCAATTGTGTCTCCTTCGCCTCTTGGTAAGAGGAAAATGTGTTTTTAAATTCTTTTTGATTCTAGAAGTAATCAAGCAACGTGGGACATACCTGAATGTTACTTATTTTTTTTAGTAGCAACACGAGCGATGGGATGTGATGATTCAAGGCTTATGTTACAAGAGTGACATATACTATACGGACAAACGTAACGGGTCATGTGATCATGGAAGTGAAGATGTAGTTGATTGGCCCCTTTGCAGGGAACATCATGTTGGCTTCTCAGGTCGACACAGTAGTTGTTTGTAAATAAAGTGTCGAAAGTTTTGAATGGGTTCCTTCTCTTTATTCCATGACTCTGAGGTACTTTGTGTTTTTGTATCTTCTGCATTTTGATTATTGTTCTCAGATCATGGCATTCTGCTCTTCAGGTTTGGCCAAAGTAAGTCTGCAAACAGCCACATTTTGAATTTTCAACATTTCAGGGACAGCGGTTACTACAGTGGACAGTTTATCATGTTATCAGGTTACAGGGTGCATGAAAGGGTTAAACCAAGGCAGTTCACTTTTGTTATAAATGTTGGTTCAAACATTGACACAGAAGAGTGAAGAGGAGTTACATTTCAACATGACCCCGTTGGTTTGAGGAAACCCTCTCGGTATCATTTGGCATGACCCGAAATGACTCTCACGTGTTAAAATGTGACAGGGAAGTGTGTGATTCCCACAATAGGACAAATTTCCTGTATGACGGAATGAATAACGGTATCGCATATCCCCTCAGCTGATAAGGTAGTGTACTAACTAGAGTAGAAAAGACAGCTGAACACTCGACTTATGTGAATGATGATACAGAGGCCCCAGGATCACCTTGGATAGAATTACTCCCAACAGTGCAGCATGAGCATTTCCACGGCCACAAATGTGTCCACGCCAGTGCCGGGCGCACTTTGGGGTAGGGTGGCACGTTGCATCTGAAAGTGTGACTCGTCCGAAACAAAACACATGCGGTGCATCGGTAAATAGCGAATCAGAATTTATTATTCCGCATTCAGGCGTATAATTGTGAAATGAATGTAAACATAATGAAACCAAAATTATTTTGTGGTCCAAAAAGTTTGGATTTTTGAGATGAGAACAGACTCTCAGTTCAAGTTTTTCCATTTTTTTTCCCTCACTTTTGCGAAAATATCAAATATATCTACAAGACATATTTACAACGGCATCGTTCCTAATTTCCAGCACGGTGCGAGTGCAATGGAGTTGGCTCATGACAATGAATGGAGAAGTCACGCGTCAAAAAGAAAGTGGGTCAGCGGGCAAGTGGCTTGCATTTGGGCAAAGCTTCTAAATCTTTGTGCTGACATGTCAAGTGTCTTATTACGGAATTGCGTTCGTGAGTATTCCAACAGAGGACACATGACTTTTGTCCAGCTCCACATGCAAACAGGCATCGAGCCCCATCCAAATTTGGATCCGGACCTCTTATCCCCTTTCTGAACAGGATGCCAGAAATGTCAATCTGTCTATGGAGAATAGATGCTGTAAGGTGTGTAACCAAGCAGCATTTCTCCAACTCCTACAAAGTACACGACCTGGGCGATGCCAAAGAGAGGGGCGATGACAAGGGCCCGGCAACTGGCCCCCTTGAGAAAAGCAGAGGGACCCTCGTTCCTCATAATTTTTCTGCAAAGAAAGGAAATACAAATATTTCATTTTACTTTGGCGTAACAATGCGTGACGTGAATCAGGATTCGGCTCCTTCCGTTGACCTGACACAGTCGACCACTCCATTGTAAGTTTCCTCGTTCGTTCCCTTCTTCAGGGATTGCAGTCTTGTTTTGACCACTAAACAAGACGGCGAGGAACGCAATCAATCTTAGTTTGCCTTGTTCAGCGGCAGCATTTCTTTGAATGACAAATACTGACCATCACAAGGGCTGACAGCCACGGCTGCAAAGGATCCAGCCAAGCATCCAGAAACAAAGGACCAATAGAAGGGCACTGATGGGTTTTCTGTAGAATGCCGACCAAGTTGGTGCAAGTGTGCAAAAAGAGGGAAGTAGATGACTGAGAAGGGAATGTCCCTAAAGAGGCGACAAACAAACATAGTTTGGTATCAAAGAAGAGGAACCAGGTTCAAGTGTGCCGAAAACGCAGTCTCACCGCATTAATGTGGCCCCAAGTCCTCTGTACAAGCCTGTGACACCTTTAGTCTTCAGCAGGTCCCTGGTGATCTGTGTGGCTGATACTGTCCTGAGCTGAGTTGCAGGGCTTGCGTTGTAGGAACGACTAAGGACAGCACTGGTCCCACTCATCTTTAGAGTTGTTACCACACTGGGCATCACCCGCTGCTGTGCCGCTGGTGGAAGCAGAGTTACTTCGTCAAATTGTATAATTTACAGTTTCTTCTCGCTCCTCCTTTCATCGATGAGGTGCCACGGCCGCCGCCGCGTTTTTGAAATCGGAAGATGTTCTGTCATGTAAGTAGGTAAAGTCTTTGTTTTGTTACTGACTGGAGGCCAACAAGCGAAAATCTGCGTATAATTGACGGCCACTAAAATGCAGTGTACGGTGAAAAGAAATAACTACATACAAATGTAAATCCAAAAAATCTTGTTAAAAAATGCTGATAAGAATTTGGGGGGGGGTTTCACGACAAACAAGTGAAAAATTGTTGAAAATCCTGCAAAGGCACCGGCCCAAAATGATTTCTAAATATTTAAAAAATAATAATAATAGAGTCAAACCTCGGTTTTCGAACGTCTCGGTTCTCGACCAATTCGGTTTTCGACCAAAAACGTAGAGTTTTTTATGCCTCGGATGACGAACAAATTTCGGTTCTCGAACAAACCGAGCGCACTTGAAAGCACCATTTGACTCCTCCCGCCTTCCTTACACGAGGAAGTGACGCTTCCTCGTGTTGCTTTCCATTGTGACCAGCCGTGTTCAGTAAACATTTTTATTTTAAAAAGAGCGTGGTTTCGGTTTTCGAACAATTTCGGTTTTCGAACAGCCTTTTGGAACGGATTATGGACGAAAACCGAGGTTTGACTGTAATAATTAGTGGCAACCTCACCGAGCCTTCCAGCATCCTGGAGCTGGATCTTGAGCATCTCCATGGGTGTGGTGACAATCACCTGGCACATTCCCGCACAGCATCCTGCCAACATCTCCTTAAACACGGGCAGCTTCCCGCTGACGACACATGCGCAAAGAAATCAGTTTAAAACCAAACCGTTGCTGGGGAAGCGGGACCCAGTCTTTCTCTGTTGCACAACTCACCCATCTTTGCTTAGCTGGTGGCGAAAGAAGTCATTGGCGGCGAGTTTAATGGCCTTCTCAGGGGTCACGAGGGTGAGATTGACCGCAGCGCCTACAAAATGGATTTTATGGAGTTAGGATCATTTGCAAAGAAAAGGTCAATAAAAACACTTTGTGATAAACAGTCGTAAGAAAAGGTCAACACACCCCTGGAGGTTGATGTCACACTGGCATGACCTGAGGCAGTTTAAATGTGTCGACATTTTTTTACTGCACACATTCTTTTTGATTTAATATGTCATCTCTGCTCTTGAATGTCTTCAGACCGAAGCTTTACTGTCCATCTCCCAAGTGGAACCATGATCTGACCCCTGACCTGTCAATCAATCCCAGTTGCACTCTAACTTGACAAAAACCTAAAATGTTGCACGTGTACAGAATACTGGAGACAATTTGAGATGAAAACATTGCTCCTAAGTATAAAGGCAGCCCACACAAACTCATCATGCTAATTATATTGACTTAAGTGTACTGATTATTTTCACCAATCAGACGAATGAACAATTAAATGAAGCTTACCTCTATACATGGCAAAGTAACCCTCGGATTTGACCGTCTTTATAAGACAGTCCATCCTAGCAGAAAAACATGTATTAATTTCGGTGATGCTCTGAGAGTTGATTTGATTAGATTTGATTATTTTCATTTCACGCTTCCTTGAGCTGACATGACTGGAAAATTAAAGCGGAGATGAAAAGATTACCCAAACCACTGAGGGGCACATTATCAATACACAGTACCAAAAAAAAGGGAATGTTTTGAAAAAATAAATTCATTTCAGTATTCAATTCAAAGTGTGAGAATCATAAATCATGTATTTTGTTTACACACACGGTGAAATATTTCATGATCTTATTTTCCATAATTTGGAGGATTTGTGCTGAGATACCTAAACTCACAGAAGAAAGAATGCAAAACACTTTTTTTTTAAAGAATGTGTTAGTAATTGGCCTTCTGAAAAATATTTCCTTTGTTTTTGAAGCACGTGAATGGTATAGGAGTTTCACATTTTGAATTTAATTACAAGTACAGAAGTAACAACACACATAATATGAGATCCACCTGTTGGTAGCAACATCAAAAATAAATGTGTGTGTGTGTGTGTGTGTGTGTGTGTGTGTGTATCATGAGTACATACACACACACACAAACACACACACACACACACACACACACACACACACACACACACACACACGGTTCTTACATATTCCTGTACAGTTGCTGCCCGCTTTGTTGATTTTGCAGGCGTGTCTTGGCCAGGTCAATTGGGAATACGCAGGTGACTCCAACCATGCCAGCAATTCCTCCATTAATAAGTTTGGCTGGCAAGCTAAACTCAGGAGAAGGCGAACACACAATGCAGATGGCAATCATTGCTGCGCTTATGTGTGAACAGTGCATGTCTTTTTTATATTTATATATATATATATATATATATATATATATAAATACTAGGCGGCCTGTCCAGTGGTTAGTTTGCATGTTCTCCCCGGGCCTGCGTGGGTTTTCTCCGGGTGCTCCGGTTTCCTCCCACGTTCCAAAAACATGCATGGCAGGCTGATTGTGCACTCTAAATTGTCCCTAGGTATGGTTGTGTGCGTGGATGGTTGTTCGTCTGTGTGTGCCCTGCGATTGGCTGGCAACCGATTCAGGGTGTCCCCCGCCTACTGCCCGAAGACAGCTGGGATAGGCTCCGGCACCCCCCGTGACCCTAGTGAGGATAAAGCGGTTCGGAAAATGGATGGATGGATGGATATATATATATATATATATATATATATATATATATATATATATATATATATATATATATATAGAGAGAGAGAGAGAGAGAGAGAGAGAGAGAGAGAGAGAGAGAGAGAGAGAGAGAGAGAGAGAGAGAGAGAGAAAGATACACATCCATCCACATCTGAACCACTCTATCCTCACGAGGATCATGGGCATGTTGGGGAATATTGAATATTATCCCAGATGTCTTTCGGCAAGAGGTGGGGTATACTGTATGCCAGCTAATCATAGTGTGTGTGTGTGTGTGTGTGTATGTGTGTGTGTGTGTGTGTGTGTGTGTATGTGTGTGTGTGTGTGTGTGTGTATGTATATAGTGTGTGTATGTATATATATATATATATATATGTGTGTGTGTGTGTATATACACACACATACACACACACACACACATAGAAAAACGGCTGTGATCATTTGTGTTTTCATTTTACGTGCATTATATTCTTACTCAGTCCAGTGTTAGGTGGCTTCAGTTTTCGATTCCAGAATGTTCTCCCCGGGCCTGCGTGGTTTTTCTTCCGGGTACTCGGTTTCCTCCCACATTCCAAAGGGCAGGCTAAGCACAATTAAAGACTGGGATAGGTCCAGCACCCGCGACCTGACACTCATTGTGGTGAGTTTGCAGAATTGCAACAAAAGGTAAGCACAATTAACTTGACAGATTAAAAAAAACATACAGTGTATTGAAAGCAGGTTCCTCCTACCTCATCTCTTGCAGGTGGGCCATGGTTTTGGGTTGTTATGGGTGCAAAAGCACAACAAGGAGTAGTTGAGCGTCCCAGAGAGGTGTCCAGAGCAAGGCAAAGAGCAAAGAGTAGCAATGGGTTGTATATATAGACAACTCCAACAGAGCGGCTCCAGGGATAGATTCACTCACATCACTCCTTCCCCCTGTCATGCTAGCCAGGAAATGGAGCCTGGATAGTCACTAGCCTGCCAAAAGCAAACCACAATCAGAAAAGTTGTCAGGGATGCATCACTTTTCTTGACATCAAATCAAAGTCTCCTATTTTAAAGCAATATATAAATGTCTTATTGACAATTCTATTCTAAGAAGTGAAAGTAATCATCAAGCGAAAATAGACCCATAACAAGACTGCCAGATGAATCGCAGGTGTCATTATCTCCTTGTGAATTTTAACCACTGCCACACTGAATGAAGGAAAGAACAGCCAATATGTGCCTGATGCAATATTGAGAAGACATTTCATGTCCAGGACAAGAAACTTACAGTAGTCTCCAACAAATTTGTGCTCCAGGGCAGAATGTTTTGGCGAGTAACCGTGCTACGAGAACCAGCATTACGAGATTAACTACATTTCTGAATACCTGTAATATGATCATCAGTAAAATTTTCATTTTAACATTACATAGCTTCTGAAGCTACTCTCATGTTCCACAGAAGCGACATTACCACAGGCTGTTCTAAACCTCCCATGCATCTCATCTGTTTGTTGTCATGGACCTAGCTGCCCTCTGCATGCAGTAGAAGAAAAGATTATCATGAATAGTCTGATAATGCAGCACAGCGAGATGGAAAGTGCAGCATTGGCGACAATGGCAGAGGAGGTGAAAGAGTTGTATACGTCTTGTGAATTAAATTCATGTAATTAAAAAAAAAAAAAGCTCTCATTCATTGAGAACAATGTCCACTTCTGCAGCTACAACATAGTCAAGTACAAATGTATCGTGAAATGTATGTTTAACATACAGCACAGATGAAATTTCCTTCTTATTAAACAGACAACATACAACAAGAGGAGCCGCTGCGGGCTTAATGTTTATTAAGTACACACTACTGTATTTAGTTACGTTTTTCGAATGTGGTGTTCATTTATAGCCCAAAAATGTATTGTTAAAAAGTTGTTCATTATTAATAATTTGATGTAGCTGAGCTAGTTTAGCTTGCTACATTACTCTCGTGAGTAGCTTTGGTGCAGCAAAGCTTTACTTAATGTACAATGACTTGACGAGCTTAGCTCACTTCAATTACCAATTAGGTTTTTCAACACTGTTCCAAACTATTTATATAGTAACACATTTCTGTGAGCTCAAAGATCTTTTCCAAACCAACGCCTGCAATAGAAATTTAATTAGGAAATAAGTTTACTATTTGATTGTCATACATATATTGCCCATGGTTTAGTAGCCTATTCCAATACTGTGTATTGGTAACTGAGGTAATAGTACCCTAATATATAGTGAATATCCTGCCTAGATGCTTACATGTTGTACTTCATAATGCAGCTCAGTGAAAACGTTCCAACATTCACAGAATGAAAGCATTGTGCCATGCCAACTTGAGCCCCCAGATGGCAGAAAAAGCCAATCTCGACAGCACCTGCGTGAGAATCAAGTTGACTACACCAGTCGGTTTAATTCTCTTCGAGTGGCTGTAACCTACAAATATTATCCAAACAGAAGAGAAAATGTTAACGGAAGTCCCTTATACTAACACCATGTCATAAAAGTGGTGTCAAGATTCAGAAGAACAGGTGGAAGATGAGAAGGCCACCTGTCACAGCTTGCTTGGAATTAAACATGATGCCTCGTGGGTATATGTTATCGTCATTTTTAAATGAAGGCATCGAAGCTGAATTGCATCACCAGCACTTTGCTTTGCTCGAGTAGATAGTGCCACGAACGAGTTATTGGAAAAGTAAAGAAAATGTAGATCCCGTTAAACAGGAAAGAAATGTATTCAGGAGTTTTGTTCTAGGGCTGAAGCTCACCAAGGTTTTTGGGGCCCTTTTTTGGGACTTCTCATGAGGAAAAGGATATAGTTTGACCCAAATCATTGCTGGAGTCCTTGAGGAGAGTCTTATTAATAACCCTTGGAATCTGGAGACTGTCACACCTTTCCTCCCACATTCTTGTCCACCTCTTAATTTGAATATTCCACGCCACAGAGTTATTCTTATTATTTTACCTCATTTTGAGCGGTATACAACAGTGGTCCCCAACCTTTTTTTTGTGTCACGGATCGGTTGAGACAAGTACATGCTGTTCACGGACCTCCAACCATTTTTTTCATTGCTTTTATATTGCCAGTTTTACAGCACTGCGACTGACAACAAAGATAATTATTGAGTAATTCAACATTTTATTAACATTCATTAATTTCGAACCGTGTTATTCTACTGCAGAGCAAATGTAGAATAAAATACAATAACTACTAAGAAATGGAGCAATTAGGAATAATAAATACGCCTTATAATGTAAACATAATATGTTTTTTTTAAATTTGGATCCTACCTGCGGCGTCAGCATCATTGCTATTTGTAAATGGGACTCGATTGATGGCTGCGGGCTAGTTATTAGCGACTAAACTGCTCATGTTTATGTGGGCAGGCTGTTCAAACTCTGCTCGCATTTTTGCTATTAGTTCAAACGATTCAACGGTTTTCTTGTATTGTCTTCTTTTTGACGACCTATGACGCACAACAGCTTTCTCCTCCACGTCGTAGTCGAGATCCCGCCAGGGGAGGTACTTCTCTTGTCAAAATAGCTTCATCTTCGGAAGTCATGGCTGCCCATCAGCTGTGCATTTAGCAGTACGGTTGGTCAATTTATTACAATTACTCTCTGTTAATTGCTTAGCTTTCATTTATAGGCGGATTCTGTTTATTTCAACTTGCAAACCAATGTTAGAAGGACTTCGATTGGCCAGTGTCGTGCACGTTTCCGCCTCGCCTGATGGAGTAACTTTGCTCACAACACAGCTTGCAGGTCTGTCTTTGTGCGGCCTGGCCCCAAACGGACCGGGACCCGGTACCCGTCCGCGGACTGGTGGTTGGGTCCCACTGGTGTACACCATTCATCTCCTTTACACAGACCACTACGGTCCTCAGGGCCTCCAAATGAATCTAAAAAAGATATCTTTAAAATAATCAGCCCAGTTGGGGGAGACAGTTTACCAGTTGCCAGTTACTCGTGACATTTTTTTTTTCTCCACTGACCTCACTTATCACAGCGTTATTCAAATCGTTATATATTTTTTAAGTTGTACAGCCCTGAATAACCCCAATGGAAATTAACAAGCATTTTATTTACCGCGATATGCCATTTACTCTTGTCTTTACTTTTAATTGATTTCAATCGCTTCAATCCTTTGCACTTTTTGAATTCTTTTTCGAGATGGCTTCATTTGAACAAAACGAGAATGGAACACAATCATTTGTGCTCCAGGGCTTAAAAGGCTAATGTATGTCGGGTTTGATTCATGAATGTGTTAAAATCTGTATTAGTGTGCATTTCTCATTTGCATAAATAATCCATTCAACTGGTGGGTGCAACATATAAAGAGGCACGTTGCATATTATGTGCCTTTCTCCGATGCCCCATTTTGAAGAAAGCTAATACAAGGCATTATATTGTGAGGATGCCAGCAATTCCTGGAAGGTGAAATCACTCCACTTGTATTGTGTGGTTGTTTATTTTGTCCGTTGCCGCTGCATTTTCGGAGGCTGTATTTGAAGGCTGAATATGTCATAATATTGCACCAAGGAATCGCAACATTCTCCCTGCATGCCTACAATGCATGGCTAGACCAATAATGATGCAGGCCATGAGTTGGGGCACAGCTAGTGCCTTCATCTGCTCTTCAAATGCATTCAACCCATGAGAATTGAGTGTGTTACATGATATGAAGCAAAAGCTCATACAACATGAGCCAACTGGCCCCAAATTTGAGATGCTCCTATATACTTAATTGAGTACTGAACACATGGGAGTCATTCACACAATCATGTGCATTGCCATAAATTCATACATAATTCATTTGTTCAATTCATCTGCGCATGAGTCTGTGTGTGATGTAATATAACCCACCTTAACGTGTGGGGAAAGTACAGTAAAAGAAAGGAAATAAAGGTAAGAGATGCTCTGTAATTGTGGACCTTGTCTGGGAAAGTTGTGACTGCAAACAGGTGAAGGGAAATATCACTGACCAGACAGGATAAGAAAAGAAGCTGTCAGCACTGAAAGCCTTCTTTCTGTATTTAGAAATGTAATTCATCAGATTGCTTCAGGTGATATTGTATGTCTAGCTAAGCATCAGGCAACTAATGACAACCACAATGTGGAAGACGACAGAATTTGAGTTGACCCAGGTCCGATTAGAAATATATGCTATTAAATAAAAACAAGCTTCCTCCTTTGAATGTGATTTTAATTTAAAAGACTGGTGTTTGATTTGAAAGGTGTTCTAATGTGTCCCAAACTAGTGCTGAAGTCAAGGAGGCATCGGTCGCCCTACATTACAACTCAAATATAGCAATGCCAATTAAGGCCAACTCTCCTATGCTACATTAAGCATGGGAGACAAACCATTCTATATCACTATATTATTTATCTCTCAATGTGGGAGTTGGTGCACACAGTCATTCAAAAAAAATAATAATAAAGATTTGACTGCTGTGTTTCTTCAGTTTCTTGTACTTTAGAACGCTTGGTACCACGAAAGGTACATCGTGTGACTACAAGATAAAAAAGAAAACATGGAATGCCTGAAAGCATTGTTTTTGGCATTACAATACCATAGCTAATGACATAAGAACTCAAGTGATTTTGGTCATCATCAAGAAAACTATCAGTGTGAGGTCAACACTGACTCTGAATGGAGGCCTGTGGCAGGCCATGAGGAGAGACCATGAAATATGAGAAAAGAAGCCAACTTGAAAAGGTTGAAAGAAGTGATAGCAAAGGAGGAAAAGCAGAGTGCACAAGCAGTGAAGCGATGAGGTATGCTCGTGGGTGACAGAAGGGGAGAAAGAGGGCTGGCAAGAGGGAAGGAGAGCTTCTGTCAAACGGAAGCGGGACACTGTCCAGTAAAATCACCAGAGTGCCGGTGAACACGCGCGCGTGTGTGTGTGCATGTGCTCTGATCATGTACTTTATGCCAAAATAAGATACAGTACATGCTGCATGGCCAATCATGTGAAAATTGGACCACTACAGGTTTGAGAAAGTCATTCAATTCTGATCTGAGAACTTTACCAAAGACACTGAGAAAAACTCTAGGCCCCCTGCATAATAGCCCCCTCGGTCCGGGATTTTTCTTTTTTAATTAAATACAAAAATATGAGTGTTCACAAAATTTTATAGTATGCATGCAGTGATAATTTTACAGTTTGAGCCCTGCGAGTCCCAGGGACTCGCTGATCAGAAAAGTATGAGTCCCATTATGCACTTAGAGAGTCCCAAATTTTGAATTCTGAATTGGTCTACTTATTCAATTGCATATGATAATAACACAAACAACAACAATATACATTGATAATAGGTTTATTTCTTATAAAGAAATGCTGCAAACATTTTAATAATTCAGGCATACAAGATTTGCTGGGAAATAGGTTCTTATTTCATCCCATGGTTCAGCCTTTGAGTTCATAAATTCTCTCTTTACTCTGCTTCCAATGATGCGAGGCTTTCTCAAAGTCAACTTATCATCGCAAAAAACGATCCAACTTTAGCTACTTCCTCTGTGAGATCTCCGCAATAAACTTTCGCAAAACTTGTTTTAACGTTAAACAAAGGCAATCGTCTGCCGATCTCGCCAATCTCGTCTCGCAAGAACGAAAATCTCGTCACGCGAGATTACTTAACGCGAGATCAAAACAACAATGTCGGCGATGGTCAAACTGCGATCGTTGCTGGAAAAAAAGATTAACCGTAGTTTTTTTTTTTTTTGACAGAAATTTCCTTGCGTCCCAAAAACGCACATTATTTGGGACTGCCCGTCCCGCGGGAAAATTATGCGTCTAGGAGGCGGGACGCGGAGGTAATGAGATGGCTGCTGCATGAAAATCATTAGATATTGCAGCATGCATGCAGACTTATACTACACTAATTAAAGAGGAAGTTGCGGTTTAAAACCCACTAGTAAGATTTGAATGTAGACTCGGCTCAATAATGGCTTGCAATTTTGAAAGTGCGTAATAGTGATAGTCAACGAGTCAACGTATATTCAGGCTCAACAAAATAACAGCGCAAGCACAACTGAGCTAGCATTAGAACTGTAGGCAAGCCAACATTAGCTACTGCTGTTTGCTGCATGACTTATTTGGGATGGATGGATGGATGGATGGATGGATGGATGGATGATGGATGGATGGATAGACAAACAGACAGAAAGAAAGTGAGAGAGTGGTGAGCTAAAGCGCATCAGTCGCTCTCTTTCAATGGCCAACGTGACACATTTGGCACAGACATGTTTGCTCTGAGTCCTCAAAACCAATGATGCAGTTCACTTTTATCCCCGCAGATGTGCTTTTGCTTCCTCTTTAATGGCACAATTTAGTTGACCACATTCTTTCCGTCGTTTTTTTTTTGTCTCTCCCAGTAGCGCAGGCGTTTTAATGATAAGTGTGTTTTTCAGCCTGGTTTCACGGCACCCACGGAGGTGCTTCTCATTAAGGATACAGCCATTCACTACAAAACATAATGGGTCTCTCACACCTCTGTTTGCCTTTTACGAGTCTTGCTGGCACTCTCTCGGCGACACGTGGTGTGTGGACAGGTTTTCGAGACAATATAGTCAACAGTATCCACTTTTACCAGGCTGCTGTCGGAAAGGGGAATACTAGGAGTACATTTCTGTCCCTTCATGTTCAATCTCCAGTAATTACTGTTTTTACATTTTTCTTTACCAAAAATGTACAAGTACAGTTAAGGCAAGGGAAGTCAACTTTATTTATATAGCACATTTCATACACAAGATAACTCAATGTGCTTCACATAATTAAAAGTATAACATAAAGCATTTACAGTAAAAAAAGATTTTTAAAATTACTAATAATGCCGGGCGGCCCGGTAGTCCAGTGGTTAGCACGTCGACTTCACAGTGCAGAGGTACCGGGTTCAATTCCAGCTCCGGCCTCCCTGTGTGGAGTTTGCATGTCCTCCCCGGGCCTGCATGGGTTTTCTCCGGGTACTCCGGTTTCATCCCACATTCCAAAAACATGCATGGCAGGCTGACTGAACACTCTAAATTGTCCCAAGGTGTGAGTGTGGGCGTGCTTGGTTGTTTGTCTCTGTGTGCCCTGCGATTGGCTGGCAACCAATTCCGGGTGTCCCCCGCCTACTGCCCGAAGACAGCTGGGATAGGCTCCAGCACCCCCCGCGACCCTCGTGAGGATAAAGCGGTTCGGAAGATGAATGAATGAATGAACTAATAATGCCTAGTTTGTTTGGTATCCTATGAAAAAGTAGTGGTTGTCATGTTTGAGTCAGAATTGAGGGATCCTAGCTCTGGCTCTCTGGTGTCGAGCCTGCATGTTAGATTCAATAAAGATTCAAAAATTCTCCACTGGTAGTAATGCGGGTGTGAATGGTTGTTTGTCTACAGCTGCGCTGCTTTTGGCTAGCGATGTTGGCTGGACGCCGCCTCTTGCCTGAAGTCAGCTCCGACAGGCGCCTGCTCACTGACGACTCTAATAATAAAAATGCTCTTGAATATGTTCCCAAAATGTCAAAGCTGAGCAGAAAACTTGCAGATGGCACCTCAGAGGTGCAATGTTAGGTGTTTTGCATGCATTAAGGATAAGCATGACTGGACAGTGTCCGTCATTAGGACGGTTATTTAAAATTCACTCCATTGATGGTCGTCGGCATCCGTGCATAAGCACCAGAAACCTTCACTGACCTTCAAGCTGTGACCTGTTTGCTCGCTTTCTCTCTCTCTCTCTCTCTCTCTCTGTCTCTCTCTCATAACTGTGCTTCTCGCTCTATCTTTCCGTCACATGCCCAGATACTTTTATTTTCGGAAAATGAACTCTTGCCCGTCGCAAGCTCAAGGTGAAATGTCTATGTGAATGCAAACTGTAAACGCTTGGACTAAAGCACAAATGTGTAAGGTATTATTCCGATATTAAGAGCTCAGTAAATTGGAGGCCTTCGTGTCCCTGGTGAGGCAAATAGAAAACGTGATGAAAGTTACATGGGGAGTTTGGCAATCTTTTTATAGACTATAGGCAAGCTTTGAGTTGAGAAAAAATATATACATATTTTTTCCAGATACCCAGAGAATTCTCTGTTGAATTTTATTTTGATTTGATTTGATTTTCACACACCTGCAGCTCATTCACATCTGCAACGTTTTCATACTAACGAGTCACATGACACCAGCGAGTGAAAATGAATAAACAGGCCCAATTTTGACATTTTCACTCAGGGGTGCACTCACTTTTGTTGTCAGCTACGTAGACATTAATGCAGTGGTGTCAAACATACGGCCCGCGGGCCTGAACCGGCCCCCAAGAAGGTTTGATCCGGCCCGCGGGATCATTTAAAAGTGAAAAAAAAATGCATTTAAGACACAGAATGAATATTTTAAATAAAATGCCATTCGTGGATTATCCGCTAGGGGGCACACTGTTTTGATCACAGTAGAAGACAACATTGTTTTGATCGGGGAAGAAAACAGCAGTCTCAGTCTGTCACCGCGATAGACCCAACGCAGCAAATGATATGAAAGCGCCAATCAATGCTTCTTGAGACCAAAACAAAGGAAAGAGATGATATTTTTGTGATTCATAGCACAGTATGTTATAATGTTAATGGTCCGGCCTACTTGACATCTACCGGGTCCGTATGTGGCCCACAATGTGAAATGAGTTTGACACCCCTGCATTAATGGCAGTATGTCGAGTTTTTATGGGGGGACCGTCTATTTACAAAAGCAAGCACATTTACATTGGAGCAAAGTGTCCTATTAAAAGAATATTTACCATATGTAAAGGATGTCACTGTTTTGAGATAACATAATAAAGAATAAAACAAATAAACAGCGCTTCTCTAGTTTCTGCATAATCCAAGCAAACATACGCTTAAACCCAGGAGTTGGTTCCTGCGTCATTACAGTAGCCATCTGTCAGCAGGCACACCGCTTTGGCTATGTTTATGCGTACGCATACACTGAACATCACGTGCCAAACAACGCACCCCTGACCCTAGTGGCCACCCCCACCCCGCCCCGCCCGACGCACAGCGGCCCACCAGGGTTCCGCATCATGCGCTACATTCAATCGATAATGGAAGCGAAAGGTTTTCATTCACTCATTTTTTTTCTTCTTCTCCATCCCCTCCCACGTAATAGTGGCGCTCATCTGCCAAACACTGATGTCATTGTCCGACAGCACATGATGAAATGATGCACATTTAAGGCATAATCCCACAGTTTAATCCGAACTCGTTTGATGTGCCTACACTGAGAGAGTATTTGTTTGGCCGTCTAACATGCAAGTTTTGGACTGGGATGGAGCACACATTTGCGCTTCAATCAGCTTCCAATGGTGATCTCACATGAAAGATGTTTTCTTTCTCACCGAGTGAGTGAGTGAGTGTGGAGTTGGTGAGTGAAGCAGGGAGGGCTGGCAGTCAGAGAGGAGCAAAGTAATTCTTCCCAGCAAAGCGCAGACGGTCGTGCTTGAGCAGGAGCTGCAGTTACATCCCCTTTTTTTTCTCCTTTGCGCTCTAGACTGCGAGCATTTTCTAATCATCGTCTGTTGCCCGCTCAAGTCCAGACGGATCCACTGGTCCCATTTTGGATAGTTTGGCTGCAAACGAGCACGCCCACATTTCTCCAGAGCCGCAACAACTCAAGGTAAGAACTCACTGGTGCATGATAGACTGCAAGCGGAAACATAAAAAAAAGGTTATGTCATGATCATGCCGACGATGATGAGGGTGGCGGTGCCAGCAGTTGTGCATGGCAAAATCAATTTGCTGGAAATGAACTTGTTGATTTGCCTGTAATTTCGAGGATGCAAAAGATAGTCGTAAAGTCTAACTATAGTTTTTGTGTGTTTTTTTTTTTTTTTTTTGCCCTTGCATTGAATATCATATGGCTTTTCTTTTCCGTGTTGGATGGAGATTCCTTTTTGGTTCTGTTCACTTTTGAGTGCTTTAGTTGCGCCATCCTGGTATCTGTTGACTGAAGGCTTATGTGGAATCAAGGCAGATGCGCGGGGGTTTTAAGTGCACGTTTGAAATAACTGCAAGCATTCAGAGAGAAAGAGAGGGAGGGGCTAGTTCATCTATGTGCTCTCAAGTATGATCTGTGCATTAAGTGCCATCAGCAACATTTCTCATTGCAACGATTTGAAATAATCAGGATTTGTTTACAGTTTTTCAGTCAGGGAACATTGTGGTCGTTCATCATTTTATATATATCCACAAAAAAAAAAAGCTGAAGAATGTGTGCGCATCAGGTATAATATCACCAGCTGGTAAAGTAAAAGGATTACCAAAAGGATTGGCCTGCAGGAAGAATGTGACTGTGAAATATTAGTCTATTAATCTCATGTATGGCGTCACTGCCTCCTGGTTTGCAGGAGCAGTATTTTATTTACATTTGGAATCATTTCCAGAGACCTCTTTTCGAGTTTGTAGAGAGGATTCCGCCTAAAGGATAAAAGGCTTTTAAACCAGGTGTGTGTTTTGTCCTTTTCGAATGCTCACTTTTTAATGGTTAAAAAAACAAAACAATGGCCGTGCACCATGCACGCAGTGTGTAGTGTAGTGTATCAAATAAATGGCCGCCAAATGTTTATGTTGTCTTTTGTTGTGTGAGAGCTGATTTAATTATTTAATCTTTAGATTTATTTTGCGCATATATAGCTATATAGTTTCAAAACCAATGCAAGGTGTGACTGTATGGATTTAAATTGTTAATTGAATATGTCTCCAATAATGATAATTGAAAACCTAATTTTTTAATGATTTTTTTTTTTTACCACTCTTTCGCTAAATTCAATTTGATTGTGCATGTGTACCAAATGAAGCATCTAATTTGTGCATTGCTACACAGGAATTTTCTTTTATGATTTTGCCGCATAGTTTTCTGGCTGTTTTTACAAATGTGATCAAATTCAAATTCGATTATGGTTGGTGGGAAAGTTAAGCCGCAGGCCAAGGTCTTTATTTTGGTGCAGATCTGTATGCAGGTGTGAAGCTTGCTTTTTATTTGTTTTCCATTCTGCTGGGTTGAACTGGTGAGCTTGCTGAATGAAAAAAAAAAGCTTCATCGTGTATTTCATGGCCATCTATTCATATGCGAATTCTCCGCAGATATATATTTTCACAGATTTCTCGCTTTTGCCATGCAAGTCGCTAAAAAACTCATTCAAGGAGCTGCCTCTTTTTATGTTGTTTTCATTCATCTGATTTGTTTTGTTCTTTTGGTTTCAGGACATCATTGATTGAAAACAAGGAAACATAATTATGGTGTAATCACGAGCATTACTTGTAACAGATCACTTTTAGAGAATCTTTTTGTGATGTGACCAAGGTCTCTTTTATTAAATGTAAAAAATATCGAACCATTAAACCTAAAAAGAAGAAAAAAAACATGATCATTATTATTATTTAAATTATTCAATGCAGGATCAAGATCGTGCCGCATATCTGGTTCTGGCCAAGCAGATAAATAACATTTCAACCGATTTATGATTTGATCAATAGGAGATCTAACAGCAAGCTGTTTGTTTGGTGCTCTATGAACATCAATATCTCATAATAGTGTAATGCAGCACAAACGCAGTAAGATGTGCAAAAATGCAAATGTTTTCCTTCGCACAGACGAGTGGAATACGAGTAAACAAACAATTAGCTTTTTTTTTCACACATCCAGGTTAGATAAGTGCCTGCTTTAGGATACGCTAAAAACACGGCATATGTTTGCCCTAACTTCATTTGGTGCCGGAGGTTCCTTATGTCCGTGTTCATTTTATGCCTCCTTGCATCTCATCTGCAGCCCCTCCTTGTCCTGCTGAATCCCTTGTACATCATCCTGCTATTTATCTCTTCCATCTAAAACTACCCACCAGTTTATTTTTGATGTGCAAACGACCTTATTAAACATTTACTGAAGGAATTAAATAAGAGGGCAGCAGGTAGACAGAGAGTCAAGAACTAACCTGCTGATAAGCAAGTCAAATAAAAGTGAACAAAATTTCCTCAGAAAATGCAGAGAGAGACCATAAACAACTGGCGGGGTGGTGCAATAACTAAAAAAAATAACCATGTTACTAAAATCAGTACACATGACACAGAAGAGAAAACTTGAGCAAGCACAGCATTGGTTTGCTGAGGGGACAAAAGATCAAAGCCGACAAGCACGGATGACCATATAGGCATACAGCAAAATATTAAAAGTTACAAACAGACATGGTGACGGCTGGCTGGTTTTATTATAGATAGGTTTGTTGATTGTGGCACAGTTTATCAGTGATGCCAGCAGATGATATCCACCCACTGGCCAACTGATTCTTAATCATCAGTTTGTTTCCATTCAAAGCCTGGGCCATACTTGGCATGTGTGCAAGACCACAGTTTTTTTTGGGACTGCATTTTACACACACGTTCTTGAAAAAGATACAGTACATACTGTGCATCAACCCCCATCTCTGAAATAGCAATATAAAGCGCCTTATTGCATTACATCACATTCCCCAAACGCAGAAGCACCACAGCTTGTAAGCTAAATGCGATCGAGTGATTCACTACTGTTAACCATCTTTGACTGTTAGCCATTATTCCTAAATTCACTCAAATGAAAGGAAGACAAACTAAGGATGGGTGAAAACCGATACCAGGTATCGCTTTCATGCTGACACCGACCTTAGTTTAAGGTATCGAGCCCTCACGAAGGCTGCCAATTCCAGTCATCAAGACTAGTTGGTGGCGCCCTACAATTAGGAAGTAAATGGCATGTGAGGTTGATTGAACATTTTTCTTCGTGAACTGCATTCCTGTCAATCCTCTCAAATGCCCATTAAGATGCGTTTTCTGTATTCGTGTACCACCAAATTTTACACATTTATGTGCAAAGTAAATTTGTGCATGGCTAACACAACATTTTTCGCTTTTGAATTCCATTCATGTATTCATGTCCATCATCTCATATGCTTATAAAGAGCCAATTTATACAAGTATAGCTATGTATGTAATGTTTGTATTCATGCTTAAAGTGCACTATTAGCATGTCGCTACCTGCATTTCTTATTTCCTGATTCAATATGGGTGGTATGATGACTTTCTTCATTGCGGTATTTTATCCACATACTTGAAACATTTAACTGCTATCATCGACTGAGAAAAATTTCTTATTCAGTGCATTATTAAGGGCTATCTTTTCCTGTTGAGTGCAATGCAGGTAACATTGTGTTTTTCAATTTCATGTATGTATGAATAAATGATAAATATCAATGTATTCATTTATTTTGAACAAAGACAAACGCAGGGAGTTGTCAGTTTTGCTTTGCACTTTTGTTCATTTCTTACAAATGAAATAGTGAGTTTGTGTTTTAGTTCTGCACTGCAGATTGACTGTTCTGGCTTTTGCCAGAAAAAATAAATGATTTAAAATGATCTGTCATTGGTTTAATAGAATGTTATGTATCAAAAGTACTAGCAGTATCAATTACTTGATATCAGTATCAGCGAGTACTGAAGACAGGATCAATCTGGAAAAAAATTGCACACAGACAAGAGTTCTGTCTCAAATGGTGATAGAGGAACTGAGAATTTAGGAAGAAAGTAAAAAGGTCAAAAGGAGAGATAATGAACAACATCAACATCAGACAGGTCGAAACTAAAAATCAAAACAGCATTCAGATGAGAGGGCAGAAAAGGAGCTGATTGGCAGAGTGATGTGACGAGGTGAGTGAAACCAATGACCAGCTAAAACGGACAAATAAAATCAAAACATTTAAACGTCATTATCATTCTCACACAATAGTGCAAATAAGAAAACGTTTTTTTCTGAATACCCCGCGAGCCAAGTAAGGATAAGCAGTAGAAGAAGTGGATGGATGGGTCCTTTAACTAAAACCAAATTGCTGTGAAAACCTGAAAGTGCAAGCCTGTGTTTAAGGCTCTTTATTCAACCCATAAACTGGGCACTCATAAACAAACCACCACAACATGGGAAAGAAGATGCGATAAACTCATGAATTCTTCATGAAATCTTTTGTGCATTTGTGTATATCCTGTATTCCGGCAGCCAGCCCCTCTTGTCCTGCTATTGTACTTTTTTTTTCATTGCTTCTCAATCAGAGAGAGAGAGAGAGAGATCTATAGACAGATAGATAGATAGATAGATAGATAGATAGATAGATCTCTTTATATATTTATATAGATATGTATATATCTATATATATCTATCTATATATATAGATATATATAGATAGATAGATATGTAGATATATAGATAGATATAGATATCTATCTATATATATATAAAGAAAAACAAAGTATTGCATGCACAATTAAATGTTCCAGAGAAAAATAGAGCTGTACACAGTACAGAATGCAATATAAAAAATAAAAATATCACTAAAATATAGATATAAGCATATATGCAACTGCATGTATGCTGCGTAAGGTGGCTGTGCTATTTACAATGTATGGATGGGTTGAGTCAGTTTTTCATATGTGTTTATTGAGCAGCCTGACAGCAGTCGCTAAGAATATATTATTCATTCATTTTCCGAACCGCTTCATCCTCATATATCCCAGCAGTCTTCGGGCAGTAGGCGGGGGACACCCTGAATTGGTTGCCAGCCAATCGCAGGGCACACAGAGACGAACAACCATCCACGCTCACACTCACACCTAGGGACAATTTAGAGTGATCAATCAGCCTGTCATGCATGTTTTTGGAATGTGGGAGAGGAGACCCGGAGAGAGCAAACTCCACACAGGGAGGCCGGAGCTGGGATCGAACCCGGTACCTCTGCACTGTGAAGCCGACGCGCTAACCACTGGGCTACCGGGCCGCCGCAAGAATATATTTATATAGATATATATTATATATATATATATATATATATATATATATATATATATACATATGTATACAGAGAGAGAGAGATCTATATCTATCTATCGATCGATAGATAGAATAGATAGATTGATAGATATATACATGTACATAAAATGTTGCATCCATCCATCCATCCATTTTCCGAACCGCTTCATCCTCACTAGGGTCGCGGGGGGTGCCGGAGCCTATCCCAGCAGTCTTCGGGCAGTAGGCGGGGGACATGAATTGGTTGCCAGCCAATCGCAGGGCACACAGAGACGAACAACCATCCACGCTCACACTCATACCTAGGGACAATTTAGAGTGCCCAACGAGCCTGTCATGCATGTTTTTGGAATGTGGGAGGAAACCGGAGCACCCGGAGAAAACCCACGCAAGCCCGGGGAGAACATGCAAACTCCACACAGGGAGGCCGGAGCTGGGATAAAATGTTGCATCTATTGAATTTATTTTTTCCAGCCTGGCAGGTGGACAGCAACTTCATCATTCGCATAAAAGATGTGTTGTTCGGCACATTTTGGTAAGATACTGTACTTAATTAAGCAGAATTTGAGGCCTTTTGAATGCATACAATATGTGGGGAGAAGTTATGAATTAGTTATGAGTTTTCTTTTATTGCTCTGTAGTGTCACACAAGCAAGAGTAGTGATTAGAAGTGCACTATAGGAACTTGAGTGATGAGAAAGAAGAGAGCAACAAAGACAAATGGAAATGCCATCGCCATCTATCCTTTCTCTGCTTACTTCTTTTGGTCTATTTTTCCGTATCTTTCTGCCCCGTTTTCATGTTCTCTCATTTCCAAGTTATTGAGCTGCATCATTTGTTGTGTAAATTTACATGGTAACCTTAGGAAATACAAAAAGGAGGAATCATAGAAATAGAGTGGCTTACTGTATAACAAATTGCTCTCTGGAGGTCCAATTCACTCCAGTGGTTCCAATTTCCCAGGATGTGTCTTTTGGGGTTCTTTCTCACACTGGCCCAAAAGTGTCAGCGAGTAAAAAAGCCACACTTGGCACAGCAATTGTGAGAGGACATAGTCTGAAAAATAAAAATAAAATAACAAAGCCCATGACGCAATGTCCATCCATCGCAGGGTTGTGTTCAAGACCCTAATAAGTGAAACACACGATTTGGAAATAACCAATGTAAGTAGTCTTCTGACATGTTTTTACCCTATTTACGACATTCATTTGTTGAAGAACTTTAAACACACTTTTAAAAGAATACAAACACATTTCAAACAGTGTACCAATCCCTCAATTTTCCCCAAACTAACACATTTATCATCACACTTTTACATCGATAATCAGGTCCAAAGATGTACATCAGAAAACAAACCTACAGCCAATTTGTTTGTGTAGGCGTAAAAAGCAGGATATTAAAAAACGTAACTGTGTGGATAACACTTTCTGCTTCATACTTCTTTAAGTTTTACACTGTCTCAAACTTAGGGCCAATGGTCAATAGTGGAATGATACCCACTATAAACAAGCGTTACACCAAAACAGAAGGCAAAGTGCTCCACAATGGGGGTTTATTGTGTTGTCATACCTATTCTATCATAAATAGAGATCATAGGTTGGGGTGATTACAATTGATGTGTGATTGCCAACTACTGTATAATTACTTCGCTTCTTGTTTGGCCTTTCATCATTTTATGTGCTCAGCCCAAGCTATGAACGCTTATGTAACGCCCCAAGCTGTTGTAATGATGGATCCAATATGGCACTGTCTTATCATTCGCTCAACTGTAGCTCACCATCAGATCATGAAGAAGGACGCCAAAAAAAAAAAACCTTGAGGAATATTAGCCCCCGGTTTTGACAAATACGGGTACGTATGTTCCCAATGAAATGACTAAGAATAAAAATAAGAATAAGAACACCTTTATTCATCTCACAGTGGAGAGATTCCCAATTTATAGCAGCAAAGTTATGAAAGGAAGAAAGTAGAAGAACAAAAAGTATAGGAGCTGCCACTCTCGGGGCGCCATCTTGAAGTCATAATAACATAATAACAAAATAATACAACACAACACATAAGACACAGACAGTCATTCAATCTTAACCACCGTTCTGCATACTCTTTGTTGTTTGAAGCAGTTATAGATGAAAGAGTAATGTGATGGAGTGATTAAATTTATGAGCGAGGTCGATTTACATTCCGCTTTATCCACTTTGAAGCATGGACGGACGGGTTCAGTGGACAGCATCACAGTATCTTTAATGATGCTATTTCAAGGAGAAAATAGGAAGGTTCTGTGCTGAAAATTGGTCAATTGAAATCATCTTAATTAGATGAGAGTAGAAAGAAAACAATAACAGTTTGAAGTGGTCAGTATTTATTGGCTGCGCTGGTCATAAAGGACGTTCGATGCTCATATTATGCAAACCAAGCCATGCTATGCTAGCGGTGAATGATGACTGCTCCGGAGATGCTCTCTTTCTCATTGTTCTTCGCTCTCAGGATGGATGAGTTTAATACTTAAGTGCTTCACAACCAAGGCAGTTTTCCTCACCATGGTCCATTTTTCACTCAGGCTAACTCGAGAAATAAGACAAAGGCCTTCTTGCTCTCTTGTCCTCCCTTCGACCAATTCCTGAACTTGGCCTTTGGCTTTTTATTTTTTTATATATACCTTTACTTTTCCAACCTCTCCCTTCGCCGCTCTGCAGAGAGTCTTCTCATTAATGGATGAATGGATCGACTCATCTAGAAGAGACAAGAACATAGTGAAAGGTATTGACAAGAACGGATGACGCGTCTTCAAGCACTCTGTCACTGACTGGAATCCAGATAATCACACGAGCAATCTCTGAGTCTGACGGCATTGAGTTGGGGTGGGTTACTCTGGGCCTCGAAGGCCACTATTCTGCATATTTTAAATCAGGCGTCCTCAACCGCCGGTACGCGGACCGGTACCGGTCCGCAGGGCATTTGGTACCGGGCCGCACAGAAAGAACTTGCCTTAATTCCGTTTTATTTGTTTCGGAATACGAAAGATGTTTTATTTTGAAAAATGACCGGATTCTCCATTACAGCCGTCTGTGTCACGCTTGACACACGTCAAGCTACGCTTCTCCGTCACGTGACCGATTACGCTAAAAACAAAACGCCGGAGCTCGCAAAATGAGTAAAAAAAACTGCTGGAGATCGCAAATGACGGCGGCCTTAGAAGTACGTTCGAGACAACTGGATTAAAGTTATGGCTGAATACTCTGAGATCGCCACAATAACACTGTTGCTATTTCCGACATCCTACCTGTGTGAGGCGGGGGGTTTCTGCAGCAATGGCGACTAAAACAAAATTACAAAGTAGACTGGACATAAACCACACACTTGAGGTGTCATTGTCTCCTATTACCCTGAGATGGGACCGTCTGGTTGCAGAAAATCAAGGTCGGGGCTGTGGTGAGTCGTCATGTACATGCACTTTGAATTTGCGTTGTATCGTATTTTGAAGGCATTAAACATTACCATGGCGATCAGAGTGTTGCGGCCAGATTAGACGCTCCTTGTGTTTGTTATTATATTTCGAAAACACCACAGTTTTCATGCAGCTCATACCACATTATTTTGTTGTTGTATTATTTCCGCCACACCTTAAATGCCGGTCCCTGAAAATATTGTGTGACATAAACCAGTCCGTGGGGCAAAAAAGGTTGGGGACCCCTGTTTTAAATGTTTCCTTCCTCAAGCACACCTGATTCAAATGATCAGGTCAATTTTAATATAAAACATCCATCTGCTTTGTAATATTTTGTGGGGTGAACCCAAGAACTGGACAAGGCCGAAGCGCTAACAAAATGCCAAAAGACAGCTAAATTGGACAAAAGCCGGCGCATGCTCTGCTTTTGCTCTGACCTGGTTCCAGTTAATCCGCCCACTTTACACGATGAACATTACCCCCACACTGTATTTATAGAGCCATTTGCTGTGTATTTTTCTGTGCAAGCGTGACTCTATGTGTCTCTCACAGCATTTTCAACTTGTGTTTGTCCAGGGACTCGGACAGTTGAGCAGGTTATCATCAAACTTGACAAATTAGATTAGATAGGACAGTTTCCGCAGGACATCGCAACTCATTTGCATGTCTGCAAAGGAAAATAACTCCCCACAAACACTCAGTCGATACGGACTGCATCCATCTCCGCTAAGTGTGTTTCAGTAAGCACACTGGGCATCTTTAGATTGGGATTTCATTTTAAACGGTTTTAAAAGAGGCAAGTAACCACAACCGCTTTTACAGTAGACACTGTGGAGCTTTAGGAATATAGTAATAAAAATAGCGACGGCCACGTCCACACTTCAATCGTTTTGGAGCGTCATTGGGGAAATGTGTTCATCCTCCAGATTTGCAAGGTCAGAGATGGCCTGGCTCACAGTCTGTTGTCGTTCATCCCAAAGGTTTTGTCTAAGTATAGAATAGTGTGAGATGTCTTTCTATGTGTCGAGCCCAACCCTTCATTTATTCATTAATTGATCAAAAGGTGTACATGCAATGTGGTGTGAGTTTAGAATATTTTGATGGGTCAGGGGTAAAACTATTCCCGCCTCTGAATGCATACGGGCATGCAATCCCTCGGGGAAATCGGTTCAGGCAAATTTCCATTTTACTATGGAAGACCATCATTATTTAATGAGCAGAATTCTTCCCCTCTCCCAAAGATGGAAACCCTGAATTGAATTCAAGCTCCACAGGTGTACCAGACGCTGTAAGGTATGAGCAGTATATGTTACCGTGTACACTTTCCAAAAATAGAGCGGTCCTCTCCTCAGCTTCACTGCCAAGACCGCGTTGTATCCAAAACTCCTTTCTCCTCATTGTTTTTTGTAATTTTCTCTCTGTCACCACAGGAGAAGGTTAGTTCTCAATCATCCTGAATATTTAAAAAAATTAAAAATAATAATAATAACTAAGACTTGAAAAAAACTGAGAATGATCAACTTCCAGGGAACAGTTCTCACTTTGATTCCTGGTTGCCCTTTACATCTGTCACCCCCACCACTTTGGCTGTCTTTCATTCTTCTTCCGAGTCATCTTCATCTCAACCTTATTTTCCCCTCTGATCACAGCTCGTCCTCTGACGCTCCAGCTCATTCGTCATCGCGCTTTACTTTGGTATTCTTTTTTCTGCTTCTCACTTGCTCTCGGCGTAAAGCTCACGCCTGCACCCCAAATGTTGTGAACCAGGATTTGTTGTATACCAAAAAACAATGTTAATTCTTCTTCTTCTTTTGACTTACGGCGTGGAAACCAACCAAAGGGAGGATAAACATGTCAGCGGTACTACACATGGTCCTGACTTTGACTGTACATTTCAAAGAATGCAGCTTTCACGTGCCAAAAGACAATTTAATCAAATACATTAGATTGTGCTGAATGTAAATTGTACCAAAGCCTGTCTCGTATGTCCACTCTTCTCTGTGTTTTTGTTTTGGCCATTGTAGAAATTCCACAAAGATAGGATATTGGAAATCTAAGTAAAGCTAATTTTTCAGTACTTTTTGACAGTTTTGTTGGCTTCAATGCCAGCCGGTCGCCACCTATATTACACAGAAAGGATCTTGGTGCATGAGAATTTGAAGCAAAAGTGAGAACCCCCGTTTTAAAGCAGGACTGCTGATACCGTGTCCTAAATACAGCTCTCTAAAGTCACTTGTTTTTTGTTTTTTAACTAATTTTTGCTAGCTTGAGGGCTTTTTTTTTTACTACCGTATCACCTTGCCAAGATCTGCGGCATGTGTACTGAGGCACATGCCCCTGAGTTTTGCAATAAAACTTATTTTGGACTTTAATTAGCAGTAAAAGTACCAAATGTACCAAATGTGCCAAGAGCTGGTACCAATCTGCGTCCCAGTTGGTAACAATCTCCTAAAGTGACAGTCAGTGTCAGTTGTCAAAATGTTGCGGCCAATGAGCATATATTTAATCCAAAATCACATTGATCATGATCAAGACCACAAAGACTTCCAAGAAATGCACTCTCTTAACATCGCGTTCAATAAAGGTAAACGAGCGCACACATCAATAAAGACTCAAAAGGCATTTCTCATCCCTATGAATCATTTATATGGGGTGCAGGCTCTATTTTATCGGTGTCATTCCGCACCCACAGTTTGTTCCATCGCGGAAATATGACTCCTCTGCTTTTCACAAATCATAATTATTGCCTCTATGCGAAATCTCCTCTCAAATATTCAAGAAGTCAGAACAAGTAAGACCTATGGGCTGGTATACCGTGAGTACTGTTCTTTTATGAGCTAGTCATCCTCTTCCTCTGATTGTGAGAACATGTTCAAGTCAAAAATGATTTGTAATACAATGCAGGTAGAGACATTTGAAGTGAGGTTCCGTTGCATGACATTCGCAGTTAATATTTCATAGTATACTACTCAACGGAAGCTACTCAGGAGCCCAGCTTGGTGCCTTCAGGCTAATTCCCTCATGGTGACACGCACTGTGTCCCTCCTTAACATGTAAGTCTATTTGTCGCATGATGTGTGAATGAGTCTTAAGGAATAACACACTCCGAGCATACACTCGGATTACACTGTACGATTGAAATGTATTTCTACTTCCAGGTAACTGAAGGGGTGTGTTCATATCCTGAGCACTACACTCATTGGCTCGGTAGAAAGCAGCATTGAAATTGTAGAAGACACTCTACTGGACATCAGGTGGATGTGTGTATACATTCAATGATAAAAAATATTCATATTTAAGAGAGAGGAGGGTTCATTGAGGTGAAACAGAGAGTTGGGAGTTAGGATGAAGACTAGTATTTCCTGTGACCTGTGCGCGTCCGTGTACAGTGTTTATGTGATTCCCTTGTTTTCGTCTTCGTTACAGCTTCTTTCACGTTCTTCATGATCTTTTTTTATTTTCTTTCTTTCTTTCTTTCTTTTTTTGTCTTCACTTAACCTTGCCATGCTTCACTTTCCTCACTCTAACTTTCCCACGAGACCAGATGTCCTAATTTACTTCTGAAGACTTGAGCGGCATCACCCGTGCAGTCAAAGGAGTGGGTGCACAGCAGAAGTGTACATAACACACAGTGAGGAGCCGAAGGTGGTTTCTACATTATGCTTGATATCGCTTGTGCAGATGGGACTGAAAACAACCGCCTCAGTCACACAATGTAAAAAGCCAGAGTGCAGCTGTGTGCTCTTACACTTACAAACTCACTGAAAGAATGTTAGAAAAATAAGTGATTCAGCCTTACTACAAAGGGCAATTGACAGCCTTTGCCAGGCATTTAATAATATTTTGCACATAAATGGCTGCGTGTAATCGCTGAGCACAATGATCACTGCAGAAGGAAAGATTATGATATAAATGTAAGTATTGAAACATTACTTATATTTAACTAAACCAAGGTTTGCTCTCATTGTGATATGTTGTATTGCGATATGCCAATAAATATACTGGAAATGATTATTACATTTTTGGTTCTATAGTATTGCAATAGGTGCTACTCAAGCAAATATTCTTAGATCATCTTATTTTTAGTCAAACACAAAAAAATGCTGAATTATTCATGTTAATATCAAACAAACAAGATAAAATAGTCAACATTTTTTGGGGCGTTTTTTTTTTTTTTTTTATAGAATCATTTTAAAGGGTTAATTTTTCTTTGGTCACTCTATGAAGTCAAAGTGCTGATCAGAGGAGTCGTGTTATAATTTTTTAAAATTTAGATTACATTTGATTTTGTTTCCTCATGTTCCTTTTTTGTCTCCATCCTTTCTCGTCATCCGGGCCCTTTGTGTTAACCAATCAGCTCCCTCAATCAATCTTTGTGTCTTGTCCAGCTGTTTCTTGTGGTCTCGTCACATTGCTTGTATTTAGTTCCCTGGGTTCTGTCAGTCTTTGCCGGATCATTGTGTTCCTATCATGCTTTGTTTGTTGCTTAGTTTTCATGTGGGCTTCAGTACTTTGTTCATGTATTTGAGTTAGTTAGTCCAGTGGACTCCTGCAAGTTTTTTGTTGTTGTTGGTTTTTTTTTCTTATCTGAAAATAGTGGGTTAAAGAGTTCAGCGCAGAAATATCGAGAGGATTTTGACAATCACTGCTAATTTAGTGTTTTAACTTCAAATTGGGTGCTGGTCTAATCAATGTGTTAAGCACTGTACAATTTTAAGCATGTAATTATGATACTTAGCATCGCCGTATACTGTTTGAATGACAGTCTATGATTACCTCAATCGAGCAGTTTATGCAAGATTGCTGCCCTTGTAAGTATAGCCACTCGTGTTATGTTTCCTTAAAAGCTTTGTGTGTATGTTTCTATATGTAGGCTCTCTATTCTCTAACGCATACAGTAGAATTCTCACAGGCAAATCTGTCAACAGTGAAGCCTATCCGATGCCGCGGAGTCTTTGTGCGTCTGTGCACAATAATGGCGAGAACGCTGCACTTTCCACATTCCTTCATTTCAGTGCATCCCCTGAATTTTTAACCGCAATCGCAAGCTCTCATTCTTTGCAAGACGTGCGCGTGTCAGAGTAGACAGGAGAGTTTTATTCTGTGGTTTTATATTTTTCATGGGCAACATGGGTGGCTGTGACCGCCTTGTTTCTGCATCACAAACTTTGCATAGATAAGTTCATTTTTCGGCAGCTGCATGCGTGAGTGAAGCGTGAAATATATGTTTTTGAATCAGCTTTTTGAATCGCGTGTAAATGCAAACGGAGAGCTCGATGTCATAACAGCATGATTGCATCTTAGTCAAACAGGAGTTTGAGTGGTGTTATTGTATTTGCTCTCTGTAGACAAAATAGAAACCAGTGAATACGTTTCAAGAATATCTCATTATGGCATGAGGCCTTTCACGATTGTGAGCAGATCTCCATAGTAGCTTCATTTGCGTTGTGACATGTAAAAGGCTTGGCTAAAGACATAGAACTGAAGGACTTTGTATATTTATTTCAGAACAGAACCTTAAAATAGTGACTAATGACTGGCAATTTATTATAATTACTCTGAGCTGAGCAGCGGCACTTATGTGTATGCATTTATTATCTTCATTCTTTTTTTTCCATACACGATTGGTTTGGATCCGGCAGTAGACTGTGGACACCACAGAAATCAGAAATGGCATCTGCAGAATGTTATACATGAATCACTTTTGGAATTTTTTCAACATGTGAACAAAATAAAGCAGAGAAGTAATGCAGGCAACCAAATTTTTATGCATGTACATATTTCTGTTTTCCGAGAAGCCCGCTCAACGAATGTGCCTCTGATCTTGGCTTTTCAAATTCAATTTTCACACAGACTCCTGGATATTGTACGCTCCGACATCAACTCTTGACCAGCATGTTCAGCCTGGCATTTATTTATGTTTGTCCAGGTAGAAAAAGGCACTCTTCTCCCCAAGGACATACTTAGCGTGCAAGTCCTGCACAGGCTGACTCACCTAATGAGGAGTTTGAAGTTTAGCATGTATAGCTAGAAAAGCGGAAGATGTATTCCAATAGAATAATGTATAAAAAAACAAAAACAAAACATGCATCCATTATTTGTCAATAGATTTACAGGTTGTATACATGTTTGACCGTGATTTCTCGATCTGGCCACACTGCCACGAGAGAAAACTGTTTTAGTTCATTTTGCAATCAGCCGAAGGACTAGACATAAGCCACCGGTAAACTGCCGGTGCGAAATGCAATTGAGGGAGAAAATAGAGTGAGAAGAGTGAGAACGAGATGAGGAGACGTGAAGGTGAAAAAGTAAGAGGGATACGATGAAGGTGAGTAAGACAGAGAACTACTGATGGCATCAGAGCTATAGAAGACCATGGAATGACCCAGAGCACAGGTAGCTAACTTAACAGTGTTTTACATGGCCCGCGAAGGCAAATGATGTGGGGCGGCTTCATTTTTCTTACAGATTATGTTCACTTTTAACAAGAGAGACAAAAGATATTTATAAGTATTTTTGTTACCAATCTCCTTTTAAAATACATTGAAAAATTGTTCGATAGACAGCTATTTACTGGTTTATGAAAATAAATTTCACTGTGAATTTGTTGTGGATATGAGATAATATAGTGCGATCATACATTTATATGGGTTCACACTTATAACAACCCTCCAAGGGAACCATAAATATGACAAAAATGAGTTTGACGGCCCTGACCCGGAGGGATTGCTCGATGTTGACTGCACATTTTTTTCCTCTCTATCTCGCAATGAAATTCATTTTTTTGTGGCGTGTGTGTGTTGATTGGATAAACACAGTTATGTGTTTGTTTTGATGTTCACACTAAGTACACACCCTCAATTAAAATCCTTGAAATTTTGATTCCTGTGTGTTTACAGATCTATGACAAAAAGTATTACTTTCTCCCTGACATTGCCAACCTTGTTCAGAGAGAACACAAAAGCCAGTTGAGGTTTTCATTCTTCCCATCAGTGTGTAGTTGGTGCTGTGTGCTCACAAACATTTTTTGTTAATTATTTGGTGCAAGGCTACCATATTTACGACTGTTTCAAACCCTAAGCAAGACTTATTTGCTTTTGCGTTAGAATTATGATGTTTTGCCACTCTGGTTAAAGATTTTCTTGTTTGTTTGAAGAGCTTTTCACAAATACCTAAGATTTTCGAAAAATGTGCTTGAGCCATTAGCACAAAAAAACCCGTAAGCGCGCGTGTGTGTGTGTGTGTGTGTGTGTATAGACACACTGGATGGTATTTCTTTAAAGAGGCAAAGAGCAGCACTATACACAAACACACATAATAAAGAGCTGAGATGAGAGTGGCGCTATGACCAGTGTGGGAATTAGTGTTTAATGTAAGCTGGAGAAGCACCCCAGTGGAAAAACAGAGAAAGAAATAAAAGCAGTTGAACTGATTGCCGAACACACACACACACACACACACACACACACGTTAGCTGTTACATGTTGATGTGTAACTCATAATGTGTGAGTTGTGGTGTACCCAATATACTTTATTTTCAGATTATCCCTTTGCTTGCCTCAGCATTTCTCCAGGGGAATTCTCTTTTGCCCTAGCAACGCTTGCTCTTGCTCCACTTTCACATCCCAACACTGTAATAAAGCCAGCAAGCGACCTGAGGCGGACGCACACTCGGCTCAATATCCAACGCAACGCTTGTCAACTGGGGCAATAAGCTTGGGAGTAATCAGGAGACCAATTCCTGTTTAATGTTTCGCAGGCCAAAGTGATATTAATGGCAAAATATGCGGTGCGCTTTCAGATGCGTCTCGCATATTGATTGTGTTATTGTTTCCTAATTACACCCATTGCAATTCTTACAAGGGGTTGTGAATCTAATAACACTCCGACTGACGAATCTCAAAGTCTACGTGCAAGCGAGACTTACAAAGAAGGTTGTTTTCAACGCTCGCTACAGTACGTGCCTGGTCAGGAAAATTAAGAGCGATCTTAAGTATCGATCAAAAGATATTGAGCATGTAGAAATGGCCTTACGTACTGATTTATGCCAGAGAAAAGAGAAAGAATCATCAATTTGTGGTGCTCATCACAAATCTTAGCAGAGGGCTCTCTCAAATGTGTTTACAACATTGCACACAGCGAGGCAAGTCCAACAAGACCAGCAATCGTAAAGCGCGGCAATGACGACCTGCACATTTCACCGTTGTCATTTCCATTTGTGGAGAATCCATCTGCCACAAATGTTGTACCAACTGATGTTCTTCTGTCGTCCGTTGTGTTGTGTGTGTGGGTGCAAATGCCTTGTTAACGCCTCCAGGACCGCTAAAATGTGAACGTGCCTTGCTGAGTACCTGTGAGACAAGAAAAGGGAGAGGAAATTGCAGAGTGATGCATCTGTCTCCGTAAAGCAATGTTTCACAAACAGGAGTCAACACTCCAAATTGGTCAGGAATATTTTTTTCTTTTATTTTTGTGAGTAGAGGGGGTGTCAGCAAATAAAAATAAATATATAATTTAATATATAAATATAATATACAAATAAATAATTATAAATAAATATGTTTGATTAATCTTCACGCACTTTTTTGGCAAGGGACCCCTTAGAAGGTAGAACATTTTCTAAAGGCCCCCATAGCCTCATGTTGTTTTTAATAACTACCTGTGGCCATTACATAAAAATAGTTTGAAGTACAAATTTTATTTTGGTTTCATCGCATTGACTGAAGATGTTATTGGTCTAGTTTTACTCAATGACGTGGGCAGACTGAAAGATATATCCGTCATGATCAGATTTTGGTTGACTGTCTGGATTTCATTCAGTTTTATTTTCCTGTGCCCCTTGTTTATGTCTTGCCCATATGTTCGTTTTTTTGTTTTTGTTTTTTGACACGTTCTCAACTTTTAACCGAACACAACTTCTACTTTACACATTTTGGAGCACTTCAAATGTAATATTTATCTGGTAACTTGATGAAAACATGCAATATGAAAATAAAATACATCATACTCAGCAGAGACGCTGTTTATCAAATGTATGGATGTGTGCAGATTACTACAGATGTGGTCAATTTAGGATGGGAAAACGCCCTGCCACAAATAGTTATCATTATCTTACTTCTGTCACGTTGCGAGGTGGTGGTGGACCCCAAAAAGCAGGCAGGAGGGAGGAGCAGGGTGAACTTGACGAATTGTATTTAATAAAACGCAGAGAAAACTGAATCCAAAACAAACAAAGTACTCACAACCAAAACAAATCCAAAGTATCAAACAAAACCATGACTGAAGCAAAAACTAGTGATGTGCCCAACTGTGCCGAGGATCCGATGCGTGTGCCGCGCTAGATTCTTAAGGACGTACTGCTGTTGGGGTTTACTGCCCTGTTTTCAACCCGTCAAAATGACGGACGGCCTTAAATTTTTCCTACACCTCTTAAAAAAATCCGTCAATGATGGAAAATTGTCGGTTAATGTACCCTCTGCAGAAACAGAAATACATGTTTAAAAGATGATAGAAGATAGTAAATAATTATACAGACTTGTTTAACTTAGATTTCGTGACAAAAGACATGCTTTAATTTGTTATCACAAATCACCCCTCTTCCTCCCGAGTCATCACAAAAAATAGGAAATGTCGGGTTTGCTTCGGGCTCGGGCATACAAATCAAGTTAATTGGTCGGGCTTAAATACCAGCGGGCCGGGTCGGGCTGGATTTTTTTGGCCCGATTTTACCTCTACATCAAATCCATGGTATCATTTTAATCACTGTCTGTCATGACATTTATTTTCCACATGATGGCGCAATAGTACAAATAAAGCCTCATGATGCATCACATGGAAAGCCTCATTGCTTCATGAGGCTTCATTTTCCCATCACTAGGGACAAATGACAGCAGCTAACAACCAAACAGCAACAATGACCCAACAATGAATGGTCGGGCAGGAGTCCTTTTATGCCACTAATTACCTAACGACCAACAGGTGTGCAGCTGCAGGGGGAGCCCTACAGTGCCACCTGTTGGTCCCAAACCGAATCATGACAACTTCCCTTAAGGGCAAAATATTTATATCTATATATAATAAAATGAAAAATGTTTGAAATATAAGAATACATTTTTTTTTATTAGCAGAATAAATAGTACGTAATTAATGAAGATTAAAGTTATTTTTGTTGATTGAAATGACGCTTCTTCAGTCTGGGGCACAGAGATTTTTTTTTGCCAGTTAACACTTTTTTTTAATGAGCTTTACATGTGCGGCAGCTCCTGTGCAATGCAAGTGATAGCACCAAGGTGGGGCTCGAATTCCCAGTGCCATCATTTCCCGATGCCTCAACCAACTGGCAGTTTGGTCTCTGTTATTTATATAATGTCATATATAAATGTTGATTTTCTATGCATAGACATCTACATATATTGATGTCTACATATTGTTTGTCTGTGCAATGTCTCTATGGAGAATTGTAGAAAAACTCGACGACCTGCCACTGGAAATAGCCGCTTTGCTTATGTAGTTTACGTCAGCCAGCACTACTGATTCTGAATGCCCTTGGAAGATTAAATTGACATGACATGGCATGTCAATGTATGTTGATGTCACATAACAGTTGCACTGGGGATTTATAGGACTGTGTACTTGTGTGCATGTACAATTTTGTGTGTGTGGGTGTGTAACAAGTGCATCATGTTCACTTGAGATCAAAGTTCTTGTTCACAGAGGCAGAAGTAACCTAAGGTCAACCACACACACTCTGCTGCCTTGGGACCATTCCCCCAGGCAATTATTGAATTTTTAAATTAAATATTTCATAAGGACACATGCATACCACTCGACTCAGAATTAAAATCAATCCCAATGATGAATGACTTGCCAACATTGTGAGTAGTGTATATATGAACAAATGAACTTTGCTCGAAGATAGCAATGGGGTTTTGGAGCAGTTATTTATTTATTGTTGTCAAATTGAGGCCCAGCATGAGAGCATATGCACAGAAATGCCGTCGTTGGGAAAGCATGTGTCTCATGCAGTTTTTCTCAAAGTGTGATGGGCCAAAGGCGTAGAAAACAAAGTCTTGACAGTGACATGTGCTGGCGCCATAATGTCACCCAGTTTGAGATAACGCCATTATGCAATGCTATTCACTGCATTGACCATTTCTAAAATGTACCAAGAGGGATATTTTCCAACAGGGAGCTCCCAGTACACATATTATGTGTTAATCTTTACTTGAAGACCTAAGTAGGTTTTGGTGTAAAAAGTTTGAGAATTACTGGTGTAATAAATACATGTAGATTTTGTTTGGAAAATAACATACAAGTGGACAATTACTTTCTTTTTCACCAAAACCGCTCGACGTTGCTGCTGCTGTTGTTGGTGAACTTCAAAAAAGCCTTCTTGTGTTTGTACTATGAACTACACGGCATCCTTCTGATAATATGATATTACTGGAATACTGTACATCTTATTCAAATGTTCGAAACACCAGTCAGTATGATACCGTGCTGAATTGTCCACCACTGCAAAATGTTGCAAATTGACTGAAAACCCCTCTGACAGTGTTTCTGCGAACAGAGCATTATTCTCGTTGAAAGCTCTCGCACTGGATGTCAGAAGATTGACAAAACAGTCTGTGTAATTTACATCCAGGATTAGCTTTATTATAGCATCCGCAACGGTGGCAGATTATTTAGCGATGAGCAGCAAAATGTATTGTTGGCCTTTGACAGATTGATGCACCTCTGTGGGATCGAACCTGAGTGCCAGCACATTGAATTTCGATGCTAAGAATATCCTTGACTGTCACCTTCTAAGCTGATGAAAAGATGTTTCGTTCTATTCATATTGGAGCCTTGCTGCACCCTCGGCTCTGCACTTGTGAACAAGCATGATGACAACAGTGCAAGCGATTGGAAATGAAAGTGCGATGTCTCAAAGAGCTCTGCATTCACACCCGACTTTTGCATGTACGTCGGTGTCCTTTCTCCGTATATAAAATTACCACTGTGCGAGTGAACTGTCGCTGCTTTTTCATTTAATTGCTTTTTCAGCAGCATGAAACTCGGGGGACATTTTATTGAACGGCGGGACTTTTTGCTTTATATTTCCCAGCAATTCCCAAAGCGTTACTCTAAAGTAAACGCGAGATGTGCAAGCTTGACATTTCTTATCCCTCATATCATAAAAGAGGGGGGGAAACTTTTTTTTAAAGCATTCATGGTTAGAGCATCATCATTTCAAACAAAAATTTCAAGTGTTTTTCATGTAATTGGCTTCATTTGTTCAAGTATTTCACAGCAATCTTTTTGGACCTCTGCCAGAGAACTTTGCTTGGCACAAATGCTGCAACACACTTTGTAATGTTGCTTTCCTTTCATCTCCGAAATGTACCGTGGAACCTCATAGGCCAATATTTTAAATTAATTTTTTTTACAGAATAGATACAATGAGGACATCCCCGCACATGGTCACCCCCATGGGCACAAAATCACTTTCACTGTTGTAAACATTCACACACAGTTGTGAAGGCGTGAAGAGGTAAGGCTCAAATCTGCCGCTGCAGTTTTATGTTTTGCACCGCCGCACTATTTGTTCACCCCAGTCACAGAGCCCCATCCTTTCACACCTCTTTGCTCATCTTTCATCTTTCTCACCACACTGTTCTCGTCTCCCTTCCTCCTTTTTTGCCTCCTACTCGGCCTCCACTTCAAGGTTTGTACTGACTCAGTATATAAGTGGTTCTATACAGCGCCGTTACATTGTAACTTGAGAGAAAAAAAAAACTTCTGTTCACCCGAAACCTAAAGGAAAGAGTCAATATTGAGCCAATAATAAAATACTGTACACAGTATAGCTTCACATTGGAATTGAAAAAGAGCCATTCAAGAAGCTAACCATCACATCTTCTTGGAAATTAGCCCATAAATATCGAAGCATTGAGAATAGAAAAATTGGGAAAAAAAGAATAAAGTCATTTTAGGTTGCACCGACACTGGCAGGCATTGATGCCGTGTTCAATATCTCAGCTAATCATTACATTTGTTCCAAAGTCCGAGTTGATGTGTTCAATCTTACATGCTGCTGGATATGATGTTGTGGGTCCACTTGTAATCACATATGTGTATGCAAAGTGACTCCTCCTCCTCCAATTGTGCTGTGCATGGACATGTATTTAGAGACTTGTGAGCGCCTCATCTATGGCTGGGTTTTATTTTAATCTGTTTCTTTTTTTCTTTTTTTGTGAAGGGCAATTTTGTGTGGAAAATGCTGAGTGGAGGTTCACAAAAAACATTGTTTTTCTCAAATGCATTTTAGTGAGTGTTAATTGTATGCTGATTTGCGAATATCCATGAATATACAGTGTATAGTTTTTAAATTGTAATATCACATTCATCCCTACATGGCTGACATCACTAAGTATTTTTTATCCATTCATCCATCCATCCATTTTCCGATCCGCTTATCCTCACAAGAGGAGCGGGGGGTGCTGGAGCCTATTCCAGCCGAGAACATGCAAACTCCACACAGGGAGGCCGGAGCTGGAATTAAGCCCAGTACCTCTGCACTGTGAGGTCAATGCACTAACCACTGGACCACCGGACCGCCCTAGTATTTTTTTTTTTTTTTTTTTTTTTATATACAGTATTTATATTTTTTATATTTTTGGATTGTTCAAACCCATTGTTTTTGAAGCCTAGATCTTTTATGTGTGAGCATTAAATTTATTGAGAAAACGTGACGTACATTGGTTCAATTTAAAAAAAACAGACATATCCATTTTCTGAACCGCTTTATCCTCACAAGGGTCGCAGGGCATGTTCCCAGCTGTCTACGGGAAGTACGCAGGGGACACCCTGAACCGGTTGCTAGCCAAATGCAGGCCACCCATGGACAAACAATCACACCTAGGGACAATTTAGAGTGTTCAATCAGCCCGCCATGCATGTTTTTGGAATGTGGGAGGAAACCGGAGAGCTGGGAGAAAACCCACGCAGGCACCGGGAGAACATGCAAACCCCACACAGGAAGGCTGGAGCTGGATTTGTCAAACATACACTCCTTATCAAACAACAACTTTAGTCAAGTATAGTGTCCTCATAAGACAATGAAAGGCTTTCAAAACAAATTGTGCAAGATGAAGCAGTTTGTGTGTAAACAAAAATTGGAGTCTTTCTTCACCTGTCATTAACAAATCAGGACAGTCTGCCATTTTTGATGATGCAGGGACAATAGAATAAAAAGTGCATTTCATTTGCAACTTTGTTGATGGAATGATTTGATTTGCATTCTTGTAATATGATGTAGTTTGAGAGCACTTTGAATGGTTGAATTGTGCTGTACACACAAATTTTCCTCGGTGCAAAACAGGCATGGCCATATTTCAGTCGGGACACGTTTGTTTGTTCATTGAACTGTATTCACATCAAGCCTGACTTTCACCACCCTGGAAACTGTTGTAGCACTTCCATAATCTTCTCGCAAGGCTCTGCCTTTTTCAATCCATCGCTCATTTCCCTTCTGCCTGCACTGAATTACCACGGCGCACAGAAGGGCACGCATGCGCACGCAAACATTCATCATCCAAGTCAAACTCTGATCAGCACATGTGATATATCTGCAGCGAACTTTATACTTCACTCAAACCGACAATTTCACGGATGGCACATACGCCCAGAGTGTATCCCAGTGCTCTGGATTAGAGATACAGATTAGAGATTAGGGCCAGCAGCGGGATTACCGTACACAATTCTCACAAGTCCCGCCTATCCTGAAGCGCCTCTCGCCTGATCATCTGCAATGCTGATTGGTACATCCAGACAGAAGGGGTCGAGGTTTACATCATTGCACTGATATTTGTTCCATAATCCTAAATTAGCACTCTCAAAATGTCATTACCGCTGAGGATTTACATTGTTTTCTGTTCTAACCGTTCTCCATTTGTTATCTGTTCTTGTCTTCCTCTGTCGGCTAATCTTCAAAACCCCACTTCTGAAGTCCTTGCAGCCTTATTAGTTGACATAATAACCTCAGTTCATCAATGCTCTCTCAAAAGTGATCGCATCGCTTTCACTTGGTCAGTTTTATGGATTCATTTTCAGACAGATTCTGATCAAACGATCCACGTAGCTGAAAAGTCAAGAGTATATGAGTACAGTAACAAAGTAGTCAGGTCCACAAATAGGAACATTTTTTTTTTCCTGGACTCAAATTATCCTCAGATGAGGATAGTTCAAGCGTGTTTTTTTTTCTCCCCCTCTCCATCCCTTGTGGTTTCTTTCTGACTTCCGGGTTGAGTGAACGCTGGCGTGTTTGGCTGCCGCTGCTCAACCCGCATTGTGTTTTATTGTTTTTGTTCCTGATTGTAAAGTGTCCTTGGATGTCTTGAAAGGCGCTTATAAATAAAATGTATTACTGTATTATTATTATTATAACATTGACACAATTGTTAGTTTTTTGGGCTCTGAATGACAGATTTGAAACGGCAGGAACAAGGGGTGCTTCAACTGAAGACCTTCATCTTTAATTTGAGGGGATTTACATCCAAATCAGATGAACAAGGAAGGCACTACAACAGCCTGTATGTGTGCTTCCTACTTTTAAAGAGACCAAAAGTGATGGGACAATTGGCTGCTCCGATGAGCCACGGCCAGGTGGGCATGCATGGCTGCCAAAGGAACTGGTTCCCTTATTTTTATCGGCCATGTGACTGCTGACAAAAGCAGCAGGATAAATTCTAAAGTGTTTCGGGCAATATTTTCTGCTCATATTCAGACAGATGCTTCACAACTCACTGGCCGGCGCTTCACAGTGCAGATGGACAGTGACCCGAAGCAATACTGTGAAAGCAATAAGAGTTTCATAAGGCAGAGAATGTTATGCAATGACAAGTCAATCACCCAACCTGAATTCTCTTGAGGGCACATTTCACTTGCTGAACTGAATTTGCGCATTACTTTTGGCCCCTTAAAAAGTGGCCGCCATACAAGTAGATACAAAGTGCTGTGATTCCTACAACGTTCACCTGATTTGGATGTAAACATGATCAAAACGTATCGTGTTCCTTTAGTTTAAGATCCATTGTGGTGCCGTTTCAAAGGCAAAAACCAAAGTGTCCATTTGTGCCCATTTGCCAATATTTATGGGCCTAACTGTACATCTGGTAAATGCTGGAAGGCTGCAGTAGAACAGGAGCATGCAGTAGAAGACATGGCGTTAGATTCCACAGAGCGTCTCGGACGTGGGTGGGTGAAGGACTGGGAGAGGTTTCAACTGTATTGATTGCTGATTCACTACATCTCTTACCTGGATGTTCGGGCACACTTATTTTAAAACGGACTAGATAAACAGTCTGTTAGTGTTTGCATTAGTGTGTGTGTGTGTGTGTGTGTGTGTGTGTGTGTGTGTGTGTGTGTGTGCGTGTGTGTGTGCGTATGCGTGTGCGTGTGCGTGTGCGTGTGTGTGTGTGTGAGATCTGTGGACCGCATATCATGGGAGGAGTGAAAAGTCAACTAAAAATTCCTCCAACCTGATAGACATGAAAGGAAAGTGGCTTTTAGCATGAATACACAGATGAATTTAACCTTCTTTTCAACTGTGGTCATTTCCCCGGCAGCTCCAGGCGCAAATAGGCATTGACCTTTATAAAGCAACATTTGAACTTAATAGATGTCGCAAATAACCAACCGAGTGAATATGTTGCGGTTCCATAACGGAATTGGACTCAACAAACATAGACTCGGATAAATGTATACAAAAATATTTATTTTGCAGCAAAAATGGTGCAAAGCCGACAAATAATGACGCTGGTCGGCACACCAGGAGAAAACAAGAGAAACCAAAAGTGCTTGAAGAAGGCAAGGGAAAAAAATCCACGAAAATAGCTTGTCAACAAAGGACAAGATGACCCAATCGTGAAAATACCAAAAGGGAGAGTATTAATAAACACAAGCAAACTACTTCCGGGAAAAACGGAGAAAGAGGACAGGGAGCAGAATGAACATTTCATTGAAATGATTGGTCAAATAATTTGTGATTTCCTCCATGTATTTGTGTGTGCTTTGTGTGTTTGATAGGTGAATGCCGTCATGCCATTTGGGTGCCTTGCGTTGCGAGATGGGCAGACTTATGATAGCATATCCGATGTGACAGACAAATATGAAATTGGCCATGTTCTCCGAGCGTAAGTACTATAAATCTTTGTGTTATGTGTTTTGACTCGTTCTTCTTCTGCAATGTTTAATTCATTGACATTCCCATTCATATGAACAGTCTGCATACAAAGGAATTGTGTCAGGAAGTCCAATTTTGGGGGGGCTTGAGAATCCAATCATTTTTTTTCAGGACTGAAGTTGGCCATGCGAAGGCTGCGGGTAGCACCATTAAGATATTTATTAATGCTCACTTTTCTGCATTTAATTTTGCTCATGGTTGCGGCGTGAAAATCGCTGCTGCTTTTCGCCCTTCTGAAAACCTATTGCGGCAACACACATGATCGCTCACACGTGCGCGCGCAGACAAACACACACACACACACACACACACACACACACACACACACACACATGGCCATATGGCAACGTCAGCATCTGGCCTCAGAGATTTGTGCGGATCTTTTATGTAACACATCGAAGGCCAAACTTAAGTGCACTTCATCACGTGGGGAAAAGAATATCTGCACTGTAATTGTTCTCTTGGTTTTTTTTAATATATATTTAACATGTATGAGCTTCACATTTAACAAATGAACATCTGAACATGATTTCATCTACTGCCTTTATAAACTACAAAAGAAAAGTTCTTTTTCCCGTGTTTTTTTTTTTGTCACATTAGAATCATATCATCTTTTGTTCTGGGTCACTGAAATAAATGTGGTAGGATTCTAAAGCTTGGTTCGAACGAAGTCAACTGAAATAAATGTGGTAGGATTCTAAAGCTTGGTTCAACTAATGCTGTCAATGTTCTTGTTTTTCTTCCTGTCTCCTTCATGTGACATAGGAAGGAGTTCTGTGAGCTGTGCCTGGCTAGGGACAGACAAACCAACAAAGTCTTTGTCTGCAAGAAATTTCTCAAGAAAGATGGCAGGAAAGTCCGCAAGGCCGCCAAGAACGAGATCATGATCCTGAAATTGTACGCAGTCCGTGTGTGGACAGAAGGACGTATGAGTGAGAAGTTGTTGGAGCAGAAAAAGCAAATTTGAGATTTTCATTATGGTCTACATTAATTCTTATTGTAATAATAAATTAATGGTGCATGACAGCAGCGATTCCCAACGACTGTCCCCCCAGCACATTCAGGTGTCATAAGACCTCATTCGGTGTCCAATTTCACTTAAAGGGGAATTTAAACACCCCCCCCCCTCCCAAAAAAGAACACTTTGTCATATTTGTTAAGGGTCATTATGACTCAACTGTAATACATGATGTAAATATGATCAGTGGATGCATCACCAACTCTCTGGCCTCCATCATGCACCTCTAATAAATGATATAAATGAAGTAGTGTTGTTTTCCACGCATATTTATCATGTACTAATCAATTCAGAATTACTGTTTAATGAATAAATGATTAAAAAGTTTTTTTTCTTAAATTGCAAATTCCCCCTTTAATTGCTCCAGCAAAATTATTATTCATTCACAACAAATCATGAATTGTATCTTAGTTTATCTATGGCAGTAATGTATAGTGATAGAACGTATCCATCCTCTTCTAGTAGATGGGAGAAGGTCCAATTTACCAATTTGTGTTGAACTGGCCAAACCCAGATTCCACACCCTTAATGTAAACTTGTGAGTAAATTCAGACAAAAACATTTTTTCATTCAGCATTTATACTTCTCATGGGATTTTTATTCGTACAATACGTTGCTTGTGAAACAACTCCCTCCACCGATACAGTATTCTTATGACGGACGGGTTGACATCCTTCTATTAATCTGACTCATTTGATGCTTTTCTAGGGTCAACCACCCAAACATCCTTCAACTCATAGATACATTTGAGACCCGGAAAGAATACTACATCATCCAGGAACTGTGAGTGTCTTGCTTTTCATGTATGGTATCTCACCTGAATCTCGATGCATGTAAATGGTTGGTGAACAATACAGTAACCAGAAATCCGTCAGCTCAAGGGGCCAGGCAGAGCATATGCTGTTATTACTGCGTGCTCTGGTGTAGTCCTCCACCGCTGAGAGATGTGTGCGATTTGTTGAGATATTTGCTTTCTCTAACACTCGACACTATACTCGTAGCCCCTGAGGCGATGCTTTACCTTACGAGGATCGATATGCAGCCAGCCAAGCGTGTTTGCAACTTCTTGTCACGCAATAACTGCAGATGGGTTGGTTGGGTTAGGAGAATTCCGACGGACAAATGGGGTTATTGCAGTCGCGCTTTCGGGCTTTATAGGCATTCATCCTGCTTTGGGCAAGACACAACTGCCTCACCTATCATTTATATTCCTTCTGAAGATAAGTAATATTTTAATTGCTCATCGTGGTATTTTAGGGCCTCTGGAAGCAGATTGTCTTACTACTAGACATAAGGAGCGAATTGCGTTAAAAGCAATCTCTGGCATTACAACGTGTGGCTGGCAGCTGCAACTTGGATTTCTGCTCATGATTGCACATTGTGTTTTCGCAACAGCGCCACGGGGGGAGATGTCTTTGACTGGATTCAGGACCAAGGCAACTACACAGAGAGAGATGCCTCCAACGTCATCAGACAGGTGCTGGAGGCTGTGGCATACTTGCACTCTCTCAACATAGTCCACAGGAACCTGAAGGTACTCTCACGTTCTGCCATTTCTCACTAGTAGCTTTGGCCTTCATGATCAACCCATCAGTGTCCATTTGCCCTCAAATGTCATCTGGTGGTAGAAGGTGGAATTTTCTTTTAGGCTGCACTGTATGTGGAATTGACTCATTGAATGTTAGAAAGTTAAATACATGATGATCTCAACCGGGGCTTTTACCCCTCATTGGTAAAGTAGATGTGCAATAATTAACAATTGTTTTGTGGCCTCCTTCTTTATTCACTCAATCTAACAAACTGCGCAGATGGCACAACCCAGTTACATCCTATTTATGATTTCATTATATATTTGTATTTATATTGTTATATTGTTTAAGAGGTTGGTAAACAACACGTGGTCTTTAGTTTGAAGATTAAATAATGACAATCAGAATTTTAACGAGGTCGGCTTGATTCATAACATTTCAGCATTCAGCATCGTAATCAGTCACAACAGCATCTGTTGAAGTCATTGTCAGTGTATATTGCCTTAGCAATTAACAGTTTGAGGACTTCAAACATTTTTTTCACTAAAAGGCATATACAGTAACTGCACAAAGCGGCAGGATGAAAAGACCAATTTTTAATTTTTTTTTTTTTACATTAAAGTAAAAAGAGAAAATGTGCTGACCTCTAAAACACCAATCCGGTGCTGTGTATATTTCACAGTTCAGACAATCTGATTTCCACATTCAGTGTTTATATCTCGTGTTCTTGTTCATATGCGCCTCATGTTCTATTTTGTTCGAAATATGTGAAATAATTTGTGCCCCTCCAATGTCACATAGCTGGAAAACCTCATGTACTACACAGAAAACAACCACAACAAAGTAGTTTTGCGAGATTTCTATCTGTCAAGATTTGAGAATGGGCCCATCACAGAACCCTGTGGCACACCAGAATACTTGGGTAAGATTTGACCATTTACTAGAAATAATCATTGGGATTTGTCCAATCACCTTGACATGCTTAGCTTGTGTTATTTCCATTGGATTTTCCACAGCACATTTTTGTAACTGTTTAATTTTACACTTTGTTCACTTTTATACGCGCATAATTTACTTTACACTTTATTCCTATTCATAATTTTCAGACTTCTAGACCTATAACAAGGGGGATGAACAAACAGTCCTACCTTTAAAGGAAATTAAAATGAACAGTGAAACCATGTCCTGGTTAGAATTATGAACATGATATGACAGTATTAGGATTACCACCTTTTAGTTTAATTTCGATCAAACATTTGTCCCGTCCCCTCAGCACCTGAAGTAGTCGCTCGTCATCGATATGGCCGACCTGTGGACTGCTGGGCTGTGGGTGTCATTATGTTCATACTGTAAGTCTTCATCATTTGTACAAATTTAACAATTGCAACATTTTCTGTATCAGATCACAAATGTGGTTTTGTTTTGGTTTTTCCAGATTATCAGGTAACCCTCCTTTTTATGATGAGACAGAAGAGGAAAACACAGATCTACATAATCGCATCATTTTCTGTCGAATTGTTGCTGGTGATTTTGAGTTTGATTCTCCGTACTGGGATGACATTTCCCCTGCAGGTACACGCTTTCGCCACACGATGGCAACAAATATTTTCAAAGAAATTGAATTTAATAGCACACAGTGACCGGGTGTCTCACTGAGATCGTTATTATCCCAACCTTGTCAGATTTAAATAAAACCATATACACGCATGTAAAAGTATTACAGGAAGTTTGAAATGTAATATATGAATATAAAATTTGAATTTTCATGCTTGCAAGGCAAGGTAAATAATGCGTCACAATTAACCTCTGACAAAAAAAAAACCACACAAAAATGGAAGTGTACAAACCCCTAGGTAATGATCAAACAATAAAAGGAGTGACAGAACAAATAAAAATCAAAAATGCAATTAGAAGGTGCATAACAAATGGCAGGAAAATATGAACAGCAGATGCATTTGTTCAAATAAAACAACATAAAAGATGAGCAGATCACTTATGTAATAACAGTAATCAAGTGTTATTATGTTACAAGAATAAACAGTACAGAAAATCGATGTATGGATGTCAGAACAAGTTAAAGTTAAACAATTAAGGGTTCTATAGTTTGCTAGTGATGTGCTTTTAGTATGAATGATGCTCTTCAGAATTTGGAACCAGGCACACAAGTGTTACGTCTGAGAGATGCTAATTAAATTAGAGTAGACAGTTATAGAGTTCATTGCCATTTGTACAAGTTAAAAACATTAAAACAGGTACAATTATTGTGCGTGTCCCTGAGTCAGTGATCACAAATCAAGAAACTAACACACGCTGCATATGAGAAAAGTATAAAATACAGCATAGCCATAATAACTGCTCGGATTTGTATCAGTTTATTTGTCAACTAAATAATTTCCTCGCAATACCCTCATTGCCGTTAAGCTGTGTTGCATCAACTCTTTCAGCTAAGGAGCTCGTCTGTCGACTCATGGAGGTGGACCAGATGCTGAGAATCACAGCACAAGATGCACTTTGGCATGAATGGTATTAAGTGTTCACATTGTCGCATTGTCGCAAATGTATTTTGACACAGTACACGGACTCACATTTTGAGTGCGGCTTTTGTCAGGATTGCAGGTAATGGTGCATCTGAGAAGAACCTTAAGGATGGTGTCTGTGCCCAATTTGAGAAGAACTTTGCAAAGGCCAAATGGCGGGTAGGAAATCAACCTCACTTGCCATCTCTTTATATAAAATGAAGCTTCAGAGAGAAAGTATTCGAAAGGGGAAGGCTGGAGGTATCAAGAGTATAAGTACTATGAGTTATTTGTAATGATGTTTAAAAATAGTCAAGATGCACTGACACCAGCTATTTTCAGACCGAGTAAGAGTAAAAGTACGGTACTTACACTTGAGTACTCGCTTATAGCAAGTACCAATACAGTCAAACCTCGGTTTTCGTACTTAATCCGTTCCAGAAGACTGTTCGGAAACCGAATTGTTCGGAAACCGAAACCATTTTTCCCATTGAAATTAATGTAAAATGTTTTAATCCGTTCCAAGTCAAGAAAACAACTTTTTTAAACCACTTATTTTTACAATTTCACACCATAAACTGTACAAATGTAATGGGAGATGACCAATTTTAACATTAACATAGTAACATAGGCGGCCCGGTAGTCCAGTGGTTAGCACGTCGGCTTCACAGTGCAGAGGTACCGGGTTCGATCCCAGCTCCGGCCTCCCTGTGTGGAGTTTGCATGTTCTCCCCGGGCTTGCGTGGGTTTTCTCCGGGTGCTCCGGTTTCCTCCCACATTCCAAAAACATGCATGGCAGGCTCGTTGGGCACTCTAAATTGTCCCTAGGTGTGAGTGTGAGTGTGAGCGTGGATGGTTGTTCGTCTCTGTGTGCCCTGCGATTGGCTGGCAACCAATTCAGGGTGTCCCCCGCCTACTGCCCGAAGACAGCTGGGATAGGCTCCAGCACCCCCCGCGACCCTAGTGAGGATGAAGCGGTTCGGAAAATGGATGGATGGATGGGCATAGTAACATAAAAATTTAAGGAACATCTCTCTCTCTCTCTATCTGTCGTGGGGCGTGCGCCTCTCCCAGCTGTCAGCAGGCAGTAGGCGGGCCATTTCGGCATCCCGAACTCCTTCGCCAACACAGACACACGCACACCTGACTCATATTTTGCGATTAAATCTTTCTTAAATTCTATAGTTTTTGCACACTATTTTCCTCTTTTCTTCACCAGGTTCACCACTTCCACTTGCTTTCTTTGGTGCCATGATTAGGGGCTGATACACGATGCAAAAATAACAGTCCAATATTACGTAGTTCTCACCAAACACGTCTGCTTTTTTAAAAAAAAAACATTCTTAATCGAACAATACAAACTCGTCTGCTCACAAGCTGTTTCTGTACGATTATTGCATAATAATGAGACACCGGACACCAGAGTGTTCATTATGTGCGGCTGCATTGAAAAATGCCGGCCGTGAAAAAAAAGAAAGTCGCTCCCCCCGTGCTGCCAGGGCAAACCATTATGAAAAGAAGCTATACGAGGTAGCGTTGCTACACGAGGTAGCGAAGCCGAGAGGAGTAAAGTGACGCATTCAAGTGCGCTCAGTTAGTTCGAGAACCAAAATTTGTTCGGATTCCGAGGCATAAAAAACTCGAAATTTTAGTTCAAAAACCGAATTGTACGAGAACCGAGACGTCCGAAAACCGAGGTTTGACTGTACTTATAATAACGTACATCTTGCAGTTGTGATTAGAATGTTTCATTTGAATCAAATATTGTTCAAAACACAAATTTCCTTGAACCGGGCATAAGTTTCACTCAAATATAACTTATGTTATTACTTACCTTTTAACATCCAATTGCATTTTTTTAACAATCTTGCCACACATTATACTTAAATGTAGCCTGAAAGGTTTTGTTTATGTTGTGTTTAAGTCTGAACGTTAAGGGCATTCTGCAAAAGGATTACAGAGACAAAGAATGTAATGTTTGACAAATACACAAGGAAAAGGAAAATGGATGCCAGGTTACCTCTGTGTTAAGTTTAACAAAGAGAGTAAAAGACCACTTCTTGAGAATACCACAAGCTATAAAAACCAAACTGTGACAGGGTACCTGAAGGGATACTTTTTCACACAACTCCCTGACATGTATTTGATCACCAAGCCTCGAAGCTTTGAGATGCAAGTGGTGGTGGCTCAGGGGGAGCATGGAACAAGAGGCAACAAAGCTCAAAAACATTGGTACTTATCGGACGCCACCCGGGAAGAATTCATCCTTTCTTCAGGGTATAATTTGCAGAGAGCTAACAAAGTATTATCTTTCGTTTTTACTTTGAAGTAGCAATGGACAAATGAAGCTTCATGAAGCACTTGTGCAATTGGTTGGCATGCTTGCTCTAAAGATGCAGTGGAAATTGAATGTCCACTGCACTAGCCTTATTCTTTCAACCAAGAGCACCATCGAGAGGGGGAGAAATATATCACAAGTGCTTCATGAAGCTTCATTTACCCATCACTGCTTTGAAGTATCGTCACATGATAAGTTGACATACGATCATCAGCCCAGAAGTTATAGGTCAAGCTCGTAAAGTGTTATTATCAAAGCATTGGAGCATTTTTCTTTAGAGTATAAGTTTGAATACATACTATATTGGCACCAATAGTTACTGTATATTGGTTTCAGTGCATCCCTCGAGAAAGTGTACATCATAATTAATAGATACTGTATCATAATGTGACCATGTCAAATGTTAATATCAAGGAGAGAGCGGGGGAATATGACAATGGTATTGCTGACCTAAGAGCACAAGTAACACCCATAAACTTCTTTTCTCTTTCCTCATATAATTCCCAGGAGTTAAAGGTATTGTAGATCATTACGATAGAGAATGGAATGACAGAGCGTGGGTGGAACTGCACATTCAGTCTGGTATGAAAAACATCTCTCTGTGGCTGGAACTACATTTGAATTGACTGTTTTATGGCTAAATAGTCCAAAAGAACTAAATGTGAAGAAGAAAAAAAAGCAGTCAGCCATGAGGTGTGTTGATCATATTTTGACTGGTGAAGGTCTTCTCACGAGCTTTGTCCATGCACTTTCACTCTGCCTGTCCCAGAGGAGATCCACTGTCCCACTTTTCCTTTTCACAGTCAAAAGTTCAAAGTGGTTGGCTCTGCTCCTTTCCTACTCCTCATCTGCACTCGTCAATTGAATGAGTTTAGTTTTACAAATACCGTAAGATCATGATCAGCAATGAAGATGTTGGGATATTTCTGTCATTATGTTGGTGTAGATAAGGAGGGAGTAAAATGGAAAGGATCCAGTGGCACCACTGTGGACCATTTTAATGTAATGATTCAATGTACAAGGACCCCTGTCATTCCTCGTATCAAAATCCACATTGCACCTCAATGTTACGATTGCGCTAGTTAACTAGAAGCGGCTTCATCATCTGAACACCATTTCTGTGTTACAGTACCTTGACACTTCCAGATAATCTGTTCCCTGGTCTTGAAACATCTTCTAAGATCCCACATTTTCCCCAATTCCTTCAGTGTTTACAGTCAAGGGAGTGGAAAGCTGAATTAAAAGTATCAAGTAAGCAAGAAGGAACATGGGAAGATGGCGTCTTGAGACTGATTCACACCAGGGCAAATTGTTTTAAATCCAACTGGAAGTATACACATGCACAATTCACTTCAAGAGAATCACATTAGAGCGCTTAGTTTTGAGCTTTTTCTCATAATACCAATAAGAATTGCACCAACGCTTAAATGTATTGTAGGGACAGAGGAAGTAATGGGCCCATACTGTATGTAAATAACACTTCTGTTCTATTCTATTTTTTTTTTTTTTTATCCCTGTCTTGCAGAAAGCGATCCGTGTCACCACCTTTATGCAACGTCTGAAGAACTCTGAGTCAGTTATTGACAGTTCAACTGAGGTGCAGCGTGGGGAAGATGCAGGGGAAGTACAAGGAGGGCTGTCCGAGTTTACAAGTGATGAGGAGGGTGGCAGGATCACACAGAGCGAGGGGATAACAAGTGGTGTGCCTTTAGAGGTTACGGTTGAAAATAGGCCACCGGACCTACAGGAAGTTGAAAAACAGCAGGCGGTAGAGGTGCATCTTGAAGTTGGAGCATCCTCATCCTGCGATAAGATAACAAAGAAAGTGCAGGATGGTCAAAGCAAGAAAACAGCCACCAATTTGGATGAAAAGAGAGCATCTAAAATAACACCCACAACAACCACGGAACACACCAGCCTGACAGACAAGAATTTAGGCCCTCATCTTGACAAGAAACTGATATGCACCTCTCCTGATCCCAGCAACAAGCGTAAAATGACCGCAACACTTCATGGCCTTCCACCCACAGCCTCGGCTAACGCCACACAGAAGGGTGGAAATGACAGCAGCTGGTGTCAGACACAACTGCCAGAGGCGGTGGCAGAGAGTTCGGTGGGAACATCAGCCACTACGGCGATTGCGCCGGGAGCTGGGGTAGATGTGGGTCGAGGTGTTCGTTTAAGGGGTGAAGCAAGTCCCATGTTGAGGAGGGACAGGGACGCCAAGAAAACAGACCGATATAGTGCGGAGTTTAATACTGCCAGAGAAAGTCCTGCAGCAAGTCACGGTTGCTACGCAATTGGCAGCTCTGCTAGTTTGGGCCGGCACGCCACACCGTACAATAGAGACATTGGGACCGTAGGCATGGGGATGGCAGGGCCCTATGGGAGTCCATATGGCACCTTGTATGCAAGTGGAAGAAGTGTGGGGATGTATGGGACCGGGTTACATCACGGAACAGTGAGCAGCAGTGCCACAAGCGACTGGCAAATGGACAGTGTGATTGAGCAGATAGAGAAGCAAATGGTGGCAGTGCTGGAGAAGATTGAAGGAGACATGCCCTCATTGTTGGAGCAAATCAGCGACTGCCCTTCTGAACCACTACGCATCCGCAGCACACACGCCTCGCCTGCCACCTCTCGGGCTCGCACCTCACATCACACCTCTTCGGAAACCTTGGCCACACCGCCGCCTCTTCCGACCTCTCCTAGGCCCGCGCTGCCGTCCCTCCCTCGCCTTGCTATCCCTCCTGCTTCCTATCCTCCACCCTCCCCACCTTCTCAAGCCTCAGTCCAGGCTGCAGGAGAACAAGAGTGTGGACAGAGTGGGACTGAATGTTCTGGACTTTCCTCCAGAGCTGGGATGGCCAGAGGGTTATAAAGTAGGTGGGAATGATCAAATCCAAAACATGTCACAGACTGGAATTGGCTATGAATCATTGTATTTTCATGTGATTGGCAAGTGACCAGTCCAGATGGGAGTCCTGAAAATGGATTGGATGGATAATCTTTTTCTCTCTTGTAGATCAGGATTTATCATTACTCTGTCACACTAAAACAGCACATCCACATCATCCCTTCAACGATGTTGTATTGTTTGGTATGGCCACAAGATGATTTATTGATGTACGTTTAGCACCAACGTCTTATTGTTGAGTGAAAAGTAATAGACAAAAGCCCGTTGTATGGAAGCTATAAAGAGCATGGTGTGTGTGTGTGTGTGTGTGTGTGTGTGTGTGTGTGTGTGTGTGTGTGTGTGTGTGTGTGTGTGTGTGTGCGTGCGTGCGTGCGTGCGTGCGTGCAAGCGGATCGATGGTTGACTGGTTAGCGCGTCTGCCTTCCTGTATGGAGTTTGCATGTTCTCCCCGTGCCTGTGTGGGTTTTCTCCGGGTACTCCGGTTTCCTCCCACATTCCAAAAACATGCGTGGCAGGTTAATGGAACACTCTAAATTATCCCTAGGTGTGAGTCTGAGCGCGGATAGTTGTTTGTCTAATGTGTGCCCTGCAATTGGCTGGCAACCAGTTAAGGGTGTACCCCACCTACTGCCCGAAGACAGCTGGGATAGGGTCCACCATGCCCCGCGACCCTTGTGAGGATAAGTGGAAATGGATGGAGGTTGATGAAAATGCACAGCATGGGAAGAAAAGTACAAAAACAGAAATGACAAACCACAATTTGAATGATGTCCTGCAAAAATGTAAATACATTTACTGTAACTGGCTTTCCAACTCTTGTTATGCTGTGTGTTGTAATCTTACTCATGTCCAAACACCTTTTAACGTCATTAATCAAGCACTGCCAGTCCTACTTTCGTCCTTTTTAATGGTAGCACTACATTTGAGATGCAGGTCAAAGTTGCAGTCAACGAGACTGATGAAACCTTATCACTGCAATAGAGATTTGTTCTAAATACCCCTTGATCCCTTGAAAACTTCATGTCAAAATTATCCAAAAATCTTGATTATATGTTGGGCAGAAAGAGATCGACTTTTTATTTATTTTATTATCACAAATGTAAAAGTGATGTATATTTTATTCAGGCTTTTTTGGCTCTCTGTTACCATGTTATGTGCTTTTCTCTGGTGTCCGTCTACCCCATCGTAAAATATATTGTGTCTGTAAGCCTTTCAAGAAAAATAAAATGTAATATCATCTTTACCGATTTTATTTGGTGTTTTGATTGCGAGGCAATAAATAAATCCAAATGCAGTGTATAATGAGTCATTACACAGTAGAGAAAACCATCACCCAGACTCTCCGCGAGCCTACATATCCCATAAGGCTTTGCGCGCTTTCTGGATTAAACCACCTTTTTGAGGGCACGGGGTGGATAAATATTCATGGTGGTAAACAATGCAACTACGATACAGTTATCGTCAAGTACCCAACTTGATGAATTTAAAATGATCCTTTATAGTGAACATACACGATGATCGAATGTCAATCTTGAAATAAATCAATACAAAGGTGTTTAATTAACGGTTCTGAAAGGGTAAGATGGTTGCGTCTGTAACTTGCACATGTTGCTGCTTTGCTTTGCTTTTCTACTGAAATAGTGAGGGGGGGAACGCTTGAGCAAGCCAGCGTCGGGCGGCCAGTCGTACAGCGGAAAAACTCACGCAGAGCCCTTAGCCCGCTACTGTGACATACTTTCCTCACTGCCCCCAGCAACGCCGTTTAATTGTCACGCGGTTTGTTCGGACGTTTCCTTTTCTACAGACCGGGTTTTTTTTAATACTACAGACCAGGCAGAGCAATATCGGATGTGGTAAGTTGTGCACACTTGTGTAAGCTTCTCGTCAATGCTAGCCTGAGCTAGCTAATTTTAGCAACAGGCTAACGAGGATAGCGGCACGAGATGGGAAAAGTCACTGTGGGTGGCTAGATAGCTCGAAAGCTAGCTGGATGCACACACGCTAACAACTACGCAGTCGGTTTATTGGTAGATCGCCGCACTAGTTCACTTCTCCACTCCATCATAACCACGATCAAGTGTGTTTAATTAGCAATTGGACCTTCCCTGGTGTTGTTTATTCTTTGATATATTCATTGTAGCTGGGAAACACTTTGCTGAGCACATTCAGATGTGCTAAAAGTTAAGCATATGCTCATTGTCATTTGCATCAAGCAACGTTGGCCGCAATCTGGTGGAACTATTTCATGGGGATGGCTTCGATTGCGAGGCAAACGTTAGATTGCACGCTACGACGTGAATCGAAACGTGAGCGACGTTACCGGCCATTGAATACTGAGCATCTTCTCGAGGCTGCCAAGTTATGCTGCCTGTGTGATATTTGACTAAGATTTTTAGCACTGCCACGGCATCCTCCAAATTATTTTAAAATCATGTTGCGAGTGACACCCGCGTCGACATGTGTACCCAAGAATGTGCGGCCCACGCGTTCGTGAGCCTTTGTCATTCAGCAGGCAGGCACCCCCTCCCCCAATACCCTTCTTCAGATATGAACGCTCCTCACCCTTAACCTCTATTTGGCCGATTGCTCAGAAGGCTCAGCATCGCTTCGTCTTTTTTTGTGGCACACATTCGATGTGCGAAATTTGCTTGAACTTGTTGCAAGTTCTTGTCATCGAATTAAATATGCAACAGTGTAGCAGCTCATAGGGACAAATTTGTTTTTTAAATAATTGTCCACATTGAAGTAATTTGCCGAAACAACGATGGTGTGAATTTTACCGCTGGACCTCTGTAACCCTTTACTCAATCGCTAATTATCAAGCCCTGGGGGATACTTGACCGTGAGTGGCTTGACTAGTAGAGGCTGCAGTTGATTGTACTGTACCGTACGTGCAAGTACTACTTTCCATGCGTCCGTGTCATGAGGGGCGGGGCCAGTGACTGCGCGCAGCCAATGGCACGTCTGCGTGCTGAGCAGCGTGGCCCGAGCCAACCTTTCCTGTGGAATATTTTGGGCCGCGCGTCACGCCTCCCCCGCCCCTTCTCCCCATCTGCCATTTTGGTTTTGTTCCTGTCTGCAGTCGTAAAGCCAGCCAGCCAACAGCTATTGCAGAGGGGAGCCTTCGCGTTGCAACCACATAGTGACTCGACAATATAGCGCGAGCAGGCCGACCATTTTACCAAGCGTCCACCCCTCTTTTTTTCCGTCCGTCGACAAATATCCAACTGCTGACATCTGAACGCAACGGAAGGGGCGCGGGTTCGCATCGGAAAGGCCCCGGGAAGGATTATTGGTAAGAAAGGAGAAATCAATGGGACGCGAGTGGAGCCAAGTTAGCGCAAACCGGTCGTGCTCTGGTTGTTAGTCCTCTACCTTTGTAGCATACAGCCAACTCGGCTCCCCGAGATGTGATCAGGAAGCTTCCGGGAAGATCCGCGCTTGCTGGTCGTAGGTTAGCGAGCCGGTAAGGTTGTGAATGGTGGCCGAGCGACCAAACCGAGGCCTATATAGGCCGAGACTGTCGTGCTAATAGCGTTGGGCTTTGCCTCCTAACTTATTCATGTTGCCACCCGGTCGGCTCGCCAAACGACTTAACCGATTAGTGGCACGCAGCCGGCCGCTTCTCGCCGGCCTCCACGAAGACCTGACGCGCTTTCTGGGGCGTTGTATTAAAGCCTTTGAAGAGGCTTCCTCGCTAGCTTTTATCGCGTTGGGCAAATGAGCCAAGCGTCAGGGAGCCGTGCAGTCGTGGACCGTGCGGGAACACGTTCATTTTCACCCGACATCCACTGTTATGCTCAGCCGAATTGTGAATTTTTTCCTGTACGCCAACTGGCTGCTGCTTTTCCGGATCGTCCGAGGGTTCCAGAAATTGCTTTTCACGGTAAACCGACACCGATGGCGTTCGTTACACGATGGGGATGATTCCGAGACCCTGCGGCCTACTTGTGTCTCACCGACCTGGGCGTATTTTAACTGGTCACTCGCCCGAAGTGACGCGACCGTTCGGTTTGTGAATGGTACATTATTGTGGCCACACCTGCCAGTCAATGTCAAGCGTTGAACGCGGTCAAGTTGAATGATTCAGCGTTTTTTGTTCAAACGGTTCCGTGTCCAAACCCAGGTGTCAAACACAATAGAGCGCTACCAACAAGGGAGACCTGTGCCTGTTTGAGGGCAGCACACAGTGCTGCTATTCATAGCTCTTCCTGGGTTCGCTATGTTGTCTAGCAGATTTGTTTTTGGCTCAAAGCCAGCCCAGCTGCTCTCCGGATGAGAAATCCCTTCTTACCAAATTGACTAGGATTCTATCCCATTTCGATGGGTCCACCTTGTCTGTCACATAGTTGCCATTTATTCTGTGCTGATTGTCCTGCCTTGAAGATCTAAATTCAGTTTTCACTGACCCCGTAGATGTCCAGCTCGCCGCTGTCCAAGAAACGTCGCTTGTCAGGAACAGAGACGAAGACGGGATCCCACTGCTCCTCCTCAAACTCTGTCAGAACTGATCTGTCCCACACACCTGCCAACGTAAGCACACTTGCTGCAAATGCTCGTCAAAATTATACAATTCAGTATTTTCACTGTCATATGTGGTATTGCTTGAGCAGGGCATGGCTAAGAACGGCAATGACGCTGAGATTGATGAAGGCCTGTACTCCAGACAACTGTAAGTCTTCTTTCTCTCTTTCAGAGTAGAATAGTTATGCTTATTTTACCTGAGTCGGTACAATCTTCAACTGCCTGAGGGACTTCCTCATTTCGCCAAAGGGAAGCTTGATAGTTTTTGTATTCCTTGTGTTAAGCAAATGCTATGCTGCTTGAAATGCATAATAGTCAAACTCGTATACCCGCTAACATTTTTCTGAAATTAAACAAGCAGACAATGAACAGCAAAGTCTGAGCTTGTTGAGAGCGTGGTACATTTTGACTGGACGCATTTAATGGCCTTCACTTCGCAACGTTTAGTTAGCAAGATGGCGAGTGTTTAATTGTTTTGACTTTCTGAAAGGGGAATACTGTATGTCTGTTGACGTTTCATATAAAGTGAGGCGAACATTGTAAGAGACCTCTCATCATACTGGTATGTGTGCAAATGTTTCGCTACCTAATAAATAAGATGTCAGAGTTTCATCATTCTGTGACATGTTCATGATGACTCGGTGATTCTGATGAAGTCACTCGCCGCACTTAATGACATTTGCCCACCTATTCCTTCTTCAGGTACGTTTTGGGCCATGCTGCAATGAAGCGCATGCAAAACTCCAATGTGCTCATCTCCGGTATGAGAGGTCTTGGAGTGGAGATTGCCAAGAATGTCATTCTAGGGGGCGTTCGAAGTGTCACTGTACATGACGAAGGCGTCGCAGAATGGAGAGACCTCTCCTCTCAGGTGAGCAGACACATGTATGGAGTGTCATGTTTTAACAAGTAGCACTTGGGGTGATCATTTTTCAAACGTGAATCGAAATTTAATTTCTTCCTTTGTACTTTGGTCTCTTAGTTTATTGCAGCATCAGGCTTTGGACTGCTTTCACTCCAAACAATGTGCCACTTTAAATCCGCCCCTCAATTACTGTGAAAGACTGACCCAAATTAATGAGTGGGTGGTCTCCGGTCGAATCGTAATCATAGTCGAGCTCGGGACAGTTTTAGGTCATTTTTAAAGGGAGCTTTCCATTGAATCATGAGCGTCGGCTCAGTTCAAGCTTGAGAGCAGTGTTTTTATGTTTAAATGTTTTTAATGCTTAATTGATAATGCCTGTATCCATGATCATTGAGAAGAGAGTGCATGTTGAGATGTTTTCTGTCATTTATGATTTCTTTGTTTTTGTATTCAGTTTTACATTCGAGAGGAGGATCTGGGGAAAAACAGAGCAGAAGTTAGTCAGTCCCGTCTGGCTGAACTCAACAACTATGTCCCTGTGGCGGCATTTACAGGTGCGCTCACAGAAGACTTCCTGACCAAATTCCAGGTATAAGCCATTTTGGGAAACTAAGTGAAGAACTTTGGTGCAGAAAAAAAGCCCTTTTTAATGTTGAACTTTCTGTAACCCAGGTTGTTGTGCTGACCAGCTCCACCCTTGATGAGCAGCAAAAAGTGGGAGAGTTCTGCCACAGCAAAGGCATCAAGATCATCATTGCAGACACTCGTGGCCTGTTTGGGTGAGATCCCGAATATCCTTTGTTTGACCTCCACGACGTGTCTGAAGCTTTCTGACACATCAATTCTTTTGTAGCCAGCTTTTTTGCGACTTCGGTGAGGAGATGATTGTGCATGACACTAATGGAGAACAACCACTGAGTGCCATGATTTCCATGATCACCAAGGTTAGCTCTGTCAACTGTTTTTTTTTAGCAAACACCTTTACATTTCAAGAACAACATCACTGTTTTAATTGATGACAAAAATGATTTATTTTTTTTTCCTCCAGGACAATGCAGGAGTTGTGACTTGCCTGGATGAGGCCCGTCATGGTTTTGAGAGCGGAGACTTTGTAACATTCTCAGAGGTTCAGGGAATGACTGAGCTAAATGGCTGCCAGCCTGTCGAGATCAAAGTTCTGGGTAAGACCTCTGTGTTTCCATGATTGAAATCGTAGTTGGTCTTATGATGAATACCACTTGGCTGACGTTGTCTATCTCTGTCCAGGTCCCTACACCTTCAGCATTTGTGACACAGCAGGATTTACAGATTATGTCAGAGGAGGAATTGTTTCCCAGGTCAAGATGCCCAAGAAATTCACTTTTGTAAGTTGATCATAAATTCACATTGGTCATTTCCATTGTTGACTAACTTGCTTCGTAATGTTCGTATTTAAGTAGCTGAACTCGAAGTTGCAACGAACGCAATGGTGTTTGTCTTTTTAAGATTTGAAGTTTCTTTTCTTCAGACAAATGTGTTTATTTCTACTAAGGAGAAAAATCTCTTGTCACTTTAGCCTTTGTCAGAATCCCCAACTTGTGCTGCAACCCCATGCCACCATTGAAGACTGTGTCACAGGTGTTTGGGCGCAAGTAAGCCCCTTTATCGCTGTTCATGGTGGGCCATCCTGTGATTTCATTTCTTTCTGACGCGATGACAGCGGCGGGGGGCTTGGAGCGCAGACTTGGTCAGGGATGTTTATTTTGACATTTTCCTGACCTGATTAGAGTTGTATTTAGACACGTCACGCGGGGAAGTGACGACAGCTCTGGCGAAGGTTGAAGTGACAGCCAAAACTATCAGCAATCCAAGAGATTTTTCTCTTTATTGAGGACAAACATTTGTCTGAAAAAAGAAACTCATACGCAGAAATTAGTACAGTCAAACCTCGGTTTTCGGACGTCTCGGTTCTCGTACAATTCGGTTTTCGAACTAAAATTCAGAGTTTTTTATGCCTCGGATGACGAACAAATTTCGGTTCTCGAACTAACTGAGCGCACTTGAATGCGTCACTTCACTCCCCTCGGCTTCGCTACCTCGTGTAGCAACGCTAATTCGTGTAGCTTCGCGAGGTAGCAAAGCCGAGAGGAGTGAAATGACGCTCCCTCGTGTCGCGGCGCTCCCTTGTGTCTCGTCGCTACACAGGAAGCGACCATTGTGAGCAGACGTTTTTGTATTGTTCAATAAAAAAAAAAAAGCAGACATGTTTGGTGAGACACTTCTGTTAGGACTAGTGAAATCCCCCTCTTTTCATAATGGTTTGCCCTGGCAGCACGGGGGGGGGGGGGGGGCGTGTGTTTGTTTGCAGCCGCACATAATGAACACTGGTGTCCGGTGTCTCATTATTATGCAATAATCGTACAGAAACAGCTTGTGAGCAGACGAGTTTGTATTGTTCGATTAAGAATGTTTTTTTTTTTTTAAAGCAGACGTGTTTGGTGAGAACTACGTAATATTGGACTGTTATTTTTGCATCGTGTATCAGCCCCTAATCATGGCACCAAAGAAAGCAAGTGGAAGTGGTGAACCTGGTGAAGAAAAGAGGAAAATAGTGTGCAAAAACTATAGAATTTAAGAAAGATTTAATCGCAAAATATGAGTCAGGTGTGCGTGTGTCTGTGTTGGCGAAGGAGTTCGGGATGCCGAAATGCCCCGCCTACTGCCTGCTGACAGCTGGGAGAGGCGCACGCCCCACGACAGACAGACAGAGAGAGAGAGATGTTCCTTCAATTTTTATGTTACTATGTTAATGTTAAAATTGGTCATCTGCCATTACATTTGTACAGTTTATGGTGTGAAATTGTAAAAAAAAAAAGTTGTTTTCTTGACTCGGAACGGATTAAAACATTTTACATTGATTTCAATGGAAAACATGGTTTCGGTTTCCGAACAATTCGGTTTCCGAACAGTCTTCTGGAACGGATTAAGTACGAAAACCGAGGTTTGGCTGAACTGTCAAACTGATTATGAGTGTGATTGTGAGTAAAATGACCATCTTGTGTTGATCTTGGGGCTGCAGAAGTCCATTTCCTCCTCCATGGCTGAACCAGAGTTCATAATGACAGACTTTGGCAAGTTTGAGCGTCCTGGACAATTACATCTGGGCTTTCAGGCCATCCACGCTTTCCAGAAGAAAAACAACCGCCTGCCTGCACCATGGAACCAGGTAATTTTGCCATTGACAGTAGCACATTGTGTGTGTGTGTGTGTGTGTGTGTGTGTGTGTGTGTGTGTGTGTGTGCGCGCTCGTGCATTGGGGGGGGCGGGGCCCTATGATCTGCCCAGCACTAATTTTGCTGGCTTTTCCTTTCAGGTTGACGGTGAAGAGATGTTGACATTAGCCAAAGAGCTGAACGCTGCTCAGTCTGGATCAGCTAAAGTAGAGCAGCTTGATGAGGCGCTCATCAAAAAGTTGTGCTATGTCTGTGCGGGCGACCTGGCACCTGTCAACGCCTTCATTGGCGGTCTGGCTGCACAGGAAGTTATGAAGGTCAGTTGGGAGCTGTTGGCTGGCTTACGTTTGAATTATTCATCAACGGCAATTATTTGCATTTAAAAAAATGTTTTTTCATTGATTTCTGCGTTTTGTTCGTTTCAGGCATGCACAGGCAAATTTATGCCCATTGTTCAGTGGTTGTATTTTGATGCATTGGAATGCCTGGCAGAAGAGGAGGGAGTTGTACTCACAGAGGAAGAATGTGCCCCTGTAGGTGTTACCACATCCCCCACAATATGGATCCTGAATGTAGCGTGATGCTCACAAATGCTTTTCCCCCCTCTTAGAGGAACAGTCGGTACGATGGACAGATTGCAGTATTTGGCACCAAGCTGCAGGATTTGCTTGCCAAGCAACGCTACTTCCTGGTAAGTCTGTGCTTCCATCCACTGATATTAATGGCCTTCTGTAACTAAAGCAGATTGAAATGATTCATAACAGCAAATGCAGCTACAAATTTAAGCACACGATGACCCCAAATACTAATTACAGCCCCAAAGTGAAAAGTACTAAATGTTATCTTGCTGTGTATTTATTTCATTAGACACGTAAACCGGAGAAATGTTTTTGTCTGACTTGTTCTTCTGTTTCGATTGCGCAATGCCTGACTTGCCTGACTTGCAGGTTGGAGCTGGTGCGATTGGCTGTGAGCTCTTAAAAAACTTTGCCATGATTGGACTGGCTGGTGGCGAGGGCGAAGTCATTGTGACCGACATGGACACCATCGAGAAGTCTAACCTCAACAGACAGTTCCTTTTCAGACAATCAGATGTTACCGTAGGTGTCTCTTCTTCTCTGTTCTGTCAGATCACAAACAATTCCCTTGCTCATGTTTTTGTGTGGTAAACAGAAAATGAAAAGTGACACAGCTGCAGCAGCAGTTAAACAGATGAACCCCTCCATCAAGATCACTGGTCACCAGAACAGGGTGGGCCCCGACACGGAGAGAGTCTATGACGATGACTTCTTTGAGAGCCTTGATGGAGTAGCCAATGCACTGGACAATGTTGATGCTCGTAAGTAACCATCATTGTCTTCCTTCCGCCCTGCTTTGCAGTGTTTAACTTTTTTTTTTTTCCTTTCTTTTTTTGTGCAGGTTTGTACATGGATCGGAGGTGTGTGTACTACCGTAAACCTTTATTGGAGTCCGGCACGCTGGGTACCAAAGGCAATGTCCAGGTTGTGATCCCCTTCCTTACGGAGTCGTACAGCTCTAGCCAGGATCCACCTGAGAAGTCCATCCCCATCTGTACCCTCAAGAATTTCCCTAATGCCATCGAGCACACACTGCAAGTGAGTAAACGTGCGCACTAGCTTCACTCAAGGGGAAAGCACTGCGTCAAGCAGATTATTGAGGTGGTCTCTACTTGTTTTATTTAGTGGGCCCGCGATGAGTTTGAGGGGCTTTTCAAGCAGCCACCAGAGAACGCCATGCAGTATCTCTCGTAAGTCGGCCCCCACTCTGGTTGCTTTTGTCTTTCTTTGTGGTGAACTCGTCTGCTGCTGCACCCAGGCCATTCTGTTTTCACCTTGCGCAGCTTCTCCTACAGAAGTCGGTGGTTGTGTTTTAATTTCTCAAGTAGCCTGTTGTGTATATGACCAGTCTTCAAGATTTATAGCCACTTTTCCACAGAACTGTACCTACAGTTTAAAAAAACATTAGTTTTCACTTAACCATGATTTTTTTTAAACACCTTTTTCAATCTGATCGCTAAAGCCTTATAATGATAGCATTGTAAATTTATGAGGTATAGTGATGAATTATGTGTGTTGGTCGACATACTGGGTTGTCTTGCAGTGATCCCAAGTTCATGGAGCGCACCCTGAAACTTCCCGGGGGTCAGTCTGCCGAGTTGCTGGAGGCTGTTTACAAGAGTCTGGTCACAGACTGTCCCCGCAGCTTTGCCGACTGCGTAGCCTGGGCACGCAACCACTGGCAGTGCCAGTACAGCAACAACATCCGCCAGCTCTTGCACAACTTCCCCCCAGATCAGGTATTAATTTAATTGTATGTCACCGGAGCATTTTTCTCTCGCCTTGAGTGCACCTATTTTAATTGAGAATAATTCAATTACACAAAACGTCAAAAATGTCTGCCTTGAAAGTTGGCAGTCAATATTTTTTTCACATGTACAGTGCAGTTGAAAGCGCTACTGTCTAGAAGTAAGTTTTTATATTAAGCCAAGTATCCACCAATCGGTTGCTGAAAATGCAAGACCTTTTTTTTTCTTGTACCAACCACCATACACAGTCATGCTTTACTCTATTGATTGGTCAACAAAGACTCATCAAGGGGAAAATGGGATACGAAATGCTGGATATCCTTTTCATTGTTTGTTGCATTCCTCATCTTTCGTTGTAATCATCCCACATACATGCCATGCCACGCAGGTATAACACAACCCATATTGGGGTTTACTCATCCTGCCGTCTGTACCATGGCAAAATTAAACTCAGCACATGGTGAAAAGTGCCCTTGAGCCATCTCAGTCGCACAAAAATCTTGAGGTGTTGTGTGTTTGCATCACCCTCTTGTTATTCAATATTCATGTATGATGCATTTTTTGCTTTCAGCTAACCAGCTCTGGCGCCCCCTTCTGGTCCGGTCCAAAAAGGTGTCCTCACCCCCTAGAGTTCAGCACTAGCAATGTGAGGATGAACTTATTATGCCCCCTCATTCTGCTTTGTTCTTGGGCAGCATGTCCAGTTCTGGAAAAACGGATACGTTGCTTTGTGTCGTAGGACCTGCACATAGACTACATAATGGCTGCAGCCAACCTGTTTGCCCAGACGTATGGCATAGAACGCTGTTCTGATCGTGCAGCTGTGATCAGGTTCTCACAGGAGGTGAAGGTGCCTACTTTCACGCCACGTTCGGGGGTGAAAATCCACGTCTCTGATCAGGAGCTACAGAATAGCAATTCGTCTGTTGGTAAGCAGGCAGGATGACAAATATTAACCATGTCTTAAGTTTCAGCACAATGTCCTTTTTCTTGCGCAGATGACTCTAGACTAGAGGAGTTGAAGGTCCTGCTGCCTGCGCCTGAGTCTTCTCAGTTCAAACTCTGCGCTATTGACTTTGAAAAGGTATGCTTTCTGTCGTCATTTCTTCTCCAGGTGATGTTTTTAGTTGGTCTTACAACCTGCTGATTTGTGCTGCTATCATATAGGACGATGATACCAACTTCCACATGGACTTCATCGTAGCAGCATCCAACCTGAGAGCTGAGAATTACGACATCCCCCCAACTGACAGACACAATGTGGGTGCTTGCAGCATTGAGCACCTCAGAGCTCTTTCATTTTGTTGACCGTATATCTGAATGTGCAGTTGTCCTTTTTCTTATCCCACCATCCAGAGCAAACTTATAGCTGGCAAAATCATTCCCGCCATTGCCACTACCACAGCTGCTGTGGTGGGTCTGGTGTGCCTCGAGCTCATCAAGATCGTCCAAGGGCATAAAAAATTGGAGTCATTTAAGAACGGATTCATGAATCTGTCGCTGCCCTTCTTTGCCTTCTCCGACCCCATTGCTGCTCCGAGACACAAGGTAGCGTCGCAGCATGCAATTTCACTTTACACGTGTGTAGCTGACATAGAAAATTCACCCCAATGATTAGCTCCCATGATGATCCAGCCATGCTAATACTGATGCATCAGGCAGATGTGGTTCATCTGTCGGGGTGCAAGTGCGTTCTACTGAACTTCTCACACTGATGGTTTCAGTGTGTGCTGAGGAGACAATTTGCTCACCTACCGTTGGCTGCTAGGCCGAATGTGATGACTAATTGTCCCATTTTGGCCTTTTTCTTACAGTACTATGAAATTGAGTGGACGTTATGGGATCGGTTTGAGGTCAGTGGTTTGCAGCCCAGTGGAGAGGAGATGACACTGCGGCAGTTTCTGGACTTCTTTAAAGTATGGTTTCATCTGCTTGACCAAACCCTCTTTGTTCCTCCACGTGCTGTGTTGTGCTGAAATCAAATTTGGTTTTTACCTTTAGAACGAGCATAAGTTGGAGATCACCATGCTTTCTCAGGGAGTGTCCATGCTCTACTCATTCTTCATGCCTGCTGCCAAACTCAGAGAGAGACTCGAGCTGCCGTGAGTACAGTCTCTCACGTCATGTAGTGAGGGAGGAAGAATGATGGCTGCAACAATTAATCGAATAGTCATTCCTTGTTATATCGCAAATTAACTTATTGGGGCTTCAATGATTTTATTTTGTATTAGTTACTATGGATGTGGCGATAACTGCAATCTCGCAATACTAAAACTGCCATGATATCAGTACATCTGTTCAAAGGGCCAGATTGTTTTCCATTTGTGCAGTTTCAACAACCTCGAGTGGTTGGTTTATTGGTGCCATTTCAATCGCATTAGACACATTTTGGCCACCAAATCGCCAATCACCAATGATGGGGAATGGAACACATTTGGGTTCCTCCACAAATTGGCTTGATTGACGTGTGTGCACATGAGCAAGTGCCTCAATAAATGTTATGATTGATTGTAGGTCATTTTTGTACATTGACATTAATGTTACCTGTGCTATTTAAACTACATGTATAATTTTGACCTCAGCGAAGTAGCATTACACAGGTGAGACATTTGCATGCAATTACTTGTATTTTGTGTTATACAGAGGGCACATCTCTCTCTCTCTCTCGCGCTCCCCCCCCCCCCACATTTACTGATTGTTGCTTACATGAACAAAACTATAAACACTGTAGCAATAATCCCTCCCATAAACCAGACAGACCAGCAACTATTTTTCAACATCTGCGTCTAATATTAGTTTTCGACCCGTTTCAGATGAACACCGCATCGTAAACTACCTGTATATATATCATGATACTTTGCACCGTGGATCCCATGTAACATTTAAGACTGGGCTATTTCTTGGTCAAGACTGTTGTATACAAAAACACAATTTTGTGCATTGGCATGAGCTTTTTTCCCTGACAGTATCATGAATTTTATACAGTATTGAGCTTTTTTTCTCTCACAAATATCCCGCAAAATTGTTATAATTATCGTATCAAGAGGTTCATATCGTGATATCGCAATGTGAAGTTTGAATGTCGTTAATTCCCTATTAGTTACTCAACTGTGTTTCTTCAATTAAATATAGGTTGAATGCGATTTTCAAATCATTGTGTTCTGTTTTTAATTTGTTCAACACAACGTCCCACCTGCATTGGAATTGGGTTTGTGATACAGCCACACACCCATTGCGAGTCAAGAATGTAATGTAATACCGCAGATATGGCCCGCTGTGTAATTCAGTCTTTTTTATAGAACCAGCAGAAACAAAACAAACTCGCAAAAAGCACATTCATACACGAGCTGCCGATGGCTACAACTCGCGCTGACTTGTTCAACATGCCGACAGCTAATGGGTTAGCCAGTTAACAGCTAGCCAAGACTGCACTCAATTGACACGCATGTCACTCACTGGGCCAAGCCCTACATTTCAAAGCAATACAGATACGACATGGGAGTGAAGACCCCAAGTGGACAAAAAAAAAAAAATACACAGATCATTTTCATGACATTACAAACTCAATTTACGCGATTTATCGATGGGATAATTGATAGAATAGTCCATTCTTTTTATGTTGAGAGGGAAGAAATTTCATCTGTGCTGTGTGTTACACATACATACATACAGCTCATTTGACAATAAAGTTGTATTCAATTCAATTCTGAAAGTATTTCGACTTTATTAAACTAATTTAATGGTTATAGCCCTTGTTGAAGTTCTACAATGTCCCTTTCTTCTGTGTGTGTCAGGATGACCGAGATTGTGACCAAGGTGTCAAAGAAGAAGTTGGGCAAACACGTCAAAGCTCTGGTGTTCGAGTTGTGCTGCAACGACTTGTCGGACGAAGACGTGGAAGTGCCATACGTCAGATACACTATTCGCTGAGCTCCACATTGGACCCACCTGAGGGAAGTTGGGGTTACCGGAGGGAGATGGTGTTTATTATAAGGGGTTGAGGTCATTTTGGGGGCGGGGGCACTCGGGTGGTTCAGGTCTTCTCAATAGGACAAATCGATTTTTATTTTCTTTTTTTCTTTTTCCTCCAGGCCTGTGTGGTTTGTTTGAACCCGTGCCTCGGTGTACATAGTCCCATTGAGCTGACTCACTGGTAGCTCGTGGAAGGGATCCACTTGTGTTCAGTACTTTAAGACACGGTTGTTGCAGGCGGCAGGAAACCTGTACATATACCGGAAGTCCTGATACTTTGCAGAGCCACAGGGCTCAGTCGAAGCCTGGGTGACATTGCTACTCAGAACTGCGTTACATGTCACATGACTGTTTGCTTCTTTTTTTTTTTACATGTTGCATAAAAGAAACCCCTCAGTAAGTAATTCATCAAAATGATACGTGTGAGAATTGTATCCATTAGACTACCACGTCCCCTAATTCTACAAAGGCACCAACAATTTTTTGGGGGGTTTGTGGGACCACCAGAAGATCAGATTGTGCCTCAATTGCCTCCCCAGCACACAAGTGAACCCGCCCGTCAAGTTGAATTCATAGCTGGGGGGAGTTCAGGCACCTCACCTCAGTTAGCACTCGTTGCAGTGTGTTGCGTGCTCTTGCACATTGAATCAGATTTCTTTGTATTTCATGTCCTGTTTTATTTTTCTTTTGTATTTTTTTTCTGGGCTGATTAGGGCTCACACAACATGTAGATGATAAACTTCTCTCTACAGTGTAAAATCTTAATGACATTACGGTGTAAAAGCAAGGTAATGTATCTTGATATGGGAGCACTTAGCTTGATAGTGAATAAATGTCAAATCATCACTTGTGAGTTTTGTCTTTTCTTCCCACCCTCATTTTGTAGTGATGGTTGTTACGATAAATTTGTGTGTGTTAAGATCTGATCATATCAAAGTTTAATTGCAGGGTGCTCATAAAATTGATCAGACAATTCCAGAGAATCCTCACCCGACTCTGCGAAAAACCGGCCACACTGAATTAATTGTAAGGGTTTTACTTGTTTTTCAGCTTGTACAGCACAATTGATTTTAGAAAGCCATGTTCACTTGACATGTAATTACTGGCACTAAATCAAGTTTGCCTTTAAAAGATGCACTCTCACTTCCTCTTCTCTTCACACAGTATTGCAGCTTGAGTTCACTCATCCATTTGTCAGATACAAGTAATGTGTGTCAGATACAAGTAGGTTAGTTCGCTCGCCTCCCTGAGAGGAGGCATTGTGAAGTACAGCCCCAAAAAGGATGTGGTTGAGGGTGAGATAGCGAAGCAAACGAGCTGGAAGGAGTTTGCACTGCTCTCTGGTGAATTGCACAGTACCACTAAAACAAGGGACCCTTGCAGGTTTTCAGCTTTTCGGCATTAATTCTTCAGGAGGATGACATGGATTGAATGACAGAAGATGGAAGTGGAAGAGAGCTGTGAAACAAGGACAAGCTGGTATGACTTATTGATGCTACTCATTGGTATAGTGTTAAAAATATTTCTTAAATGAATTAACCTATAATTTTGTGTCCGTATATACTAGTATTGACTACTGTATAACTATTTGCTTGTACGTTTGCTTAGTTGTGTTTTGCCACAATTCAATTTGAAAATATATTTTTTTAGGTCACAAAAAGCAGGAGAGAGTCACTCTACAACCACTTGTGACCATGCTGGAGTAAGTGTGTCAATTGGGGACCAATCGTATAGAAGTGTCACCCCATTAAAAACAATTTATATATTAAACTCATACCATTGTCTTGTTTTAGAAAAAGAGAAAACAAGACTCAACCACTGAGCCTGTGATACGAATCTCAGAAGTGAGTTGTCTTTGTAACTCATCTCAATCTCTTTGTTGCCGGCGGATGTTAGTCAACCGTACCTCAGTGACCGCAGAGAGAACAAGTGCTTTTAAACCCCGCCGATTTTCCCTTGTCTTTATTTTGTAAATCATGGCTGTCTTTTGCTGCCAACAATTTCAAATGCATTTGATTTCTGCATTTACAACAGAAGCAAGCCGTCCCCTTGAATTTTACTCCACACAGGCCCCCTTTCAACACTCTTCCTCTTTGAAAGAGTCACACAGGAAACGAGAAGGCCGCGCCACGCAACATTTCTCGTTCCACTTTCCTGAGCTCTCATGACTGCAGAGTTTGCCCTGTTTTTTATGTTAACTGTTGATATTAAAAGCCTACACAATCCTCTTCAAATATCAGGCTGTTGCGCCCAAAAAAAACCCAATGTAAATATTTTGATATTTCTTGCACCATTCAAGTGATCTTAAACCTGTAAACCTCAATTGAAGGGGGGGGGGAAACAGTTTTTGAGAGGAAATGTAAACAATAAACCTGCAAAAGTGTACATGTTTGCACGTCCTCTTCGTCCACCCGTTTCTCCCAGTGGACTTACAAACTGTTCCAATCTCAAATCTAAAATGGAGCAATGATAAAGTTGATTCTTAGTTTGAAATTGACAATGGAGTAGCATCAGACCATCTATCCCCATTGAAAAGAGACACAATAGAGAAGTACCGGAAAACTTGTCAATGGTAGTGAGTCAGTAATGGCAGATAGTGTTTTCACAAAACTGTCAGGAAGGTCTACTTGAACACCCGAAATGTGTTTGGGGTATAAGACGCACTGTAAATGGTAGCAGGTGTGTGCTGACTCTTTATCATGAATTTGAATGAGAGTCGTTACAGAGCCGCGTTTCCAATAAGAGGATAGACACACCTTTGCAACCATGTCTCAGTTATTTGTGTTTTTTTTTTTTTTATCACAAAAACCTGGCATTTGAGCAGGGATGTGTAGACTTTTTAGATCCACTGTATATGTCCACTTCTGATTTTGCCAGGACGACGAGTCAGAGGTGGAACAAGAGGAGTTTGAAATGTTGCCCGACCACATGAATGACTCAGAGGTAAATTTTCCATGTCGATAAAAGTTGAACCACTGAGCCACCCTGATGAAGCTTTGCTTTCTCACACGAGTCGAATTGGGATTCTTGATTTTCCCTTGTAGGAGCCTAGCAACAAACGGGTCAAACCAGTTGTCAAGTCAAACAGCCTAACAGGGGTCATCACCCCGGTCAAGACCCCTGCTCTCAAACGCATCGGACAATCCATTTCGGTACCGTGCAGCAACACGTTTCGTGTACCGGTCCAGTCGAACATATACATGCTCATTCAGGTGTTGTTTCAGCGCTCCATTAGTTTTCGTACAGAAGCGCGGCCTTTGCCCACTCCGCCCCTGCGCTCTCGCACCAAGGGATCGTCGTTTCCACGTAGGCGCAACAGCCAGTGCTGGAGTGACACGGTGGAAAGTCACAACCTCACTGCCAAGGAGATCAAACGTCAAGAGGTGAGTGAGGAGAGAGAACAGAGAGGCTAAATAAAACTGAACATGTTGCGTTATCGATGGCTCGAAGGAGGATTGTGAAAGAGGATGTGAGTTGGAACAGCAGGCTCAACTTCCTTTATTGAACAGTCAGCTGCGGGGACTCACGTCGGCCCGACTGTGCATCACGCGTATTATGCAAGTGTGTGTGTGAGAAATGTGTCCTCGCCTCCTGTGCAGGTGATCTATGAGCTGACTGAGGGGGAGCGACAACTCATTGAGGACCTCAGTCTTGTTAAGAAGGTACACAACGCCAATCCTTTCTCCAGTGCATGTGTTCGCTTCTTTGCATATATATATATATATATATATATATATTTTTTTTTTTTTTACATCTTTTGGCAGGCATCACGGGTCCTACCCGATATATATATCCACAAAAGAAATCGAGTAGCATTGTCTTACACAAAGTACCACCACAATGACAGCATGAAAATACAGTCGTATAGTAGGCCTAAGTGTTCATCACAAAAATGAGACGTTTACTTGATTCTACTGTAAACTTATGTAGATAATATACAGTATTTTTATATAGTACTGAAATGATGATTAAATTAAAATGTATTGCAAATAATTCAATATTGATTGATTGAATTCTAAATTTCGGAGAGTGAATTCTAAAAAATTGTACCAAAATAAATCTTATTATAGTTCTTAAAATTATTAATTTCAGTACAACTGAATTGAATAGGTAGTGATTATTTCACATCCCGTCAGAGTCAGGATGCAGAATACTCGTGGTATTAGTACCACACTTGGAGAATCACTGATAAAATGTCACGCTATTTAAAATATAAAATAGATTTTAAAAGTAGTTTATCAACCGGCACATACCGACAACCAGGTATTGGTTATACTAGCCTTATTTCAATGTATCAGGTCGCATGAAGGCTCCCGATACCAGCCACCGATACTTAAAAAGCCCTCTTGTGGCTGTTCTCCTATCAGGAAGTAAATAACATGCATGGCCAATAGGTCGTTGTTCAGTCTGATTAGCACAATTCCCAATCCTGTTGTCTCCTCATCTCCTCGGTGTGTTGCCATAGAAGCAGAGATGCTTATTTGCTAACTCTGTTTGGGTGACATAATGATTTTCTCAATTACCAGATTTCATGCATGTACTGTACACACTTACCTGTTTTCATCGACAGAGAATAAGAGAGTCTTATGATTCAGTGCATAACCACCTGAAATGTATATATTTTTTTCTCTGTTGAAGCAGCACAGTCAACATAGCTAGTTATGTACCTGCGTATATTATAAAGAGTGCTATACTCGCCTGTTGCGTATTTTTTATGTACTTGCCTGTACCTATAATTTCTAATATTTTTTTGTTAATTTTACACTGAAGTTCAGTAAAACGTCCAAAAGCAAGTTACTTCTTCGGATGGATTTATTAAACTCTCCTTTGAACTGACTGAGTAACGGAACCACTGGTGAGACCAGAGCAGTCAGAAAGAAAGAAAAGTCTTGGTCCACAATTTTCTGTTCTTGAGTTAATTACAATTATATCTCTAAAAAGTACTGATGGTATCATTCTGTGGTTCCCGCCAGGTGTACTATGAGCCCATGCTGAAACTGGACATCATGTCCGAGAGTGAACTCAGGCAGATTTTTGGTACTCTGGACTCTCTCATTCCTCTCCATGAAGGTGAACCTCCACTCTTGGTTATTTAGCATCAGGATGATGTCATCATAGATTTGATGTTTCTTGTTAAAATCTGCACCCAAATTTTAAATTGACTTAAACTTGGGTTGCATCAAGTTTACACCACAGCCAACTACAAAAAAATAAAGTAGTCAAAAGCACTCGTTAGACTGATTAAGAGTGTACCTCATGTTGCGGCCGGCTAGTGTAGATGCAAGCACGCAACTTGCTGGTTGTTTGCGCTCATGTTGCTAAAAAAAAAAAAAAAGAACTAACCACAATTCAAAACAGCTCTCGGTATGCTTTCAGTGCTGAATGTAAATAAATCCATTGGATAAATCCAGTATGCGCATTATTGTAAAACAGCCACCGTGACAGTGTCTGTAAAGTGCGACTCACACATTTATATGTCAGTGTCGGTGTGTGTACTGTATTGGATCTTTCTCATATATTGTGGAGATCTTTATTGTTGGCATTTTAGACTGTGCTATTATAATGACAACTAATGCAAGAGGCCTGGTTTTCCTCCAAACAAGATCTGCTGAACCGTCTGGAGTGTCTGAGAGGGTCCAAGAAAACTGTGGGTGAAGTGGCTCCCACTCTGATGAACTGGGTTAGTATATTTTCTTCTCCTGTACCCTCCCCAACTCACACACATACACACACGTATTGGACGCATCTAGCCTCTCAAAGACATAACCACGTCTCTGCTCCTGAACATCGGGCCTCTTCTTTTTGCACTGAGCAGTTTCCTTGCCTGGAGGCCTATGTGACATACTGCTGCAACCAGGTGGAAGCTAAAGCTCTGTTGGACCACAAGAAGAATGTGAAACCGGTGGAAAAGTTCTTGCGCCTGTGCCAGGAGTCATCATTCAGCAGGAAACTGGACCTGTGGAACTTCCTGGATCTTCCCCGAAGCCGTTTGGTGAAATACCCTCTTTTGCTGAAAGAGATTCAGAAGTGCACGCCTGCCGAGCACCCCGATGAGTTCACATTGCCTGATGCAGTGAGTGACTAAACAAGTTGCATGGTTGCTCTCTCTGACAGTATGCATAGTTTTGACAATTTTGTGTAGAGAATATACAAGGGACTCAAGTTGTTGCTGATTATTTGCAATGAATATGTCAAAAAAAAGAATTCCCTGATGGTGTATAGTGATTTCCTAGGGATGTTTTACAAGTGATCAATTGAAAATGTCATCACTTGTTTGTTTTTTCAATTGCATACTGACATTTATTCTTCCTACCTTGTAAAGTCATTTTAAGTGTTTTCAAATAGATGCACATCATTAATTATTCATAACATGTTTTTAATCTGGTATGAGCACATTTCGGGAGTGTGTATCAAATTTATAGGCCTTTGCATGAATCACTACCCATGAAGTAAGTTATTTGGTTCCTGTTTTGAAAATGTTTTTTTTCCCCCTTCATTTATGTTTAGTTGGAATTGATCCAGAGCATTGTGGCGGAGGTGAACAAAAAGACGGGTGAGGCTGAGTGTCAATTCTACCGGCGGGGGCTCGCCTACATTGAAGACTGCCAGAGGCTTCCAGAGATCCAACAGTCACGTTTCCTTTATTGCCACGGGGAGCTCAAGAACAATAAGGGCCAGGTAACATTTTGTTTGCTTTTTGTTGGGGTTTGCAAACTACTCTTCAAGAAATCATGTTTTTCATCTAAAAATGAACAGAACCTGTCAAAGGAGGAGTCCTTCATGCTCTAAAGCACACATACAACTGGAATGTCTTTGAGTCGTTTATTTAAAAATTATAGCATTTGGGTTAAAGAAATTCGACCTATTTATGTGTTATAAAAACATTTTTTAAAATACTTCGGTAATAGTGTTGTTAATTTAAGACGGCTGTAACCTACACCTGACATTAAAATGCATGACTACACACACATATATGCGGTGTGTCAGAAAAGTGCCAGGACTGGTGTGACAAACTACATACTTCAGATACAATACAATACATCCTGATTTATATAGCGCTTTCACCACAGCTACAGCTGTAACAAAGCGCTTAACAAAACAGTTAACCATCCATCCATCCATTTTCCGAACCGCTTTATCCTCACTAGGGTCGCGGGGGGTGCCGGAGCCTATCCCAGCCGTCTTCGGGCAGTAGGCGGGGGATGAAAGCCACGCAGGGCACACAGAGACGAACAACCATCCAACATAAAACACTTGCATGTGGGAGGAAACCGGAGCTGCAAACTCCACACAGGAGGCCGGATTCGAACCCGGTACCTCAGCACTGTGAAGCCGACGTGCTAACCACTGGACTACTTAACACACACACATAACATAAAACACTTATGCACTCCTAGGAGGATTCTGCCTATATTCTCACCACTGACATTTTGGTGTCATCCACATCTTGATGACATCCATGACACTCAAAAATTGTCCCCATGACGAGTCCCCTTGAGCTTGGGAAAGAGTGAAAAAACAAATCACATGGAGACAGTTTCTGTGATGTTTTTCTAATCTAGGGCAAACACCGCATGGTCTTTACGACAACGTGATGGTTGTCGAGTTTGGATTTTTTAACAAAAACATCTTTTGTAACACTCGTCCTGACACACATTGTTTATATATATTGTACACTACCGGGCAAAAGTTTTAGAAAACTACCATTTTTCCTTTATTTTTGTAAAAGAAATACTGTATGCAGTTCAGTGTCTCCATGTACTCTAAAATATAAGTATACAGCAAACATACAACTAAAAAAAAAAGGAAATTGTGGAATCAATCTAAAAACAAAAATATATTAAAAACTTTTGACTAATTTAAAATCCACCTAACGTTTACATGACAGCTGAATGCACTTGCGGCATTCTTTTTGCAATTCTTCAGAAGGTTCCTCCCAACTCTGTTGCAAAATTTCCTATAAATGCTTGTCACTTGTAGCTTGCTTTGCGTTCACTTTTTTGTTCAGTTCACCCCAAAACAGGCCCATAGGGTCAAAGACCATCATTCTGGAATTGACTTTTTTTGTTTGTTTGTTTTTTTTCAGTGTTGGGTACATTAGTTGTTTGTTTTAACGTCTGACAGTTCACCGCCTATCATAGTTTGTACCATTTCAAACTACTCATTGGATGTAGGCTGCTTGACTTTCAGTTTTGAAAAATGGTCCCTCTGTGTGTGTGTGTGTGTGTGTGTGTGTGTGTGTGTGTGTGTGTGTGTGTGTGTGTGTGTGTGTGTGTGTGTGTTGTGTGTGTGTGTGTGTGTCTGTGTGTGCGCATGTGTGTGTGCATGTGTGTGCGCGTGCGTCAGCGTCTGCATGTATTCCTGTTTGAACTGGCTCTGGTGCTGACCAGACCGGGAGAGGACCGGGAAGGAGGTCATGTCTACCAAGTCTACAGACAACCTCTTCCCAACGCCTCCTTGAACCTGGAGGTGATCCCAGATGGGGAAACAGGTGGCGGGGGTTCCTTCAGAGGAGCCTTCACGGGTGGCAATGACAAAGGTAAGGCGTATGCCTGCGAATGAATCAGTGATGTGTGGTGGGATATATGGCTGGTGATGCACTGATCAGATTTACAAACGAATGAGCCAGTCGCATGTTTGGCATTAAATTAACTGTTTAATATAACATTAACATGTAAAACGAGTAAATTGGTCTTTTCTGACCTGATGTTTGAAGCTCCGCCGACGTCTTTGTTGGTTGCGCACATATTTCCAGGTTCTGCATGGTGGCTGTGTCAGAAGCCGAGACGGTTGAATCGCGGTGCCATTAAAGTGTGTAAGAAAGGCGTGTAACGAATTAAGTCGAAATGGGAGACCATGCCCCAAAATTCCTGTACAATGTGCAATTACTGTAAATGACTTGTAGCAGAGTATCAAGGGTGTCTAAGAACACATAATCTATGTTAAAATGGCAGAAAAAGTCATAAGCATCAAAATCTTTCCCTTGATGTTGGTGTAGTCAGGAGCGCAGCCAGAGAGTGACAAGGGGCCACCCCTGGACACCATCTAGCTCAGACCGTGGCCAAAATAAATATGCAACAAATTGAAAACAAATTGAATACATTGGCATGACTATGGAAAGTTAAATCAGCTAGTCATTATTTGTTTCTTCTTTACCCTGACACAAACATGAATCCATTTCTTTTTGGCATGTTTCTGAATGTGACTATCCTTCCACCTACTCTGTCCTCTGCCTTCCTAGTGAAAAACTGTTTTCGTGTGAGCAGCAGGGGGCGCTCCAAGGCCCACTCCTACAGCCTGCAAGACAACGACTCCTTTAGCAAGCAGCAGTGGGTCACGTGCCTACGCCAGGCTATGGTCCAGTCTCGAGACATGAAGGCCCAGAGCAGACAGTCGGTGGCGGCTCCCCACCCTGACCCTACCCTGTGTCACATCGCCGACCTCAGCATCGGTTGTGACACCGACATGACCGACGTCACCAGCCGCTGAGTAAAGCGAGCTGATGTTGGAGGGCCTCTTTGGTGTCTGTTCAGCTGTGAGTTGGGCTTTTTGCACTCTTGGAGAACACCACTGAATGGCCTTATTTTGTATAGCTTTGGAACTTTGTTACTGAATGTATATTTTCCATGTGTGAACCTTTGTAATAATAAACTGGCACATAAAAGTTTGTTGAAGAATATGTGGGAGGTGTGGTGTCTAAGTATAGCCGACAACAAGGAGCGAGAAAAGATTAGAGATGGTTATCCTCTGTCACTCTCTCGCTCCCCTTCTCCCTCTTTCTTTTGACATCAGTGACAGGGCACGACAGAGGTAGACTTTCATTTCTAGCCTGCACACACACACGCATGCACGCGCACGCACGCACACACACACACACACACACACACACACACACACACACACACACACACACACACACACACACACACACAAGCGCACACGGCACACAGTGAAACAGTAGACACATCCCCTCTATGCATTTTTAAAAGCTCAGCAGGTGATGGGAACACTTAGGTCGGGACTCTTTGTTCGCAGATAAGCTCGGCCAAGTGATCAGGTGAGTCCAAAATTTTTATTTACCGAGGCTAATGATATTTAAAAGGTATTGGGAAAGCTTGATTCTCTCAAAACTCTCAAAAGCGTAAGAGCATGACTTCATATTCAGTGTTTGTTAAACAATTTAACAATATTTTTATTTTAATAATCGGACTCTGATTCAATTTGCTTTGCAAGACAAAGAAGGACCTCCAGTCACAACGGATCAGCTGGATTTATCAGAGGAATAGACTTAACTCAAGGGGATGCTCGTTTTATACTTAATCCTGTTTTTCAGCTGCAGTTGCAAAGAAAGGCGATAATACCCTGATGTACTTCATTTGTTAAAAAAGGGGTGACTTTTCGCTCTGCGGAGGCTTATGAGCTGCCACCATGTTGCCCTCACCATCACCCCGCATGTGAAAGAACAACCCCCCTGCTTGAGAGCCTCGGTGGTAGACACATCAGGATGCCTGGAGCCGACGGCGCCAACCAGGAAGGTTCTTGCAAGGCCTTGTGTCGAAACCTGGTGTCCCAGAACGGCCTGCAGAGAGAGACAGCTGATATTTCACAATCTGTCCTCTCTACCTCCCTGATGGGGCTTCTGCTGGTCGCCGACAATGAGGTGTGTGCCACGCAATAATGCAGACTGGATCAAATCCTCCTTTTGTCCATTTGAGGACTGCATGAGGGTAGGCAAACTTAAATGAGCCTAATCAGAGTCATATTGCATGTTTACCACAGAAAAAAACAACAACACTTTTGACATCTGAAGTGAGGTTTAAACTGTATTTATTTATATATATATATATATATATATATATATATATATATATATATATATATATGTGTGTGTGTGTATATATATATATATATATATATATATATGTGTGTGTGTGTATATATATATATATATATATATTACTATGGATGGATAGATAAGAGAACCTTTATTTGTCCCACACTGGGGAAATTTGCAGTCTACAGCAGCAAAATTGGGGGGGGGGGGGAATAAAATGTTTCATTGCACAAAATAAATGTCTCAGAAAAGATCTGTACACAGGTCAATATAAGTGCAATATAAAATAAAGCATTAGCAATATATTTGTAGAAGAAATATAATAAATTAGCACATATAATATAGATAAAGATCTATTTTTTACCTACAATGAAAAACCTTTTTTGTTGAATTCAATTTTTATTTTTTTTATAATAAGGTTGCACAAAATAAGATAATCTGGATGGAGCCTGACACATTTTTAAGTGTCTAAGTAGACTACTTAAAAAATGCCTAAATTCAACCCACTATACAGTATTTTGTTGCATTCAGAAAACAGTGAACTGCTAAAACACTTTGAACTCTGAAACAGGACATTTGGTTGAAGCTTACTTTCAAATAAAATAGTCACAATTTATTTGGGTCCTCCTCGTGTTCATGAAATCAAAGTTAGACTTTTCCACCATGGAGCAAACCAACACTGTTGTCTTCTGTCATCATTTTATCACGTGAAGCATGCGGTCAACTGTCAACTTGAATTAAAAAGGAATATTTCGCATAACAATGTAAAACCTACTCCCGATTGATTCTATATTTGCCAAATAATTGCCAATTTGAATATTTATTTTACCTGCTTGATATGATTTTTGCTCCGCAGTATAGAGCATCAGCATGTCAGGGCTGCATGGCATCAACTTAATTTTTGTACACAATTGTAAGATGTCATCTGTGAGGCGTGAGCGATGTCCATCATTGTATTTTCTTCAGAAACTTTTCTTTCTTCGGATTTACCTGTGGTTTCCCTACCCGGAGTCGAATACCTCAGTAAATCTCGGTGCCCGGTGTCAGACAGTGGCGCTTGTGAAACATATTTTGAGCGACAAAATGAAGTTGTTGTTTTTTATGTTACGCGAGCACCATCATCTTCAAATTTAGGATTATATTTTAAAAAATGAACAGTGTAATGTTTGTTATCCAAAAGTCACAGACAACCACATCAGATGAAAGAGCCACGTGCAGCTCCAGTGCCGCAGGTTGCAGTCCCGTGCTGCACATGAACCTACATGTGTTTAAGCACCTGTCAGCACTCCTTGGTCTCTAATTGGATGAATGTTTGTCACTGACCTCCTTTTAGACTTTCTTGTTTTGCTAATGAGATAAGGCTAAATCTGTCCTAGCATGCACACAAATAGACGCAATGACACGCTGGGGTGAAAGGAGGCGCCCAGAGGTCAAATCATGGAACGCACAGATGAGTGAGATTGCTCTTTATTCTCATCTAGCTTTTGTTGTTTTTTGAAACATTTTTTTCAGAAGGAGCTCCTCGCATTGGGAAGTGGAAGGGCTGGTCTTAGAAACATCGGCAACACGGTAAGTGAAGAGTTTTCTTCCCAGAGTATTATTTGGGGTCAGCATGGTTACTCTGCTGTCTGGCTGCAGTGTTTCTTGAACGCAGTAGTCCAGTGTTTGTCTCACACTCGCGGCCTGCGGGACTACTGCCTCTTAAAGTCCTACAAACATGACAAATTTTCCAAGGAGGAGCCTAGACTCACAGAAGGTAAGTCCTCCAATCATCCATCATTCATTTGCATGGTTACACGCTCCTTTTTACTTATTTTTATTGTCCTTCAATACAAGCTTTCTCTCAGGTATTGTCCGGACTTTGGGATTCAAAAGAAGAGGACACGGTTGTAAATCCAAGACAGTTTTACAATATTTTCAGAGACACTGTGCCTTACTTCAGTGGTTATAGGTAGGAATACTCTACATGTTGCTTTATTTCTATTTTGACTTTCAGCTCTCTTTTACAACAAGGGTTACATTTTCAATGTTCTTTTTTTTAACCAGTTTATTTAAGCAAAAAGAAGAATTTATATTTGGTGTTGGAGCTAATAATGTTTAGGATCCCTGCACCCCATGTTTCCACAACTCCTAATACCACACACACCCTTTTTTTAATGTAATTTTTTTGGGGGGGGGGGGGGGGGGTTGCAAATGACAGTATTGCCGATCCAAATTATGTTTTTGTTTGTTTGCTTTGTGTCTCTCCAGTCAGCAGGATGCTCAGGAGTTTCTCAGGTTTCTTTTAGAAAAGCTACATACTGAAATCAACCGCAAGCCCTACAATCGTCGGCCACTAAAGGACCCCGAGCAAAAATATGCCAGATTTAGGTAAGTGTGAAGGTTCTTCAAAAAGTCATGACTCTTGGATGATTTTCCTTTCATTTAAAACCCTCATCAGGATTTCTGAAGAGGCAGCTGCAACATGGAAGAAGCATTTAGACAACGATGACAGCAAGATCGTCGGTAAGAATCCCGCTGGCATCATATTTTCCTTCTTGACACAATTAAGTGACAATGAACTGCCTTGGACCTCCTGACAGATCTGTTCTCGGGCCAGCTGCGCAGCTCGCTACACTGCTCCGTGTGCTCTCACTACTCCAACACATTCGATGTGTTCTGCGACCTGTCGCTGCCCATCCCCAAACGCTGCACGACTGGAGAGATGACGCTGAAGGACTGCCTGGATCTCTTTCTCAGGAGGAGAGACTGGACAAGCAGAATTCACCAGTGAGTTCATGGAGAATTGAAAAGGGATCACTGGGCTGACAAGTAATTAGTTCTTTATACTGTACTGTGTGTTGGGTCGTTTCAGTAAAAATGAATGAAATATATAAGACTGTATTACAGTGCAGAGGTCTCAAACTTGCAGGGGTGCAGATTTAATTTCGGAACTGAGAGGGCTGGCGGGGGCAGACAGGGGATCAAGTTTCCAAGGAAGAAAAAACATTATATGTGTATTGTATTCTCTGTGTAGATTTTCAATCTTTTAATATTTTGACTTTGCTCAACATTGCATAACAATTATCTGCCACATGCCAGCAACAGGCATGGGATGTGATACATTGTTTTTGAGAAGCCAAAACAAAAATGCAGCTATTTCCACATATATTTGATTAGATGAAACACAGTGTTTGGTTTAATTGTGTCTCACAGAAATGATTTTGATTTGAAAAGGGGGCAATGGCATGTCAAATTATTACCTGTAATTGTGTGTGTGTGCGTGTGTGCGTGTCTGTGTGTGTTTCATGCAGTGCCACAGCTTGTACGAATTTTTACGTATTCATTAACAAGGTACACGGATATTGTAACTTCACTCCCGTTCTGTTTAGTTCCCGCTATAGTTTGGATGGTATGATGAGACAGTTGAGGCTGTCAAAATTTCCAGATGGATGCGGGAATTTAGATGAATTTAAAATTCATTTGAGATCTTAATAGTTATTTTATAATCAGTCGAGATTCGCTTAAATCTATACATGGTTAAATGATTAAGATTGATTCTCAATCCTGCTGAAATTGCATTCATGTTGTGAATACATTCACATTGCTAATATAGTTGTCAACAAGATAATGTTCAAGAAATTTGAACTACTTGTCTATATTTGATAAAACGAGGAGAAATTTGGAATTGTTATCTATAGCTTATGAAGCAACGAATACACTGGTACGGCCCACTCAAATCGGCGTGAATATGGCCCTAGAACTAAAATGAGTTTGACACTCATGTGATAGATCATCACATCAACCTTTATAGCACCACGAATAACAAACATTACAGAACAAATACGTTTTTAAATTTGCAATTAGTGAGGCACTCTCCATGTGAATTGCAACTTTGACCTCTGACCACTCACGTAGCACTATGACCTATTGTCTTTATTTGAATGGTGGCTTTTATAGCTCACTCACTGAATGTGATTGTGAATGTAGGTGTGTGTTGACATAACATGTGGCAACCACACCGCTGAGGCATTCCTGCTTATTTCCTAAAGACAAAACCAGCCCACATTCCACACATGTTATTACAGCCTCCTTTGATAGGAGCTGGACTAAAACCTGGCAGAAATTGTCATACCTGCAATCCCACACCCATTTCCACACACACACACACACACACACACACACACACACACAAATGAAAGCAAAGCTGATGAATAATGGAGGGCTTTATACACAGATGACGAAGAGAGGAATTTTCTTTGAGCTTGTTTGCAATTTACTTTCAAATGCCATGTGTTGCAGATGTGCGAGAGGTGTAACAGGCATACAGAAAGCACCAAGCGGTTGTCCATCCAGAGGTTCCCCCACATTATTGTGATACGTATCCTCAACCGTACTTCTTATGAATTAACCTGCTTGCTTATGTGAATGACATGACTATGACACTTAACACGCTCAATTAGATCTGAACCGTTTCACGACATCACGGTTGTCGATCAGTAAAAGCACAACCTACGTGTCCTTCCCACTCACCAACCTTGACCTTGGGCCCTACGGACCTATTGACTGTGGTAAGACTTCCGTTTATGCGTAGGTGAGCTGTGTGTGTCACTGTCGTTCAAAAGAAAGAAAAGTACACAAAAATGTTGGCTGTCTGTAAAATATGGGACAGTCCAACAGATTTTTTTTTTTGTAATGTATCTATTAGAATTTTAAAGAATCATCCTTGTGTCTCTGTATGTCCCTAAAGGAGCAGTGTTGTATGATTTATATGCAATATGTAACCACGTGGGGACTGTCAACATGGGTCACTACACAGCCTGTTGTTCTGATGAGAATGGATGGTGTTTCTACAATGACTCCAGGTGAGACTGCAAAACATTTTGTTCTATGCAATGTTTTACCTATTTACAGAGCCGAAATGCATTTTTACTTATCATTACTACCATGCATTAACCTGTATTACTGCACGTTTTATCCCAAAACTGGAGCAGCTTCTTTCTCATGATTTATCACTGTCCACCCACAGTGTGTCAGCGATTTCTGAGACGCAGCTTCAGACCAATCAAGCCTACGTGTTATTCTATCAGCGCAGTAACAACGTCCTCACTACAAGGAAATAGACCCCTGAAAGCCAGTCAGAGACATTTTTATAGTCAGAGACATTTGAGAGTAGGGGATAAAACAGCTGATTTTCCTTCAGGGTATTTATGCCCAAACTGTGAGGCCTACATGTGAACATTGAAGCGCTCATGATTGACAAGATTCATCCTGGATAAGATCAAGTACCTCTGCTCAAGATCTCAAGGACATGAAACGATCATACGATCATGGCATTTCCATTCATCTATTATCTGAACCGTATTATCCTCATGAGGGTTACGTGCGTGCTGGCAGTAGGCAGGGTACACCCTGAACCGTTTGTCAGCCAATTGAAAGTGTCCAAAATGGAACACGTGTCAAGTCTTATTCAGGCGAATCATCATAATCCACATGCTCAATTCAAAACTATCGATTCTGCACTTCAGACCCGTCAGCCTATTTGCATATACCATCCCCTAAAATGTGCAATAGATTTTTGCAGTTTTTCACTGACAAGATACATACAGCTAGCGCTCCTGTTGCAAATGCCAGATTTGACCCCTCTGTCCACATTCTTTGTTCTACGGTGTGGGATTCCTTTGAAGCGGTTTCTTTCACTTTTTTGGAGGATGTGATTTGCCAAATTAAGCCGTCCGGCTCCCCTTATGACGCTATTCCTTCTCAATTCTATAAGGTTTTCCTCAGTATTGGTCAATTGGTTTCAGCAGTTTGTCTTCTGATGTAGTCCTCCAACATTTTAAACATGCTGTAGTGCAATACCTGCTGAAGAAACCTGGCCTTGATCAAGATGGGATGACTAATTTTAGACCAAGTTCCACGCTGCCTTTTATTTCTAAAATTCTGGAAAAAGTGGTACACACAGTAAAACTCTTGGATAAGCACACTGTCATGGAGATTTTCCAGTCAGGTTTCAAGATGATGCATAGCCTCGGTTGCTCTGAGTCCCGTACTGCCCCTCTGTTGTATGGTGTTCACAGTGTTCTATTTTGGGGCCCTCGCTCTTTTCCCTGTACTTGCTGGCTTTAGGTTACATCCAAAGAAAACATGGTATTCCCTTCCACTGCTATTTGGATGACAGACAGATGTCCTGCTGAGCAAAAAGAATGTGTTGTCCTTCAGACCACTTTTGTCCTGTCTAGAGGAAATTAAAGCGTGGATGTCACTGAATTTCTTAAATTTCAATGAAAAGAAAACAGAGGTTACGGGGTTTAGTCCCTTGTACATCCCACCCTGCTGACCTGAGCCCCCTAGAGTCTTATACAAAGCCAACTGTCTTGGACTTCGGTTTTAAATTGGAGCAGCAAATAGGTGATGTTGTTGAATCCAGCATCTTTCATTTTAGGCAGATGGCAAAGGTGAAGCCAGCAGCAGTTAGAAAAGGTGATCCTTCATCACATCTTGGTTACATGATTGTAATGCACTTTTTTGGAATCAGGCAGTCCTCCCTCAAGAGTTTCCATTTGGTCCAAAGTGCTGTTGCTCACCTCCTAACTGGAGCTTCTAAGACGGAGCGCATAACCCCAACTCTGGCTTTCCTTCACTGGCTCCCAGTGCATGTTAGACTCCATTTTAAGATCATTGTATTTGTTTGCAAATCTTTATATTGTCTCAACCCATCTTACCTCTCTGAGCTCTTCCACCCCTACGCACTTGCCTGATGCCTCAGGTCTGCGGACCAGATGCTGCTGGAGGTGCCGATGACTAGATGCAACCTCAGAGAGGATCGAGCCTTTTCTGTTGCCACTCCTTTCCCCTGGAATAACCTGCCATTAAATGTTTGGCTATCCCCCTCCGTGTCCATTTTAAAAACTCAGTTGAAGACACATCTTTATTCCTTGACTTTCAGCCCAACAAGAGACTGACAATGTTCTGTTGATCTCTGGCATCTTTTGTATATTTGTTAGTATCATTAATTTGTGAGTTAATTTACGGGTTTCAACTTATTTTGTTGTTGTATTATTGTTATTTTATGTTACTTGTAAAGTGCTTTGTTACAGCTGCAGCTTTTGTGAAATGCACTGCATAAATAATGTTGTGTTGTATTGTATTGTATTGTATGAGAACTCAACACAGGAAGACCGGGGCCCAGAATCAAACCCATGACCTCTGCACTGTGAAGCAGACATACTAACCAGTAGACCACTCCTGCCCAATCCTGACATAATATTATATTATTTTGTTTCCAATCTTTGTGCCACCATTTTGTGGAATGGGGAATGAATAGTATGGGATCAAGAGTTTCTGCCAAAACTCGACGCAGAAAGGATAGAGATTCAAAGCATGATCTTTTTGATTGTGACTTTTCACATGCAAACCTGGACAAAAATAGTTTTGAACATGTTTTTTTACAAATGGCACAATATTGATGTTTTATGTTGAGAGGGAAGACATTTCATCTGTACTGTATGTTACACATACGTACAGCACATTTGACAATAAAGTTGTATTCAATTCAATTATTTTGGTGACCAAATAAATTGTCGTAGCCTTGTGTTTGACTGTTTGTCATATCTGCTTCACAGTTCTGAGGTCGAGGGTTCAAATCTGAGCTCCGCTTACCTCTTGAGTTTCTATGTTCTCCCTGTGCTTGTGTGGATTTTCTCAAAGGTACTCTGGTTATTCCGACATCCCTGTAAGGTTCATTGAAGACTGTTAATTGTGTATACATGCTCAGCAAATGGCTAATGACCACTTGTGGGTGCTCCGTCTCTCGCGCAATGTCTGCTGGGATAGAATTCCAATTCACCCACAACTCTTATGAGGACAAGCGGCATTGTAGATAGACTTTCACTATAACACCTGTATTCACATGAATTGATTCATTTTCTATCATTTATCCCTGAAACTTATCCAACCAACCACCGTACTTTGCATTCTTCGTCTCGTTTCGGCACTATGTAGTCCTTCTACATAGTTTCTAACAGTGTTCAGGCTGAGAGGCCACCTTACTGAAATGCCTTGTGTCACAGGCCACATTCATGAGACGTGTGGCAGGAACAAAACGGTAACAACAAAACATGCAGTTAGATGCAAGAATTTTAAAGTGTTATGTTAGTGTATTTGAGTGACATTTTTGCCATGTTCATGAAAAGTGTGCTTCCAATAATAATAATCATCATCATCATCATAATAATAAGGGCCGCATGATTGTCCACTGGTTAGCATGTCCGCCTCACGGTGCAGAGTTTATGGGTTCGATTCCGGCTCTGGCATTCCTGTGTGAAGTTTGCATGTTCTCCACGTGCCTGCGTGGGTTTTCTCCAAGTACTTCGGTTTCTTCCCACATTACAAAAACACGCATGGTAGTTTAACTGAACATTCTAAATTGTCCGTAGGTGTAATAATAATAATTATGACTATGATGATTGATGATGCCCGTTAACATTACAGCTGCATTAAGTCATGGCGTGATAAAATGATACACGCTACCCACGAGGATTTAAATTTGAGTATAATCTACATGGTTTGACAGTCATAATTCCCCTTGAGGGAAAGTATAATTAACTACAGTAGAAAAAAATCCCCCGAAAACTTCGGACAACCTTCTTCCTGAAAAGTGACGTATTACGCGCATGCGCTTGAATGATGGGCGGAGTCAACGATTCGGTCAGGAAGAAGAGGAAAGGCGGACGCAGAAACATCAAGCGGTAACTCTTTCCAGCGACAGCTTTCAAACTTTACACGAGTCTCTTGTATTGACCACAAGTGCAACGACGAGGTTTCGTTCCATGTTTACCACATGTCAGAACGCATCCGATGAATTCCGAATATGTGATACATCTACCATCGAAGCATTAGCCTCACTGCTTGCTAACGTTAGCGGGATTATAACAGGCCCAGGCTACAGTACACTTCAAGAAAGGGACGCCGTACGGAAATACTTAGAATTCTGCGTCTACTCCTCTCCGTGAGCCTCTTGGTTGTCGAAGAAACCGTCCTTGTGAAACCGAAAGTCGCTTTGGCACCCCCGGCCAATAAAAAAAGTGGTCCGAAGTTGTCTGTCAACACAACAGATGGTTTTCGGTTGGAAATTGTACGACGGTGGCCTTGTATTTTTCAAAACATTGTCTTTTGCGTGATAATAGCTATGAGGATCACACTGTGGTTTGGCCATATACCATGATTACAGACGCGGAAGATGTTTTTGGGACGTTTAGCTTCCGTCACACACTGGCCAACATATTAACCGCACCTGCGCGATGTGACTGTCCAATTTTCAAGCAGTGTAATTATTCTACCATGACAACAACAATAACATCAAAACATAATTTTGACGAACCACTTTTCTGCTATGTCCAATTACATTGCATCATGTAGTACTGCGCGCACTTTCTCATACTTTACTGCAGTGCTCCATATAACAGCGCTTAAAGGAGGATTGAAACTGACAACAACAACAAAAACCCGCACCTAACAGTGTTGTAAAATTCTTCCCGTAGATGGCTGCTATCAGGAAAAAGTTGGTCATAGTTGGAGATGGAGCATGTGGAAAGACCTGTCTGCTCATTGTGTTCAGTAAGGACCAGTTCCCAGAGGTCTATGTCCCCACAGTGTTTGAAAACTATGTGGCTGACATTGAAGTGGATGGCAAACAGGTGAGACATTGACTTTAATATCTGGAGCACCAAATATATACTGTATTTTGATAGGATGAAAAAAAAATTAGTTCGGGGTAGCACATCTGCCACACAGTTCTAAGGTTCAGCATTTGAACAGATACTGCGGCTTAGCTAGGAGGGTTTTTTTTCCAGTTCCAAATTTGTTAATACTTGCAAGGTAATTGACGGCCCTATATTGTCCACATGTGTGTCTGAAGGGTTGTTTATGTATGCGCCCTACAATTAACTGACCAACAGTCCAAAGCTCTACCTCCCGCCCAATGTTGGCTAGAATAGGCTCCAGCTCACTTGGCTCTCTCGTGAAGACGAGGCAACCAAAAATGTACAGATTGATAGCCTACATATTTTACCCACCCCCCAGACTGTTCCTATCCCCCCCATTCTCCCTTGCAGACTCACTAGTAAATAACTCTTGCTTAACATTCCTGGTAAATTGTCGCATTAGAGGTCTAACAGTGGAGTTTAGGTTCATTTGCTTGTCTCTTTGTCCCTCACAGACATTTCCATGTCCAAAGTGCATGTTCACGAAGGCAAAGCAGGTTGTCCCAGCAGTAAAATCAGATGCATGGTGGCATCAGTCTTGGATTTAAACTTCACACTGTGGTCGCTGCTTGCGGTGCTCAGACTCTGTTGTAATTTTGTTACTACTTTGGAAGCTGTCAAATTTCCAGATGGAGGAGTTCAATGCCCCCATCTTGCAGTGGATTCTTTGAGTACATTGTTTAAGGAAAAGCAATGTTGTGCATCGTTCTGCAACTAATTTTCATGAGTGACAACTGGCCTTTAATTTTGATGCAAATAGAAATTTAAATTGCAGGGCAACCTTTTTGCAACATAGCAGATGTAACAGCCCAACAAATGAGCTTTCAACACAAAAATGAGATGAGATGCAGCTGTCCACAGTTAAGCCTTACCAAAATTGTAGATACAATATATTTAATCATATTTTCGTTCATACTAATGCATCATTATAATTTCATTTTTTCCCGAGGCAAAAATGTTAAGCGTGTAGAGTCCCTGTTACCGAAATTGGCCAAAGTCATTGCCAAGAGGCTCTTGAATATCCACTCTCTTGCCTTAATTTATGGGCCGTTTCTCTTCTTTTAGTAAGATCATAATACGGCAAACGGAGCAAGCCGCTTCTTCGTTGAATATTACACCATTTGTTTGTAGTTTAAGTAAAAATAGAAAGTAGAAGAACCTCAAAATGTATCCCAATAAGAACAACATGCAGTTTTCCCCTTGCAGCGAACTAGTCATGTGTGGGAGGGTCAGTCGGTGACCATATTCTTTTTTTTGCGATTGTCCAGTTCAGTTGTGTTTGGCCCTGTTGTTTGGCATTCAGTGGGCTGTAGATTTGAAAAATACAAGTGTGCTTTTCCATCATTCCAGAAGTTTGATTAGCTGTACCTCTCAAAAACGGTGTCCCAACTTCGTAGCCTGCATGTTTCACCCTTTTCAGGCAGGTTTGTGGACCAAGTAATGTCATGTGGCCTTCAAATTCGGCCTTAGGAGCGCCTGACCGAAGAATTTGGACGCAACCTCTGTTTTCAGATGTTCATCTTCTTTCATTTTCATTTCAGGTAGAACTAGCACTTTGGGATACAGCGGGGCAAGAAGATTACGACCGACTGAGGCCTCTCTCCTACCCTGACACAGATGTTATTCTCATGTGTTTCTCTGTCGACAGTCCGGACAGTTTAGGTACTACTGTTTGTTCAACACTTGCATCCTGATCCATCACCAGATTCTTATAACGTAAATGGCTGATGGCTGTTCATTTCCCGGCAGAGAACATTCCAGAAAAGTGGACACCAGAAGTGAAGCATTTCTGCCCGAATGTTCCCATTATCCTTGTGGGTAATAAAAAAGATCTGCGCAATGACGAGCACACCAGACGGGAGCTTGCGAAAATGAAACAGGTGAAGGATTATTGTTATTATTATTATTATTATTATTTTGTATTTATTTTGGAGTAGTGGTTATTGTCGACATCATCTTTTACAGGAGCCAGTTAGATGTGACGATGGCAAGGAAATGGCAAACCGCATCAGTGCCTGCGGCTACCAGGAGTGCTCTGCCAAAACCAAAGATGGTGTGCGGGAAGTCTTTGAGATGGCAACTCGAGCCGCGTTGCAGGCCAAGAAACGTGGCAAGAAGTCCATCTGCCTTCTGCTATAGGCAGTGGCACAACGGAAAGTCACCCTTTAAGTGCGGATGCAGGGCTTGCATTGAGAATTTGATGTTGGGGAGGGCCCAAAAAAACTTGTTCGGACACAATTTCTGATCGCACATCAGCAAGCTTAGGTAGATTAAATGTAAATTGATAGACCTTGAAGCTTTTGTCCCTGGCCTGTATATACCTTTGAAAGGTCAGATGACCGATGGGGAGGGAGGGATGGCTTAAGTACATTAATCGAGGGGTTAAAATGTGCCATAATAGGAATGAAGACAGAAAAAGGTCTTAATGGTCAAATAAGTGATATACAAAAGGTTTTGAGTAAAGACCGTGCCCAAGTGTTTTTAATGATAGTGTCACCTCCACATAGTGCCTTGAGAGCAGCAGTAGGCCCGCGTAAGCTCAGAGGAAAACGTTTTACTACTTGGATGAGGTGCCATTTCTCATTTGTAGTGTAGTGTTTTATCTCTGTTGTTGTTTGCCTATGTTCTGACTCGGGCGCTATGCAGGGGATGCCTATACCAGATTGTATGAGAGAGACCCCCGCCCCCACCTATTCCCCTAAAAACATGACTATACAGTAGTGTATTGAGTGTGTGGCAAATATGGTGCTTCATTTTCTCCAGTGCAGGTCTGCATGCAGTGAATGTGTGTGCATTGTTCTGTTGTCTATGACATACGAGTGCATGGAAAGGTATTCTGTGACACTGACCGAAACCCCTTATTTCCATGCCAAAGTTACTCCTGAAAGCCATATTTTGTGGCTGCAGCCGGTAAAGGAATTAACAGCCTCTCAAGAGGGATATTCAAACCTCTATGTGATGAACGACCATATGTAAGTGGAGGTGCAATCATGTTAAGGAGCTTGTGAATTTTAGGACCTTTGTGTGTGCGCACACTTAAGATTTGATTGTTTTAATCAGTGGTTAAAATCATGAGTGGTGTGGTTGATAAATCGAATATAATTTCTAATACATCCGTTTATTACAATAAATGTCAAGATGTACTGTATGTCTCGCAAGGCCTTGTAAGGACATTTTAAAGATGCGTTTACTTTTGACTATCAGAATTCCGTGATTGTCACTCTTCTTTTTAGACGTTTTAATATTAACTCTTATTTTCTTTGTTTTATTTCTCAATTAATCGTGCTACTATATGTTTAGCTCATACCCGATAAGCATAGTGTCATTTAATTCATTGAAGGGGTCAAGCTTGGGGTGCGATGTTTTGGAAGGGTGGGTTATCAGATATTTGTCATTTGTTTTTGAACTGTGACTGCTTGGAATATTTTGTTTCCTCAAATAAAGCTGGTATTGGGGTTTTCTGTTTGATGTGCATGCTCTCTTTAAAAGTAATCCATGGAAATTTGGCATTTTTACAGCTTGTATTCTAATAGTTGGGTCTCCGGTGGGGTGGTTCGGTGGACCAGTGGTTAGCGCGTTGACCAGTGGTTAGCGCGTTGACCTCACAGTGCAGAGGTACCGGGTTCAATTCCAGCTCCGGCTTCCCTGTGTGGAGTTTGATGTTCTCCCCTGTGTGGGTTTTCTCCGGCTACTCTGGTTTCCTCCCACATTCCAAAAACATACATAGTACAATTTAGAGTGTTCAATCAGCCTACCATGTTCAATCAGCGTGGTAGGCTGATTGAACACTCTAAATTGTACCTAGGTGTGTGCGCAGATAGTTGTTGGTCTCTGTGTGCCCTGCAATTGGGTGTCCCCCGCCTACTGCCCAAAGACAGCTGGGACCCTTGTGAGGATAAGCGGATCAGAAAATACTGTCGATGGATAGGTGTCTGGTGGGCTTTCCCACCCATCTCATGTGAAATCCCACAACCAAGTAGATCTTTCCTGAATTGTCTTTTGATAAGCAGCCACTGATGTTGCAAGTTACTTTTTGGATTTTTAGGTAAAGCTCACTAGAAAGAGTGAGTCGTGGCAAATTTGGCAACTGGACCGCACAGTTTCTTTAAAAGATCAGAGTGGGCTGAGCAGTGGCATAGTTGCATTGAAAAGGACCATCACAGTCCGATTTCTCATGTTGTCAAGACTCGTACCGTTTTAAATTTTGATTTGTATAATATTTCTAGAGAGATCAATTTGACAGTTCCCCGCTATATTAGTTTTATCTAGTCCAAATTCCAAGTTGATTTTAATTGTGTTAGAAAGTTTGATGTGTACATCGCCATCATCCTTTAGTAGCCCTCGCTATACAGCACGCGACTGTACAGTACTATGTCCCTGCGGTGATTGGCTTTCACATCATATTTGCCCTCTTGTCGTCCAATTACCGTCCACTTTAGTGTAGCTGCTGTCCAATCACAGGCTGGAGTGGGGCGTTGTTCCGTCCCACTGAAATATTACCTCACTGTGGCCATTTTCTAGCGTTTGCTCGAAATAAAAACATTCAATTTAATTAGAGCGCTGACGTGTTAATTTAGTGAGCGTCGGCTTTATAAAAAGTTGGTAAGTCTTTCAAAAAATTTCATCTTTCTGTTGCCATGTCTGCGACGACTGACACCATCGAGAACAACTTGCTAGCATGTTTCACAGTAGTTAGCATGTCGGCTAAAAGATGACCGCCATACGTCATTGTTGAATATTTCTTGAAAGGTTTTGTGCTTATATTATGAGTACGTCTTCAGCATTCCTCACTATGGTGTAGAGTTGCACCCTCGCATGGCAGTCTTTGTTCATAAATGCACCAGCTAACCCGGTGACAACATATTAGACGTGAGGTTACCTGAGTACACGCCTGACGTAGTACTATGTCGGTTGGTTTAAAATCGATTCCAGCGGTACAAGTATTACAGTATATTGCTGTGACAAATATTAAGAAAGTTACCACTCTATAAAACTGTTTAAATGCGCCAATTTCTTGCCTTCGTATCAATGCAAAACAAAAAGTAGGAATTGATATTTTAGGTGACATTTTTCTTCTATTCCAATTCCACACATGAACTATTTCATGCACCCTGTAACCTGAAAACATGATGTCCACTGTAGTAACCGCGGTCCCTGAAAGGGTTGATAACCCTCTTCACGTCGGCATCATCGGAAAGCACAGACAATATTTAAGAAAGTCGTGGGTCAGGTTTCAAAAGAAATGTACAAAACATGGTACAAACATGTACAGTTTCCCGACGATGGTTAGGTGATGAGTGGAGTATTTTGGCACTCATACATGCAAGGAAAAAAAAATTAACTGTTGAGAAAGAGTCGGCCCGGTAGCCCAGTGGTTAGCACGTTGGCTTCACAGTGCAGAGGAACCGGGTTCGATTCCAGCTCCGGCCTCCCTGTGTGGAGTTTGCATGTTCTCCCCGGGCCTGCGTGGGTTTTCTCCGGGTGCTCCGGTTTCCTCCCACATTCCAAAAACATGCATGGCAGGCTGATTGGTCACTCTAAAATTGTCCCTAGGTGTGAGTGTGAGCGTGGAGGGTTGTTTGTCTCTGTGTGCCCTGCGATTGGCTGGCAACTGATTCAGGGTGTCCCCCGCCTACTGCCCGAAGAGAGCTGGGATAGGCTCCAGCACCCCCCGCGACCCTTGTGAGGATCAAGCGGTTCGGAAAATGGATGGATGGATGTTGAGAAAGAACAAGCACTCTAAGCTGATGAAGTACATTATGAAGGATACAAATAGCACCGTTAAGGCAATTGTTTGACGGAGTTTGATAGAACTCATGAAATGAGCATTGGAAGCAAAGTTAAATACCAACCAACATGATAGGTTACAGTTACATCAAGGGGGGCAAAAATTGTGTATTTGGATTAACCAATTAACATGAAATGTTCAGAATCACAGCAAAATATGGACTAAAGATGTGCTTATAGATTTGAATTATATTCACCTCAATGTTTTTGAGGGGGGGTTGTCGACTATAAATCTAGGAAATGTCAGAGTATTGCAAGACGTGTTTTTCTCTTTAAAAAATTGTAGATTGTGATTACTACTACTAATAATAATAATTCATTTTATTTAAGAGCGCCTTTCATGTCACCCAAGGACACTGTACAGACAAAGAGGAAATGCAGTATAAAAAATAAATAAGAGAAATATTAAATAAAAACACAAGACATGGGAAGTGGAATAAATGAGATATTGTAGGCAGTCCTGAACAGGTGTGTTTTTAAACGGGACTTGAAAGAGGTGTGCAGTTTTGGAGGTCCGGAGGTAGACTGTTCCATAGCTTAGGAGCAGCCCGACTAAAGGCTCTGGCTCCCATGGTGCTCAGACGGGCAGGGGGGACTGACAGTCGGAGGGAGGATGAGGATCTGAGGGAGCGAGTGGGGGTATACACCTGCGGGAGGTCGGACAGGTAGGGAGGGGCCAGGTTGTGGATGGCCAAGTATGCATATAGGAGCAGTTTGTAGTTGATGCGGTAGTGGACAGGGAGCCAGTGGAGCTGCTGAAGGACAGGGGTGATGTGCTGGTGGGAGGGTGTTTTTGTGATGATGCGGGCAGAGGCGTTTTGGACCAGCTGGATTTTATGGACTTTTGAGGTAGGCCGAAGAGGTTAACTAGGACATGTTTTCTACATTATTAGCAGTGGTTTATTTTGGTAAGGTGAATAACATAAACCAGTTGTTCCATTACCACTCAAAATCCGCTACCATGATTGTGGACCTGAGTGAAGATTGGTGATTGAGAGTCAGTGGCAGATACACAAATACCTACTGTATACAATGTGCACTAATAACTACTTTAATTACTGTTACTGATACTGTAATTAATCGGTGAATTAGATTTCTTTTTTTAATTTCTTCATTTCCACCCCTTTATTAAAAAGGAGGACACTATTCCAAAATAATTATGATTCATCCAACATGTCAGGAGACATGCAAAAATGGTGACCATTGTTCTTGACATTTTTTTGCAGACGTTTTATTCGATTAAACACAAACCCCTAGCCTGCTGTCTTGCTGCAATGTTAACATATTCAAGGCTTGCCTCACATTCAAAACCAGTCAAATGTTGTCACACCTTTAGATTATTCATGCTGATGAACAAAGACAGAGACTAGCCTAAGTGGATACAGGATGGATACTGAGCTCACGTGAGTTATCCTTTCTCCTGCATTTTTGCTAGTGATTGAAGGTAGCTGTCAACCAAGTCTTCCCTAGTGTCATCTGTGTTCAGCAGGGGTGGGCGAGGTGATCGCATGGGGCGATATGGGTGCAGCCATGATGACCGCAACTTTCAGGACATGGACTACCGTGGTATTGGCCAAGATGACGAGGCTAAAGAAGCAGAATGTGATGTCCATAAAGATGAGGACAGCCACTATGTCCACAACGAATCATCTCTGGGCTCCTCCGAAGTCTTGCCAGGTCACCTCCAAGATCACCAAGGGTTTCATCAGAGAGGGGACGGTGCTCAGGAGGCTAAAGGGCTCCTGTGGCCTCCTTGCTCTCAGTCCTCAACTGATGGATTTGATGAGGCGAGGTACAAGAGAGATTTTGAACGGCTACGGACTGGTTCAGAGGGAAGGGGAAAGAGGAAACCTGGCAGAAACATTTCCGAGACCACGACCCTACATTTAGGCAGTGGTGAAGGAAACTGGGGTCACCAAGGTGGTGCCTGTTCTGAACAGATGGAGCCCAACTTCACCAGGCAGCAAGAGGAGGGCAGATTCTCTCACCGAGCAGGAATGAAACGTGTAAGATGGAACACAATTGTAACTTCTAACTGCCCACTCTCATTTGCCAATTTGTCATGGGTAATCCAGATGTTTCCAGCTGAGCCAGAGGAGCAAGGCCGGAGTAGTTGTGAGCCAGACCTGTTTCATGAGGAGTTGGAGCAAAGGGACCAGGATTACCGTGTTGATCTGGACTACAATCAGAGGCCCAGCAACATTGTAATGCTTCGAATGCTGCCACCCAACGCCACTGCCAATGAGGTGTGTGTGTGTGTGTGTGTGTGTGTGTGTGTGTGTGTGTGTGTGTGTGTGTGTGTGTGTGTGTGTGTGTGTGTGTGTGTGTGTGTGTGTGTGTGTGTGTGTGCGCGCGCGCGCGCGGGGATGTATCTTGCTGGGCTCATTTTGTTTTCCGTTCATGGTGATGTCATGAATGTGTCGACAGATCTGGGCAACACTTCAAGAGCAGGGGATCCAGCCAAAAGAGGTTCGACTCATGAGGAACAAATCCTCAGGTGAGAAGAATTGCCTGTTCTCCTCTTCAGGGTTTTTTTTTTTTTAATGACACTGGTCAACAACTTTTTACCGCTACTGATGAAAGTAAACTTTTTAAAATGAATTTCATGCTCTGATTCTAAGTCTACCCTCGTTTTTCTCAAGCACAACAGGCTGTCTCCATAATAATAACAATAATAATAGTATCTAACATAGTAATGTCCATAAATTAAGGGTAAATTTCAGCAACAAATTTGCACTGTGCAATCTTTTATCGGTCACATTTAAAAAGAAATGAAAATATTGAACAAAATCTGATGTGCCAGGAAAAAAATAGACATTTTATTTCAAATTTGCATCAAAAATACGTTTAGGGATAAACAAAGACATCTTTGATTAAAATTTGCTGTTGACCAGTGTAATGATCCCACTTGGTACCACGAGGATCCTTTGCTAGCCATTTCATTTTATTATCAAGACACTTTCTAAACTTAGGGTTTACATTTTTTTTATTTATTATTTTTTTATTATAACATTGCGCATCAAACATATCCTTGTATTCCTTGTTTTCAATGCAGGAAAAACACAAGCACACCACAACGCTGATTTTTAAGCATACAGTACATTCACCAGACCCGTAATTAGGGAACCTTTCCAACTTAATCAAATCCCAAAAGAGGTCAATAAAGAAATACGCATTTTAAAAATCTCGTGCCATTCATCGTGCTATCTCTGTGTGAGGATGCTCACGAGCCTCCTGGACGACTTGACAAAAGCTAGCTGTTGAACCATGTCACCGTGTTTAGGTTCTGCAACTACTGTGGTAGTATTGTGAGCGTAACATATATCACACCAAAAAAAGGTATCCATAACTTGTTACCTTGTGAATCAGATTAAGCCGCACACAACTTTTCTACCTTTTCCCACGCTTTCTGATTACCAGCATTTCAGTGGCCGCTGTGCTTTATTAGCCGCGGGTCTCCATGTTATAACCTGAGACTTTTGCAAAGAAAGAGCTCAGGGGATATTGTAAAACTCTTAATTGCCCTAAACAACGACTGATAAACGCTTTTTTCCAAACAATGCTGAACATGGCTGGTTTTACAGTTGCGTCACGAAAAAGTCATTATGATCGTAAAGCCCTCTTTTATTACGGGTCGAAATAGAACAGCGCCCACCCCCTTTCTTTGTTGCACACTTCCTCAGTCTCTCTTGTAATACAAGGCTACCTCACCAACGATCTTTTGCAGTCCTCTTCATCATGCTGCAGTCAGTTTTTCGAAGCCCGCTGGTAAAAAAAAGTGGATTTTATTGACACTGCTCCACACTATCAGCATCCACTTGCAAATTTAAGCAATAATAGTTGATCTTGCAAACATTAGAGTTAGTGACGGTGGCGCAGTGGTGCCCTGATGGAGTCAGGAACTTGTACTCTTTTGAAGCGAACCTGCTGGTTCTGTTTCATCAAGATAATTCTCGGCAAACGCTTTTTTTTTCTTTACAGGCTTTTTTGAACATCTGAAATTATAAAAACACAGACGATAAAGGGACAACGTTATTTACACTCACAGTTGATATTACGCAAATGACTGATATGAAGATTGATTGGTCAACTCTGCCATGTTGGGTAATTGCATTGGTGAGTTGTGAAGAGAGCTTGTTCGGGAAAATTAACCGTGTCACATTTAAAGCCGCAGGGTAAAGCCAGGGGAAAAAAGTAGCGCCTTATAGTCTAAAAATAACAATACCTGCTTTTGTTAAGATAAACCATTTTTTCTTTGTTTGATGATTTGGCTAATCCGGGAAGGTAACAATACCAGAACCGCAGCGGGCCATTCACAAGAGTTTCTTCCCCCCCCCCCCCCCCCCCCAAGTTTCTGCACTCTGAAACTTAGTGATATGTGTGTGTCACCTGTGTTGGCACGTGGGTCAGACTTAAAGTGAGGAGTGGCAAGGAGTCTCCCTCTCACTCCCTCACACACTTTTCGCGAGCCCACGGAGATACTGGACTTAGTGTCCCCCTCACGTTGCAGAGCATCTTATCTCATTCACTCCCAAAGACGTTTTTAAACGTCTTTTCAGACTTGGTCCAGAATTGGCTGGTACTGAATGAGTTAACAGGTGGCTCTCCAACTGACTGTCAAGCCTCTTCATTCCAAGGGAGAGCGGTTGTTTACTTTGTTAGTGCTGCTACAGGGTCTCTCTCTCCTCTGTACACAAAGCACTAACCCCTCACTGCGTTATGTTGTTGTTGTTATTCGGTAACCATGGCGCTGGGCGGTGTCCAGGTCAGAGCCGAGGATTCGCCTTCGTCGAGTTTAATCTCATACAGGAGGCCACCCGCTGGATGGAGACCAACCAGGTCACTCTCCCATACACACATGACACGCACATATATGCAATGGGCAAGACAAATGTACTGTCACATCACGCCAGCTTCACGTTAGATTATGGCATGTCGTTTGCTCACGACGAATCGTTTTGTGTGACAGGTAGGTAATTCTCACGTCGGATTAATACATGGGGAAACCATGTCTGAGACTGTTCTGGGGTAAACTTTCCAAACATTACTTAGTTGGCCCAAAAAAATCTTTGGTTCTTAAAAATCCAGTCTTTAGAATGGGTTTGTGCTGTTGTGTTTAGAGTAATGGCAGTCAGTGAAAAGTGAGTATCGCTCAAAATCCTCTAAACAGCTTTTATTTACATATGCGGAAATGTATTGTGAACACTGCCCATTCTATGCTGAATCCAAACATAAAGGCACAATATTTGAAGTGTACTATCCCTTCAAAGAAAGCGAAGAAAACAGAATATCATTCTGGCTATTCTTTTTATCTTGACAGATGTATTTACTGTATTACCTGGAATAATGCTAATAGAATCTGCATTCTTGTGGCTCATTGAATATGAAGTTATTGTTTGAGAAGTGCGTCACATGGGTGTTGCACCAAGTGAAACAATTTCTAGCAAACGTGAACTGCTATTCCTGCCCAGGACCATTTGACTACATTTCACCTATTTTTGTGGAGCTGGGGGGTCCAAGAAAGAGCTTTGTCACACTAAGTGCGCTATTGGATTCAGGTCCAGGGATTGGGTTGGGCCACTGCAGAACATTCATCTTGTTGGTCTGGAACCAAATTGGTGCCCTTTTTCAAGGGAATTTCCTCAACAAAAGTAAAAAATCTGTGCTGTTAAGACATCAAAGTATGAGAAGCAGCCCAAAGAGCATGCTTCACTCTCTTCAGCGTATCATTTGACAAACTGCCAAAAGATCAGTCATACTCTCTTCTTCCATATGTCCACAAAATGCTCTGCCATTGGCTCTTTTATGTGTTGTTTTTTCCAGTTAGTAGAGTAAATGTTTTAGTTTATAAAGAAAAATGACCAGCCACATTTGAACATTTTTAAATTGGAATATAGAATGCTAAATGGGTTTTTGTTGTAGTTGTTGTTTTTTCTTTTTTTAATGCGGCTGATGTATGGAAAAGCTGTTCTGAAGATTTTGAGCTTTCCTGGCTTTTTGAACACTGCTATTATTCTGATCCTTACAACTGAATAGTACAAAACAAAAATACGACTTCATTCGGATCAGGTGAATAGTGGAGTAAAACACACAAACTGACAGCATCAAACAATCTTTCCTAAAGCTGAAGGTCACCATTCTCTATTGTTCTCTGTCTTTTGGTCAGGTTTCTTTGTCTCCCTCTCTCCCTCTCTGGTCTTCCTCATTCATTCTCTGAGATGAGGCCTTACTCTAATGCGTCTGGCCTAATTCTTGCTCATAATCATCCACTGTTCCCCCCTCCCTCTCTCTCCTTCTTTCAGGGCATGCTGTTGATTCTTGGACAACGAGTGTCGATGCACTACAGCAACCCCAAACCACGAGCCAATGAGGACTGGCTTTGCAACAAGGTTGTGTTTTGTTACCTCGGCATGAATGTATGACAGTGATGGTTCTGGATTTTTTTGTTGTCCTTCTTTTAACAAAAAGGCTTGTAAAAAAATCTCAACAGTGTGGAGTGCAAAACTTTAAAAGGAGGGATAGGTGCTTCAAATGCAGTGCGTCCAAATCAGGTAACAATGAAGCGCTCTCTCTCTGTTGTCTCCAATACAAATTATTGCAACACACGTTAAATGACATTCTCTTCTTCTTTTCAGAAGCTGAGCTGAAGTTGCCCCAGATGCACAAAGATCCACCTGTTGGTCTTCAAAAGGAGGGAGCCCAAGGCTTGCTTCCCCTCCCAGCACCCTTTCATTCCTCCGTTTCTGCCATCCACTCGGGCCAAGTGACACAGCAGGCAGATGTTGCCAACGACAGTAAGTGGCGTGGAACAGAATCGGTTGTCATCAACCAAGTTGTCTGCCCAGCTAGTTCTCCATAGAGGACCAAGAGCAGATGATGTGATTTCTAGTGTTTTTTTTCTATTCATATTCTCACTGTCTTTTTCTCCCCAACACTAGCTCTGATCCTCAGAAACCTCGGACCGCATACAACGGTGGAATCCATTTTGTCTTCTTTGGCCGCATTTGCCACACTGTCACCCTCTAACATTCGCCTCATCAAGGACAAGCACACAAATCTCAACAGGGGCTTTGCATTTCTGCAGCTCTCCACCATTGTGGTAAGCAGCGTTGTAGAGCACCGATGGAAGAAGAAATTTGTGATTGTGTGGTTATGTGATCTTCATCCATTCCAAGTGGTGCCCTGTAGTCACTCACGTCCTCTGGGTTTTGTCATTAGGAGGCATCTCAACTGCTCCAGATCTTGCAGGCTCTCAAGCAGCCTCTTTCTATTGACGGAAAGGTGATTGTGGTGGAATTTGCCAAAGGCTCCAAGCGGTAAGCGCGTGGTCCTGCATGAGGAATACAGTAGTGTGAAATTCAGCGATACCCTTTAAAAATTGCCAACCGAAAATGGAAGCAGGCATGTGAGATTTGGTCTTATCCAGAGATTTTAATTTACAAAAACAGCATTATTGAATACAGTACATAGTCACGAGTGTTGGTGAAAAGAAAACTGCTGTGCTACAAGTAAATTAGGTCCCCAAAATAGAGAGGCTGATATCTCTTTCTTCAGCTGGGATTGACCCTCGTGATGAAAAAATTCTATCGAAAATAGATGGATGGATGCTGACATAGTGTGAAACCATTTTTTCCCTCCCTTGTCAGTGACGTGTTTCTGACGGAAGGCAGTCGAGTGACTGCTGCTACGGTGGCCAGCACTGCTATTGCTGCAGCACAGTGGGCTGTCACACAGGTAACCTGTAGCTGACTTGCCATGCGTGGTAACGCAGATTTTCTTCAGGTTTTTATGCACACGATCTTGGGTGTTTTATTTGGCGTTTTGGACTTTGCTCAAGTTGATGATTGAAAAAAAAAAAATCTTGTAGTCTTTTGTTAAGGAAAAAAAAAGTACAAGCAATTTGCACCTTGTCTGAAAATGACATTCTTCAAGCACGTGTCTGGAAACATACAAATCTTCTGGTTTGACATAAGATAAGAAATCCTTTATTAATCTCGCAATGGAGAAATTCCCAATTCACAGCAGTGTGTTATATAGACTGCACATCCTTAATATGCACACTTACTGTGTTTAAATACTAATACATACACTAGTACTACATCTAGACAGCCTATTTTTTTTTCGTATTGTTGTCCCATTTTTGTGCTTGGTGTTTTTCATCCTCAGAATGCACAAAATGGTTCAGGTGGCGGGCCAGAATATGGTGAGATGTATCAGCAGGGAGCGGCAGTAGCATACAATCAGGAGGGGAACGATTACGCCTTGCTGGATGGCCAACATTTTCAAGTCCAGACAGACTCCAGGGTTGCTTCTTTGCCCAGTGCAGGAGCACCCCTGAGGGTAGCTTACTCAGCAACAGCTACGCCAGGTTACTATCTCATGCTGGGATATTTCACATATGTGTGATGTATGACTGGATACGGTGTGGATTTGTGTATTTATATAATGTACCTGTTTGACATGATGCAGCTTCAGTGATTCCAGGTGAAGCGTTGGCATCCGGGATTGCTGTCGTGCAGCAGCCTCAAACTCAGGCTTCTGCCACTCAGGTACCCTTTTACCCATCTTCCACTGCCATGCATCACATCGCATTCCACCCTGTTCTGTGTGTTGTCCTGAAGGTCGAGATAGTTGGAAAACCACAGCCAGCTACTTCCAGCCAACCTGCAACACCCGGCACTGGACATGAGCTCGGGCAATATCGTATGTGCTACCTAATCGACTTTGTTTATCTTTATTTTATGTATTGATGTTGGTTCTTTTCTTCTTTTTTATTTTATTTTATACTTTAGCTGTGCCAGATGTAACCACATACCAATATGATGAAAGCTCAGGCTACTATTACGACCCACTGACAGGACTCTATTATGACCCAAACTCCCAGGTAAAAACTATGTCAACTGAACAAATATGTGAGCTGGATATTCAGTAAATCAAGTTGAGTAATATTGCGACCCACTTATTACAATTCATGACTCTTTTTACAGTACTATTACAACCCTCACACTCAGCAGTTCATGTACTGGGAGGGCGAGAAGCACACATACATTCCTGCAGCTTCCGGACAGTCAAACACAGAAGGTGATTGTGCAGCCCCCGCAGACTCAGTGTTAGCTAACCTTGGCAGCAAGGAGAAAAAAGATAAGCCCAAGAGTAAAACAGCTCAACAGGTACATTTTTACACAAAAATGAATTCACGTCATGACTTTTTCTGTTTTGTGAATAATTAGTTTGACAATGCACATGATTGTCACCCGTGTTAAAAAAAAGAAGAGCTTGACTGCATGCCACTAAATGTATTCCCCATCTTGGGCCCGTGTTAATAGATTGCCAAAGATATGGAGCGCTGGGCCAAGACTCTCAACCGACACAAGGAAAACATGCGCTCTGCCTCTTCTTCCACTGCAGCCGGTTCCACAGATCGCAGAGAATCTGCCAGCGCTGATGCAGGTTATGCTGTTCTGGAGAAAAAGGTGTTGCATGCTTACACATACCTCATATGCTGAACCAAGCCTTAAAATAAGTATTATACCTCAGTAGAGCTAATGTAGAAAATACTTGGTAGGTTGAAAGAAGAAAAAAAAAAGTGGGGGGTGGTGAGAGTTGCAGGTCCCATTGAATGTTTTCCTCTCTCCCCCAGGGGGCGCTGTCAGAACGGCCTCAAATGTTTCTGGACCAACTCAGGCAAACAGACGTATGTTGTGTGTGCCATTTCTCTGTTAGATTTCAACTTGAAGCAGATTCATCCCAGTCTGTTTTCCCCCCCCCCCCCCCATATAGTCCTCCCCTCCTCAGCACTTGGGTCTTGTTCCAGCCTACAGTGGAGAAAGTGACAGCGAAGACGAAGGAGGCGAGAAGGATGAAAAGGAAGGGAGGATGACTGACTGGGTGAAACTGGCCTGTCTTCTGTGTAGGAGGCAGTTTCCCAGCAAAGAGGCCCTGATTAGGCACCAGCAGCTCTCTGAACTACATAAGGTGTGTTTTCTGCCATGCTACTACAAAGACAATTATTGTCCAGTTGCAAGCCTGGCCATGATCTGAATTCAATTAATCTCTCAAGGCATCACTGCATATAATTAGGTCTCATAAAAAAATAAAAGGTGTTTAGGATTGTATCATTGCAATCATTTTTTTAACTCGCTTTTTTTTTTCTTTAGCAAAATTTGGAGCAAAGAAGAATGCAAGAAGTTGCCGGAAAAGAGGTTAGTCAAACAGCAACACCACCAGCATCTTACATGTGGCAACATAGACTCAACTCATTGTTATTCCCAGATTGTATTGATGCCAGAGAGTTTTTTTTTTTTTTTTAATATACAGAAACAAACAGATGGACTCCAAGCTCCAGCTTCCAAGAAGAGCAAGTTAAGTGCCATGTAAGAAGACTTTTTTTCCCCCACTCATTTTGTGATGTTTCAATTTTTTCACAGGAAAGTCCTGATTCAATGCAAGAAATTGCACAAAAGGCCATATTTTTTAATCAGCTTATCTATTATTCAATACCCATATGATGCTGCTATTTGAATATTGCTATTTACAACTTTACCTGTCTTTTGACTCTGCCTCTCTCTTTAGTGATGGGATCACAGGCTCAAGCCTTGGCGCCCGAATGCTCCAAGGAGGTGTGAAAAAAGGACTTTTGTTGCGCAATATCCAAATGCAGTGAGCTGTGATGCTGCAATGTGGATTTTGTCCCCGATGCGAAATGGACAAATACTTTACCCTTCACTGATAATATCACCTGTCCATAACATATTTGGCTACCTTCACTTTTGCATCTTTTAACTGGTCCAGCAGAGGATGACAGAACATTCATTGGATCAGAATATCACCCCATGCGCCCTGACGATGCCAAGTCCTGCCTGTTTGACAAACAAGGTTGCTCTCATCGCAGTGAATAACATTTTCTAATGACAGTCTATGCACCATTGATTTTTTTTCTTTTTTTCTTTATTTAAAGGGGAAGTCAACCCAAGACATTTATCAACAATAACATGTTCTATGCACCCCCACTCGTCTCAACTCCGTATTCTGATTAATGTTGCGTTTCTAGAATATTAATTAAGCCACAATGACCGTCGCGGTTTACCTGCTTTCTGGGTTTGATCGTGTGACGTTCACAATCTGAGTGGGCCCCGAGTCAAGTCAAGTTTTATTGTCAACTACGCTCTATGTGCAACATACAGCACAGATGAAATAACTTTCCTCTCTCAACCACAGTGCAAACATGCAGCGCATTGAAACACACACAGCTAAAAATAAGGGCAGTAAACTGAACTGCATAAAAAGACAGAAATATATAAATATAAACAAATAAAACAATAAATAGCAAACAACAGAAAACCAAGGTCACTTGTGATTATTGCGGGCACTATGATGTCAATTTCAGTTGAGAGCAAGTGGCAAAATGGCTGCCCACTGAGCAGAAAAATTTGTATTTTGCCGCTTAATACATATTCTTCAAATGCAATATTAATCAGAATGTCATATTTCTGAGTAGTGTGGCCACATAGAACAAGTTGTCAATTTAAACAATTGACTTGACTTCCTGTTTAATGCTTTATGCCTTGTCATTCAGTGAATGACTGCTAATAGTACTGTGTACAATACTAATTGCATGTACATTATTTTTACCACTAAAAGAAGAAAGTTAGGGATTAAAATGTCATTTTACAGGTATGAATCCAAATTGTCATTTTAGTGTTTTGGTCCATGCGACTGTTAGAAATAAATAATGTCTTATGTTGTGTGGTTGAACCACCTGAAATGTTGATTCTTTGGAATGATGTGGTCTGTAAAATAGGAGCTATATAAATATGTATATTTTGCAATATATACACTACTGGTTAAAAAAAGTCTGTATGCATGTGTGTATATGTTTGTATATTTATATATTTGTGTGTGTGAGTGTGTATGTATGAGAGAGGGAGCCCACTCTGCAGCTACTTAATACTCGTTTTTGTGTTAAAATTCACATTGTCATTCAACATCACAGACACTAAAGTTGAAGCCCTACCTTGTTTACTGTGAAGTAGAAAAGATGCCCACGCTCTTACACCACGCGTGTGGCGGTGTCGGTCTCCATGGCAACGGACAACATCGCAGCCCCAACTTGAAAACGGGATTTTAACGGTCAGTCGTCCATCAAGAGTTAACTTGAGTGGTGACAGAATTGCAAATGACTGACCCAAATGGACGAGGAATCTGTGTCGTCGGATGTGGAAAACGGTGAAGAAAATCAAGACGAGGACGAAGAAGCAATCGAGGTAACGAGTATCGTTCGACCAACTGCTTTAAAATGTAAGACATAACCACCCACAATCACCATCTGATCACAAGTAGGCTAAAAGTTAATTTTATTTCGGCTTTAAGTTGCTATTTATTCAATGGTAAGTTAGGTCAATAGTTTTGGAGAAGACCACCACATGCTGGGTTGTGTGTGTGAGCACGTTCCGTTGGAGTACGCGTTAGTTTCCGGGTTTGCGAGCTTTCATTTGATACTCCGGCCTCCATTAAAAAAAAAAAAAATCCAAAACGAGCATGTTCGGTCCACTGTAGACTAGAGTTTGTCCAGCTCAGGGACTGGGCAAAGTGTGTAGGGTTAGGATGAGCACATTCGCCCCACTATCTTAACCAAACAACAAAGGGTTCGAAGCAAACAAGCAAAAAAAGTAATAAACACATACTGCATTTACAAAAGGGCTTCCTCGCATAAAAAAATATCAAGGCTGGCACAAAACAGCCGGTTACAGTAGAAGACCCAGTAAAAATGTAACTAAGACATCTGACATCTAGTGATGATTGGTGATATTACACCTTAAAACAACAATTGACCCCTTCATATTCTCAAGTTAGCAGCCACAATTCACATATCCACATGAATTTTATTCAATATTTTGGAATTACCTTCAGTGTCATCAAAGACGCACACAGCCGCCGTTGCAATCTATTCGCTTTTTATTAAACAGAACGCCAACAGAACTCATACCAACCAGAGCTGTTGATGGCCACAACTCACACCCATACACTCAACACTCACTGTCTGTCCAAGCCAGTCGTCACTTGTCCCCTTTCACAACACCCCCCCACCCGCTCGAGAGGCCCTACCCTCGCATGCACAATTATCAATGAACAGAAATGACAAATTATATTTTTATTTATATATTGGTATACTACCGACACATTTCTTGAGTGTTTTTACACACTTACTAAAGAGATGATTTTGATTCTGATCGGTTTTTGAAAATGTTTTAAAAACTATGTACGTATTTGTTTATTGATTTTTCTTTCATCAAGAGGGCAAAGTGTTGACGCGGGCCACATGAGAATAATCCCATAATTGTTAATGAATTGTTCAGTGTGCTCCACCTCCCCCCTGAAATCCGTGTCGATGCATCCCTTCCCTTTGTTTTATTAACAGGTTCGCCCCTTGGATCAAGATATTATAATTCCAGGTCTGTCTTTGCTGTGCCGAACAGGAAATGGATTGAGACACGCATTTATTAAAGTCGTCCTAAAGGACAAGTAAGAGGGCAAAATTGCCAACCTAGCAAATTTGTTCAATCCTTAACCTCCACTTCTCTGCTTGTACTCAATATAGAAGATTAAGTGACATGGCTGCGATCAGCAATTACGTTCACCTTCGGTTTATGGACGTGTCCAACAACCGCATTTCTGACCTTTCACCTCTGTCATCCCTCACTCAGCTTCTTTGGCTCAAGGCAAGATCTTTTTTTTTAATCAAGAAAAAAATGACACTTTGTCATCCACTCTCACACTGTGATTCTTAGTGTGGTACAGGCACAACTAGTAGTCCACGAAAGAGCAGTGTTATTATTCAAAGTGTGCGTAATGTTACAGTGGCTTCAATTTTAACACTGGTATATTGTTTAGTATTAATATGTTACTGTATTTTAATATTGGTCATTATGGTGGTACTTGGAGAGAAAGCATTTGTTGAGGTGGTCTTGTAAATAAAATAGATTGAGAACCACTACTCTAACTGAAGTTCAAACTGGACTGTTTCTTAGATTGACAAGAATTATGTTACATGCTTCCAAGGACAAACCTTTTCTCAGCTGTCCTACCTGCAGTGGCTGAGTATGGCAGCAAACCGGCTCACTGAGGTGGAAGGTCTTGTTGGACCAGCTTTGGAGAGTCTCAATCTTTCAGGTTGGGCTGAATCAGAATAAGTGTCGTAAACTATGAGCATACGTTTGTCTTCAAATCACGTGTGTCCTTTACTTTGCTTAAAGGGAACCGTATACAGAGATTGAATGGTCTTGAGAGTTGCCTTTTTTCCAAACTGGCTACATTGGAGCTGAGAGGAAACCGTTTGACGACAACTGATGGCATTAACCTTCCTAATCTGCAGCGGTTATATCTGGTAAAAAAAAAAAAAGTCAGTTATAAAATGCTCGATTAAAATACATAAGTCTCTGCCTTTTGTGATTGTGTTATTTCTCCGTATTTGAGGCCCAAAATCTTATTACAAGTCTTGAGGGCATGGAGAAGTTAGAGAGTCTCACCACTCTCCACCTACGTAATAACAAACTTGCTAATCTGGACGGACTCAGCGCCAACATGAAATGTCTCCAGTACCTCAATATCCGGTAGGCTGTACAGTGATGCCACACTAAAAAAAAAAAAAATCAAAAGCAACATTACATTTCTGTATCTCTCTTTTTTCCCCCACAGAAGCAATGACTTCCTCGACGAGACCTGTCTTCGGGCTCTTGGCCATGTGTCCAAAACCCTGCGAGTTGTGGTCCTCTCTGAGAATCCACTGGACGGGACCACAGATTACCGGCCATATGTCCTGACTCTCATTCCAAAACTGGAGCGCCTTGATAAAGAGCCAGTTTCTCTGGAAGAGAGGGCTGAGGTGTGGAAGACAATTAAGGTGAACAAAAAATAAAGAAAAAGAAAAGCACTGTGGTGTCCACTTCACTTCAGGGAAAGTTTGTCCTTTATTGCTTCTTCTAATGGTATGCCATTTGTCATTTCAGGAACTCAAAGAGGAAACAGCCTAAGTAAAACATTTGCAATAGTTGCTCCACTTCCTGGAAAAGACTGGTTTGGATGGATGCCTCTGTAGAAACCTAAACATGGTCATAACTTGCATACATTGTTGTCTGTATTATTGTTGTTTTTACTTAATTACTTCTATTCCAAGAATCGCAAATGCTTAAAATCATACCTGACGGAGTTTCATCTTCGCAATCACTTCTTTATTTCTCTGTGTAATGATGATCAAGCGATTTTGCGACCATTTCCCCGTTGACAACAAAGCAACTGCACTTTTAAAGTGTCACTACAGTAGTTTGGTGGTAAGTCGCAATACACACAGGCAGACATATTAAGTGCTACGGGTTCCCAGTGAAAATGCGAGTGCTGATATTCCATTTTCATACCTCATCATTGAAAGTTGTTGCTGGAGAGTGAAAATTTACTTCTCATCTTCCAATAAAGGAAGTGAGTGCAGCTAAGCTTGTCATCGTACAGCAGAATCAGAATCGCCTTCATTATCATTGTATTGTATGCACATTGATTTTCATCTGTTTCCTACCCTGTAAAATGATTCATTCATTCATTCATTTTCCGAACCGCTTCATCCTCACTAGAGCCTATCCCAGCAGTCTTCGGGCAGTTGTTGGTTGCCAGCCAATCGCAGGGCACACATAGACAACAACCATGAACATGGGACAATTTAGAGTAAGCCTGCCATGTGTTTTTGGAATGTGGGAGGAAACCGGAGCACCCGGAGAAAACCCACGCAAGCCCGGGGAGAACATTCACCTAGATTGCAATGCTGAATTGTTGATCATACATGAACATGGTCACTTTAGATTGTCAAATGTGCTGTACGTATGTGTAACATACAGCACAGATGAAATTTGATGATGAATAGAGTATCATGATTTAGTAATAAAAGATAACATTTTAAGGTAATTTGAGTAAATCTGTGATTTGTGTGAAGTGTGTGTCCAACTGGTAGTCCTTCACAAAAAATAGCTCTGTAGGTTGGTGATCAACGGCAATGTGAACCCTATCTCAAAATTAAAATTATTTCAAACAGTTGCTGTCACAACAGCAGTTTCAGTTTTATCAGGTAACAGCGGGTGGACACTTAAGTTTTATTTGTAGAATACTTCCCGTGGTGGGAAATAGTACAAAAAAACAAGGACAAATATTTAGTGACAGTTACGTAGATTTCTCTGTATTTTAACATTTTTTCTCAGATTTTATTTGTTTTTACTGCCTACATTTTGAAAACGATATTCTTCTGCTTTGCGAAAATAGGCGTGTTACCTTTTTTCGCCCCAATTTCTACTTTTACATTGAAATACATTACAGACTCGACTTTTTGGGAATACAGTACAGTACTGTAGTTGTATCGGTATTTGGCACTTTTTATTTCCTGTGTCTTCAGGGATCATAGATGTTACTTCCGCTTTTTGAGTGTCAGAGTTTGGTGGGCGGGGCTTGAGTGTATTTAAACGCCCTGGTTTCAGGAACCTCCATCCTCCTTCTCCTCTACAAACATCGGTGTGGTTGGCCACCGAAACCGGGAAGTCGACGCCTGATAAATCTGAGCCCAGTGCCCCATTTGTTTTAGCAACCCCGACAGTCAAAAGGAAGGCAACCCTACCAACAACGGCCATGCCCGAAAAACCAACTATGCAGGCGCTCAAGGACGTCGCCAACAAGCTGCGAATTCACTCCATTAAAGCAACATGCGCCTCCAACTCTGGGTAAATTTCTCAAACGGGCTTCTTCAGCTGTTTTGACGCTATGTGCGAGCTCAATGCAGACTATTACGTCGTACTGACGGTGACGATGCTCTCTGTGGGCCTTGTAGCACGTGCTGCACACCCGTTGGCTGTCGTAAAAAATACGGTCATCAGCCATGTGTTTACTTCGAAGTCATCCCGAGTCGCGTTAGTGACTTAGTGTTACGCAATTACGACGATGTACCTAATATGCTGGACTGCAGTAGTTCTGAAGGCGGGAAAAAGTTTCTTTAAATAGCTCTATCTTTGTTAACCACGGTCACCTGATGCGTCACGTGCTGACGTGAAGCCACACATGCATGCCAGATGTTTCGGGGGTCAATACAATAATCAATGAGTCCCGTGCGCAACGTACTGTGACTAAAAACCGGGAAACTGTTTGGTCTACTTCCGGTGCAAATTGCTATAAAGAGCAGAACCGTAGAGTGATGACATGATGGTTCAAACCCCGATTTGCTCATATTTAGTTTGTCGCGAGTTACGAACGTCTCTGATGAAATAGTTTGTAGTCTGCAGTCACACAAATTTGTATCGTTGTGAAAGCTGAAATGTTTGTTTAAATTGCGTAAGTTTAACCGGTGCGTCATTACCTTGCGTATCTTTTGGCAGTGCGACACTTCCGTTCTGCTAAATGCAAACACTTCCTTCACGGAAGTTACCTCAAACAGGTTTTACGGACAATAGAGTATTTCCTTGTCAAGCAACCGTTGATGCTGTTGTTATCTGACACTTATTTTTTTGCTTAATGTAGACTCATATTGTGTGTGTGTGTTTTTTTAGTAGCTATTTCCAAGTGAGAACAAGGTGTGCTCACTTGTGCAGTCACATTTCAGTTTAGTTACATCGACTCTTAATGGGGAAAAAAAGTAATTTTTCTTGGTCTCCATTTGTTTGTAATAAAAACCTGTCAATTGAACGGGGAAGGATGTAGACTTTTATTGAGATGGAAAGATCTCGACTGAATATTTTGCGTTAAGTGGTATGTAATGGAGGAACTTTTTTTCTAATTGGCTCTTGGATCTGAAGTCTCATACCAGGAAGCATTCACACAGATTGCCTTTTTGCGCTGACATTTACAACTGATTTAAATCTCATCTTTGTTTCTGAGTTCATGCCTTTTAATTTCCCCAGCAGGACACCGCTTGGCAAAAGCACAGTGGGTAAATTTGCATCCTGTGGAAAAGGTGGAACATAACCATAATGACTGACAATGTGGCATGTTGCAAGTTTGGAAATGGTGCCGTTTAAAGGGCAAGCCACATGGGGAAGCTGAGATGCTGTTGAGTACAGCGATTTCAAAAAAATCTTACAATACTCTGACCACTATTTCAGCATCTAACAGTTCTTCAAGTTTGCATGAGTTCGTTTTTGGGGGTGGGGTCTTGAGTGGTAACTGACCAATTTAATAATGATGTGACTTTGTGGAGATGTTCTCACAAAATATCAAAGGTTGATGTGTATATGCTAACACGCTCAAAGAGTGTAACAATATTTTTAATGATGTTCCAGAAGAATCTATATTTGTAACAGTTGCATGTTTTGTTTTGTGCCGAGTTTGTATTTTTAACTTAATATATTGAAATTGTCACCTCTGTCTTCCTCCTCAGCCACCCCACATCCTGCTGCAGTGCAGCCGAGGTCATGTCTGTGCTGTTCTTCCACACCATGCGCTATAAAGCTGACGACCCCGGCAACCCGTGCAATGACCGCTTTGTGCTATCCAAGGTTTTGATGTGTACATGTTTGAGCTCAGCATTACACGTAGCATGTTAGAACGGTCATAATGTTCCCGCCTGCCTCTTTTCAAGGGTCATGCGGCACCAATCCTGTATGCCGCCTGGGCTGAGGCCGGTTTTGTGAAGGAGTCTGACCTCCTCAACCTGCGCAAGATTGACAGCGACCTGGAGGGGCACCCCACACCAGTAAGACGAGAGCTCCAAGCTCCTCTCGCTGGTACATCGTTTCTCTTTGAGCTCAATGAACAGACTTGCATTGATATGTATTCTTTTGTGTTCCCAGAAACTGCCTTTTGTTGACGTGGCAACTGGATCACTGGGTCAGGGCCTTAGTGCTGCCTGTGGGATGGCATACACTGGGAAGATGTTTGACCGGGCCAGGTGAATATGCGAACATTTGACAGTTTATATTGGGACTGTGTGTGTGTGTGGCCACTCATCCTGCAGGGAATAAATTTGGCAGGCTAAAGTTTTTTTTTTCCCAAATGAAATTTGACCCTGTAAAATAGGGCTGCTACAATGAATCTAATCAAATTGGCTTCCAAAAAAGGTTGAAGCAAAATCTCCCTCATCACTGGCTCATGTTATGGAAGTCACACATAGTGCTCCCTGTAGAAAAGATGGTGGTGAGCCAGGTGGAAAGAGTTCATGAAAGGCAAAGGACAAAGTCGGGCTGAGAGTGGGGGGCTTCGACAAAATGAGTTAAACTCGACAATAGTTTGACACTCATCTTTATCAAGAAACTGCTCCAGTTAATCGATGTGATAAGTGCTCTAGTCTAAAACTTAGCGTGAGTCATGGACGTTGGTGGCATATGTTTAACATAAGAATAAGAATAAGAATAAGAATAAGAAAACCTTTATTGTCCCGCACTGGGGAAATTTGCAGTCTTCAGCAGCAGAATTGGAGGGGGAAGGGGGGTGGGGTAAAAGAAAAACAAAGTATTGCATGCACAAATAAATTTTCCAGAGCAAAATAGAGCTGTACACAGTACAGAATGCAAGATAAAAAATACAAAATACTACATGCTGCCCTTATCAGTTAGTCATCGGCTTTGTCTTACTCTGCATCTTCTGCACCTTGGTTATTGAATCGGTCTCTTGTCGTTGACTGACTCTTTTTACCAAATGACTACGGCACAAGAATAGATCATGTTCAAAGGAACACCTTTTTTACACCCAAATCATTCCAATTCGATTTCTGTGACAAATTTTTAACATTATTGCTCATTGCTCCTGTAGGCCAGGCCATTTACTGGATGTACTAATAATTCGTTGTTTTTATTTATTTCTGAAGTTACCGTGTGTACTGTTTGCTGGGAGATGGAGAGTGTGCCGAGGGTTCCGTGTGGGAAGCCATGGCCTTTGCTTCCTACTACAAGCTGGACAACCTGGTGGCCATCATGGATGTTAATCGACTCGGTCAGAGTGATCCGGCACCCCTCCAGCATCAAATGGATGTCTATAAAAAGCGCTGCGAATCCTTTGGGTTAGTTACCACTTCAGTCTACTCATGGGCGATATAACTAAAATGAAAACCAAGGTTAACCATAAGATTCTTTAGAGTGTCATCATCTTTAGGTTGGGTATAAATACAGTACATAGTTTACTTCGGTTGGGCGCTACTGTGTCGGTGTCGTGAAGGCTTGCGTACAACTTGCGGTGATTTCTTTTTTTTTTTTTTCTGTAGCTGGAACACAATCGTTGTGGATGGGCATGACGTGGAAGCACTGTGTCAAGCTTTCTCGAACGCTCAGCAGTTTCGCGGCCAGCCCACTTGCATTGTTGCCCAGACGCTTAAGGGAAAAGGCCTCAAAGGTAGGAGGGTGTTTCACATAGTCCTGTTCAACATTTTCTTTCTGCGTTTACTCAGTTGTCTTTTATTTTTGGCAAGGTATTGAGAATGAATTGAACTGGCACGGAAAGCCCATCCCCAAGGACACTGTGGATGGATTCTTGAAGAACATAATGGGGCAAATCCAAAATCCCAACAAGACCTTGTGTCCTGAACTGCCCAAGGATGACGTCACACCTGCAGACCAAAGAATGATCCCCTGTCCGAACCTCCACCCTACAAGAGTGGTGAAAAGGTCTTTTTTATTTTATTTTATTTTTTGGTACATTTACCCATTGAAAGTTTGTTGTTGATATGCTTGTAATTTGTAAAACGCCGGCCTAGACAGTGGGAGCTGAATACTGTGGGTAGAAGGTTCCTTTGCTGTGTCTATTACGTGGTTAAACAATTTGTGGTAACGTCTGTTCTCTGCCCTTTCAGGTGGCAACGAGGCGTGCGTACGGCAATGCACTGGCCAAGCTGGGCCAATCAAGCAGCAGAGTGGTCGCCCTCGATGGGGACACCAAGAACTCCACATTTTCCATAACCTTCCAGAAATCTTTCCCTGACCGCTTTATTGAGTGCTTCATTGCTGAGCAGAACATGGTAAATTTCATTTACTTTTCTGAGGCGAACACTGAACGATGTCTTATTTTCAATTGCTCACTTTGAAATGTGACTCTTGGTAGTATTTCCCTCGCGGTCACTAGCTGAGTTAGTCAGATAGTGCAGTCCTCAAGACTAAGGAGTGTTTTCGTTGACTGACTGCTGCTGCAGGTGGGAGTGGCAATTGGCTGCGCTGCTCGAGACCGCGCTGTGGTATTTGTCAGCACGTTTGCGGCCTTCTTCTCCAGAGCCTATGACCAGATCCGAATGGGAGCCATTTCTCAGTCCAATGTCAACTTTGTGGGGTCCCACTGTGGCGTTTCCATTGGTGAGGTTTTGGAAAAACATCGGCACGCTTTCCCCCTCCTTGTTTTACCGAGTGAGTGCTCAACAATGGCCTTTTATCATTCCAGGTGAGGATGGTCCTTCTCAGATGGCGCTCGAGGACCTGGCCATGTTCCGTGCCATCCCTACTTGTACGGTGTTTTACCCCAGTGACGCAGTGGCCACCGAGAGAGCTGTGGAGTTGGCAGCGAACACAAAGGTTGCGTTTTGCTTTTTTTTTTTTTTTTTTTTTTTTCCTTGAGCGGTGCATTGCCAAACTTGCTTTTGACATTTCATTGATTTCCTCAGGGTATGTGTTTCATCCGAACCAGCAGACCCGAAACGGCAATCCTCTATCCTGCGCAGGAGCCTTTTGAGATTGGTGTAGCCAAGGTGAATAGTCATTCTTATTTGCTTTAAGGTGTGTAAAAAGAACATTATGTAATGAAACTTGACCCCCACCAGGTTGTGCGCCAGTCTAACAATGATCTTGTGACTGTGATTGGAGCTGGTGTCACTTTGCATGAGGCTCTGGCTGCTGCTGACATGCTTAAAAGTGAAGGTATGCCTATGCTGCCCTCTAGTGTTTTTGTGTATAAATGGGGGTTGCAACCTATCGTCACAAGATAGTAGTCATCAGAACTGCCCTTTTTATAAAAAGCTCTGGATCACTTGAATTCTGTCCTTTTTTAGGGAAAAACATTCGTGTGATTGATCCATTCACTATCAAGCCTTTGGATGCGGACACCATTTTGGCCAGTGCGAAAGCCACAGGGGGACACATCATCACAGTGGAGGACCACTACAAGGAGGGTGGGTGGTGTGGATTGTCTTGGAGTGTATGCGTGAGTGTTTGGATCCTTGACGGTGTGTCATTTTGCACAGGTGGTCTTGGAGAGGCAGTCTTGTCTGCGGTGGGCCACGAGCAAGGCATCGTAGTGACCCGGCTGGCAGTCACCAGCGTTCCTCGCAGTGGGAAGCCCCAGGAGCTTTTGGACTTCTACAAAATCAGCGCAAAGCATATTGCCAACGCTGTGCGCCAGAAATTTGCCAACTGACGAGACTGCACCTTCTTCAGCTCGGTGTTATCATGATCAGTCAGCTTTTTACCCAGCTTCTCCCGGCAGTCTTATATTTGTCTGTTAACTCTTGTCGCATAGTTTCCAGAGCCAGTCTACTTGTGCGACCTCGTTACCGTTTGCAGATGAACTTATTTGTACCTCTTCACATTCTACTGTACATGCAAAACATTGCTTAACACTGTTTTTGAATGAATAGTTAAATTTTAGAAAGCTTCCAAATGTCAAGGTTGATTAAAATTTGAGTGGTGGGTGAGACTGATGCATTCCAACCCATATTTCGCCTGCACCTTCCATGTGTTTTACATGTCGCACTTGGCTGGAATCTGTGTGGAACTTAAGGCAATTTTGATGTATGGTTCTTCACTATACCAAAACCCAACATGTTACTGGTTGTCTGGTGTGCTGAATTAAACATGCTTAACACAGTATTGCGTTATGGTATCTTTATTTTTCTGAGTTTAAGCGTACCGTTATTTGGCACGTGCTGTGCAGCTTGAAAGTGTGCTTTCTCGATTGACTTGTTCAAGAAAGGGAAAGACATTCATCTCAAATTTAGCCCGGTGGCATAATTGCTGGAGACCAATTAATTTTTGGGGTCTTGGAAAAGCAAGAAAAATATCAATTTAACAGAATGAAGTTGCTAAATTTTTTTCTGGATGACAAATGATCGGAATTAATGAGAATTGACAGTTATGGTATTAAACTTGGGGTAAATTCGATGTTCCTCAGTTGATTTGCGCAGGTAGTAACTTGCCAAGATAATTCGATGTTCCTCCGTTGAGTTGCGCAGGTAGTAGCTTGCCACAGTTTTAATGATTCGTTATCTAATGCTAGGAGAAGGAAGACTCATGAAGCACTTGTGATTTTTCTTCCTCCAGTAGATGGTGCTCTTGGTTTAAAGCTTGAGGCTTTTGCAATGGAAATGTATTAATTTCCACTGCTTATTTGTTTTGATTTTTTTGTTTTTAGAGCGAGGTTGAAAATGATCACATGCTTTATGAAGCTACATTTGTCCATAACTAGATACGTCCCTCTGAATTATGGAGAACGGTGTCCCAAATGAGTCTCAAATTGAATTCTGCTCAACCATCCAGATGTCTATCGTGGAAGACATACCTTATGGAGATTTTGGTGGCTTTAAAAAAAAAAAAATTCACATTGGGGTTTTTTTTTGTTTGGTTTTTTAACTTTAGTTCAAAATGAGTTTTTAGTCATTTGGAGTAGATTTCTTTTTCGAGGCAGCGTCTGCATTTATTAATTACGAAAGAGTGGACCATAGTATTTTGTTGGCTAGTTATCAGCAACAGGTGAGCATTAGCGGTAGTGTTCCAAAACACTTTAGATCCTGTGGCTGACAAAGTTTTTTATGTATTAACCTTGGATGTTGTTGTATATGTTAGTTGTTCCATGTACAGCACTTTGTATGCAGCGATGGCTGTTTGAAAGTGCTCTATAAATACAGTTGAGTTGAGATGTTCTGCCCCACTGTCGTTTGATATTATGCATGTTTCAATTTTGGAACCTCTACTGTTTTCATTGTATCGGTTGCCCCTGGGTTGCATCTTAAAAACATGTTACTGTATTTCCCTTCCATGCAAATGACAGTGAGATCTATGTCCCATTATGCAAAAAGGATACTTTGTCATTAAGGCCACTTTTGTACTGGCTTCTCATTACTTTTCCGGGGAACTATGTGGAAGGCCCACCAGGACCCAAGTGTTTCAGTGTTCAGTAGTGCTCAACCCTTCAATTTGCCATTTGGCCAGTGGTACAGCCAAGGATCTGGGGCGGCGAAAAACAAAACAAAACAAAACAAAACACTGCTTCCAGTGCCGCAAAATGAAAATACTATTTTCATTTCTGGACCCTTAGAATTGTTGCCATTTTTCTCTCCTTTATGGCAGTTCTGCATTTTGCCATTTGTCTGCTTCACATGACCTCGGGTTAAAGCATATTTGTAATAAATGTGAACAATCTGTTGTGTGTGACTTTGCTATCTGGTCAGACATTTTGACAGATTTGTCAGAGTAAGTGGAGTTTCTGAACGAAAACATTGTGTGGTTGTGAGCAGGTGTCAACCCACAATGAAAGTACCCAGCTGGTGGCACCTGCCCAGTGTGACGAGTTGAGGCAGCACTGTGCCAAATTGTGTGTGCGCACATGCATTACATGTCTTGGGAACATAAAGATGGTCGGTCTCGTCCATTTCCGCATGGACGTGTTTGTTTTCATACATAGATGCTAGTGGAGCTTAGCCAAACAAGGTTGACTCTGGCCTGAACCCACACCCCCAAAAAGAAATCTTCTGGGAAAAGACTCAATACAAGCACACTGCCCACCTTCTGTGTCAATATTCAGAGGGAAAACATAACATTGCTATTCCAGGTGTAAAGCCAAATGGTGTAATGGATAAATAATTCCCATAGAATGAATATCTGCATACCACGGTTACCTTGGCGTCACACGTCTGTTTTTAGCGAGTGTTAGGCAGACAGAAGGTCGGAAGGAAGAAGTGAGAGAGGAGACAAGGAGGAGTCAGGCGGGTCTGTGTATCTCATGCTTGGTCGAACACGGGCCTCTATTAATAATGTGAGATTTTCTTCTTTTTTTTTTCACCACCCCACCTACAACATAGGCTTACTCCATCACATCTTGTACTCTTGTACATGCTGCAGTCACTGACTTGGCAAGACTGCGGCAATGAGCCATAGCAAAAAGACGTAGTTTTTACCTGCAGAGTTTCAGCGTCTAACATTCTAGTGTGGAAAAAAAAATCTCTTGGTATTTTCAGAACTCTCTGGCTTCTGACTTTTGGACCTTCTGCTGACGTCCTGCTCCAAGTGAAATAAGCGGAATACTGTTCAGGGAACAACCAATTATGCCAAAGTCATGGGTAGTGCTCATTTGCCTGAGTGCCGCATTTTTATCTGGACAAAGCATGTCACATGACAAAAATGTAAAGCTGGAACCCGAGTCACTTCAAGTCGACCAAACTGCAACCCCAGAAACTGGGATTGCTACCTGGAGGAAATCATCCGATTCTGGAAAGTCTTTCCCTTCAGGTAAGTTCTCTTCTATTCTTGTACTATTCCAGTGGAGAGGATCATATAATATTGAGAATGTTTCAAAAGACATCTCTATTTTTTTCAAAGGGGTGGGACGAGGAGAAGATCACATTCTGCTGCAGACAGAAGAGCAGCACCAGGACCCCCAAAACCTGAAGGCTGATAGACTAAAGAGAGATGCTTGGTGGAAGAGGAAACATGCAGCGACAGTGGACTCCTTTGCATATAGAATAGTAAGACACAATACCTACTTTTCTGCCAATAATGCCAGACATGTTCTTAAAAATTTACTTTTGATCATTTTCTGGAATGTTTTCGAGAAAAGCAGGTGATCAACTATCACATCATATGTTTCGTCCGGCTCAATCGTCACTATGACATTTTATATGATATTTTGTTTGCCATGCTGAGGCAAAAACAAACCAAAAAAGTTGAATTTTGTCTGTTGAATTTGATATGTACATTATTCATGTGCAAGGGGGCATTTTATGAAGTGCTCAGGAGATATTTGGTATTTTAAATGATGTGATATTCAGTAATCAATTTTACAACATGCATGTTTCTGTTTTTGTGCATCTATTATTTGAAATGTAATTTTTTTTTTTTGTCTGGGGGGATGTCCTTCAACACCCGAATGACAAGTACTTTTTTGGTGTTTGTTTGCTGGTCTGCGTTGCGCACTTTCTAAAGTGAAGGTTGAGAAACACACTCCTATATTGTTAGGCAGGATTAGGGCGACCCCTGGCGAGATGGAGGATGAACAAAAAAGGAGAGGAGGTGAGTAGCACCCCAATGGCTGTCCTGAAGGAGTTTCATACTGAGAAGAGGCAGCTAATGGATCAAAAGAAAGAACAGGAGGAAGAGGAGGTGGAGGAGGAAGATGACGACGACGACGACGATGACGATGATGATGATGACGATGATGATGATGAGGAGGATGATGACGATGACGACGACGACGACGACGACGACGACGACGACGACGAGGAAGATGAGGAAGAGGTTCAAACTTATTAAATGAGTTGTGCTTGATATTCAGTGATGCACGTTGCTGACTTGTTTGACTCAGGAAGAGGAGGAGGAGGAGGACGAGGAGGAGGAGGAGGAAGAAGAGGCAACTGAAGCTCCTGGCTATCAGACTGAAACTAAGAGCATCTCACCAGAGCCTCCCGTGGGTCAGTGTCAGACTGACAGCAGTGAAATCATCTGCAGAGATGTTGGCATGACTCACCTGCCAATCATCCACAACCCGGAGGCCACAAAGCTAGATGTGGGAGGTGTGTCACTTTCAATTCTGAATGTATCATTGGACCATCCAGTGTGACGCATCAGTGCTGCTTCTTTCCTCATCGTCCCTCATTTTTTGGGAGAAAGTTTAATGAATGGATTATGGCCCCACCTGCTTCTCTACAGTCCACAGCACACGCTGGCAAATGTCATGTTTAGAAATATGAACCAAGAATGTGATGTTTGGAGGGTTTCACTCAGATTTAATGCTAAAACAAAGGTTCCGGCAGATAAGCAAAGAAGTATTTTTACCTGCATTTCAACTGGATTCAAAGATCCATCCGTGCATTTTCTAGAGCGCTTATGGTTGCAAGTGAGCTGGCGCTTTGACTTTGGGTGAGAGGCGTGGTACATAGATCCCAAGGGTACATAAAGAGAGAGAAACAAGCAATCACACCTATGGAAAGTCTTGAGTAGCGTTGCTCATTACGTCAATCGCGATCAACCGGTAGCTCGCGGACTGGTCCCAAGTCGATCACGAAGGGTGTACAGGAAAAAAAGAGCTACGGTAGTTAGCAGGTTGCAAAAGAGCATCGCATGCTTCCGCGGCAGGTCTCCCACAAAGGTAGGCAGTGATTTCAAACTCATCAAATCTTGTGTGCACTTTATTTTTCTGTTTCGTTCGTCTTAGGGGCCATTATGACTGTTGCTCATCAAGGCATGCGTGTGTAAGTGCGTGTGCGGTAACGTGTGCGGTAACGGATCGATCGCGGGAGGTTGATTGATCGAAAGTACTGTAGATCTTAGCTAAAAAAAAGGTTGGACACCCCTGGTCTAGAGCCTTCACTTCACCTGTCAATGGAGGAAGGAAAATGGAGTACCCAGAGCAAGCATTGAAGCACATCTACATACTGTATACAGTGATCCCTCGCTCTAACGCGGTTCACTTTCCGCGGCTTCACTGTTTCACGGATTTTTTGTGTGCAGTTTTTTAATGCTTTTAACCCTTTGAATCAGAACGCGTCGGCGGGGCCGTGTGTCAACAGTACAGTATTTCCAAAAACTATTATAGTTATCTGTTGGAAATATTTGTTTTTTTGGTAATTGGGCCTGAAAACAGGGTTTGGTCTTTGATTTCATTGTATATATATATCGTTAATTATTGTGTAATAACTGTAAAAAAATAAAGTTCACTACTTCACGGATTTCACTTATCACTGGTTCTTTTTGGAACGTAACCCCCGCGATAAACGAGGGATTACTGTATATTGGAGTCTCTTTCATTTTTAGTGCCTTTTTTCTTCAATTGCATTTAATACTGACTCTAATAATTACATATTTAGCAAGCAGCATGTTGATCAGGTGGATTGCTCTTCTGCTTCACCGTTCAGAGGTTTAGGATTCAAGTTTCAACTGTGTGAAGTCTGTAGGTTCTCCGTGTGCTTGTGTGACAAAATATTCCACTGGATGAATGCAAAAAAAAAAAATGGCCGACAGACACACTAAACAACATTTTGTTGTTGAACTATATTTTCCAGAGGTGTTGATGTCATGGCCATGTGTCCCAATTCTTTCGTCTGCATAATGCAACTGCCTCTGTATCACATAAACTCATTATCCTGGATGTTTGTCTCACCAAGAGAACAACATCCAAGTCATTCCTCCAGACATTTTCTCCGGCGTGCCAAATCTGGAATCTCTGGACCTGAGCAAAAACCAACTGGATGATGATTCATTCACCCGAAACCAGCTGTCTGTGAGTAGCCTTGCACCTACACGACTTTCCAGTTGCTCAAAATAGTGCACCCACAAAAAAATGTCCACGTACCTTATGACTGAAACGTCATACAGTGGAGGTCATGCAAAGTAACGATGTCTGGCACCAGCAGTTCCAGTAAAACTGGTGCCTTTTAAAGCCAAAGGGGGAAAAAAAACTGAAGATTTAAAACAACACCAAAGGCAGCTTTGTGATAACAGAGGCATGCCGATTAAGTTATTTCAACATCGGATGGGCGTCTTTTTCCATATAAGTAAGTTTTGAATGGATGTATTTCATTTAAGTCAAATTCAAAAAGGTCCTTGCATCTCATTAAAATCAAAGGCAGTCTCAATCGTGTATGATTACAATAATTTGAGAGTAAGTGCTGGGAATCACATTAACTCATCCTTTCTAAGAATAATCTTCGGCCTAACCTCAAATTGACCACAGGCCAAAGGCACACAAAGATCCTGACCGCGCTCAAGCGGCCGATTGCTTTCCGACCAATCGTTGCACACCACCATCTGACGCCATTGGCTACGCAGACTTGTTGGAAAACAGCTGCAGCCAATGACGTGGAGGAAAGGAAAACTATTTTGGGGGGTTTTTTTTTTTCCACCCACTGCTCGCCCGCTCACATCCCAGTAATGACAGAGGACTGATGGACTGGCCCGAGGGACACTGCGATGGATCCAGTCCACAGCTTTTAGATGACATGCATCAACCACGGCGGCTTTCGCTCAATGCCACATTGATAGGCTGCACCAAAAATACGACATGATAGATGGGATGGAGGACTTGCACGTTGGCATTCTTTCACTTGCGTCAGTTCTTTGAACTCTGTGATTCCATTTTCAGGAGGAAAATGATGGGAATTGAAGACACGCATCTATTTTGTGCGTTGGCCGTTCCACTGCTCTTTTTGATGTGTGCTCTTTAGAACTTGACCTCTCTGAAGAAACTGAACTTGGATGGAAACCAGCTCACAGTGATCCCCACACTGCCGCCGGCTCTTGAAGAACTGAGTGTCAACAACAACAAGCTCCACGCCCTCTCCCCTCATTGTTTCGCAGGTAGACATTGTGTCTCGGTAAATTAAACCGCAAACAAGTCTTAAAATGCAAAGTGCGTAGTGATGAGAGGTTTGCTGCCTTTAGGGTTGACAAACCTGTTGAACCTGGAGATGGAAGGGAACAGCCTGCATGAGAGTGCTGTGTCACCCCAAGCATTCAAACCACTCAAGGGGCTTCGTCACCTCAACCTGGGGAACAACCGATTCCGCTCTCTCCCCCCAGGTCTTCCCCGCTCTCTGCAGGTGCAACCATTCTTCTTTCAAAAAGTTCAACCACTACCACGACAGTTACAATTAATGAGGATTTTTTTTTTTTTGTCATTACAGTCTTTTTAGAGCAGGTTATGGTTGCTTTCATTACATTTTTTTCCGGTTTGAAAATGCTCCATTTTAGTTGATTGTTTCATAGTTTTAGTATCAGCTTTAGTTTTTTTACATGGCATTTCTTTCATGCGAGATTGAAATAAAACTGATGATGTATAGACATTTAGACAGATGTAAAGACAGACAGTCAACTAGCTTGCTAGGTTGCTCGCTAGCTTGATAGATAGATAGATAGATAGATAGATAGATAGATAGATAGATAGATAGATAGATAGATAGATAGATAGATAGATAGATAGATAGATAGATAGATAGATAGATAGATAGATAGATAGATAGATAGATAGATAGATAGATAGATAGATAGATAGATAGATAGGTAAATGAAAACCTTGAGAGGTCATGTATGAAATTAACTGACAAAGACGAAAACAAGGCACATTTTTGCTCCAAGTATAGTTAGCGTTAATGACTTTTGTTACCGGTAATTTAAAATCTACTTTCAGTTAATTATCATTAAAACACACACACTTGTTTTTTATTTGATATCGTTTATAGATGGTTTGTTATTTTGTTTGTTTTTGTTAACTATGGTCACCTTGACCACCACACATTGAAGGAATGCGCTAAATTCTTCATCAATAAATTCTGTGCACTTTTTTCTTTCATTTCTTTCATTGAAATAGATTTTAGAAATGGATGAAAATATGATCGAGGAGGTGACAGAAGAGGCACTGAGGGGCTGCAGTCATTTGAAAATGCTAGACCTGAGTCATAACCTTCTGCATGAGGATGGCCTTGCCCAACATGTCTGGACCCGCCTGCGGTAGGTCCATTCAATCACATCCACCCATAAACAATGTTTGCCAATCTTGAATGAGTGACGGTAAGCCAGCGAGAGTAGAAAATCTCCCGTCACTAAACGACGAAACGGTGTTTGACTGCTTGTTTGTCCACCTCATAGTGTAGACGTGCAGGGTTTGATTTTGGCTTTGGCCTTCCATTTTGCATGTTCTCCCCATATCTGCGTGGGTTTTTTCTGGGTACTCCAGTTTACTCCCACAATCCAAACACATGCACAGTAGGTCAATTGATCACTCTAAATTTTCCGTAGGGGCGTTTGTGAGCGCAGATAGTTGTGTGTCGATGTGTGCCCTGCGATTGGCTGGCAACTAGGGTGTACCTCGCGACTGACCAAAGACGACTGGGATTGGCTCCAGCACACCCGCGCGGCCCTCGTGAGGATAAAGCGGTTCGGATAATGGATGGATCCTGGAGTTCAGTGTGTCAGGCACAAGGGGGTAGGCCGGTGTCTCTTGCAAATTTGATTATTAGACTGCCTGCATTTTGAGTCATGGTAAAGTTGATGGCAGGTTAAACTTGTGGCAGATAAATTCCCTTCCAAAGAAACACTCAATGACACATCATTTGCTAATCTTGACAGTGCCAATAAATCAGGCTATGATGCATGCTTATACACACACACACACACACACACACACACACACACACACATACACGCACACACACACGCACACACACACACACACACACACACACACACACACACACACACACACACACACACAAAATAGTAACAGTAAAAATTAGAGCTTACAGTAGCTCGTTTTGAATTCCCATCATCATTGTCAGTCATCATGAATAATGTTCTTATGTTCCCTCATACACGGACGGTACACACACAGACTTGATTCTCAGGCTGAACGCTGACTCTGTGTGTGGAGAAGAGCTGCCGTGTGAGTGAGCGCAATTGCACGTTTCAATGTGTTTGCGAGGGTGTGTGTGTGAGTTGTTGAGTTGTATATAAATATAGTTCATTCCTGTGGGTTTTTTCCATTGCTCCTTGGGATACTTCTGAACCTATGGGGAGAGCTGAGGAGCGAGCAAAACTGCAAAGAAAAAAAAGACACTCAAGCACACTAAATTATCTTGTGAAAAGCTCCTAAAAGAGACAGATATGTGACATCCATTAACAACGATGCAGGCTGCAGCCTTAATATATGATTTTCTATATTTTTTTTCATTCGACAGTTTGCAAAAAAAAAGGTTTTCCTACCTGGTAATACAGCAATGAATGATTTAAAAAATATCACCATATCAATCAAACAAGGCTTGAAAATCATGAAAAATCCATCTGACACCTTAAAGCCTCGGGTGGCTGGAATGCAACCCCTTGGAATGCAATGTTGCAGGAGTGTCTTGGAGACCTTGGCGGCGGGACAATTTGTTGGCAGACAGTTGATCTACAGAACACCTCACAAGCAGGGGTGACAACTGGTCGAATGCTTTCTAGATCTGTCATAAATATGTGGACATTGGGCAGCAAACCCTCTGAATTGTCATATTTTTTTGAAGTCGTCCCAGTTGGCAGCACAGCCTTGGCTAGTGCAAGCAAGTGATCAGGGATGTGGGAGGGGGGGGTAAATTAGGGTTAAGGGTTTTAAAATTAAAATTAAAAAAAGTAGGTTTAAGGTTTCAAAGTAGGGGTTTAAACTCAGATTATGGGTTTAACCCCATATTACGGTTTCAAATTAAGGTTTTGAATTTAGGTTGGGGTTTGAAAATAGGGGTTTAAACTACAGTTAGGCTTTCAAAGTAGCTTTTCAAACTCAGGATAGGATTTTGAATTTTCACACTACTAATGTTAGGGTTTCAACATTGGTTTGGGGTTTCAAATTAGGGTTTTAAATTTGGGTTAGAATTTCAAATGAGGGTTTTACACTAGGTATAAGATTTCTAAGTAGTGTTTTAAAAAGTGCTGGGGGATCAAAGGCTTTTAAATGAGGGTTTCAGACTGGTTAGAGTTTGAAATTAGGCTTTTGAAATTGGATTAGGGTTTCAAAGAAAGGTTTTAAACTAAGGTTAGGATTTCAAACACTCGTTAGGTTTTCAAACCAGGGATGTGTAGAGGGTGGGGCCAACAGGGCGATGGCCCTCGTATACCCACCCGAGGCGTGGTGCACCACCCCCATACACAAACAAATTATTTTTCAGAGCCATGAAAATGGGCCAGTTGCCCTCTGCATCCAGTGTAGAGTGTGTGTGTAAGTGGGTCTGTGTGTGCGTGTGTGCATGCGTGCATGCATGCGTGTGTGTGTGTGTGTGTGTGTGTGTGTGTGTGTGTGTGTGTGTGTGTGTGTGTGTGTGTCCCCACGCGCAGCAGCTTCCAAGGGGAGGATTGTTGTTGTTGGAGGAGAGGGTGTCCTCTCATTAATATCATGTGTTTGCATCACTGCTGAGCTTCCTGGCCAAGATTGTGAATGCAAATCAGGTGCACTCGACGACTCTGAACTGCTACTTCCAAATGGACTGGTCAATAAATATATATATTCTACAATTAGGCAGCAAAATGCTTGTTTGGGTTCTTTTTTCACAGGAGACTTGAATCATTGGACCTCTCTTACAACCAGCTGACATCGATGGCCATGAATCTTCCTCGCCATTTGCTCAAACTGAAGCTCCAACACAACAGCATTAGCCGCATCCCCGCTCACATGTTTCGCCACCTACGGCCTGGCCTGCAGTTACTTGGTCTATCTCACAATGCCTTGAGGGATGAGGGGATTGAGCAGGGCTCTTTTGTCGGAACGTTCCGCTCGCTCGTTGAGCTCCTGTTGGATGACAACCACCTGGCGGAGGTCCCACTCTGGGTTCGACAGTTTAAGAACCTGCAAGTGCTGAGGCTGGACAACAACTATATCAGGTGGGATTGCAGTCGCATTCACTTTTTATTGCAACGCCACACAGTGAGACAAGTTTGGACCTTTTTCGTCTCTGACGAAGTGATTCCAAAAGTTAATTCTGTTGGGCCAATTAAAATCCGGCATTTGTGATTTATAAACGTATAATTACTGTATTTGTTTTCACGGAATCTAACGAAATAACTAAAAGGAAAATAGAAAAAAAATGTTTGGATACAAAATTCAAAAAAACTAAGACTAACTCAAACTACATCTTACATTTTGGGAACTAACTAAAACTACCCATAATCATCGCAAAAATGTCCTTCCTTTTTGTTGTTTTCGTGCAATATCATATAGTACATGAGCTTACATGTTCATTTTGAATTTATGTTGGTATTGCTGTACGGTCATACAGTTAAACAGTCACTTGAGAATTGTAGTTTATTGAGTGACTTTTTAAAAATGTCTTGCACTCGACAAATACTCCATATAAAGTATTTTTTTTAAAAACTAACGCTAAAACTAATTAAAATGAAACTGAAGTGAACAAATACAGAAAAAAATAAAAAACATTAAAAAGTATACAAACCTGCTTGAAGAAAAAAAAAAAGTACCAGTAACTGAAAAACAAAAGTCAAAATAAAATTATTATTATTACTATTTTAACCCTGGTTTGCATTTGTTGCATGTTGTGTTTTCAGGCAGCTCAGGCGCTGGGCAGTGTGCCATCCTCAAAATTCTGGCTCCACCTTGGCGTCAGTCCACTTAGAAAATAACCTGTTGGTGGCTGACAAGATTCCTTCCAATGCCTTTGCTTGTCTCACAGATGCTGAAGGACTTGTTATCTCTCCTCAACGAGGGGCTTTTCCAGAAATTCAGACGTCAACATGATCTCACTAGAATGTAGTATGAAACCTCCAGAAAAAAAGTGAGGCATGCTAAGACATGCTAAGACAATTTCCAGTAGCTTGGTGGGTGGAATCTACTCAAGACAACAACTCAACACTCCAAAAACGAAAATGCTCTGGATGTGTTGCCATGGGAACATTGACATATCTTCAGAGCAGTTCATCTGATTTCGAAGAGTCAATACCGTGGCAATATATTAAAGAGAAAAAAAGAGCAAATTCAAATACAGTCAAACTTCGGTTTTCGTCCATAATCCGTTCCAGAGCTGTTCGAAAACCGATTTGTTCAAAAACCGAAACCTCGCTCTTTAAAAAAAAAATCCTTATTGAACGCGTCTGTTCACCCTGGAACGCTAAACAAGGAAGCGTCACTTCCTCGTGTAAGGAAGGCGCAAGGAGTCAAGTGACGCATTCAAGTGCGCTCAGTTTGTTCGAGAACCGAAATTCGGTCGTCATCCGAGGCATTAAAACCTCGAAATTTTGGTCGAAAACCGATTTGGTCGAGAACAGAGACGTTCGAAAACCGAGGTTTGACTGTACTTAAAAAAAAACATTGAAATTATTTTTGGGGGGGCAGGGGAGCCCATTTTTTTTTCAGGTAGCATATTAAATTAGTGAACGTAGCTCTATCCTTTCCGCCACATAAAATGCTCAATTTGCACACATTGTAAGTCGCCGTTGCAATACTGGAGTATCATTGATAAGTGATGCTGATTAGCTTCTCGCAGCAACAACTACCATAACTGTGTGTGTGTGTGTGTGTGAATGTGTGTGTGTTTGTGTGTGTGTGTGTGTGTTTGTGTGTGTGTGTGTGCGTGTGTGTGTGTGTCTGGATTATTTGGTTGCTTTGTAGCCATAAAAATTAAAAATAAAGTGAAATTAAAAAAAAAAATCCATAAAACATTTTTAAAGACATGACTTTTTCCCCCTGATTCCAGTCAGCTACAAATGACGCGATTGTGTCCGATTTTTGATCACACGATCGGGACATCCCGAAATGCAAGTTATTTTCCTCTTAGGCACACCCAAACAACATTGGTGCTATGCAAAGGTAGTTCGTAATTCCAGCATATGTGGACGAAGTCCTGTGAAATTCATGTTCATGCTTCTCAGTGACACGTACTGAAACACAAAAGAACATCAAAGAGCTCAACTATTTCCTTCTGTCCTTTACAACACCTTACAGGAACGCCAACATTTTGTATTTTGCTTTCACTACCTTTGATAAACTTTCATGTCCAACCTTTTTTTATTTTATTTAAAGAATGGAATGTCAACGTGTGTGTATTTGTCTTGTTGGACATTTTATTTCAAGAGAAAATGCTCTACAGTGTGTACGATTTGTCAGCAACATCATTGCTCTAGTCCCTCCTTTTACTACTTTTTGTCTCACGATAACCATACAAATCCCCTTTTGGAAGAGCCCAATGTGTGTGATGTAAGTAAAAATTTGGCCTCTTGTTTTTTCTGCTTTTTGCCATTTGGGTTTGTGGATTCATGTTGGATGTGTTTCTGTTTTGGTTCGGTGATCATGTCACTCTGTGTCAGTGCGTGGCTTGTCTCCTTATGACTATCACCTGTTTCTCCCCTGTGATTAGTCCTTATATACTTAGATTTTTGTTCACTTTCATTGGTTCATTGCCACTGTTGTGTGCATGTTTTTTTGCATTTGAGACCCCTGACTGATGCCTCAATGTTGACATTTTGTAATGCTCATATAAGGGAGAGCCTACCATAGGAGCAATCTGGGTCCAAGAGGGGGAAAAAAAGCATTTTAATATTCTTGAATTCAGCAATAATTGACCTATAATCTCCTATTTATTTCTTTATAACTGGTACTCTTCCAGAAAAATCACACGCATCGGTTGACATTGTAATTAGCCGATACACGCTCAATCCAACAAATACTTCATGTGGGCAGAAGCTGCTCTGCAAATCGGTTTTGCCATGCCGCCATGCCCTCTGCACGTGTCCTCGAAGAGCGAGTCAGAAATAGGATTGCGACGACAAAATGCTGTCTTTGGGGACATTGTACTGTAAATGTAAGTCATTCATGTTTGTAAATTAGAGACGGTCTCCTGCAGATCCTTAAGTCAACAAGCAGAACAGAATTGAGTTTGAAATAAAGCCGCTCTGAAAATGCTACAGGGCTGCTTTTGTACCGTTTACATTTATACACTTTCTGAGTAAATCACATGTTACATTTCTCGTTTTCGGCCTTGCGCATGTGGCGGAGCTTCCATTCTCCATAATTGCACAGTCAGTTTTGCCAACACCAGATTACTGCCGAAGAAACTGCTCTTTCTCATTTATGCGGCTGTCGCTACGCTTTCAAGCTGAGGCGAGCCGCTTCACAAAAAAAAAAAAAAAAGCGACCCAAGTGTATTAGCATTCATTCTCATTCCCCCGTCATTCCGGTCTGATCTTAAATCTCGTCACGGTGAGGTATTTTTCAAATCTGACTGCTTTGCCATCCATCATAATGTGTGCCCGCATCCTATCCAACAGATGTTTAATTTATCATCGCCAACTCGACTGTGATCCGAATTCTGGAATCGGAGTGGATCCGCGATATGTCCACCAAAAGAGATCAATTGAAAAAAAATGTATTCAAGGAGAGGGCGGCCCGGTAGTCCAGTGGTTAGCACGTCGGCTTCGCAGTGCAGAGGTACCAGGTTCGATTCCAGCTCCGGCCTCCCTGTGTGGAGTTTGCATGTTCTCCCCGGGCTTGCGTGGGTTTTCTCCGGGTGCTCCGGTTTCCTCCCGCATTCCAAAAACATGCATGGCAGGCTGATTGGACACTCCAAATTGTCCCTAGGTGTGAGTGTGGGCGTGGATGGTTGTTCGTCTCTGTGTGCCCTGCGATTGGCTGGCAACTGATTCAGGGTGTCCCCCGCCTACTGCCCGAAGGGATAGGCTCCAGCACCCCCCGCGACCCTAGTGAGGATCAATCGGTTGGGAAAATGGATGGATGGATGGGTATTAAAGGAGAAAGCGAAACTGCCAAAGTACAAACAATCACGCTGGTAACAATGAACCAGAAGAAATTGCAAAAGCGCTTGCAAATGTCAATGGAGAAAATGAGAAAATAAATTGCTTGTCTCGGATTTGGCATAGCACAATATAATCAATACTTGCTGGCACAGCTGGCCAAGGAACGTCTGAAATGGCACGAGATCGGCACTGGCATAATGCATGTGGGCCGAACACGGCCGCAGGAGTGGCAAAGCAGGCAAAAGTCATAAGGGCCAGTTATTTGAGTGAAGTGGCCTGATTTGGCAGACAATTTTGAAGGCATCGCGGGCCTAAACCGTATATAGCCCAGGAGTGGCAAAGCAGGCACTGGCTTGACTCTGGCAAACCAGATAAGGGCCAGTTATGGAGTGAAGTATTTGGGCCAGAAATCAATTTATGACTCCGGTCCGTATATGGCCAGCCAGTATTGAGCCAGCCTTGTTTTACAATTGCACACCGATGCGGAATTCCATTCATCACACACACACACACACACACACACACACACACACACACACACACACACACAAGCGCGAGAGCGTGCACGCACACACATTTGCACACGCACGTACTAATTGAATAAACCGTTATTATTGACTTTATAAAATTTGGTTTCAGTCATAACGGCCTTCCAAGGGAAACAGTAACTAAAATGTGGCCCATGACATAAATGAGTTTGACACCCCTGCTCTCGTTTATGCTGTAAACTACCAGGGCAGGGCATGGATGGCAAGATAGTTTGTTTCCTTAAAATAAATATATAAACAATTTCTTGTGTCATTTCCTGTCAGAAGGAACACATTCAAGGAATAAACATTGACATTACGAATAATTTGGCCGGGGAATGAGTAATTTGATGATCATCCAAAGGGCAAATAAGCGGGTGCATTAATACATGGCGGCCCAGGGGAGAGAGAGAGCATTTCATTTGGATGCCAAGCCCTCTAGCTCCACACTAACATCATAATCAACAAAACCACAGGAAGGGAGCAACAGAAAGGGATTTAATAATAAAAAAACAAAAAAACAAAGAAACACAACATGTGCCTAAATCTACACGATGAGGGCTCGAGGAAGAATGCTGTCTGCTCAGGATTTCATTCAAAATGTCTCCCAGTGTCGCACCAGGCTCGCCTGCAACAGACTATTGTCCACTGTAGGGCGGGACAGGAAGTCGCAGTTGAATTGGATAGTGAGGCTAAATATTATGATGTGACTCTCAAAAGGCCAGAACGGTGGCGCTCAGATTCAGTGTGCAGCTAGTTGAAAAATGCTTCTGTGGCTGCTTGTTGGACAAGGTGGGGAAAGCTCCCAGATGGTGCGGCTCACCGAACTGCCTCATTCGGGTTCTGGCAACCCACAGAGGAAATCAGGGAGCCAGTGGATGAGCATGTTTATCCTGCCGGAACAAAATGAAATAGAAAGCAGCAAGACGTGTTAATCATCACGATCCCACAAATAAATGTGAGTCCTCTTCTTAATGGAACCTGGGTGTGACACCATGTCATCGCCATGGATTACAGTACTGGTAAACAACCATGTAGGCATGGGAAAATTACAAAAAGTAATGAAAGGTTTGGGTTTTTTTTTTTTAATCTTGGATTTTGGTTGGCCTAAAACCAGTTTTCATGGAGTAACAAATAAAGCACTTACTGGAAATACGCTTAGCAGCCACAGTTAGTTACACATTAATTACAATATACTTTATATTGCATGTTGTACAATTTACATAACAAGAAATTCCACCTCAATCAAATGAGATTTTTTTCTTTCAGGCTTCTTCATACATTTTCTCACAGACTTCCTCTCTTGGCACATGAATGACTGAATTAAATGCTTAAACTGTGCAGAATGTTACATTCGGCTATAACTTTAAATTGAGTACAGCACATTTGTCAAGTACAGTTCAGTTGTATTTGAATTTAAGTTCAATGCATGTACCATACAACATACATTCATTCATTCATTTTCCGATCCGCTTATTCTCACAAGGGTCGCGGGGGGTGCTGGAGCCTATCCCAGCTGTCTTCGGGCAGTAGGCGGGGGACACCCTGAACCGGTTGCCAGCCAATCGCAGGGCACACAGAGACGAACAACCATTCGCTCTCACACTCACACCTAGGGACAATTTTGAGTGTTCAATCAGCCTGCCATGCATGATTTTGGAATGTGGGAGGAAACCGGAGTACCCGGAGAAACCGGGGAGAACATGCAAACTCCACAAGTCCGGTACCTCTGCACTGTGAGGTCGACGCGCTAACCACCGGTGGGGCCGCCCCATACAACATAAAGTAATAGCATAATTTGATATGATGCAGAAAAACAAACAGTTTTTGCTTCACTTAACTGACCATTGCACTGCTCCGTATGTCCACGTGGTGTATGGGAGTATATTGCAAACATTTGGATGTGCATGAATCTGGTCAAAACTCCTCAGTAAACCACAGTAAGAGTAATCGTTCTTCACAGAGGATAAAGAACCTTTGCCTGAGTATTGTTATATGCGTGCATACTTTGCATTATTGTTGTGGTCAAATATTTAAATAGCTTAAGATATAATAATGTTGTGACACCGATGTTGTTCGTTAGCTCTTTTGTGGTGTTTTACATTGTTGGTGAGCATTAAGTTCATCAATATTTATTAAACCGTTATTTTATTTATTTTATTTTATTTTTATTTTTTTTACGAAATGCACTAATTTCGTTGTAAGCTATACAATGACAATAAAGGCGATTCTGATTCTGATCATCAAAAGCAAAGTTATGTGGCTGTTTGAAATACACACCGTGCAACCCTCCTTGTTTTAGGTATAGCTTTTGATTAAACTTTTAATGAGAGTGGCATTAAACATCTTGAATGCTCCTTTTTAATTTTTAATATTTCTTTTTCCATTAGACTCTGCCAAACTTCTACTTATTGTGAAGTGAGTTGACTTGACTTGACTCGGGTGTCATAATCTGTCCTTGTGAAGACGCCCAGTCATCAATGTTATCTTTTCTTGTTGGAATGACTACTAACTATAAAACATTGTTTTTTTTCTTCAACAGGAATCAAAGCAAAAAGCGATCCTGCACTTCCCCTCCTCCCCGTCCTTGCTCCCCAAAGAGGAGAAAGGAGGCTGGCCCGTTGACTTTATGGGCTGGAAGCTCTGATTCGGCTCACAGTGGCACACGGTGGTGGAGGAGCAGAGGCTTGATGTCAGAGGACCCCAGACAAATACTGTAATAATCCCTGAATGTGATCAACATATAAAATCAATCATCTGCAGGATAATCTGACCCACAGAGGGAGGCAACACTGTTCCACCTACTCTGGGAATTTGGAATTATTTTCAAAGTTCGATTCAAAAGGTAGGCGATGATGTTTTTTTTTTTTTTTTTTTAATAGATGTTACATAATCTTTTAAGTGTAACGTTCGTATGTAGTATACCACTATCAGGGCCTGCACAGGAACTTGGAATCGGTAACATTCAAGTCAAACTATTTGTTTCTTGTTACTATTGCAAATCTGTTTAAAGTGCCCTGCATGGTGCAATTCCCACAATGCAACAAATTGCAGTTTTAAAAAATTTGAATGCAAAAATTATATTCACTGTTCTTGTTTCACCGTATGATGTGCAATAATACCTCTGCCTTTGCTTTTCGGTTGTTCTTTTTTTTATTTCTTAATTAAATCGTACCTTTCTTCCAAATGATTGCGCTGTAATCATTTGCGTCAGCTAAAATACTTGGCGGGTGTCCGAGATTAAATCAGTCACATCGGCCTCCAACCTCTATTGCACATTTACACTAGATGGCGCAATCTGTTCGACAAGAGGAAATAATGATATTTGGAAGTCACACGTTCCCATCTGTGTCCCTTAAACTTGCCTTAGCCTTTTTTGTGTCATCACACTCTACATACACATCAGTTGATGTTGCGTTCAGGCGTTGCGTGGCAAGAATCAAAAAGAAACACCGACTCCCCCGGTGGCCCCATTCCGTCTCATGGCCATGACTTCATGCCCACCATATGAGCCAGTCATGCCATTGAGTCACCTTAACTTCGCAAAGACAGAGCAAACAGTGTGGTGGCACTGGTCAGACACGGGAAATGAAACGTGTCTGTTTCCTGTCTCTTGACTTTCCCCGCTTATTAGACAGTCTGTGGCTTCACCAACACACTCCCACATGTGTCGCCATTCACCTGTCTCTCTCTCTCTCAGCATCCGACTCAAACTCATGTGTCCTCGGCGACGCTACTACAAGTCACTGCTGAGTGCCGGTACTCCAAAGTATTTTCAATTGGGATCATCCCCACCCAGGATGTTCTGGTTCTTTTGTAAGCATCTTTGCTCCCTGCAGTTTGCCACCACATCCAAGCTTGGTGGCCTCAGAGGAGCTGCCAAAGGCGACCTTTTTTTAGGGGCAGCAGTCACCAAATTACAGCCGCTGGGGTACTTGACTCCACCCGGAGCCTGCTGCAGGACCCCGCCTAGCTCAGCCTGTGTGAGGAGGTGTGTGAACAGGAGTCGCGTGAATAGAAGAGAACAGAACAGAACCGAATCGGTCTTGACACATTGGAGAGATTCAAGCAGCAGCAAAGTAGACAGTGGCAACACATGTCGATGCACAAATTTGATGATAACGAGCAGCATGAGCTGAAATAAATTCTCTCCCATGCAGATGTGCATGTGAACAAAAGGCAGCAAGAAGCCCTTTCCAGCCCAACTGTTTGTGTGTGTTGGACCAAATTGAGAGGTCAGCTTAAACAAGGCCTATGAAGGAGGGCTTCATTTTTTTTTTCCCGGACTAAAATACCGTGTCAATGTTCGTGCGAGTGGTGGTGACTTTGGCCCGCAGGCTTGTGAATTTGGGGTTTGTGTTGTTCTAGCTTTATTGGATTGCATTTTATATTGCATTTCTGCTCAGAATAACACAGACTTGTTACAAAGCACTTTCTGTAAACATCATAAAAGCCCTTGGTCCAACCCGAGCCACGAATAGATTTTCCCTCCACATAACAATAAAAAGTTCAAGCTGCAATTGGCACTTGGTGGTCATTTTATCTGCCCGTGTGTTGATCAGCAGTCAGCTTTGGCCAGGCAGATTTCACTAAGTTGCCTTCTGAACGCTGCCCTCCTTTTGGATCAACTAGCTGGTATGGTATGGTAATATTATCAACCTACCTAATGTTAACATGAACCAACCGACAGGCCCACCTACCAAAATCCACCCAAACAAAAACACTCCTTCCTTGTATCTCACCACCCCCTCTCGACTTTTCATCCTTTGGACAACAGCGACGTGGCAGCTTATGCTGAACTCTTGTTCCAGTCTTGACTGTGCTTCCATTCTGCATCTTCTGCACGTTTGGCAACTGAGCCATAGAAAATGGGAAACATGGCAACCTTTCTGAAACCTCAGCTGCTTGTGGTATATGAGCTGCGGATGATACTTTGCTGCAAAGACAGCATATTATGTATCTCGTGTGAGAGGGTGAATGGGGCTCCATTATATAAGCAGATTTAAGCATCTTATAGGGAGAAAAGCTCTTCTCCTGCACTGGCATTTTTTTGTTGTTGAATGTACTCAATTTTTTTTTTTTCATTTAGTGGGTACATGAAATAAAATCATCTGGATCCAGGGATTTCCCCCCAAGTACATATATTTAACCCTTTCATGCACCCTGTTACCTGATAACATGATTAGCTGTCCACGTTTGTAACTGAAGGGGTTAAAAAATGTAACTGAATTCAGATAATTTGATACTGTGCAGACACTTGATGAAATAAAACGGATTAAATTCAACATACAATTTTTTCCCCCCACTGTAGAAGGCATTTGAAGAAAAAAGAAATGTTGTGAGGTTTGAGTCTAAATCACAAGTAATGAGTAGTTTGATTTCAAAGTGTGACAGTGGGAGCTAAATGACAGGCATTTGCATGATTGTCCTGACTCACTTAAGACTCAACACGGTGGGCTGCAACATGTGCCAAGGTGATTATTCTTGCCACGCAGGCACACTAAGCAAAATCTGGCAGCAATAGATACTGGGGATGGATGGAAGCTCTGACAGGTAGCCAACACGTGATGGATTGTCCACATTGAAAATGTGAAGCTTATCTCAGATGCTGGGTGTGCGAACCTTGAAAGAAAACTATGCACAGATGCCAAAGTGCATAACTATGCCAACCCCAATCAAGATATTCTCTTTGGAAAATCCCTAAATTCATGACATGAATTCAATGAGTGAATGTAGGTGACCAAATGAGTTTGTGCAGGAAGATTAAGTACAAGTGGAGAGAAATCTCTCTTTGGTTTTCAGCGAAATTGGGAACGTGGGATTCTTCCTGCACTTAGTTGGGCTCAAAGTATGTGGCAGTTTGAGCACCACAGACACACGCGAGTTCCAAAAGAGCATAATTGAGGCGTGGTCATGTGTGGTCAATTTACTGGTTTCATTTTGGACGGAGTTAAGGGTGGTTTACTTGACAGTAGTCCAGTGTTTCATCAGCCAATTCCTCTTTTTCTCGCTCAATAATTTCCCTGTCAGACCTCAGAATTGACTCAGCAGTGCCTAATTGTGTCATTGGTTTCCATCTTATTTTTTTTAATGTGTATTACTGTATCTTCATCCAATCTGGTTGGCTCCTTGCTTCAGAATTAAACCGGATGTAGAGACGATAGGAATTTATACCGAATACATGATCACAGCCAGAGTAGTAGGAATGTAGGTGAGTTAAAGGTAGCCGTGTTTTTTTGGGGTTTTTTTTTTAAAACAAGTGCTTGCTTGCTTTTATTCCTTTCCATCCTTCATTCCCCTTTCTAGTGCTTTCCTCCGTAAGGCCTCATCTCGCGCCACGTCCAGACAAACTGCAGACAAATCATCGGTTTTGACCACATTGAAAACCCTCTGATTAGGGTACATATTTTTAGATGGACAATATATTTGTGATATCTCCCATAATTTGGTGCTGCACACGTTGCAGAAATTCTAGGTGTCCTGCTGGTGTTGTGTTGCAGCCCTTCTCTGTGAGCCATTGTGCGATGCTGTATAAATGTGTCGTCGTGGCTGCGTCCCGTTGGCTTCATTCTTCTGACCAAGCCAAGGCCGCGGCTGTTATTTCTTTGCTGCAAAACAGTATAATTTGGCTGCTATTTATATTGCTGGGAACGGTTTGCGAGGGCCAGATCAGGTCCACGTCATACAATTTTTTTTTTCCTTCCTCATTTAACGTGGAAGAAAGAAGCCGTTATTTCGGACCTCCACATTCTTGCGACGGTGCTTGTGGTGAACAGAAATCTAGAGATTGGTGTGGGAAGCCAAGCCAATTAATTGCCGGCTAAATGAACAAAACATTCCTTGTAATAGAATTTAGTGTGCCACAAAGTTTCTCAATGCGCAGTACACAAATCTGAACGGCAACATGCTCAAGGTGTTAACACGGTTTCACCAATGATATAAACCGTTCAAGTACTTAACGTACGTTGGTTGAAAATCTTGTGGTTTTATTGAAAGCCAGAGATTTAGCTTCATAATTGAAAACGGTGGTTCTCAAACTTGTTCCACAAATACCACCCTCGAAAATACTGAACTCGCCCACTACCGCCATATTGAGCGGCATTAAAATACAGCATTGTAAATAAATAAATAAATAAAATACAAGCGTTCATCAAAAACGAGACACTGGTTCGACGCAAAAAAAGTATTTTTAGAAATATTGGAAGGCACTTCAACTTTATGCGGTTAGAATAAAACTGTGCTTAAATATAGAAAAATGTATTGCACATAAGTTTTCCTTACAAGTGATCTTAACTTGGGCAGTTATTCTTTCCTGCACCACTAGAGGGTGCCCGCGTACCAGTAGTGGTGCATGTACCACACTGTGAATTACGCATTTAAATGATATCCATACTGTACAACACTCAACATGCACTATAAACTATTTGTTTTTTGTGCAGAATTTTTAAAAATGCTTTATAAAGTTAATTATAATGAGCCGAAAAAGTCACAAAATGCCATGTACCGTCAAATCTTGTGAATCCACACACTTGTGTATAATACAAACAGTCCACCATCAAATCACACTTAAAACGCCATTTTTTTCTCTGTATTTCTTTATAATACTGTCCCCCAATTTGAGGTTATTCTTTATTATTGGACTGAATAATATGAATCACTAGATATTCGAAACATTAGAGTAAATTGTAAATGTTTAAAAAAAAAAATGCTGTTTTCCCATACCCATGAAACAATTCTTCAAACAGAAAAAAAAGTGTCAGTTGAATATACTCAATGTTACTTCATCAAGTGGCGACACAAATCAAAACGTTTTTAAGGAGGTGTTTAATTGACATAAAAAAAATCTATCCAATTCAGATGATTTGATTTCATTTTCAATAAAATTGAGTAAATTCCGCGCAACATTTTTTTTCTGTGTATTTTTAACATGTTTTTGAAATCTTGTTCTTGCTCTATACACTCTTTTCGTAAATGTGGTTCGTTATTTTTTATTGATTTGCTTTAATATTAAATCTATTTAACTCTGGCACTGCTTTTAAATATTGTACTTTTAATTCCCGTATTGAATTAAAAACCCAACACTGAAACTAGCTCAATGCCAGTCTCGGTCAAAACCATTTCCTGTATTTTTTTATTTATTTTTTTTTACACAAAGTTGCAATGTTATCATCCCTCTGATCCTTGTCAAGTGTCTACTTGATCTTGAATATGTTGCAAATCAGAAGGAGCTGCTGGTGCAGACGGCACAGAGGTTGTCGGCACCGTGAGCTCAACAGTCCCAGCACAGTCTGGAATTAGGCGACTGCGAACGAGAAACTCAGTTAACACAACAACGCTCGCAAACTGCTTCATGGGATTAGCACTGATGCTAAAGAGCAACAGTTCCAATTAGTAGGGTCACTCTTATTTTTCTTGGGATTAGACTGACCGTGTTTCTGTCTCGTCGTCAGCACAGGCAGAATAAATCAAGTTGACACATGCGCTCACACATTTGTAGGTCTTCTGTTCGGACCATGTGCAGTCTGACATCAGGGGCTGACATGCTATTCGAGACGAACACACACACTTGCACTTGCTCTTAGCCCCCTTTCCCCATTTGAATGAATTGCATCTTTGTGAGGCTGCACCGTTGCAATAATTTCCACCTCTAAACGAGCCACGAAGAGACCCGACCTCAACTCGGTGTGCAGGAAGCAGACGCCGGCAGTTTGTGGTCAAAGTGGCTTCAGTTCCCTGAACGGATTCTTGGGTCCCTCTTGGTGCAGTGTAAACTTCTGAGCTGTGTAGTTTAGTTTCATCAGACTGTATCATATTATTACAAAGAGCGTTAATCACTATACTTAGCTCCCAAAGTACCGGCAATCATTGGCTTGTTCGAAGGCAAAGGGAAAAACATTTGCTGTTGGCCTACGTCTGGTCGTCTTTGGGTGGGAACGACGAGATGTTATCACAGACTTATTTGCAATGTATCAAATTCTGTCCCTCTTCATTTTGCTGTGTTTGTTTTCTTTGAAGGTGTCCCAAACAAAGATGCAGTCCTGTTGTTCCTTCCTGCTATTACTATGCGCGGCCCAGCTGCTCTCCCCGTCCGCTGCCCTGCCGTTCGAGCAGAAAGGCTTCTGGGATTTTGCCCTGGACAGTCTGGACATTGACATGAAGGCCATGATGAAGGATGAGGAAGAAGGATCAGCCATCGAAGAGTTGCCCCCTCCTGACATGCCCATGTGCCCCTTCGGCTGCCAGTGTCGACTCAAAGTGGTCCAGTGCTCTGACCTTGGTCAGTGAGTGTGTGTTTGTCTGTGTGAGTGAGTAAGCGTGTGTATTTGTGTTGTAGGGGGGGAAACGAGGAAACGTATCTGTGGTACTTGTCAACACAAAATGTGCAAGATTTTTAAACGGGCCCATGGGGAAAGCACATTTTAATGAATGACACGCAGCTGAATCACGCGCTGACTGAAAGTCTGAGCGCTGCACGTCTCTTGTTGCTCCAGATAGCATAGTTTTGTTCTAATATGAAAGAGACATATTCCTTGAAGAGAGTGAAAGCATCTCTTTCCGGGATTCTCTGTTCCAGATTACGAGCGTAGATACTGAGCGGACGATAAGGTTTAATCCGAAAATAAGTGGAGCTGTGATGGGAAGCGGAGAATGTTGATGCATTGAGAGGGATCAAATGAGCGCAGGACTGAGAAAATCAGGACGATCTTGAACAAATAATCGACACTATTTCATGTTCAGAGCAATGTGTTTTCAGAAGAATTGAGTAGGAAAGAGGACGGTTTCACAAACGGTCAATCGGATCCAGCAGACACCTCTCAGGTTTTCAAGAAATGTCAGTTAAAAACTAAAACCTTTCTTCATATTTCAGTTCTCTTTTGGATTGAAAGTGAAACGTCTTCAATGATCAAGAAGTCCAGGTGCTTTTACCTCAACTTTTGGAGACCAGCATAAATAGAAAGCTACACAGACATTAAGTTCAAACCATTTTCAGCAAGATACACGTCACAAGGGTTCATCTGTTTAGGTGACACTCTCACCCTCAAATACGTTTCGCTGGCATCGCGTGGGGACCTCGCATGTCCTGAACATCACTTTGCAGGATACCCTCCAAAAAAAAAACCTCCATGATTGTCGAGCCATTACCATTGCATCAATTGGTCAAATGAATAGACGTGTGTGGGAACTCACCAATATTATTGATTTGTGAAAAAAAAAAGGATATTGACCAAATTTGGACATTGGCGGTTTCCACCTGACATAGCGTACCTATTAGCATTTCTCCAGGTAGGATCATAAATGTAGCGTCAACCTGATAAATACTCTGTCAACGTTGCTTGGACCAAAACTATGGCGATCAGCCATCTCGGCAGGTATGAAGATCCTCAACTTTCTCCAAGTTTCTGTTTCGACATAATAGTGGTGTTGATTCATCACTTTGTGAACCCTCTGTATTTACTGTGGAGCCCTGGTGTTTCTGCAGAGGATAAATGTGGAAGCATATAATTTCCTGAATGCTTATTTAGAACAGATGTGTGTTCGGCAGTGGCGTCTGTCTCCTCTCCGTGTGCATCCCCAAATGATGTTCAGTATTTGTCTGGAGGGGTGCTGGGGTTTGACAGGGTGCCAGTTTTGTCAGTCTGTGGCGAGACCTTTGAGCTGTGTGGCTTTACGGGTGAAATCTGCGGTCGGGGGGTTTTAGGTCGCTGGAGAGGCATTTTGATCGGTGTGCTTCTCGAATGTTTGTTCAACTTTGATGCTGCATTCCACATTGAAGGGGGTCAATTGCAGCATGCTTGCTGAAAACTGCTCTGGCACAGATAAAAAAATAAATAAATAAATCTTCAACTCACATCATGAGATTATGCTACCAGAGCAGCCTCTTGTTCAGGAACATCAGGAATAGATTTGAAATGTCAAACAAAAGTCCACACACAGTTCTTGCAATCCTTTTCAGTATTGCTTACGTGGATTTGAACCGAAACCGGAGGGCACCGCGACGTTCGATCCATGGTGGTGAAAGGGAGGGCGCAGCTGGTTACAGCCAAAGCCGTATCTAAACTTAACTCGGAATGGACAGCTGTGGCTGGTAGATGTGGTCGGCGGAATGCTGGATCCCAACGGGAGAGCTGGTACGAGCTGCCAAACTGACCTTCTTGCATCATGCACGCGGTTACAAACAGGTTCAGCTTAAGCGACTGACTACATTTGAGACACATTTGCGCGTTTCTTTATGATGCGGTTCATGACCAAGTCCATCCAACCAGTGTCATTTGGTGGCCCCAGTGACCAAATGTTGAGGTAGAGGTGTATTTCTAAACATCTGGAGACGAACACAGTATCATCATACACTGGTGCCTAGAGATAGAATGGTGACCAATCCGGGGTGTGGTCCACCTCCTCGTCCAAAGTCAGCTGGGAGAGCTCACCAGTAACCCTGATGAGGATTAGTAGTACGGTAAAAGAAACGGATGGATGTATCCCATATAATTAACTTTTTATTTGGAAGTAGCAAAAAATATTCTCAAACCACGGTGTCGCTGACTGTACGGTGTCACCGTTTTGTGTACTAATTTTTTTTCGAAGGCATTCGGAACAAGACACTTAAGTCGTCAAGTGTCGACATAGTGCCAGCTTGTGCGGTTTCCTTTTCATTTAATAACAGAAGAGTGATAGTGATGGTACTTAAATCGTCGCGTTTGAGATTTTGGTCAAATGAAGGCCAGACGGGAAACATCTGCTGGCCACATCTGGTGTGTGTGTGTGTGTGTTTGTGTGTGTGTGTGTGTGTGTGTGTGTGTGTGTGTGTGTGTGTGTGTGTGTGTGTGTGTGTGTGTGTGCATGTCTTTATTTGCATGCAACCAGTTATGTGCCACTTTGGCGTCTGTGAGTGACCTCCATGGTTGTATCCGATGTCCATCTCTCATTAAAATAATGACTCAGAAACCCAAAGTGCTCATTTGACATTGCGTGGCACGATGATTGGTTTGAGTTGCAGGCCTTATTTTCCTGAAGTCTAAGTTGGGATATCGCAAGTGGTGGCACAGTGAACACAAACCAGCTTTTAAGGGTTTTGCTTCACGAGTTACCCGTGTGAAGTGTTTAATGGCGTATGGCTCCCTTCTGTGTTTTTGTTGGTCTGCAGGTCTGAGTGAGGTGCCAAGCAACATTCCTCCCGACACCAGGTTCCTGGATCTTCAGAACAACCATATCACAGAGCTGAGAGAGAATGACTTCAAGGGCCTCACAAATTTATATGTAAGACAAGCACGCCGTCGGGTAGCATTTAAATTGAGATCTTCTGGTTGTGTTACCGACTCAGCTGATATTAGCGTCATTCGTAGTGTGAAACATCATGAAGAACCTCCACTTCCTAAGGGACTGATTTTTTTTTTCTTTCCTTTGTCATCTTAAATTGTGTGAAAACTGACGTCTGATGTCAAAGGGGAGTAATCAACTTCACATTGCTTCTCATTTTGCAGAGAGGCTTTTCTCACATTCTCTAGCACCAAGACTTAGACAGGCAGGCAAGACATCATGCAATAAGCTCTTTTCTGTGGCACATGGGGTTGACTATTCAGGCGCTACTACGTAACTGACTTGCTTTTCACAGGGATTATCTCTGAGGAACAACTACATCTCCAAGGTCCATCCAAGGGCATTCATCCCCCTCCAGAGCATGCAGAAGCTCTACTTCTCCAAGAATCTGTTGACCAGCATCCCCAAGAACTTGCCTGCCTCCTTGGTGGAGATCAGGATCCACGAGAACCGCATCAGGAAGGTGCAATCTGGTGCCTTCGCAGGACTGGGCAACATGAACTGCATAGGTCAAAGATGCCAAACACAACTCTGTGTTATTCACTTGGGCGCTCGTGATTAAAGGCTCTTTGTGTTGACATAAAGTTGTGTCTTCTCTCTTGCAGAGATGGGAGCAAACCCCATCCAGAACAGTGGCTTTGAGCCTGGTGCCTTCAAGGGTCTGAAACTGAACTTTTTGCGCATCTCAGACAGCAGACTGACTGGCGTGCCCAAAGGTATTTGCTCTCTGTGACTGACAGGCAAAATACATTTCTAATAGAAACATCATGTGAAAACAGGACAGCAGTTGAGCTCAAGGTATTATTGGCTCAGAGCAAGAAGGTTCCAGGTTTGTGGGCTGGGTTAGTTCTTTCTGGGCAGCTTTTCTGCAGCTTCTGTGGCTTTCTCCTCCAGTTCAATTAACATGTTGAATCAAGACGACACATTTGCCATTGGTGTGAATCTCAGTTCAGCATGTACCACAACTTTCATCGTACATCTGGGATAGACATCAGCCCCCCCTGTGAGCCTAAACAAGATCCTGAACAAGACCAGCAGTGTAGAAAATGAGAGACAAATTGATGGTTGGAACGATGACCCTTTCAATATTTTATGAAAGTCTGGACTCTGACAGAATTATTTCATTTCCAAGTCACTTTTTTGTTTATTTATCCCTACCTTGTCTCATGCCATAACTGCTTGTTACTATTGTTTCTCTTTTCCCCTTTTATGTGGGCTACTGGTCTGAAATAAAGTATAGTTCATGAATTTGATTAATTATGTGCATGATGAGAAATTCAAACCTGTCCAAATTAGAAGGCGAGAATAGCCGTGGAACTCGGTGGAGTCTTGCAGAGACAAACGTGTGTTTTTCTTTCAGATCTCCCTGAGAGTCTCCATGAGCTTCACCTTGACAACAATGAGATCCAGGCTGTGGAATTGGAGGACCTGAAACGCTACAAGAACCTGTTCAGGTAACCTCCAGCCAAAAGCCATTTTACACTTTTTCCACAACATCAACATAAACCAAAATGGTTGGGAAATTTTAACAATTGTTGTCGTGGGCTGTATCGTTTGTTTTTAAATGCAAAAACTGAAATGAATGCACATCAGTGACAGTTCCAGATTGTGCCAAAGGAATTGTCAGGTCAAAGTGAACCGAGTGACACCATTTGGCGCAGGCAGTACATTATCTTCATTTAAGACAATTCCAAGAGACGAACTGCTTGCCCCAACATGGCGGTGTTTTTTTTAGAGACTAACTCCAAAATTTTGGAGAACAAAGAATAGAGAGTAGCCTGCCAACAGTCCTGACCTCAACCCTATATGGAACACTTGTGGGATCATACTCAATTTACACCGAAATAATCTACCAAAACACACAATTGTGAGCTTTGTTTTATGTTGATGTATTCTTTTTTTATTTCAACAGGCTTAATTAACCCCTTTTGAGAAGGAACGAGAACAGCTTCTGTGTGTGTGTGTGTGTGTGTGTGTGTGTGTGCGCGCGCGCGCGTGTGTGTTTGAAATTTACTTTGACCTGAAATATAAAACAAAGGGAACAACACTCATCGCATTTAACCAAAGCACATTTACCTTGATTTACAAAAGGATCCTTGCTGAATGCCAACACACAATGCAAAACTCCATAGACAGGCTAGAACGGGGGTCGGCAACACGCGGCTCCAGAGCGGCATGTGGCTCTTTAGCGACATCTAGTGGCTCCCTGGAGCTTTCTAAAAAATGTTTGAAAATGGAAAAAGATTTTGATAGTGGTAATATAGCTCAAATAGATACAGATACATGTTGCTGCTCCGAAAAAGGAGAGCTGTGGTGTTGGTTTTTTTAAACGTACACTTTATGCTTTTAACAGTCTTGACAAACACAGACACGTCTGCATCCGACTCCGTGCCTTCTCTCTTCTCGTTCGACTCGAGAGGCGTTCAAAGACAGCCTCAGAAAAACGGAAATTAATGATCACTTCACTGACACAAAGAAAAAGCGAAAATAATACACCAAAACAAAACAAATCAAGCGAGGAAATCACAAAATAAATTCTGTGGGGGCATTTGTGGACACACAACAAAAGAATGAATAACATAAATAAGTCTCCTACATACATACAGCATGTGTTTCCTTCATTGTAAGTTTTATAGAAGGCTTTTATTTTTTTGCGGCTCCAGACATATTTGTTTTTGGGGGGGGGGGGTTTGTCCTATATGGCTCTTTCAACATTTTGGGTTGCCGACCCCTGGGCTAGAACAACTAGCAAATGATCAACCTTTAGAAATTGGCTAAATTTGATATAAAATGTCGATAATTCTGTGACTGAAGGTACAATTTAGCCCCTTGTTCCCTTTTGCTCCAGGTTGGGCCTTAGTTTCAATCACATCCGTAACATTGAGGTTGGAAGTCTTGCCTTCATGCCGAGGCTGAGAGAGCTGCACCTGGACAACAATCGCCTCTCCATTGTTCCCAAAGGTCTCCCGGATATGAAATACTTACAGGTGAGTCTACGGCAACCTGCAGCTGAATCATGTTTTTGCAAGGACATACCACAAGTGTTGTGCTTTTGCTTTCAAGGTGCTGTACCTCCACAACAACAACATCGCCAAGGTGGATTTGAACGCCTTCTGTCCTAAAGGAGCAGGAATGAAGAGAGCTTTCTACCATGGCATCAGTCTCTTCTCCAACCCCGTCAACTACTGGGAGGTGCAGCCCGCAACATTCCGCTGCGTCAGCGACCGACTGGCCGTCCAGTTTGGAAACTACAAAAAGTAGAGGATGGGGGTTTGCTCGGGGAAGCAGAGTATGAAGGGCAAGTGATGGAGAAATGAAGAAAACCATTTAAATTAATAAACTTTCAAAATATTTGAGAAGATTGGAACATTTCTTTAATCGTAGTTTTTCTTTGAGGGGAGGGAAACGGATAAAATAGACCACCAGCGTAAAACTTCAAGGTTTTATTTTCTAAATTCAGTTTCAGTTGAGAGGGAAGAATGTTTGGCCCAAGCCATAATTTATACATAAAGAAAAAAAATCCCCATTGCACAATGTCGTATTTTGTGATTTAATTTTTTTTTTTAATTAAGATTAACCATGGAGAAAACAAAACCCCAGAAAAGCCACGTTATAGATTTTGAAATTTGCCTTTTAGGACTTTGAGTGTTGTACATTGGGAGAGTCGCTCAGGCCTTGTCTTTAAATTCAGCAACATCGAGCGTTCGTATTGAACACTCGATGTTGCTCTTTATCACCATTGCAAGAAACAAGACCTTTTTTTTTTTTAAACAGAAATGTAGATACTAATTCAAGTTCGGTGACGTGTTTTCTTTCGACTTGGGGTTCGCTTGACCGAGCGGCCTCTTCTCAGCAGTCAACATGTTTTATATTTACCTAACTGAACCTACCGCCTTTCTGTGTCAAGGGACTCTTGTGCCTTTTATCACTATTCCGCTGTCTGTAAGTAGTCCTTCAGGAGGGACACCCAAGTAGCAGGGATTTGCCCCATTTAGAGCAACAACACGCACCGGCTTTGCTGACGGACTCTTGAAAAAAAAAAAAAAAAGATCGTGTACACATAGTGCTGCAAACTAAAGTAGTGTTGATGCATTGTTTTGCACAGTTTCTGCTCACTTTATCTCTGCTTGGTAACGCAAAAGCGCTTTAACCACACACGTGTTGTCCTGTCTCCACTCTGTAATCTGACAAGCTACTGCTGCATGTGAATAAAGACATTTCCAAATGCTGCATTAAGCCAGAGAGCAACCGCTGGGTCCAATATCATATTGCAGAAATATTAAACAAGGCGAACGTTTTATGGAATGAAGCAAACACATTCTACTATTATCACCATAGTATAACTGTTATCATTTTAATTGTTAGATTATTAGATGTCTCTGGGTCCTTATTGGAGTTGACACGTACTGGCTTGAACACATGAATCTGTCGTCAATTTAAATATCCATATCTTATGTTTAATGGTGCTATATGTACATTTTTCCCCAGTGTAAACCTTCACAGATTATTACCAACACAACAGAATGCAAATAAATTATGTCAAAGATGTCTATGTGCCATTTTGCAGCGATAGGTCGACAAAGTCCGTATCAATCCACCCTGTCAATTTACCATTCCTTCAACTTAACATCCATCCATCATCCATCCACTAGGACAGGGGTCGGCAACACACGGCCCCAGAGCCGCATGCAGCTCTTTAGCGCTATCTAGTGGCTCTCTGGAGATTTATAAAAACAAATTGAAAATGGAAAAAGATTCATTCTTAATCTTTTCCAATGCTGTAAAAATGTGTCAAATTTGCGTCATAGCCTGCGACACACGTTTCTATTAGCAGGGCGGGATGCAAGGCAGGTGGCTGTTGCAAAAAAAACAAAAAACAAAAAAAAAACGGCATGTCATGTACAATTCACCGAGGGTACTGGCAAAGAGAATTTGGGGGGCCGTGAGAAGCAATTTTAAAATGGTACACGTGAGCTACGACAGTTAAAACGCTGCAAAAGTGCGTCCCATGCCTCTGCGTCAGGTCTCGACGAAGGTAGGTAGGCTTGCGTGTGTAAGTGTGTGGTGTATGCTCGCGTGTGCGGTAACGGGTCGATCGCAGTAGGTTGGTTGATCGAAAAGTAGATCTTCGGTCAAAAAAGGTTGGGCACCCCTGCTCTACAGGATGCACTGCAGGGGAAAAAAAAACATTTAATCATGAAGGGTCATTGTGTATTTGTAGCCAGCTTAATCATTTCAATAGTAGGCTATATAGCTCAAATAGATACATACAGCGTGTGTTTCCTTCTTTGTAAGGTTTATAGAAGGCTTTTATTTTTTTGCGGCTCCAGACATATTTGTTTTGGGGTTTTTTTGTCCTATATGGCTCAACATTTTGGGTTGCCCACCCCTGCACTAGGATGTTCCCATTCACATTTTTTTTTCTCGCACCAAGTCACTTGATATAGATTATCTGTCGATAGCAAGATCTGATACCTCAGTAAAGTAAAAGAGCACACACACAACACGAATGTAACATTCTGATAAAGCGTGGGTTGATTGATTGAGTGGATTAGAAAATGGATGGATGGATGATTGGTAATGCCTGGACCATGAGGCACAAGGATAACACAAAAGAAAAGCAATGCTGTGTTACTGTGGCAGATGATGGAACTCAATACCCGCACACAACAAAATAACGATATAAACAATGCATGGTTATATCGTAGATATTTTTATATCGCACTACAATATATATTGCAATATCGCACTGCTTTTTTTTGGTGACCTTTCCAAGTTAGGAACATGAAAACAATCTGATCTTTCACATCCCATACCAATCAGGTGTCAGATTAAATAATTGCGCAACCCTTCTAGCTCCTCAAACATCATCAATGTACCGATTCAACAATTTTAATATAAGCTACATACAGCACATTTTGATGTTTGTTGCGGACACATTGGACAAATGTTGAAGTGTTTTTGCAAACATTGAGCTTCTCTAGCTGAACAACAAATGATCCGTTAATGCTAATGGTGATACATACCTGTATGAGACAGAGCATATGATACAAAAAAGGCACCCTGACCTGCTTAGAACACTTCATACCATGGAATTCCGTGCAGCTCATTACCAGTGGAGCAAAAAATGTCACCTGAACCAATAAAACAAGTTGGGTCAGGAAAGCAAATGTAACATTTCAAATTTGGCAGGGTTGTTAACAAGAGGCCCAAGGCCCAAGAGGCAGACTCAGTTCTTTTATCCAGCCTTTTTATACTCAAGAGTTCAATTTCATCCATCCATCCATCAATTTTCTAACCCACTTATCCTCACAAGGGTTGCAGGTGTGCTGGAGCCTATCCCAGCTGTCTTTGGGTAGTAGATGGGGTGCACCCTGAACTGGTCACCAGCCAATCGCAGGGCACACATAGACGAACAACCATTCACATTCACACTCACAATCACGTGTAGGGACAATTTGGAGTGTTCCATTAAACTGTGATGCATGTTTTTGGAATGTGGGAGGAAAGCGAACTACCCGGAGAAAACCCACGCACGCACGGGGAGAACATGCAAACTCCACACAGCAAGGCCGGAGCTGGATTCAAACCCTGCACCTCTGCACTGTGAGGCGGATGTGCAAACGAGTTGGTCACCATGGCACCCTGCATTATTTTATTAATAAATAAAAGTACAGTATTGAGTATTTTTTAAATTGGTCAATTGTATGGTCACATGTATTTTGAATACATTTATTTACTTAAATAAATTCAATAAAAAGGTGGCAAAAGTTACAATGAACCTTTGAACTCACCAGTTGCGGCGAATACAAGCGACGAGCAGCTTTCTTAAACAGGGCGTGTGAATAAGGGGCAGGTGGGTTTCAAAAAAGGCGCTCGGTGACTACGCGATGATGCAGCCGACGTCGCAGCGCACCGCGCACTCGCTCGCGTTTACAGTGCGCCGACGTGCATCGCAATCCGACCATGCTTTTGCATTTAAACCCGTCTGCAGCCCATCGATTCCGACCCCAGATGAGCGATTAGCAGCGAAGCGAGACGGAGAGGAGGAGGAGGAAGAGGAGGAGGAGGAGGAGGAGGAGCGAGCAGCAATTTGGGAACAAACTGGATCTTTTGCTCCATCGCCTCTTTGAGGAGGCTGGCTGCGGCCTGTGGGTTGTCGGCGGAAGCCTCGGGCTGGATTGGAAATGTCGCAGCGGCGACGTGCTAGCTGGTGAGTCGGCAGGAGCAGCAGAGTTTGTAAACACAGCAGAATTCGGAGCTGGCGTGCGGCCAATGCAATTCAAACACATTCGCTCGGACTTGTTGTTGTTGGGGGTGGATTGCCTTGCAACAACGATGATGATGGGCTAATCATCTGGAGCACAGATGCTACTGCCCTATTTACTTGCATCTCATCGCTCCATTTCACAGCTACGTTGTGAAGGTTGACAACAACAAAAACAAACAAACCCTACCGTGAGTAGCGTAACAAGCCTGCTCTTGCAGGGCTCTTGTGCAGACTGACCGAGAGCTGTGACGTTGGATTCATTTGATCTGCAGGCGTCACGCAGCGCCACTTGCTCCACAGACGCACGGAAATGCCACATCGCTGAATCAGGACAGAAACATGACATTTATTTCAGGTTGCGTGTCAGTCAGTGCCACGGGTTAGGTTACATTTGCAGCAGACACTTTTGTAGCTATCGTGCAAGACTGCATCTCGATGGCTTTCAGAGAGCGAAGGGGAGAATGCTTCCTGTCACAGAGTGGCTGGAATGAGACCTGCAAGGATCAGCAGCAATACCCCCCCCCCCCCCCCCCAGTAATGAAATTAGAGTAGCACTCCAGTAGAGCAGGTGCACAGACAACAACAAAACAGCTTGGGCTACTTTTAGCGGGGTTATCATCATTTTGAAGTTTTTTTGTTAGTATTTTTTTTCGTTTTAACTTTTGTGTTTTAATTCAGTTTTGGTAATGACTTTTTAGAGCAACTTTGTTAGTTTTATTTTAATTTGTTAGATTTAAAAAAAAAAATCTTTTTTTTAATGTGTTCTAGTATTTACTTTTTTTGTAAATATACTGTATGGCGTATTTGTCGAGTGCAAGGGGATGCAAGTGCGATTAAGTTAACTACAATTCTCAGACACGTGTTTGACATTCCCCGACTGTAAATAGATATAGGAATCGTAAAATAAATACATTTAAAATGAACCTGAAAGCTCCATCCATCCATCCATACATTTTCTAATCCGCTTATCCTCACAAAGGTCGCGGGGGTCTGCTGGAGCCTATCCCCGCTGTCTTCGGGCAGTGGGCTGGGTGCACCCTGAATTGGTTGCCAGCCAATCGCCAGCGACACATAGACGAACAACCATTCGCTCACTCACAATTACACCTAGGGACAATTGAGAGTGTTCCGTTAACCTGCCATGCTTGTTTTTGGAATGTGGGAGGAAACAGGATAAATCCTATGTAGGACAGAGAGAACATGCAAACTCCACACAGGAAGGCCCGAGCCGGAATCAAACCAGGCATCTCTGCGCTGTGAGGCGGACGTGCTAACCAGTCGCCCACTGTGCCGCCCTCCTTGAAAGCTCGTGTGTGAAAATAATTGACAATCTCTCACAGTATCCAGTCATTGTCAGTACGTCAAGCTTTCTTCCAGTGAGAATGTCATCTCTCTTCCTTGTCTTCTGCATCCAACACTGTTTTCCTTGTAGTTACTTTGTATTTTGGCAGATCAAAGACTTTTTAACGGTCACATCATGTCTGCTTCTGGGTCCAAATAGCGCTCCTCACGTGACATCACTGTCATCTTCCTTGTGTTTTCTTAGTGAGACCAGGAGGTGATGGCAGTCCAGACTGAGCTTCACCAACACCACCATCTGTCCCTGATGATGCGCGGCCTCCTCGCGCAAGCCTGAACCTTCAACCCGTTTTGTCCCTCCATCCCCTCCTCCTCCTCCTTTCCTTTCCTCTTCCTTCCCCCATAACTGCACCCATCTCTCCGCGTGTACGATCAGCATACTTGATGATGGCATGCTGCGGCCACTCTCTGGGCTCCCCGTGCACACTGGCCTTGCTGGTGGGCTTCCAATTTGCCTTTGTGCTCTACTTCTCCCTTGGGGGCTTCAGAGGCTTGGTGTCCGTCCTGGTGCACACCACAGAGCAAGAGTTTGACTACTCGCGACCCCACGACGTCTACACCAACCTCAGTCATCTGAGAGCACTGCCTCCCCCACCTCGAAACGCCGGCACTGGAGCTCCCGCGACAGGACCGCCGCCGACAACCTGCCAGATTGTGTCTCCTCTGTTGGGTGAGGGAGCAAATATATGAAAGATACATTGGTTCCTTGAGATACAAGTGATTCGACTTTTTTTTTTCTTTTTCGAGACACCCATTCAGTTAGCCTGTTTTTTGCTTTGACTTGCGAGCGCAGACTTGAAAGATGAGCGCTGTATGGTGACAGGTGACTCAACTCACTGAACATGTCATCAAAGATTAGGCTTCAAGCTGTTTATTCCCACACTTTGTTGAGGTTTAGTATCAAGCAAAACATAACATGGAAAAAAAGAATGACACATTGAGAATTGAAAGCAATCACCTAGTCGTGGCCACCTGAATATGATCAACAAAAAAATGGCGAAATCCACAGGCACACGAGCTAACAATTGTGCATTTTTTGTGGCAGTGCTGTTACCCTTTTGCCTCTTCCAATGCCAGACATTCGCAAAAAAGAAAACCTTGAGCGGCAGCTGTACAGTAAAAATGGGCTGGTTTCACCCAAAACACCTATTTTGGACAACCACCCACCCAAAAAAAACCCCCAAAAAGCTGAAGGCAAGCTTTTTATGAAAAAATATAGTTTAAGCACAACTTTGACTTTGATGCTAATCATTTTTCACACTTTGCTCCTTGTAATTGTCGCTTTTTTAACGGGCCACCATGATTTAGGATGGTGGACCGTTCACAACACTCATTCAAAAGGGAGCCAATGTTGCCATTTGATGAGAATTCTTCTTCATATTTTTTTTGAACTTTCATAGCTAGATGATCAAACCAGATTTAGCCAAAACTTTTCTCCGCCCATTCCCATTAAAACTGATGTCGAAAGTGCTCCTTGTTAGCACTCTCGTTGACTACATTTCAAGTCAACGACGCGTGAAGAGTTAATCATCAGCTATATGAATACAAACGGTGCTGCAACCCATGTAAACGGGCCATATAAGAATACCCACAGGTTCACAGCATGTGTTCTTTATCCGCTGCAACTAATGATGATAATATTCCTATCATACATAAAACCCGAGATGAGGAGCTGAGCCTCCATTTCAGTATACAGTCAAACCTCTCGGTTTTCGTCCGTAATCTGTTCCAGAAGGCTGTTCGAAAACCGAAACCACGCTCTTTTTAAAATAAAAATGTTTATTGAACACGTCCGCTCACAATGGAAAGCAACACGAGGAAGCGTCACTTCCTGGTCTACCCGAGGAAGCGTCACTTCCTCGTGTAAGGAAGGCGAGAGGAGTCAAACGGTGCATTCAAGTGCACTCAGTTTGTTCGTGAACCAACATTTGTTCGACATCCGAGGCATAAAAAACTCTAAATCTTTGGTCGAAAGCCGAATTGGTCGAGAACCGAGACGATCGAAAACTGACGTTTGACTGTATCAGTACAGTATGTTTGTCTTACACCGTCCCCGGTTGGCCAGGGTGCAAACACCAGAATGAGCGGCGCAATTGAAGCAATGGAGAAAGATGATTTGAGATACAAGTGGTCAAGAAACAAAAGTAACTGATCTCAAGGCACCACTGCCGTCTGATTCGACATAGTGGGAAGGATTTTATGTCATATGGTAAAACATTTCCTTTTCCCCACAGTTGGACCCGTGTCTGTCCATCTTTCCTCACCTCTGACTTTGGAGGAAATCCGAAGGAAAAACCCCTTGGTGTTGCCCGGTGGACGCTACAGACCACCAGACTGCGAGCCTCGGCACCACACTGCCATCGTGGTACCGTACCGGAACCGACAGACACACCTTCTTGCTCTCCTCTACCACCTTCATCCTTTCCTGCAAAGGCAACAGATCCACTACAGCATCTACATCGTGCAACAGGTCAGGAGAAGGATTCCATTGATGAGAATTGTTCACTTAAAGTAATTTCATCAATGTTCCTCGTCTGGGTCACCATTAATGATTATGAAGCGCCAGATACAAATACGGGCCATGGTTTGATACATACCGTGCTCAGTATGTTTTTGCGCACAATCAGAGTACCGGTAACTTTTTTCTGTCAAAATGGTCTGTTTTTTTGTCAGCAAAACAGCATTTTGCATTTTACAGCACAATAATTTGCTGTTTTTTATAGGGGGTCATTTTCTGTTCTCCGATAGGGAAGATTCCAAACTCTAAAAATCACATCAATGGTGTCTTCATTGTTATTGGACAGTTTTTCAGTCAAAGGCAACTCCTGCAGTCACCTGCCGTGTGTCCAGCACAAGGAGAAGCTCGATCTTGTTGTTGTGTTGTCTTGCCGGAGTTTCTTCACATTTTCGCCCTTCAAAACTTGTGCTCGTGCTGGTGTGTCGTCAGAGTTTTTCTCGCACAAAGTTAAAGAAATGACTCGGCACACATGGAAAATTGTCTTCAATATCGGCGGGAGGTATCTCTGAGGGTGAACGACGGTTGTTGCCGTGATTATCACGCTCAGAGTTCCCTGTCCGCCGGTTTGAACTTTTATTGTTAAATATGCAAAATACAAGAAAAACACTGCCCCCGATATTTGCATACCTCGCCCCCGGTCCGGCCCCTCGGTAGTGAATGGTAACCTTGGCTTAAGCTTTGAACCACCGTCACGTTGACGCCTTTCTGTCTGGTCTACAATGAATCAACAAGTTGCAGACTTTGCCGACAACAAATGTCGCCTGGGCGCGACAGGCGTTCTCAAATCGTCTTTTGTTTTCCACAACGCTTTGTTCCCGAATTTTTCATTCCCACTTTGTGACCGAGTCTAGCCTTCTTCCCTCTGTTCGCCCCCTTGCATTGACGTGATAATTGTGGACTTCAAAAGCCCTCTTTGAACATGATAGAGAAATCTATGAGCAAAATTCTATCACGTGTTTATATGTCTTGCAGTGGGGGAACGGTACCTTCAACCGAGCCAAGCTGCTGAACGTTGGCGTGCGGGAAGCTCTCCGAGATGAAGACTGGAACTGCATCTTCCTCCATGATGTTGATCTGCTGCCCGAGAACGACCACAATACCTACACTTGCCACAAACAGTTTCCCACACATCTGTCTGTGGCCATGGACAAGTTCAAATACAGGTAAAATGCCCACCATGAGTATTTGCAGGAAGTCAATGTCAGTTAGTTACCGTATGGGACTCCGAGGGTACTTCATTCCTTCTCCCTTTGGTACAATTCCCATATAGGCATCCATATGGCAGACCTGGCCCTACTATGGCTCACGTCTGGCCTGTGGACGCACTCACAATGTTCTCGAAGTCACAAATAAAAATGAGCAGGCCTTTTTTATTTTATTTATTTGTGCTGCTTTTGATTTGTTGTGCATGCATGCAGACGGTACAAGCAAACAAGAGTCTCTCTGCAGTGTTGCCAACATGGTGACATTTTTGCTCAATTTGGTGCCATTTTTTGTCCTGACCGCACGTTATTTATGTATTTATTTATCGATTTATTTATTTATTTATTTGCTTCTGCTTGATTAATTGATTTAAGATTCCCAATTATGAATGCCTGATGAGCTAACAAGTTCAAAATATCAGCACATTTAAAAGTAAACCTGATGGCCACGTTTTAGACATGATTTTGTGAATGGTGATAAAATAGTCGCACAATGTTCAGTTGGGCATCTATGGAATTTGAATGGCTGCTTATCATTTTGTTGACATTTTTGATTTCTTAATGATAATAATATGGAGTGTAGCTATACAAGTAACAGTTTATGAAACAAGATAATTTAATGCTTTATGTACATACATTAATATGGAACACAGTTTTGGTTGGTGTATTTGCATGGACCTCAACAATCATTCCAGTTTCTCATGTGTCCTCTTTGGAAAATGCATTGCCAAAAGGTTAGTTAATGGACTCCCAGGTAACACTTGTATCATTTCGGTGGCTGAAAACATAACAAGAAAGTATTTCTAAGATGTCTCTCTGAGCAAAACACACCAGCGACAACCTACTATGCCCCTAAAGTTAGAAAAATATACTTTTGGCATCTGAAAGGTATTTAAAAAAAAAAATACAATTGAAAATATTTCAAAGTAATCCATCAGAATCCAGGCAATGTCTTCTCGTTCCGGTTTACTGTATAACGTTCTGTTCTAATCAATATCTTATGTTTGCTGTATGATCCTCACAGGCTACCATACCCACAGTATTTTGGTGGGGTTTCTGCTGTGACTCCGGACCAGTATATGAAGATGAACGGCTTCCCCAACCAGTATTGGGGCTGGGGGGGAGAGGATGATGATATCGCAGCAAGGTAAAACGTGTGGTCGACTGATCATGATCATCTTTGGCTTTTGTCACTCATCATTTTATACGTTCGCTCCCGCACGTTTCTTTTTTTTTCCCCCTTGTCATTCTTTGTGTGAGCTAACAGCATCTCTCATCTTCACATCACCTCTCACGCTCATGTGGCTTTGCTGTGTGTCTCAGTGAGCGCAGTGAGTATGTTTGCATGGAAAAGCACGTCGGGTGGGGCTTCTCCCTTTGCCGCTTTCCTTCCACTACTTCCTGTTAGGAGACGCACTTGAATGCATCGCATGCAGTCACATCCAAACGTGCGGTGGTCGCCAGGCAAGTGCAGCCAAGAGTCAGCTGGCAAATAATGACATGTTTATAGGCGCAAGGAAAAGCAGAAACGTATTCACAGGGAACTTGACGAAACAGATTAAGCTGCCATCTTGACTGGTAACAAACAGCTTGACACATTTGTTGTGCTGCAATAGTGTTTTTTCCCTCATGTCATTTGTTGCAACTTCTGGAAACCTATTATCCCTACCTCGATTATCAAACATACATAATAACTAATAAAAGCACCAAGACTGAATGAAAGTCGGCTACAAATCAATTAAAAACAAATCACTGGCGGTAGAATATGAGGGCAGCCGGAGACAAAAAAAATAGTCCAAAAATGCAGATATTTAAAATTCATGTGGGACTACAAAACGCTTGCAAACATTTGGATATGATGCAATAATATTACTGTCTCTATTTGTAAACCTTTGACACGAGTTAGATTATTTTGAGTAGCATACGAACCACACTGAAAGAGAATTCAACAGAGCTCTTCGTGAGATAGCAATTTGGCCATGACGCAAAGGAAAAAAACCAACTCATCATTAACAGGAATCGGAGTTCATGTTCGGTGCCCATCTGCCTTTCCCCAGTGAAATACAGAAAGCTGTCAGAAAAGTGCACTTAGCAGTAGTGTCATCAATCGTAGTGATAGCAGTCAGTGTTTTATTTGGAATCTTGTTGACTGATTTTTCCACGAGTGTTCATGTTCTGCTCTTTTTCACGATTGTCTGCTGCTCAACCAGAGTGCGTCTGTCTGGCATGAAAATTGTGCGCCCCCCGGTGGCCGTCGGTCATTACAAAATGATCAAGCATCGAGGAGACCGAGGGAATGAGCAAAACCCACACAGGTACGGACTGCAGTCGTCGGCATAAAGTGCTTTTGGCGTCAGAGTGACTCGGTCATCATGAAAATGGAGCAAGATAATTCAACTTTTAGGTCGTAGGCAAACAATTGCGCACACATCCGTACCATAAGAAGTCTCTCATAATGTGTGTATTTGATATCAGTTTATAATTGTTTAAATTGGATGTGCATGATAAAACATTATAACAGCCAACAAAATATTTTTCTCCATTCCAACATACACTTTTTTCTCATTTAAAAGAATCCATTCATGTTTCCAGTAACATAACAAACAACCTTTTTGTCTTTCTTAAATGGAATACAATAAATATTTATACATTCATAATTTGTATTTTGGTGTGTGGTTGGATGTTGTCAATCGAAAAAAAAGTCCACTATGAAATATCAGCTGAAATCTATCAGAAAATCAAACTATTTTTGTTAAACAGTATACATTCCGCTTGCTAAGTGAATCATGTTGCTAAATGATGGGCCGCTGTCCACCATGACATGCTAATTTTAATGTACGCACATGCGCGTGCGTGCACACACGTATGCCCATACACACACACACACACACACACACACACACACATGAATATGAAGCTCAGAGGGAAATTTCTTCTTTTTTGGGTGAAATGGGGGCATGTCTCAAAGGTGGCTAATAGTGATACAGACTCAATTGTGTTCTAACCCTCACAATTATTTTTACACGCGCATAATGCCATTTGTATGTCAAACATTCTAGATTTGACCTCCTGAAAAGGACCAGACTCAACTGGCGCTCTGACGGCCTCAACTCTCTGACATACGAGCTCCTCTCCAAAGAACAGGAACCTCTCTACACTAACCTCACTGTCAACATCGGAGAAGAGCTCCATCACCCTCAGGGGAAAACGGCGACCGCTTTGCATCCACGTAGCGCCTCCAAGACCGGAGCCCTGAATCATCAGGAAACCAAGTTGTCAGAGAGCAAAGCAGCTGTTTTAGTAAATGTCACTGTGACAAGACCTGATGGCATGAAGACAGAAGCTCCTCAGACAAAGGCAGCTAATGAATGACACAGGCGAAAACAAATGTGAATGCTTCTCATCTGTAGCACCACATGGCTTTTCTTCAATTTTTTTTGTGGGAATGCTTGCAGGACTTGATGGCTGAGCCTGGGCTTTCTGGAACTAGACTGGGCCGAACAAGTCAATTCTCCCACAAGTGAATAACCCAGCTGCTAACCCGCAACTTCATCTGGTGTGCTGCGAAAAAAACGCGTGCCTTCTCTTTTAATGCGCTTTTCTAAACTCGTACCCAGCAGAGATTCATCTGATCTCTCCTGCCTTGTGGCAAACGTTCGAAAGCAAGGGAGGCTGCGATTTCAAAGACTCCCGTGTTTGCTCCAGGTTTGCTGTTTTCTATAATTGTGCATTAAGGTCACTATAGATTATATTTATATAGAGAAATCTCTTTATTTGTTTACCAGTTTATATTTTTTGTTGGGTGCCTCTCTCTTTGAGTTTTAGTTTCTAGACAATCAAACCACATAGGGGAACAGATCATTTATTCTATGCCTCAGCATATATTAGCTATCATGGCTGTCAGATAATCATACACTGGGCATGATGCTGTATTTGTTCGTGATACTACTGGAGGAATGCTTCTTGATATTGTGGTGTTGTTCTCTTTACCACGTATAAAAAAAAAAAAAGTAACCTTGCAGATATTTAACGCGCATCATTCACGACGTAGTGTCTATAGTGTCCGAACGTGGTTCCGTATCCGGCATATTAAGTGGCTACAGTGACACTTAAACACTGCATTTACTCAGATTGAAAGCATCTTCGTAGAGGTTATCTATGTACTTGTTAGATAACCATCAGCATGAAATTATGTCGATGAGTTTGCAAATCCCACTCTTTTCATTCATTCAAACGGACGAAATGGGAACTGGAAAAGAAATTGAGAACATTTATAAGGAAGATTTGACTGTATTCGGAGTATGGATATTTATTTTTTAACTCAGCCATTTTGAATGTAACTTCGAAGTTTGACAGGAGGTGACGCGTACTTTGTGTGTGCGCGTGTGCGCGCGCGCGCGAGAGAGAGGGCGGGGCGTGCCGGTTGCATAGTTTGCTGCTCTGCGTCATGGTGATTTGTTGAAAGACATAATTTCAAATATGATGCTTTTATTCATGGTCTGCAATTATCGCAGTGGAGATACCAATCTGAATGTATCGAATGATTGTTTATCAGTCGCTCGTGAGCTAAATGGTTAGTTTAATCGTAGACTATATATGTCTGTCTCTCATTGTGCCTAAACTCGCATTATCCGAGGCGTGCCGATGGCTTTTTAATCAGAGCTCAAGTGGCGCGGTGCCGAGTGGAGCCGAGGAGTGAATGAAAGCGCGCCGTGTGTGACATGAATGTTAAGCATAAATGTTCACCATTCACGGGATGCAGCCAATCAAATATGTGCGTTGCTCTGCGTGGAGATTTTCCTCATTTGCATCACTTGAGAGCGCCTCTCAGTTTAAAGCTATACACCTTCATTCACAATTCTGGCCGACTGAAAAAAACAAAAAACAGGAGACATCAGAGAAATGACCATGGACGTAGTTTGATAAGGAATAAAGGAATATGTTTATTGAGAAGTATGCTTTTTAGAAACAGAGAGGCCGTTGACATTACTTGTCTTGACTATTTACATCCGTCTGTAAAACATTTGTCATTTGTCAGCCTTGAGCAACATAACCATTTAGTCATTCAAAAATGCATTATTATAATATGCTATGTAATATCAACCGTGCTATTCACAGGTTTTGAGTTTACTTTGGGATTGTCCTCAAATTTTATTCAGCCTGAAGTTTCGGCTCTTAATATAAAAGCGTGCACTGTCTAATAAAATGTATTGATGGACATTGTAATTGCTGCTTTGGTTTGACATTACATTTATTTTGGTGGTTAGTTTGCATAGAGTGCAACTGCACTGCATAATTCGGAGGACTCTCCATTTGTTCAGATGCCTGTACAAAATATCAGAAATTAGTGAGTTCTGCTTTGCTGCAGATTATGTGTAGTACATACATCCATAACAACACTGGTAAACAGCAATTTTTGATCAGAGATGGCGTTATGTGTCCATAAATGTATTGCTGATTTCAAACTTGTCTTTCGGTTTTTTTTTTTTCTAACACACCAAGTTTGACTGAGAAAAGTTTATGCAATATAGATTGAAACATCCATTGTAATTTACAGCTATATGACAGGAAAAACTGTTGCTGGACCTAACCCTTAATTCATAAATTCATATTACATACCAATATTTTATTGTTATTGTTAATATGAAAGGCTTCTGTGCTAGAAAAAAATGAGGGCAGTTTTGGAATCAGCCCCAAAAAAATCATCTCTAAAAGTTTACTTGGATCTCTGACCAAAAGATGTACTAAAAAAATGGTCTTACAGTGATGTGACCGTCTCACCACAGCATTTGTAAAAGCAGATTCTTTTGTACAGCTGTACAACTTGGTGACACTGCCGATTGGAGCAAATAAAGACTAATTCTGTTCTGAAGTGTGTGCCGTGAATTTGTGCAAGCTTGCGTCACAGGACCAGTTGGTCACAGTGTAAAGCAATGTCTCTTTCCCTTGCTGTGTTTTGAACTTCTCAAATTCATTCACACTCCGAGCATTATTGTTGCACATGTGCTGTGAACACACTCAGAATGCGCGGAACCTCCCACGCCATCCGAGCGCAAATGTTGATGACAACTGGTCAGTGAAAGATTGAACACATTGCTGTGAAACGACACAAACCTGTTACATCACCATGAGCATGAGTGTTCTGCGTGGGTATGAAGAGCGGGATTAAAAAAGTTGGACATGAGCTCATACCTATAAATAGACATGCAGTGACCCCCCCGCCCCCCCATCGGCCTTTTACGTTCGATCTGTTTCATAATCGCAAATTCTGCATGAAGCACCGAGACAGGGCCAAACACAAACTCGGATGAACAAAAGTAGACGCTAGGTGCCTCAAAGAATACATCTAGTAAGAGCCACTGCGTTGAAATCAAGTTATCACACCAAATCTATGCATTTCTACATTACCGATGGGGGGCGGGGAACATCGTCGTCCCACCTGGATGTTCTCAAGCGTGCTGTCAGTCTGCGCTGACAATGGTGATGGTCTACTCTGCGCTTTCCCTGCAGCAGACTGACACACTGGCCTGTTGAAGTGACTGCGGCGGGCTGAGACAGCCTGTAGTCACTTCCTGTTACTGTGACAAGACACGGATGACCCATATTGGCCCCTTGTGACACCCCAGCCTCTTTGCACACTAAGTTGTGGAGCCTTAATGTCTTTATTTGACACACTTGATATTGTACTTTACCTCAAGGAAGGACCATGAGATTGATAATGAAGGTTTGCGGGGATCTTATTGATGTTTTTAATGTCACTAAATGTGAATCAAACTGACTTGAAATTGTCACATGAGTGAAGAGGAGAATCTGCTGACTTTTGAATATGACCTAGTCAGGCCAGGAACCTCACAGCTCAGGGTGATCTCTCAAGTCAAGTCAGCACCACGAATGACGCTCAGGAGAGTCCAGACGATGGAAATCTTAAATTGCTTGACTACCAAATTGTATATGCTCCCATTGTGTCATCAAGATTCCCGATCAGCATTTCTGGGTGTTTTGATTTATGTTTTTGTTCTTAACTTGCTTTTGTTGATGTCGCAACGAACTGTGTTAATTGACAATTTTCTATTCCAAATGATGAATGATGCCGTTTTTTAATCCTGAGGGATCAAAAGTCACAGGTATTTAATGTTGGTTTTTAGCTTTACATGCAGAGATTTCTCCAAGTTGTCAGAATCTTTTGATGATATTGTGGACCATGGATGATAATGTTCGGAAATTCCTTATATACAATGAGGAATATTGTACTTAAACTGTTTGACTATTTTCTCAGGCAGAGAGAGTTGCCCTATCCTTGCTTGTGATCAACTTTCGGGAGCAATCGCAACACTCACTTGTTTCCAATTATCTATATCACCTGCGCAACGTTCAAAACAGGTGTTCTGAGTGGGTATCTCTTGGAGTGTGTTGAGCATTTCTCAACTTCCACAGTCTTTTGTTTCCCGTCCCAACTTTTTTTTGGAACATGTTGCAGGCATCAGATTCAAAATGAGATACTATCCCCCCCAACCCCCTGCCAAAAAGTGTGATAAATCTGCATATTAAATAGCTTGTCTTTGAGGCTGAAAAAATGGGAAATCATTGCATTCTGTTTGAATTTACGTTTTACACAATGTCCCAGATTCATAATAATTGAGCGTTGCGTAACAGCTTCAACGCATCTTCATCTGTTAAGTTTTTTCCACAAAATTTGAGATGTGCTTGAGAACATTTTTGACCATTCATCTAGACTCGCATTTGTTAGGCCACCCAATTCCATGTTCTAAACTTTGTGCTAGATAGGAATCTGTTAAAGCTGTAAACTGTAAAGGGTGGAATGACGTCATATCTGGTAAACCCGAGGGATTCAGAATGAGATGTCACACAAGGACGTCAAAGGAGGTAAGAGAATACGCTTAGCAAGATATTTTATGTACTGAATTGACCTTGATGATTTTGAATTTTTTATTGTTTTGGGGTGGCTCATTGGCCAACTGGTTAGCACATCGTTAGACCGTTTCATCCATCCATCTTGTGACAGTTATCACTAAAAATATATGAATGTTCTTCCTTCCACGATGAGAAATGTAACATGAAAGCGTGAGGAAATTTATTTTGGAAAAGAGAAGTCAAGTCCCACTCCGTCACTTTATTTCTCAGATGACCCTGTTGAACATATCTCAATGCTGCATCTCCAAAACATATCTTTTTTTTTAAATGATAAATGAGCAAGCAAGGCTCTTTCTTGTGAGCGCAAAACGGCAGACGGCATCAGTGTGACTCACTTGCCATGCATCGATGAGAAAATCTCCCACAATAGTAGGTCAAAATATTTTGTTATATAAGCACTCTTGATATTCCGCTCATTGCTTATGGAAATGCGAGATGTGAGAAGGCGATCTTTGTCAAACTCATGGCAGAGGAACACTCATGGCGGAAACCGAAACAGTGGTCAGGGTCACCGACGGTCGGACCTTTTCCTCCTGTCTCGTCCCACTGCTGCTCAGCTGCTGCTGTCATCCATATTTGCAGCCTCAGTGGACAATTTCCTCCGCTGCGGGCTCACAACATCGCATAGATCAAGTGAATTAATTCTGCTTTTGTGGCAGCACGCTGGAGATCTAGGTCATGCAGTCGTGGCTCTGCTTTTTTTTTTCTCCTCTTGTCAACATCCTCCCATCTCCCTCTGTGATCTGACCTTGACTTTCACAGCTTTTTGTGTGTGTGCTTGCTCTGGTTACTCTGTGTGTGTGTGCGCGTGTGTGTGCGTGTGTGTGTGTGCATGTGTGTGCGTGTGTGTGTGTGTGTGTGTGTGTGCGTGTGTGTTTGTGTGTGTGTGTGTGTGTGTGTGTGTGTGTGAGTGCAAACATGTGAGGATAACATTGGGGACAGCAAAGGTATGACGGGATGTGAAATGCAGCGAGCCGCTTCCTATATGTGGGACTGGCCTGCAGCTACCTGTGTCTATGCCAGAAGCAGAGTGGATGGAGAGCACAGGAGTGGATGTGGGAGGGTGAGCGGCGTGAAACAAGCAGAAGAAGAGGAGAGGAGCGGAGCGGGAGGAGGAGGAGGAGGGGGAGCAGCAGCAGCAACGAGGGGACTGTGACGCACGCCGATGCCCTGTGCTCGCCGCTGATTGGCCGCGGCGAGTGCCGCTCACAAGAGCTGGGAGCCAGGCGCCGCTTGGAGAGCAGATTATGAAGCGGCGCTCCAGCAGCGGCAGTCTCCTCTCATTGTCTCAATGGCTGCGCACGCATTCCTCCTGTGCTCCATCGCCTTGCTGTCTGCTTTCAGCCGGACTGCTCTGACTCTGTCCGAGGAAGAGCTGCAGCCAGGACTCACTTACGATGAAGTGCCTGAAATCTTGGATAGAAGGTAAAGCCAACCTCCTCTCCATCGCTATGAGCGCAAGAGGCGCGCGCGCGTGTGTGTGTGTGTGTGTGTGTGTGTGTGTGTGTGTGTGTGTGTGTGTGTGTGTGTGTGTGTGTGTAGGGATGCAAGGTTCATTCTTTCCTTTATATTCCTCCTCATTGTCGTCTTGCCTCTCCATCTCACCTTTGTCGGCCTCCTGAATGGTGAAGGCTGCCTGTGTTTTGAGAGGGCTGCACCGCACGCCATTGTTTGCCTCGGTGTTGGGGACTGCATCAGACGCCACTCATCGATCACAGATGAGGCTGTTGTCTATGTAGAGTAGTGTTGGTCCGAAACGAGGGCGCTAAATAACACCGGGGGCTGCGGGCGTGCAAGGGGTTGGCCAGGACATAAAAAAAAGGGAGGAGAGTGGGACATGGAGAGAAGGTAAACAAGCATGGGACAGGGAGGAGAGGATGCATCAGGGGTGGTCTGCTGGAGTCAATTTACCGATGCAGTCATTGAGAGAGAGCGGGAGGGAAGGAGGGGAGGGAGGAGGAGTGGAGGTGGAGGGGGGTGACAGAGGGAGATTGGGGAAGGGAATCATCGCCAGACATGTCTGCATGTTGCAGTCCTGCAGGTCAACATTTGGATCAAACATTCAGGGGCCAACACAAGTGTCACTCACAACAGTGTTACGAGGGCGACACGGAGCCGGCAGCTATGGGCCTCGCTTGCTCTCAATCATCAACACACACGGCCAGCGGTGTTGAACCCAAGCGATGTTAGTCTTTGGAAACCAAGCCATCCTCTGCGTGATGGCCGATGACAATTAAGTAGCGTAAATGCTTCAAGTCAATGCATTTTTGCGGGATGAACAATTGACACAATTACTTTTAACAAAATTGCATCTTTAAAGGGACAGATACGTAATAAACAAAGGGGCACAAGAGGTCAGGGCCAGCAGTGGCTGATCTGTAGAGATTTGTGCTTTGGAACTAGAGGGTTACGGTCAGAGTCTCCCTGTGGACCAAAAAATGCAACTCGTCGGAGAGGCAGGCTACACGTTGCCTTTGGTAGTGTAGCGCTTCAAATTGCTGACTGTCATATAGCTAGTGTGGGAGGAATTCCCAGCTGATGCTTTATTATTCACAATCACAATGGCGCTAACTTACGATCACTGTAAAATATGCAACTTGTATTTTTTTTTCTGGTGGGGGGGGGGCTAAAACAAGAATTTAAGTTGGAACAACTTTAAAATAGGAAGTACTGTATTGACATTTATGGCAACACTCTTAGTTAGCACAACAAAGCAAGCAAGTTGATTGCTCCACAACATTCATTTATCCCTTGTGCTGCAGTCGATGTAAATGAGTTTAAACAACGCAACATACAATTTTACAAAAATTGTAAAAGTATTATTCCTGAATATTTATTTTACTTTCAACCACTTGACATGTTCAGTGGCATCAGCGCAATACATACACATATAGTTCTTATTTTTTTCTATGTATTTTTGCCCTCTATGTACAATAAAACTGGCCAAAACATTTATATATATATATATATATATATATATATCATGTTATATATATATAACATGAATTGGAATATTTCATATCACACCATTTTTATGCTTTGCTTTTGATTTAAAGATGACAACACACAAAAATCTACAAAAATTGTAGAAATTGTAACTCATTCATTTTTCCGAACCGCTTTATCCTGACTCGGGTCGCAGGGGGTGCTGTGGAGCCTATCCCAGCTGTCTTCAGGCAGTAGGCGTGGGACACCCTGAACTGGTTGGCGGACAATCGCAGTGCTCCAAAACAATTTGCTGCATTGTTTGTGTTTCTATCTTTAAGTTCAGGGACAATACATGGGGCAATTACTGCTGTCCACTATTTTCTTCTTAGTAGTGAAGCCAGATTTAAAAACTGCGAAACTTAAAATATCTTGTTGACTTGCCCAACTGAAAATTTTGTCATCAAGTTTGTTGCCTTGAAATTCTGATCTCATCAGTTTGTTTTTCCCCAGTCATATGGCTGATCTGGGAACAAGTGCTCCAGAAAATGAAATAATGGATTGATGGTCTTAACTTACGAATGTAGAAATGAGATTTTCCACTTTGGGCTCACAATAATAACATAGTAATAATGACAATTTACAAACATTGATGTTGCTTTATGCTCCTTTTCACAGTCCTACAAGAGAAGCGCAGTTTCAGAAATGATTTGTTTTATGGCATTGCTCTCGTTTTTAACTTTGACAGCCATCTGCTCTGATGGCAGAGGGCTGCACTACTTCATCTGAAGGGTAATGTAAAGTTTGATCCCATTTGCCCAGAATCAAACTGTCCATAACCTTAGTAATGTGACGGCTCGTTGCCTCAGGTTCCCAAGTCATAGCAATGTTTTCAGCTGCGACACACTCACAACATGTTGTTATGTAAGAGCAGCTTGTAATGCCTCGTTTTTTTCTGAAAACTTTCAAATAGCATCCCGCTGGCTGAAAGAGAAGTGAGCCTCAGAAGGGATTGGTGCGAGTTTTCAATATTTTCAAACATGCAGACTGTAAAATGCCTCTTTAATGAACTAAACAATATATTGATAAATAACAGTGTATTGCATGTTCATGGTGTAGTTAAACAATCTGCACATCGGCTTTCTAGCTTATTTGATGGTATATATACCCTCTGGAACGCTCTACCACAACACATCCGCAACTGTACTGACCTCCAATCCTTCAAATCATCTCTTAAAACTCACCTGTTCTGCAATGCTTTTAACACCTTTTAATCTCTTTTACCCATTTTTTGCCATTTGTTCATCTAAATGTGTTTTTGTAAATTATGTATGCTTGTTTTTAAATGCACATTTGTATCCTGTGTTTTAAGCTCATGTAAAGCGTCTTTGAGTATGATGAAAAGCGCTTTCAAATAAAATGTATTATTATTATTATTATTATATTAATGGCATAGTGAAACCAGTTGGAGCTTCAGTCCCCTTTATTTAAAATGTGCTGCCTTTATTTTCTGAACACTAATTCAATACTAATATTTTTCGCTACAAAATGTGCAGACTAACTGATAATGGTGGGTCCATTATATTTCTGAAACATTTTGTAATGTCCCCATTTCTTGAATGACAAGCCAATTATATTGCAGCTATCCCGCAGAGGAAACTGAACACCCAAAAGACTTTGTGTGACATATGACCTGCAGATGCAGACTTCCTCTTGCGTTCCCTTTTTGCTAATGGGTGGAGGGGGGGAAACAAATTGACTCTATGTCAAGATTAAGGGTCCTATTTTCATGCCTTGTGCAAGTCGAGCGCAAACTGCAGTCTCTGGGTGGAATTTTCTTGATTTGGGGATTTTCATAGACTAAGAACTGGGCGTTTGCACCATTGTGGAACTGAACACAGCTGACTTTCCGGCCAATCAAAGCAGCTCCTTTCATTTCCTTTAAATTCAACACAGATGAGCATGCATTTGGTCAACATGGCGGAATATTAATGCACAAAATCGGCTCACATATATTAAGTATATTCCATCCATCCATTTTCCGAACCGCTTGATCCTCACGAGGGTCGCGGGCGGGGGGGGGGGGGGTGCTGGAACCTATCCCAGCTGTCTTTGGCCAGTAGGCGGGGGACACCCTGAGCCGGTTGCCAGTCAATCGCAGGGCACACAACCATCCGCGCTCACACTCACACCAAGGGACAATTTGGAGTGTTCAATCAGCCTGCCATGCATGTCTTTGGAGGAAACCGGAGGACCTGGAGAAAACCCACGCAAACTCCACACAGGGAGGCCGGAGCGGGGATTGAACCCGACTGCACTGTGAAGTCGACTTGCTAACCACTCGACTACCGGTCCGCCCTATTTAATATATCCATCCATCCATCCATTTTCCGAACCGCTTCATCCTCACTAGGGTCGCGGGGGGTGCTGGAGCCTATCCCAGCAGTCTTCGGGCAGTAGGCGGGGGACACCCTGAATTGGTTGCCAGCCAATCGCAGGGCACACAGAGACGAACAACCATCCACGCTCACACTCACACCTAGGGACAATTTAGAGTGCCCAACGAGCCTGCCATGCATGTTTTTGGAATGCGGGAGGAAACCGGAGCACCCGGAGAAAACCCACGCAAGCCCGGGGAGAACATGCAAACTCCACACAGGGAGGCCGGAGCTGGGATCGAACCCGGTACCTCTGCACTGTGAAGCCGACGTGCTAACCACTGGACTACCGGGCCGCCCTATTTAATATATATATAATTATATATTAATAGGAATTATATATTAAAAGTAACTGGAAGAATATTCCCACTTGGGGATAACCTAAAGTTGGCTGCTGCAAAATGGCCTCTTGGAGACTGCCATCAACCTCAAATAGGTGTCTTTGTATGTCAACCAACCAAACACACACGTACACACACACACACACACACACACTAATTGTGCTGCTGTCATGGAGTTGCCTTTAAAAATATTTTTAAGATGATGATAAGGAGGATGATAATAATAATAATAATAATAATAATAATAATAATACATTCACTTAATTGATTTCTATAATGATTTAGACCAGAGGTGTCAAACATGCGGCCCGCCGGCTGGAACCGGCCCGCAAGGATAATTTCAAAGTGAAAAAATGCATTAAAGACACGGGATGAATATTTTTAATAAGGTGCAATTCATGGAATATCCGCTAGGGGGACACACTGTTTTGATCAGCGGAAACAACATTGTTTCGATCAGAGAAAAAGACAACAGCAACCTCAGTCTGTCACTGAGACAGACCCAACACAGCAGACGCTGTCAAGGACACGTGAATACTTTATTCTTTACACATGTAATAGCACTCTCCTAAATTTGTAAGGTGTAGGCAGGATTACATTTAGATTTTATATGCTTGTGTAAATGGTTTAAAAATGCCTTTCTTTATAAATCTCGTTTAATCTTAAAAGTGCATGACTATATTTTTCAATACCAATTACTGTACTTGTTAAAGTTGTGTGCCTTTGTGCAATCAGTGGGATCAGTTGCAATACATATATGTGAATGATAAAAGTGAATTGCACATTTGTCTAAGGAAATCTAAGGAGCTTCATGAAATGTTTTGTAAAAGATCTGTTTACTAAATTTCAACATTTTCCTAATGTTCTTGTGCTTCTTTAGACCAAAACAAAGGAAAGACATTATTTTGGTTATTTATAGCAGAGTATGGTATAATTTTAATGGTCCGGCCCACTTTACATCTACCGAGTCCGTATGTGGCCCACAATGTGAAATGAGTTTGACACCCCTGATTTAGACGGTTCGATGCACTTTTGTTGTTGTCATGAATGAAATACGATCACATCCATAGCGCATGTCCATGGAGCATAGAATCTGTCTGCCTGCGCCTGGATGAAATCCACCAGAATCGCATTTCACCACCTGTGCCAAAATCTAGACCTAGTTTCACCTCGTCTAAAGTGTAGTCTATTTTCTATCACCAAATTGTCAGGTGTCCTGAGGGCGTGTAATAGAAAACACCCTCGGACAACCAGAACACCCATCAAGCTGTTGCACGGTCTGCCAAATTCCCATACACAATAAACTAGAATTGCCCCAGCAAAAAATAAGGATGTGCCAGTGTTTACACCAGGCAATGAGCCCTAAGTGCTCAACCTCTTTTTTTGCTGTGTAATTAGGTTTTCCGGGTGGGAGAGTCACCATGGGTTAAAATCAACCCTTGAATCTATCAAACACTGCCACATTGACCTAAATATACAGCATACATAAAGATCCAGAAACTAATGATCAAGCCAAAATTTAATCTGTGAGGCATATCAAGTGTTCATCAGTTTTGACACTTAACTAGCAGATAAATTAAATGCCGTAATCAAATCTCTGCGAAAACGGCAACAGGAACGGACGGGTAACACCTCCGCTTAATCTGCCCTAATAAATCTATTCATAGGCCGGCCTACAGCTGTGAGGCGTGGGATTAAGACTTGTTTTCGTTTCCCAATTATTTATTCCAAATGGTGCCGGTTTATAGGCCAAAAAGAACCCATTCAAGTTTGGTGCAGATATGACTAAAGGTATGGATACAGGCAATATATTTTTCCTTATGAATTTTATATATATATATATATACTGTATATATATATATATATAGAGAGAGAGAGAGAGAGAGAGAAAGAGAGAGAGAGAGAGAGAGATAGGATTTTTGTCAATATTTTACTCAATTTTTAAAAAATTAATATTATATATACAATATTATAATATACAATAATAATTGTTGTGTTTTAGTGATCTACTCTACCTGAACCACATGAAGCAAATATCACTTGTCATTCCAATAAATTTCAACTTGGACTGCAGCTTCTTTCTGTGTCGACAAGTCAAATACATGTATACTGTACTGTATTGAAATCCATCCATCCATCCATCCATTTTCCGAACCGCTTCATCCTCACTAGGGTCGCGGGGGGTGCTGGAGCCTATCCCAGCTGTCTTCGGGCAGTAGGCAGGGGACACCCCGAATTGGTTGCCAGCCAATCGCAGGGCACACAGAGACAAACAACCATGCGCGCCCACACTCACACCTAGGGACAATTTAGAGTGCCCAATCAGCCTGCCATGCATGTTTTTGGAATGTGGGAGGAAACCGGAGCACCCGGAGAAAACCCACGCAGGCCCGGGGAGAACATGCAAACTCCACACAGGGAGGCCGGAGCTGGAATCGAACCCGGTACCTCTGCACTGTGAAGCCGACGTGCTAACCACTGGACTACCGGGCCGCCTGCACTGTATTGAAATGTGATAATGTATTGTCCGCAAAATTGATGTTTTTAGATTCATCGATACAAGCTATACAGTATACAGCTCGGTTCCTGTCATTTGCTCAAAAGTGCAGCGAAATAAAATAGACATTCACGTAATTAACTAAACATCACTTGCAGCAGGAAGTTTAATGGCACCACACTCACAGATGGTAACTCGACTTTATGCGAATGTAGTGATGGGCAAATAATGCAGAGAACTTGATACGACAGCGTGTTCTGTTGCACCAAATACTGGCACACCACTGAGATGGCATTCGGTCATCCTCAGAAAGCCGGGTTGTTCTTCACCAAAATAGGTGAGAATACTCTTCTGTAGTGCCCCACCAGATCCAGTAAATGCCAGCGTTTGATGTTTTCTATTTGATATGTTGAATGTTGAATGTTGAATCGCTTTATTGTCATTACACGTTTTCGTGCAACGAGACATCACTTAACAGGCACGCTCTGCACAAGAATATGAAAACAACGACGGACATGGGGTACAGTGCAAAGGGCCTGTCGGTATTTAAGACAGAGTAGTTATTACCGTCGAGCTTTTGACCTAATTTCCTCAGTCAACCAATGAAAAATAATCAATTACTCAGTGATAGGCAATGGCAACAAATTTGAATTACATTGCCATAGGAATGGAAGGAGCCCTGTTTTTAAGTCACAAAGTAAATGAGAGGGAATCTTTACTGGTTGTAGCCAATTTGTTGTACATCATCTACTTTGAAGGAAATTGGGCAAATTAAATAGAATCAATTAAAAGGTTTTTTTCAAAACCTCTGTTTCAATAAATTACCCCTACAATAGTATATTTTAGCGGCCCGGTAGTCCAGTGGTTAGCACGTCGGCTTCACAGTGCAGAGGTACCGGGTTCGATCCCAGCTCCGGCCTCCCTGTGTGGAGTTTGCATGTTCTCCCCGGGCCTGCGTGGGTTTTCTCCGGGTACTCCGGTTTCCTCCCACATTCCAAAAATATGCATGGCAGGCTGATTGAACACTCTACATTGTCCCTAGGTGTGAGTGTGAGCGTGGATGGTTGTTCGTCTCTGTGTGCCCTGCGATTGGCTGGCAACCAATTCAGGGTGTCCCCCGCCTACTGCCCGAAGACAGCTGGGATAGGCTCCAGCACCCCCCGCGACCCTAGTGAGGATAAAGCGGTTCGGAAAATGGATGGATGGATGGATAGTATATTTTAAAATTTTATTTTCATCATAGCTGTACTTGGAGAGCTAAATATTATTTGAGGTGGTACCGAGTATAAAAGGTCTGAGAACTAATTTCTAACAATCCATTAATCGCCTACTTTTGCCCTCTGGTCATCACGTGCGTGACAAATGTCAGTTGTCTGTCACATGCTTGTACTGTTTCATACATTGCTGCTCAAAAGCAAAAAGCAATATCATGAACATGTGTGTGAAAGTGGCTTTCTCGATACGTAGTCCCCCGCAGTGCTTTGTGCTCAATTCATGACAACCTCATGACATCAGGTGGCACATTGGCGGGCGTGTTCAAATTGAAGAGGCATACCAGGAGGGAGTGAGGTGAGCCAAAGGGGTGGCGTCGATTATATAAAAGGGCATGTTCGGCACTCAGGCACCGTGTGACAGGCTCGGCCAATGACGCGGCCTCAGCAGTCCCAGCTTGCTGACCTCACCAAACTGGCACAAGAACAAACGCGAGGGCTTTAGCTAGCACTTGCGCACTCCTCTGGTCCCTTTTGGCCAGCTGAGGCATGACGATGTGAGATGGATGGAGCTCCGGTTGTGTTGCATGTGCAAGAGCGGTGTCTTATTTTGTTTTCTTTCTTCTCTTTTTACCCCCTGTTCCCTCTGTGCAGCTTTTCCTTGACTGAGATATGAGCTATTCTTCCAGCAGTTAAGCAGTCATCAAGTTTTGACATTGCTTTTAGTAACTAGCTGTACATTGTCACCATTGTCTTTCAGCAATCTTATCAAATAAGCTGCCTTTTTACCAGCTGAAAAACATCCAGACTGAGGGCTTGCATGCTCAGAGCGGACCAGGAGAAACTTAACCATACGTTTATCTCCATTAGACTTCATTATTGTAATGGTCTTCTTACTGGAAAGAGCTGAATGCATTAAAAAAATGCTGAAAGAATATAAACCCACCAGTGACCTGGGATCTGTCGACTTGGGTCAATTAGTGGAGCCCTGTGTTTAAAAGAAACACAGTGAAGCTGCATTTAGCTGTTATGCTGCATACAAATGGAATAGACAACAGAAGTGAAGTCAGCCCCAAGTGTAAATTCTTTTAAATCCAGGTTAAAAACTGTGATTTCTTTCACCATGCCTTTTGATAAAGGTCATTAACTGTTGTGTTTGTAAATGCTTTTAGATGTTGTGCATTTGCTTGGGTGAATATGTGTAAAAAAAAAAGTGCTATATGAACAAAAGTGCCTTGCCTTGCCTTTTCCAGTCAAAATATAGGGCCTACATTTTAAAAGTTATCAAGGCTCGAAATAAGCGGCTTCACATAGCAGTTTTTTGGGGTTTTTTTGCATTTTGTGCCTCATCCAATCATATTAATTAGTGATATTGAGCAAAATAAGCTTCAGTAGGCTGGCTGTCACATAAAGCGGGTAGTTGAGGGTTGAGGGACGCTTGGTGCCACTTATGTCGCAGTAACTGGTTAGCAACAAGCTTCGTTTAGCTATTAGTGAACCTAAACATTTTGCAGAGTTGCTTCATTAACGTCGGCGAAGAAGTTACATGTCTGACAAGTATGGATGGAGAAGCCATGCTCATAGCTAAGCTAACTTCATATTGACAATGGTTGGACGTTTAACACAAAATTAAATGCTTTGTGCATCTGGCAGGAACCGTGTTAAAGCGGAAAACATCCAACTTTGAACAGCAAAATAGCAGGCAAATGAATAAGCGTCGTTTGGAGAGAATATCATACACGCTAACCAGACCGAGAAATGAATTGAGTTTCGTTATGGTGTACGTCAGCCAGGAGTGGCCAAAAGATTAAAAGTATATTAATACAGTATGAAGTACTTATATCAGTTATGTTATTCACAATAGAACCCTGAATTTTAATTTTGACTTTTGCAGGCCGCACAATAAATTCTCTCAGAAATTGCATAATAAAATTGCAGTAGTGTTTTTAAAAATCAATTTAGCTTTGCTTTTAGACAAGAAAATATGGTTTGCTGCTATACACAATGTGAATTTTTTATATTAAATCTGTTGATTATAAAAAAAAAAAAAAAATCATGGTTTATTTGGTCATTGCCATACTTTTATTGTTTAATAAATTGTTGTTCAAGTCCTTGGGATTAACAAAAAAAGTCCACAAATTAGAGAGTTGCTCCATAAATGAAATCATTGATTGGCAAAACTGTTCCACCAAGACAAATCAATATTTGGAGCTTTGGTAAATTCTCATTTTGAATCAGTTCAGCAGCCGAAATGCAGCTCAGCCTGAGTTAGCATGTTAGCAAATTTGTCAGATTATTTTACTCATGAGGTGTGGCTACATCAGGAGTGATCCATGACATTTTCACATGAGTGGTTTATGCGGAGAGTTATGTGTAACATAAATAAAAGGATTTCAAGTTCTACGTAACCAAAAGTTAAACAAGCTAGGCTCGTATTATTAGTCTTTGTCCAGTATGATTCAACCGGTGAATGTAGGTCGGGGGCTTGTTCAGGAAAGAAAGGACATACCTGGATATGTAGTGGCCAGGTTTTGTTTGTTTACCTGTTCGAATTGGTGCTCAAACTTGTCAGTTAGCACTTGCAGTCTCCAGCATACTGCAGAATCTGACTTCATTCATCTTCGTTAATCTCTTCTATTTGCTTGTGGCCTTTGTCTCTCCGCGGTCAGACTCCAGTCGACCTGGCCAGTAATCCTAATCCACCTGGCACCCATCTATATAACATTGCTCAGGTGGAAACTGCACCAGATGGGTGCATACCTGCTCCAGACTGCTGAGACTCTTTTATAAATATCTCTGGCAAACTGCTGTACTGTGTGCAGTTCTTTCAGAAGGGCAGCCATGATTCCACCTTGGTTTGGATATTTTTGCAAAAACGCACTTGACATCTTCCAAACACATGCATGGTGTGAATTATGAACAGGCACAAAAACTTAAGTCTTCTGCTAGAAAGCAAAAAACATCAACAATACAATGTCAGGGGAAATTATTAGAACTTTATTGCAGCTAAGTAGAGACACTGTAAATTGTAGTAGGCGTATGCATATTTGTCTTGGTCTCATTTTTTCACATCACAAAATCTGCCATTTGAACAGCAGTGTGTATGAAATGCAGGGAGATTTATTTCGTGTGTATGTGGTGGGAAATCATGTCAACTGCATCTGAGGCAGCCAGAAAAAACATAAAACCTTTGGGCAACAACCACCACCTCAGAAAGGGGCTGAACATCTCATTGACGTCAAGAGATTTTCTTCTCCACAAATGTGGCTAAAACCCAACCCAACTGCTTCAAATTCTCATCTTGACTGGCTCACAGCAATGCATAACTGTGGAAAGTAACTGCACTAAAAACATTTAGGGCGAATTTCGGGTTGGCTGTAGTATTTCCCTGCTTTTCTAGCAGTTGCACCAAGTAGGTTTGACACTGAGTCACCACATGTGATAAAAGTATTATTTTTTAATCATCAAATCATTATGTTTAATTTTTTTATTATTATTCTTATAATTACGTAATTAATCAAATAAAACATTTGTTTTCCATTGCTATAGTAATATACTGGACATCTTGTCAAATTGACAGTGCAGAAAACACACAAACAAAGGGATTTGGATTCAGTTATTGGTTTGGTCCATAAAATGTCAGAAAATAGACAAGAAATGTCTTTTTTACAAAGAAAATTTGGAAATGTTTTTGCTAAACACGGTCTCTAAATGATTCATCCAGGAAAAACTCGTCAATTAACTAGGTTATCAATTACTTATCTGTGAATCGATTAATTTTTGCACAATCAAACATGCAAACATTCGCTGACAACAGCAGGTGACCACTGAATAACTTTTCAGTGCTTCAACTCGACATGAATATTGACTCCATCGTGTATATGATATCTCACAGCATTTATGCACATCTAAAGTTTCTTGTTTGCTGTCATTAGGCGACATGACTAAACTGGAAAAGAAGTGTGTCACAGAGGGTGGACAGAAGCTGTCATGCTACCCGCGAAAGATCTTTAAGACGTTAATTATAACAAGCTATGATCACGGACGAACCAGCAAAGAGCACAGAGTTAAAGCAAAGCATCTCGACAAGTAGATCAGGCCCATCCAGTGCCGCCCAGTAAGCCAATTTCCTCCGTGTGACGTCTGTCACAGGACGGTTAAAAGGAACAGGATAAGCTTGACTGAGGTGGTGCAGGATTGTCTTAGCGGAAGTCTGGAGCAACTGCGATATTGACTGGTTGAAAGAAAGGGTCATAATCGGAGTTTGAATGTGCAGAATACATTAGTGGCGCTTCAAATGTTGCCACTGAGTTTGATCATGACCACTGATCCCTTCGCAATACTTACACATTGTGTGCATAAACATTACCAACGGGCACTTGTGCAGACATTAAAAGGGGCAGGGGCTCAAGGCCAAAAAAATGAGGCAACCTTTGTGAAAATTATTCACACAATTAGGAAAAACGGTAGCCGATGTATGTCAGAATGAATTTCTGTTAACACTATGAACACAGTCAGTAAACCTATCTCCAAAGTAGGTCAAGGGAAGCTACAGTGAAAGTCTACACACCCCTGTTCAAATCTCATTTGCTTGTCTGCACTGCGGATAACTCGACGAAATACCCGTCTAATATCCAGACACTTTTGAGGGAAATTGATGACAGAGACGGTATATTGTTTACATTTTGTGAATGTCGGGAAAAAAATGGGCTCCGGCAAAGTGCAGTTTTTCTCACCCAATGCAAAAAGAGCGCCACCAGGAGGCTATCTGTGCACACGCCTGATTGCGGAGCATTATTTTCAATGACTTCTCATTGTCTCATTTCCTGCGGTGTGCTCAGAATCTCATGTTGTCTTGTCTTTTTTGCTCCACAGCAGAGAGAACCCCAAACAAGCCACAAGAGTCACATCAAGTAAGTGAGTGACAAACATGGCCTGATGGAAGGCCTAATTCAATCAAGCCGCCCATGCTGACAAATGCTTTTCGCTCCTGACGCACATCTTAGTGTCACTGTAATGCAAACAGAAGAGAGAACCGTGTGATTTTATGCCTCCGGAATCTGGCAGATGTTACCGTTTAGATGGTTTGACAAAAAGACAGATTAACACTGCTCCAATTTGGGCAATCTTGTGATGCAACGAAATGTGGATGTTTGTAAATACTGAATAATGTGCCAAGAAAAAAAAAGAAAAAACGCTGGTGAGTCACAGGGATGACGCAAAACAACTGGAAATAGAGCGACGCTTGAGCGCAGAGGTGTAGGCAGGATCTATTTGTGCCTGTGTGTTTGTGTGAAAGGGGCTGAACTTTTATGATTGCGTTGCAATCTGCACGGCAGCATCGGGATCAGTGTATTCTGGGATAATGTGTAGTCTGATGTAACCTTTCGCTGCCAAACCGTGTGTTTTCAGGTCAGGATGGAGAGTATGGCTTAGAAAGCGAAGAGGTTATTTTGACGCCTGAAGATGAAAACCCACTCTGGAGAATCCTGCAGGTACGCACGCACACTCCCTGCCTGCCATTGTGTCTTCATCTGCACTTCCCACTCGTGCAGCCGCATCTTATATGCGCATGAAAACCAAATAAAGCACTCTGCCGCTGTGCCTGACCTTGGATGGGAGAATATTCCTTGGTGTCACATTCACCGGAGGAACATCTTTGCTTGCCACACGCACGCACGCACATGCGGCACCATTCTAAATGACACTTCTGTGTGGCCATATGCTCCTGCTTCATATAGATTAAAGGATTTGATGTAGTCTCTGCTTTTTAAATAGTGCATTCACAAAGGTGGCTATTCCAGGCACGAAAAACAAGATGAAACCCTGCAACCCTTAGTCACCCAGTAATTCGTAGATAAAGACAGAAAAGCCACTCCGAGCAAATGCCTTACAAAACAGTGCTGGATTCGCACAAAAGCCTTCAGATGCGATGTAGCCTCAACGCAAAGAGATTACAAAAGATGGAAGAGCTCTTGGTTGTATATAGGCTACCGTACATGTTTTTCTCATAGAGCACATCTGTTCTAGACTGATACAAATCCAACTCTGATTACTTACCCTCATTTTGTGGTTAGGATTGCAGCTACGTTAAAGGTCAAGAGTGAAGTAAACTTGGCCAACCATCTTTTGAGTAATACTTAGAGCTAAAACTATTTCAAGCACACTTTTGTAATTTTTATTTTTAACACAATCCGCCCAGATTCATAGTTAGAACCATAGCAATGCACTTAACTCATTCAGTACCAGCCAATTCTAGACCAAGTCTGAAAAGACGTTTAAAAACGTCTTTGGGAGTTAATGAGTTAGCAATGAAAAGGATTTTGTTTGGCAATCTCCATCGTTTGACACCATTTACAGAATGCTGAGTGCCGGTCAGCAATTACTACATTGTTGATTGTCACGCTAACTGCTCTTAGCCATTGCTTAGTTTGAGTGGCCAAAAGAGAAGAATAGGGAACGTAAATTGACTAGAAAATTGGAACAGAACAGTTTCGTTCTCACAAAGTCAATGAATTTCCTACCAGTGTCGACGAGCATTCTTGTTACAAGCACTTCAAAGACCTCTGTTTTCTCATCCAGATTTGCAAAACAAAGGTAGGTGTCATAATCAATGAATAACTCTGGCTGTTGTTTATAAAAACATTTGATTCAAAGTATTTTACATGTACATGGATGTAATCCTGTCCGAAAATATTTCAAACTACTATATCAGTGCATGGAAGGAATCCTCTTTAATGGTTTGCATCTAACAAAGCTGCCGATATAATGTGAAGAGTGGCCGAAAACGAAACAGAACTACCTTAGCAATGACTATGTAGGACACCAACACAATATAATGTGTGCTAGCAGGAATACATGGACCAAGTAGGTAATCCCACCGTGCGCAATTTACAGCACGATACAGTGTTGAATTGGAAACAATAATGTACTGTATGGTCCAATAACATCTTACCAACAATCTCCTCTTGCTCTTCCTGCAAATCTACAAACACCTGGATCAACTCAGATAAGTTTCAAACGTCACTTTTCCATCGAGAGCCCCGTTATTGTTGTCTCAAACTGCGTCACACGTCTGAGTTTGCCACCTGTTGAATTTAAGAAATAGAAATTATTTGTTCATGCTTTATTTAATGTTCATTCTGTTAAATACTTTACTAGTAACAAAAATGTTTCATTTGGGATTTTCTAAAATCTCTAAACAGTTGACCTCTCATCACCTGTTGAAATCAAATCGACTTATAGCAGTTCATTCATTGCCCAAAATACAAGTAGGCCATGCACAAACATTTTAGAACAAGGCCGACTTTCTGAACTCTCAAAGGATACTTTACAATCTTACATCATGGAATTGTGGATTGCAATTAAGGTTTTAGTTTAACAGTATAACACCTGTTCTTTATTAATTCAATCATCGAGTTTAAGTACAATTCAATCAAATGGGTAACATTTGGATGACTGTGATTACTGTGACTACAGGTACAGTGCAAGAAGAATTCTCTTACTGTCTCCCCCTAGTGGACAAATTGTAGTCGGGCAGTGTTTCTGCGTGACAGCTATTGGCAAGGGAAACATTTTACGAGGCATAATGTGAGACTCTAAACCAGGGGTCACCAACCTTTTTGAGAGTGAGAGCGACTTCATGTGTCCTGATTGCGTGAAGGACTACCAAACTGATACACGTCCGAAATAACATTTGCACAAATTACATTTAATATTAGAATGAGTTATTTTTAATACTTAAGGATTTTAATTTTGTCAGGCTCTGATCATCTTAAAGATGTCTTACAATATATATATATATATATATATATATATATATATATATATATATATATATATATATATATATATATATACATATATATATATATATATACTGCATTTTTAAATCATAATTTCTACGAGCAAACCATTGGTGTGGTCCTCACGGGCTACATGGTGCCCGCGGGCACCACATTGGCGACCACTGCTCTAAACAATTTATATCACTATGCAAATCTCCGTGTAGGAATACAGTTTAAATTATGTATGAAATGTGTTTTACCCTTTAAAAAAATAAAGTAAAATAAAATATAAACAACAAACAGATCGCATTAATTGCAGTCAACATTTGAAGTGGTTGCTCACCACTGACACTGATTTTACCGTGGCAAAGTATTCCTGGGGCATAATAAACCCATTTTTTATGCCAATGTACAATTCCTTTCGTCCATTCTGCAACTGTTTGTACTGGTGGTCGGAAGATTGGGAAAAAAAATAAACTTGCGAATAGCTCATTAGATAACAGAGTTGCAGTTACATTAATTCTGGCTTATTAACCTTTGCTCTGTGGACCAGCATGAACAAATCTACTAACAAATCGTCATCAAAATAAAATAGACGCGGATTATTACATTTTGTAATGTATGCAGATTGCTACAGATGTGCTTTGCTCTTCCAATTTGGGCTTGCTCTGACCAAACAGTCAAAGGATGTAAAGGTTGACTTATCATTGGCCACTGAGATGGCCCTGGGAGATGGATTTGCATTCCGCTCGGTTAAAGAAACAGTCCCGTTGTTGATTTAGCAGTTCATTGGCCAGCACAACTGATTTTGAAGGCTCTGGGTAGATTACACTGACACGGTAGCACATAAAGGCTGAAATTTGATTGCCCCCTACCCCCCCCCAACCCAAAAATAAATAAATCCATCATACACTTAGTAGGAAATGGAGAGAAAAGTCGATTGGGAATAAGTGAAAGTAATTTTTGGTATGAATATTAGAATGTAGGTTGTAATATTAGGCCAGCTGAGAAGGCCTTGCTGGCGCTATATACACATAGTCTGGAGTTTCAACCTCAGGGAAGTTGAACTAAATAAACTGTTTTCTATGCCATTCTTTTATTTTCTCCCAGCCCTTCAAGTGGCATCATGCAGAAATGTCTCACAGCAAGAGGAAGCTGCTCCAGTCGCTGATGGGACCGTACGGCCCTCTGAGCGTGTCCTACAACGGCAAGACGTGCATTCTCTTCAAGGCAAAGCGCCTGGCCATCCGCTACAAGAACCACACCTTCATTGACCTGACTGAGAGAGTGTTCAATGCCAACTCACCTGTGGACACCAAAGGCTCGGTCTGCACCAAGGAGAAGGCCACGTAAGTCACCAACACTCCAGCCATGTTGTTGTGGTACTTCCTTGTGGTCCATTTCTCTGTCATTTCTTATGTGTAAATTAAGTCTCAAGTACATGAGGCACTGCTGTGTAAGATGACAATCAAAATTGTGTCGGATGACAATCAAAACTTTATTGAATGAATCCATTATCAGCTTGTGACACTTTCTTTGGAACGGCAACATTTGTGAAACATTTCTCGTAGTTGGCAATGATTTCAGCTAGGGGACGGTGTGCCTAATGTGGTCAGTGAGCATATTTGTTTCAAGGTTACTTTTGAGTCGATTGCAATGCCTTTTATTGTTACTATATGCAAGAACAATGATATTATATATATAATATATTATATAAAATCTTAGTAGTATCGGAAAGTATTTGGATATTGCACAGTGTTCCAAGATTGACTATTGTGCAGAAGCTGTAAAAAAAGAAACAGGGGCTAGGTTCAGGGTGGGCTTAGTGCATGTGTGATCTTAGGGTGGTCATGGCTTTGGGGGGATGGGGGGGAGGGAAGAAAAAAATTGTTGAGTCTGTTTCATACTTTCTGATACACCTGTAGCGGCTCCATGAGGGCAGGAGGTCAACAGGTCACAGCCAGAATGTTGTTTGACTCCAGGCCTAAATAATGTTTTCATGTTGTTCTTCCACAGGCTTTCGTTAAAATTTGGTGACGTGGAAGACTTGCGAGGTCTTGTGATCAGGTACCTATTGAATTATTTTTCAACAATCAGCACCTTTTACTATATGTACATTTCCCCTTGAACTGAATTTGTCATCCTGGAGTTAAAAAGCACTGCTCACAGAATGCAGGCAACCTTTGGAAATCCGGAAAATACTACGTAAGAACCTCATTGTGTGCAGACAGAAAATCTTGAGCCCAAACTTGTAGGATGTTTCCTCCTAATATATTCCAACTGTGCCAACTATCCACGCAGAATCTGCCACAAAACTGTTATTCCTTTCCCTGAGTTCAATTTCTGAACCAGGATATTATGTACGCCTTCTGCCCCAGGCTTCAGATGTCAAACACCTTCTACGAAGCAGCAGGTCAAAACTGGTTCACCCTAGACAGTGTGCATATCCACTACAACTGGACGCAGGAGGCCACGTTCAACGCCAGCGAGGTTTACGCTCCGGCCACGTCGTCCTACCACTGCCAGCACGTCAGCAGTCTGCACAAATATGACACTCTGCTGGTGCCCAGCTCCCACACCGACACGTCGGCCAACTGGCACATCACTTTCACAGATTTCCAGGTACAATCTCATAAAGGGGACGCAGGTGTTGTGACCTCAGGCTACTTTCCTTAGACAAGCAGAGGCTGGTCTCGCTGATCCCGTGTTGAGAAAAATTAAAACACGCCACGACTCTTTTCGCGTGCAGCCTTCTGTTGAATGCTTCGTGTGAATGCCGTTGATCTATATCATGACTCACTTTCTACACTTGTGTAACTAATCAACATCAATCAGGTGGAATGAATCAGCAATGTTAGTTTTAAGACCGCACCCTGATGGCTATGAATTTGCTTTTCACGGTCAAGCCTCGTTGCTCCCAGAAATATTCATAGTTCAGGATGATGGTAGTATTCTCTCCTACTGCAACTTATTTTGTTTGATGCCATTTTGTACTTTGCATGTCTGTGTTTGCCAGCCATTTCCTTTGGTGTACCATCAGTCTGTTATAGCGTACGTTTGGCAGTCTTTTGGCCTGTCTGTACTCAGTGTGCTTGGCCATCTGCTAGGCTGTCTCAACCTGTGTGTGCTAAACCCAGTAAGAGCCACTTGTCCCCCTTGAATTCAGCCTCATCTCACATTTCTGCCTTCTCTTGCAGATTCAGGCCTTCAACGTGCAGTCGGACAAGTTTGCGTCGGCCAGCGACTGCGCCACTTTCTTGACGCCGGCCATCCTCATGGGCTTGGTGACGTCACTGATCCTGCTCCTGGTCCTGGCCTACGCCCTGCACATGGTGGTCCACCTCAAGCACATCGACCGCTATGAGGAGCACAAGGCAACCGTCTACTTCCCCCGGAGTCCAGAGGCTGAACTGCCGGACAAGAACAGCCTTTGAGCAAAGAGGATAGGCGCAAAGAGAGGAAAAGCAAGCCTGTGGCAGAAAGCAAGTCATGGAAAAAGTATCCTCCACAGACTATTTCGTCAACAAAATGCCTGTTCACATGAAAACCTTGTAAATCACTTGTAAGTAAATGCAGGATACTCTTTCCTCATTGACTTGTATCTTGGCATCCATCGTCCGGATGCTCAAGCCTCTCCTGGGCCGACAGTTCATGATTCAAATGTCAAAAGGTCAAGGGGAGTCCTGAGGCCCTGAGGGGCAACAGCGGCCTTTACCCCAGCCAGCCATGCGACCCTTACCGGGCTATCTGTCACTGACACAGCTAACATCAGATGCTCTCAATTAGATGTAAGTAACACATGGGTCACTCACAAGTCTCCTACTACAAGCTTCCGCCAGTCATCATCTGTCCAGATTTCTCTATGGTATCCATCGTCCTACTACTGCAACAACTGTAAGCTTCAAACAGCCAGTTTTAGCACTGGAATAGTCCTGTTAGCTGCATGCCGTGAAAAAGCTGGGCAACTTGAGCTAGTGCAGCGTTTCCTGATCATTTGAAAGTGTTGCATGAAGTGCAGTTTAAAATAAGCAAACAAGGCACAAAGCAAAAGGAAGCTTCCGGGTTCCAAGAGAATGGGAAAACAAGGAAATTCTGGTCTAGCATCTGGCTGGAGTGAACGGCCCTTCTGAGCCTTCCATGTCTTTCATGCCGTCCCTAAACAAGACTGCTGCTTGGGATTTAACTGTGAAATGGCCTGTTACGGACCAGATGGATGTAGATGAGTGGCGAAGGGTTCTACAAACTAGCACAACATTGGTTAGTAGCAAAAGCACTGACAACAAGACTTAAAAACTATACAAAGAACAATGGTGCAAAAGACATCCCGCCTGAGGACGACACAAGAGTGCATCTCTCCGGTGAAATGGCTCTTTGAGAGTCAAGATTTTGGACAAGACACTGCGTGTGACTGCCGACGTGAAGCTTCAGAGGTGTTGCCATAAAATATGCTGAGTGAGATATTGTGTAAAAGAGCTAACCATTTCTGCTATGTACAAAACAAAGACATGTACAGAAGTGTCACTCTGCAGAGGTCTTTTTTTTTTCTTTTTCTGTTTGTCTTTTTTTTTTTATATACGATGTAATCATGAAAAACTTACTGCTACAGGACAGCGATGCTCCAACTCCTAAAGAAAAGGATAAACATCCGCATCTCTTTACAACAGCTGTTTACTTCTAATATAAGAAGCCAAATTACATGACGTGCAAACAGATGAGGATTGATGTTATGATTATTTTCCCCGTTCCTGCATATGTCTGACTTTGTTTAAAGATGGGTTCTGATGAAATCAAGTGCAGTCAATCTTACTGTAACTGTAAATCCAAATTCCTGCCATAGAGACAAAAGAAAAAAAAACACTATAGAATGCCATCCAGCACCTGGGATTTGCAGATGCCACGATTATGCCAGAAGCCACACTAGCAACAAGAACAGCATCAGTAAGTCATTACCATTGATTAAAAAAAAATAAAAGTGTCAGCATGACAATAAGTAAATATCTTAACATTCGATATGGCAGTTCTGTCAATCTGTAGCAGTGTCAAATGTGTTCTTTGGTCATAAGTGTATCCTACAAACTCCGAAATGAGTGCGGGTAGTTTGTCCGAGGACCAACTGATTGAACAATAAATGATATTTAGTGGAGAATTTGTGCTGCGTTGATATATGGACGAGTACATTTACAAATATTCATATTCGTTTTATATTCAATTGTCACATGGAGAGGACAAAAATATTAATCGAACCCTAAATGAAAAAGAAAGCTGTAATTTCATATCATAACCAATAGAGATCAGAATAGGTTGTCTCGCAATGAGAGAAAATATGCATTTGCAGTGAAATTAGTGGTTGAGGAGTGTCTACTTTTTTTGCCACAAACTGAACCATCGGAACTACACGGGTACATATTTTATATTCTTTATAATTTTATGTTTCTCGCACCATATTGGGACTAAATTGTTGTAATTTACCTCAATTAACGGTCAAATGCATGTTGAATAACTCACCATTTGCTTTTGGGTGGTGTGATATTACAGGACATCCTCTAGATGTCAGTATTTAATTGCCTAAGAATCGTCCGACAGGGTATGCCAGGCCAGTCGAGGACTCAAGTGCCCACATTCAAATGTTGACTTGATTGAAAAAAATGTGTCAATAAGAAATGTACATCAACAAATATTTCAGGCAGACTATAAATGAATAATCACGATTGTTCATGATGACCCCAAAACATCAATCAGTGTGTCGTGCTTAATGCTCATCTCTCCCATTGTAGAACTCTGGCGTGAGGCTGTATAGAGAGCTCAAAGCTGCCGATTATGGACTTTGTGGCAGTGGTCTGAACTCTGAACACAGACAGATAGCCCCGCCTGTTTTATATGTAAAGCCGCTAGTCAGAAAGAAGAGGCCTGCAGGGCTCTCCATACGGCTCCTTTGTTACAGCCAAACTGTGATGGGGAGGCTCTAAATAAGCCGCTTTGCATTGTGGGAGTTCAAGAGCCCAGAAGGAGGCTTTATTGAGTGCAACCTTCACAGGAATCTCATCTCCACATTTTCTTACACATCAGTTAAAAAAAATGCGTGTGTGCGTGTAGGTGTGTGTGTGTGTGTGCGCGTGTGTCTCTCTCTCTCTCTTTATATCTATCTATCTATCAATCTATCTATCTATCTATCTATCTATCTATCTATCTATCTATCTATCTATCTATCTATCTATCTATCTATCTATCTATCTATCTATCTATCTATCTATCTATCTATCTATCTATCTATCTATCTATCTATATTGCTCACAATGACTGCTGTTATTTTCCTTTGCTCCAATGGCACTCTTTATTGAATTGAATTGAATACAACTTTATTGTCAAATGTGCTGTACGTATGTGTAACATACAGCACTTTAATGTCTGTCGAGGCTTGGCAAGTCAACTTTTAATTGGACCTTGCAGTCAAGACAACCACAGACGCTGAATTTCCCCCTTCTATCATCATAGGAGCATAGGAGGGTCTAATTTTAGCCCGTAGGCATGTTATTATTGCAAATGAGGTGCTAATCAACAAGCCTGTTCGGCCAGTGGCGAATATGAATTCCGTGAATGGATCATGGTGCGTCACATATGCTGCTGCACACCCAGGAATATACAGTAGTTGTTTTTGTAGGCCTTGTCAAATAAAGTTGTGAATGAAACACATATAATATTCACATCTGATCAAATCAGACAAAAATGAAAGGCAGGAAAATATGTGAAGGACAATATAATGAGAGGAAAAGCAAAGGTTTATTTCAGGAAGGTGTTGAATATAAAATGGAACTGGATATCTTTTATGCAGAATAAAGAGTGCTTGTGAACACAAACATAATACAGTGAAACTCCTCTACAATGAAATCATGTTTGCACAACACTTTTTTCACAACAGGGGACTTTTCACGAAAGCAAATTTATCTCAGATGTAAACACACACACACACACACACACACACACACACACACACACACACACACACACACACACACACGTATGTGCACTCTTTATTTTTATTCCAATAGTGCATAAGTATGAGCATACACTTGACAATTCATATAGCCAGTGTAGAAAGAAAAAATAGGGAAAGAAATTGCAAAATTTACAATCAGCATTCACTTACATCAATTTCTTGCATGTCTTTTACTTGGCTCCCTCAATCTTTCATTTATATTAGCTTTATCCTGTCTTCAAGTGGTAAAGCTTTTCTTCTTTTTGTAGCCATTTTAGCAATGCAACCTTCTTTCTGCGTCTGAAATTAACAATAACAAATACAGTCAAACCTCGGTTTTCGTACTTAATCCGTTCCAGAAGACTGTTCGGAAACCGAATTGTTCGGAAACCGAAACCATGTTTCCCATTGAAATCAATGTAAAATGTTTTAATCCGTTCCAAGTCAAGAAAACAACTTTTTTAAACCACTTTTTTTTTTTACAATTTCACACCATAAACTGTACAAATGTAATGGGAGATTACCAATTTTAACATTAACATAGTAACATAAAAATTGAAGGAACATCTCTATCTGTCGTGGGGCGTGCGCTGCTCTCAGCTGTCAGCAGGCAGTAGGCGGGGCATTTCGGCATCCCGAACTCCTTGACCAACACAGACACACGCACACCTGACTCATATTTTGCGATTAAATCTTTCTTAAATTCTATAGTTTTGCGCCCTATTTTCCTCTTTTCTTCACCAGGTTCACCACTTCTACTTGCTTTCTTTGGTGCCATGATTAGGGGCTGATACACGATGAAAAAATAACAGTCCAATATTACGTAGTTCTCACCAAACACGTCTGCTTTTAAAAAAAAAAAAAATCTTAATCGAACAATACAAACTCGTCTGCTCACAAGCTGTTTCTTATGATTATTGCATAATAATGAGACACCGGACACCAGAGTGTTCATTATGTGCCGCTGCATTGAAAAATGCCGGCTGTAAACAAACGCACGCCCCCCCCCCTCCCCCATGCTGCCAGGGTAAACCATTATGAAAAGAGGGGGATTTCACGCTAACAGAAGCGTCTCACCAAACACGTCTGCTTTTTTTTATTGAACAATACAAAAACGTCTGCTCACAATGGTCGCTTCCTGTGTAGAGCCGCGACACGAGGGAGCGCCGCGGCTTTGCTACCTCCTCTCGGCTTCGCTACCTCGCGAAGCTACACGAGGTAACGTTGCTCCACGAGGTAGCGAAGCCGAGAGGAGTAAAGTGACGCATTAAAGTGCGCTCAGTTAGTTCGAGAACCGAAATTTGTTCGTCTTCCGAGGCATAAAAAACTCGAAATCTTAGTTCGAAAACCGAATTGTACCAGAACCGAGACGTCCGAAAACCGAGGTTTGACTGTACTTCCTGGACTACTGCTGTTGCCGTTTCTAGCAGTAGGAGTCGCTGTAGGCTGAGGTTGGATTAGACTGTTGCGGAAGGCTTGTTTTTTTTGTCGTGAATCTTGTTGCGAGGCAAGGGCAGAGAAAAATATTTCGTACTACGCAACAGGTGGATTTTTCGTTGTAGGGGGAGCAGAAAAGTGGGAATGGTTTTAATGCATGAAGAGTTTTTCACACTAGGGGGTATTTTCGCCCATGTAGGTTTAGTTGTAGATGAGTTTCACTGTACAGAGTTAATTTTTTTCAGCCAATGGGACTTCCTATTAGTAGATGGAGGATACGTTTTGAGGGCCATTTAAATATTTATTTTCCATGGGAAACCATAGTTGTTGTCCTGTAGATGTAGAAAGAAGTTGTCATTTTCATGCTGTTGAGCTCTAACACTATTTCCTGTATAAACAGGAAGTAAGATCAGTCATGTGCATTTTGACCCTTCGCCCGGTTGAGGCGTTCCTCGTAAGTGTATTTTTACGTAAATATTCAACCGATTTGTGGATGATGACTTTCGCAACTGTATTATATCTCTTCTACCAAGATAGTTTGCCTCACCCAAATTAGTTTTGCACATAAAGTATAAATGCACAAAGTGACTACGTGCATGAGTGAACGAAGCATCTGCCTGCCCTTGGCTATTACAGGGTGTCACAAAAAGCGTCAATATTATTTTCTTGTTAACATCGGAAACGTGGTGGCAGTTGGTTCAAACTCACATTCAGTATAACGCCCCATAAAACGTTGGGGCGGCACTGAACGTAGTCATCGGCAGATAAAGCGGAATACAGCTTGTTTTGAGCAATTGGGGGTAACTCCTTTCGCCAGTACATGTGCTGACATTGATTTGAAGCTTTTGGGTCTCAAACTTAAAACAACAGTGACATCTGGCGGATACTGCAATCAAGCATATACGTTCGGGCGAGCCGAAATGCTCTGATGAAATAATTTTCCAAAAGTCTGCAGAAGACATGTCAACACGGTATCTATGATTAATACATTGTATATATTCATAAAGTAGAGTACACATGTGTTGTTTAATTCAAAATACATTGCATTTCTGTTTTAAGGTGGCTTCCCTGTGGCAATTGCAGTAAATGGCACACTTCTGTCTATGTCTATTAAAGTTCAAGTAGGTGCAGACAATGTCAAGTCAAACGTGATATTTCCTAATTGAAATGACTTGAAATATTACATTTGAATCGAGGATTCCTTTTCATAATTTGCTCCTGGAGGCTTGTTGAAGCTGCCACCTGTGCTCCACTTTTCTTTCGCAAGCCCTGCAGTTATTCTTGGGTGAAATGAACATCCGTTGGGATTTGACTCCCTTTTTTATCAAGCGTGTCTGCCTGCAGGTATCCTCTGCTGAGTCACGTCTGCTTGCAAACCAGCGTGGTGTAAATATTATGCCTCTATCTTAAATGATGAAGAGAGTGTTCTGTCATGCCAGACATGTAACCTCAAGGACCAATGTGTAAGATTAAAAGATTTACATAAAATAGCCATAAGTTACATTTCACTTTGTGCCTTATATTACGTTCAGAAAAACCCTTTTATCCACACACCGAGTGAGTGATTGTTTAAAAACCCTTCAGTCGTGACCCCTGTTGACATTACCAAAAGTAAAACGTAAGATCCTTTTATTTTTAGTTTATATACTGTATAAATATATATTAATATATATATGAATATTAATTGATTTCAAAACTTAGTATTAAACTGCAAATAGGGCATCTCTCTGATCTGTTTGTGACATTTATTTGATCTTTCTTGTTTGTTTTTTTCCTTTATTTTATCTTACTTTTTGGTTAGATTTTTTTTTCATTTTCACAAGGGATTGTGTTTCATGCCATATAATGTTGAAAGAACAAGCAGAAATTAAGATAGGAAAGTAAAATTCAAATATTTTAAAGTACTGTAATCGCAATTAAAAAAAACAAAACACAAATAAATACTGGATGCTTCTGCTGTGCGCACTTTGGCCTCTTAGGGGCAGTGTGGTGCATTGCATCCGTGGAGCACTCACAGTGAGCTAAAATAAGAGTTGAAGAAGAAAGTTGCACTTGAGGGCCATTAATGTCAGTCATTTTTCACCAAATGGTAAGAACATGTTAATGTTTGCCCAAAAGATTCAACCAACTTTCGTTTAGAAAAAACCCTAAATGCAGCCATGGCCATACTTGGTGTTTGCCCAAGATTAGAGATCAAATCCTTTGTTCAAGGACAAGATCCATTTTGGGAGCAAAGCTCAATAAATGTTTCCCTGATGGCTTTCACAAGCAAAGCCATTGAGGAAACTATTGAGCACATTAATGACGCCACAAACGGAGTTATGTAAGAATGACCATTAATTTCTGTCCAATAATTCAGATGACCAAAATAGCAAGGAGTAATTCCTGAAAATGTTTTGTTTGTAAAAATAAAATTTCTGGAGTATAGTTTTACATGAATGAATGAAAAGCTGTGCATGCGCAGCAGTAGATCAGCATATTAGGTTCTGTCAAGACACCATTCCCCTGCGGATCTTTTGTTTCATCCAAGTTGACCTTGATGAGCAGCTGGAATAAAAGAAGAGCACAACAAAAATGAAAGTGGGAGCAAACCAAGGAGGAAAATTATAGAGATAATGTTCTGACAAAAATGCACTCACTGGCCTCTTCATTGGATGAGATCCAGTGAAAGAGCTGTGATTAGAAGCCGCAAATGCCACTGGTCGAAAGATACTGTACTCATTTAACAAAATATATTTGTGGTTTTGGTTAGAGGAATAGGAGTATTGCTTCATACTAGTGTAAGCTTATGTTATATTATTAATTATCATTTTATGTTTGGGCATCATATTATTTCATATTAAGCATTCCCAAATTATATTCTGTTGTTTAATAATTGCTTAGACGTGTTTTTATGTTGATATGTTCTGGTTGGGCGGCCAGGTAGTCCAGTGGTTAGCACGTCGGCTTCACAGTGCTGCGGTACCGGGTTCAAATCCAGCTCCGGCCTCCCTGTGTGGAGTTTGCATGTTCTCCCCGGGCCTGCGTGGGTTTTCTCCGGGTGCTCCGGTCTCCTCCCACGTTCCAAAAACATGCATGACAGGCTGATTGTGCGCTCTAAATTGTCCCTAGGTATGAGTGTGAGCGTGGATGGTTGTTCGTCTCTGTGTGCCCTGCGATTGGCTGGCAACCAATTCAGGGTGTCCCCCGCCTACTGCCCGAAGACAGCTGGGATAGGCTCCGGCACCCCCCGCGACCCTAGTGAGGATAAAGCGGTTCGGAAAATGAATGGATGGATGGATGTTCTGATTGGCTGTTAAAGTAAGAGAAGCAGGAAGTGGTTTTAGTTACGGTAGTTGTCTTCTCGAACGTGCTGCGGTGCAGACGTCTTTTTGTTGTCCTTCTAATAAAGCTGCATTTAAAGGATTCCCTCTCTCCTTTTGCCGTTCGTAAAGTAGTGCTATCCACTGAAGAACAACGAACCCCTCAACTTACACTAGGAACTGTTTACAATACCGTGTGTCCTTCAGAGAGTTTTTCAAACCGGTGTTCGGATGATTTCTTTATTTATTTTTTGCTTTGACTTGAGAGCAAACATTTAAGATATGAATGCTGTAAGTTGTCAGTGAATGTAAGTCAAACTTAAGTCATAAAAAGCAGCAGTTTGGCAGATGTTGGGCAAATAAAAAAAAGGTTGCAAGCTGCTGTTTGCCACTTCAAAATGAAGTTTACTGTCAAAGTAAACAAACACCAAAAAAAAAGAATTACACCTGTATTTAAAACAATCACATAGCTTTGCTTTGGATAAGACAGTTTAGCATAATGTACCCAATTTAGCGTCACACCAAGTGTGGGTGAAAAGCTTGAATCCATCACCCCAATAAGCCATGCTCCCCGTGTCTCTGCAGGGCACCAATGTGCAGATATACAGTAAGTTTTCAGTGCTGCTGATCCTTTTCACAAAGCATATCCAGAATATTTGCAGCTCCAAGAGAAATACGAGCTGTCACATGGGATGTGTCGCCCGAAGGCCTCTCATCATCTTTCACCAGCCATATGCTCACACGTTCCCAGTGCCACATTGCTCCAAAGGGGCACTTGGATGCAACACAAATGTCATGTCATCACCCATCTACCAAGAAGCCAGACAATACGAAACACCCCCTTCCCAGTTCTCACACACCCCCTCCTTTTGTATGCACCCACTCCACTTTTTTTTTTTCATCAGCACTTTAACAGTAATCTGCTTCAGTGAACTGGCCATATAGTGCATGACTTGATGTGACTTGAAAGCTAAAGGACAGCTATTAAAGCCCCGTAATAACGCGAGCGTGTGTGCGTGCGCGTGCGCGCGCGCGTGAGTGTGTGTGCGTGCGCGCGCATGAGTGTGGAAGAGGGTGGAGGGATACGAGTGTGTGCTTGGGTCAGAAGTATGGCGTAATTCAACAGCAGCATCCTCAGTAGCCAATCCTCAAATGCCGAGCGAGCGAGCGACAGGGAGAGAGGGAGTGCGTTTTTCAGGCACCACCTGAACCTCCGCTCCTCTCTTTTCTCCTCCTCTCTATCTGTTAGTAACGCAAAGACAGCGGACTTTTCTTACCGGAGAAGTCAAGCTCGACTTTCACATAGGAGTCGTGTGACCAGAACTGGCGCCGCACTTTCGACAAGTCCCGCAGCGACAAGTCCCGCATCGTTTGAACGTCGCCACACATTGTCCAGCTGATTTAGCGATTTTTTTTTTGGTTCACTCTTTCACTTTTATTTCCCTGGGGGGGGGGGGGGGGGGGGGGATACATACCCACAGTGGCTGCGTAAACCCAACAAGCACTGTGCGTCGGAGATCAAGCAAAATGCGGGTTGAACGGGGCAGGGTCCGTGCGTGGAGTGCGTGTTTTTTCTTACTTTCCTCAACTCTGAGTAACGGCGTAACTGAGGTTGGAGGCTCGCACCAAAGCATCCCGCCGTCAGTGTGAGTACATTTTTGTTTGTTTCTGACTGTACCTTTATCACTCCATTATACAGTATGAGGAAGTTGACGATTTGTATCCATTCAGTTAATCTCTTTGTGAATCTTGCCATTGTTGAGATCATCAAATTTGCTGGGTACGTTTCTAAATTTCTGCCTTTATAATCCTGTATTTCAACCTGCAGAGTGAAACTGTGGGCTTCAGCATTTGGTGGAGAGATGAAGTCAATCTCTGCAAAGTACTCTGGCTCGCAGCTGCTGCAGAAGGTTAGTTGGCTTCATAAGTGAATTCACCCCACATCTTGATTGTAGGAATTTACAGTACTTTGGTTTGGTTGACTCATTTGTAGCAACACGAGTTTGCTAAATGAGATGCATGCGCCCCTCGGTATAATCAGTACAGTTCTTCAAATTGCAGTGCACTTTTACAGTCATTTGACTACGACAAGAAAATGATTTCAAAGTATATTCTAAAAAGGAGCTTAAGATTGGAAATGAATATGCTTTGCTTGGGCACTTATCCAGATGCATTCACTCAGCAAAGAACTGTCTATATAAGGCCATCTGACTACCATAGATTAAAAAAATGCAACTTCTACTGGTGTTTGAGATTGAAGTTATAATTAGCCTCAGAAAATAAGTTGTGCTTTGACACATAGGCTTCGGGTTTCCTTAAAGATTCTTTGTGTACCTGTGATGCCTGACTTTCTCAGCCAGCTGACCTTTTGCGCTTGCTGTACTCCTGACACAAGAACACATTTCATCATTTGCACTCTGCAACTTTTAAAGTAGACATGAACTCTAGAACAAAACTCATACCATGAGTGGAAAACATAAGCTGATATCATTCCATCGGTCTTCAACTGCATTGTGGAATTACACCGTGGCGTAATGCAAATTTTACACAAAGAATGTCAATGGATGAGAGATGAATTGAAGCTGTTGAAAACACTCACAGGTGGATAAAGTATCGGTGGAGGTCGTTAGTTCAGATCCACTGTGGCGCGTTGCTGCGGTTCATGTGTGTGAACACGACCACACACTGCATATTCACATGCACAATCATGCATTTACCCAGTATGCCTGAGGCGCGGATTTCATCATCCGCTGATAAGCCTGAGTCAGGCTGTTATCTTTTTGACAGGATAAAAACTCTTCCCCCTTCTCATCCTTTGCCGCCTCCAAAGAGGAGATAACCCTCCTCGTGGAGTGACGACCTCCTTATAAAATGCAAATGAGGGCCACAGGGTTAACGGAGCAAAGAAGAGACTGTATCTTATAACACCAACCGGGGATGTTTCACCTTCTTGCATAGGCATGAGCATTGAGTGATGCTCACCTTTCCCACTGAATGCTGAGCCTTGTCTGATGTGCTCATTGTGTTTCATGCACATTGGCTTTGACGCCACACAAAGCCCGTAAAGATGAAGAGCAACAACTGATCACCTGAGGACTTGTTTGCATGTGGACAAAATAGTTGGTACTTTTCTGTTCAACAAAGGAACAGTGATCAGAATCACAATTTATATGGGCAAGCCTCAAAGCTTCTGAGAGAATGTCCTTTTGACAGATGAGACGAAACTGGAGATTTTTTTGGCCAAGCGCGTCTGCTTTATGATTCCGGACTAAAAAAATGGAAAAAGAATACTTCATAAGAAAAAAAAGAGGGATTTCTTTTTTTTGTTCAATATGGCGTGCCGTACGTACCTCCAATCTGGCAGCCCCGGCAATGATGCCCGGGCCACCGACAAAGGCTGCGTGTTACCAAAGATGAAAGCATTCGGATTCAAGGATTGGTGTTCTGATGAAACCAAGAAAAAGCAGTAGCAACATGCAAGGTTTGAAACTCCAAGAAAAGAGACATCTTCGACATTTACTTTTGTCTGTCAGATGCAGGTAAGCTAGCTGCGTGACCCCTAAAGCTAAGCTAGCTGGGTTAGCTCGACAGTTCAACTCATCAATAGCTGGTCAAATATGATGTGAACTTGATGTCGGTCCTGCATTTAAATGAGAACCCACTAATGCGATAGAGTAGACACACCACGGAGACTGTCAACTTGAAGCTATACGATAAAAGAAGTAACCGTTAAGTAACCCCTTGAGTACTTTCTTGGTCGTGAGTTTGTCCGCCATATTTGATGTGGCACACAGCCCCTGTAAAGTAATGCACGTCAGCTTCAATAAACTTCATAAAGTGACTACCTATTAAGTGCACAAAGTTATTGCCTCTCATTCACCCATTTACACACGCTATCAGATTTGGCAAGACACATATATTATTTCACATTAAACAAACTAAAATATTGATATACTCATGTGTTGTCACTGAGCAACAATTTATGATTTGACTCATAAGTTTCCTAAACGAAGTTATGAGTTGACTCGACTTGCTAGACATTTGGTAGTGACTCGACTTGACTTGCTTAATTTTACCCCGCAGTAACTTGGGAATTGCTTGGGACATGGTTATGACTTGAGACGTGCATGCCACTTGCACATATCACTCTCCTAAAATAATCATTAAAAAATACTTTATTTTTTCTTTTTTTACTTTAAACATCTCATGATGGCGGCCCGGTAGCCCAGTGGTTAGCACGTCGGCTTCACAGTGCAGAGGTACCGGGTTCGATCCCAGCTCCGGCCTCCCTGTGTGGAGTTTGCATGTTCTCCCCGGGCTTGCGTGGGTTTTCTCCGGGTGCTCTGGTTTCCTCCCACATTCCAAAAACATGCATGGCAGGCTCGTTGGGCACTCTAAATTGTCCCTAGGTATGAGTGTGAGCGTGGATGGTTGTTCGTCTCTGTGTGCCCTGCGATTGGCTGGCAACCAATTCAGGGTGTCCCCCGCCTACTGCCCGAAGACTGCTGGGATAGGCTCCAGCACCCCCCGCGACCCTAGTGAGGATGAAGCGGTTCGGAAAATGGATGGATGGATGGACATCTCATGATACTGGCCTCCTAGGCTAAAAGTGGCTACATCCTTAGTTGAACAAATCATTCAATTCTACCCCTGAAATAAAATTATTAAATAATATAATAAAAGGGCGGCCCGGTAGCCCAGTGGTTAGCACGTCGGTTTCACAGTGCAGAGGTACCGGGTTCGATCCCAGCTCCGGCCTCCCTGTGTGGAGTTTGCATGTTCTCCCCGGGCTTGCGTGGGTTTTCTCCGGGTGCTCCGGTTTCCTCCCACATTCCAAAAACATGCATGGCAGGCTCGTTGGGCACTCTAAATTGTCCCTAGGTGTGAGTGTGAGCGTGGATGGTTGTTCGTCTCTGTGTGCCCTGCGATTGGCTGGCAACCAATTCAGGGTGTCCCCCGCCTACTGCCCGAAGACTGCTGGGATAGGCTCCAGCACCCCCCGCGACCCTAGTGAGGATGAAGCGGTTCGGAAAATGAATGAATGAATGAATATAATAAAATCCGTAATTAGTTCAAATTTTCGTGTTTTCACTTTCACACCCAATCTTTGCACATGATTTCAGTAATTGTCTTCAAACAATTCATTTAGAAACACATCTCTCAATCCATTTTACAGGAACTTTAACATTTTAAATTTATTGAATAATAATCATTATTACATTTTGATTTCACCAGGTTAGTCCAACTGCCATTCGAATCACTTTTCCAAACTGAGAAATGAAACCAATTTAGTTAACTCAACTCAACTGTATTTACAGAGCACTTTAAAACAACCATCGCTGTATACAAAGTGCTGTACATGGAGCAAATATTGTATATACAACAATAAAACAACAAATTACATTAAGTTCCTTTTCACATTAAACAAAAGTAAACATTTCCAGTGGAAACCAGTTGTGATTTGTGGGAAATTCTTAAGGTTCCTGTGAGCTCATTGCTTAGTCCGTGTCACATATTTTGATGCCGCTAAAAGACCATTGAATCCTGACACCACCCTCACCTCTTTCACCCTCTGTCCTCATTTGTCTTCCCCTCTCCAGTTCCTGAATATGTCTCACAGCTGTCAATTCAAGGTTATACCAACAAGGGAATATGTGTGTACCTCGGCAAGAAAACAATGATCAATAACTTTTTTTTAGTGTGTCAGTCAAGCTGCGCCTTTCAGACTTCAGAAACATTAAACATCACCCATTGATTGTCTGAATGAGCTCAGTGTATTTTACGCTCCTCACTGCTATTCGGCTGAATTCTTTAATTTCATGTATCATTGAACAAAGTTGTCTCTCTTCTCGACTGTGTGTGTGTGTGTGTGTGTGTGTGTGTGTGTGTGTGTGTGTGTGTGCATGCATGCATGCATGTGCGTGCACGTGCGTGATGTTGGCTGTACTGCTTTTCAGCTCAATGACATTACAACTTCCTCCAATCACAATAGTGGGGCATTTTTTCACTGTGCAATCATTTCAAGCCCCCCAAGTGATGAAAGGTACATTTCAAATTACCACACAAAAAAGCCAAAGCCCTTTAATGGCCGAGGGATTGAAATGTAGGCAAAAGTATTGCTACACAAACACCATTGTACTGACTGTGGTTTACTGTGGTTTGTCCTCGAAGGCCCCTAATTACTTTTGAATTGTTAGTTTTGTACACAACTGCCCTTTTGACATTGCCATTGTTTAATTTTAGACTTTGAGTAAATCAAATAAGGACACTGAACAAAATGGTGTGTTGAATTTATTCAATCTCAATTTGTCAAGTGGTTGAACAAAATGAACTCATCACATTCCAGATACATTATTAAAATGAATGGATAGTATGCTTAAAACACGTGTCTCGATCCAGGTGATTTGATTTTGTGCATCCACCTGACAAAATAAAATAAACAAAGAAGTAAATTCAACAAAAAAAAAACGTTTTTTCACTGTTCCGGTAGTATGTTTTTAAATGTTACCCAGGACATTACAGCAGATGAAAATGCTCCATAATCATTTTGACAGTTGGTGTATAGTTAGTAATAAATATGATATCCCTCGTAGTTCAATATGGCTACACATACATGCAATTTAACAGCATAATATATATACCTGCCGTGGGGCAGAATCCTTGCACCTTCAAAATCATCACTTTTCAGAGAATCTAAAGGGAAGCCCTGACCATTCACCTTTTGAACACAGCAGCAATGTTGGTACTCTATTCCTTCTCAATGTCTTCAACGATTGTCCCTGTTGATTTGAATGGTTTTAATACGTTGTGTGTGTGAGGGTTAGCACATTGACATGAAGCATGCTCGACCCGTGAACATCACAGCGCATTTCTGACACACTCAGGGAAGCATTAGCGAGTAAAAGGCAAGGGGGCGATAAGAAGGTGTAATGATGTGTGACAGCTTGGCAGGAATCCATTTGCCTGAAGAAGAGAACGTGCGTATGGTTTGCCGTATATGTTTGCTCTCTGATGCCATCCTTCCCTTCAGCGTCATGGTGTGATCCAATGACATGTCTGCTGACCCAATGGCCAAAGACAGGCGCTCCTTCCCGAAGCGGAGTCGTACAGTGACATGAGAAAGTGACAGCTTAAAGGGCCGGTGGATGTGTGTCGTGCGCAATCCAAGAATTCAGCTAAGATTGAACGGATGTCTCTTGGAATGCAGTTTTAAAATTCAAGGTGGGCTTAATGTTGCCACACAGTCAGGAAAATCAGTGAAATAACAAAAAAGGAACTCGCATGCACTTTACAGTGTATGCATACACTTTTTTATGAACATGCATACAATGCAGGGAAATTGGGGAAATATGTATCTATTTTTGAAGTGGACGTTATATTGCACATTATCAGATTCATTTACAATGAGCGCAACTATTCCGGGCACAGCAATGGACAAATTTTTGCGTGACATATTTGAGATTTTCCCATGAGCCATCATGAATAGCACTTGGAGTTAATTCACTACATTGAGCATTACCTTCTCATGTCATTGTGAAAAGCTATGTATGAGAGTCTCTTTTCTGCTCTGATCATAACTCAAGAATGGCGTGGAATTTAAGTCCGTGTAAATCTCAACATCTCTTTGTGACCAGCTTCCGTCTATCGCAAAGAGCGTTCCAACTGTGCGCATCGGTGGAGTTTTCTTTCTTTTGGTAATTTCGTACATGCGCGCGGTTAGACACGGGCGTTTTCTTCCGAATTGGGAGTGAACAAAACCGACTTGCTTCCCGGCCATTGAATGTGGCTCCTCTCATTCCCTTTAAATTCAGCACAAGAGAGCTACGCAGTCTCCAGTGCAGACGCATAAAACAGACCCTACATACACCATATTCCTTTAAAGAACCAACACTTCAGATGTTCATGTGTGAAAAAATGCTGACTAATTGCTCTAAGTTTGTGTGAAAACAGCCTCATATTAAATGTATGAAAGACCTCTCAGTTTTTTTTCAGTGCATTTTTACGCCTCCATGGTTATGAAAGTATTTTGTTTTTATACCTTTAGCTTTTTGCCTTCTTTCGAGTGAGATGTTTTCGTGTGAGTGTGGGATGTGTGATGAAGCCAATCTGCTGCCGATGATGGGTGACATTTGAGGCGTTGCACCGTTGCTCGGTGTCAGTACAGGGGAGACAGCCGCAGATTAGATTTAGTTTTGGGGAAATTGACTAGCCGTCAGGTTCCGTTCAGCGTGGCCGATGACGACGTGAGGGAAGGGTGCGTGTCATGGGTGTGTAAGGATGACTTCCCGTCTTTTCCGAAAGCACCTGCAACTCTCCCCTTGCTTCTCTTCTCCACACCCACTTGTTCTCATCTGCCGAAAATGATCTGGCAAAAAAAATGTAGGGTGCTTATTTGTGTGTGTGCCTGTTTGTAAATGAGACGCAAAGAACGAAGAGCAATGTCATGTGTCGACTTAATTACAAAGTCGGCAGGAAGGCGCGAAGCCTGCGTCCGCCTGACGCTTTCATGTTCGAGCAAGCCAGCTTTGCAACGCAGCCACCTCCTCATAATGTAATTAGTGCTTTGTTTGTGAGAAAAGCCACTGCAAAACTAAACACCATCACCTCTGCTGCAGAGAGCTCAAGTGCAGGGGAGCAAAGCCTTTCGCCACCCGATTCAAGTATTGAGATCGCATGCGCTGACGCTGTATTTGTGGGCTTCGAAAAATCAAATCTCTTTTGATGCCTTGTTGAGCTGTGGGCCTCTTTGATTTATTGCCAGCCTCTCTGACAAAGCTGATGTGAAGTATTTGATTTAGGGGCTTTATTTATTTATCTTTGCTTCTCATCCACATTTTAACAGTTTAACAAAACATACATTAAAGAATGCCACCTGGTCCTGCGAGCACAGAAGAGATGAATATACTTGGCCATCGGGCATCGGCAACTCAGGTGTGGCCTCAGGTGGTCGGCAAATAAAGCGCATGTCACCGTGCAGCAGCGCAGGCCATCAGGTGCATTCATTCAGTCACCCGCACGCACATTCACACACACAAGCACCTTTGATCCATCAGATTGCGTTCCCGTCATCATGACTAATAGCTCCCTCTCACGGCGAGTAAACAGTGGCCAGCTTTGGATATGGGAGCGAATAGAAGTACCAAATACTGTATGTGCAGCTTTGTGTGAAGGACTGTCAGTGACTTACTGCCTCCTACATTCATAATACTCAAGTTTTTAGGGCGTTTCCTGCAGGTAATGACGCAACGACACATTCTTGTAAACTATTCAGGAACTGGGCTGAGAAACTTGCCAAGTGGAAGCAAGGAGTAGTCAGAAACAATATTGCAACAACCACACCGACATGGTCAGTTGAGCCTGTTGAGAGTGACAATGTATAATTGTTTTGTACATTTTGAAGTTTACAACGTAGAGGGAAACGAAAGTGGCTCAGCTGTCTCACTTGGCACTTAAAAGTCGCAGGACTCTATTTTCGTGTCCAGCGTAAAGGCGGCGACGTGTGTGACCTTGCTTTGCGTGACCGAGACCTGACGAGAGGTAAGATCGGGCGGCCCGAGCTCGAGCCCGACCCGACCCGACCCGACCCGACCTGAAATTCGGGCCTAAAATGTCAATCATTGCTTCGGGTTCGGGTGGGGTCGGGCTTCTCTCTCACTGCCTTTTTTTTTTTTTAGTTTCGAGGCCATGAATAGTTTTGGCCACGAGAGACCGTGGCTCGCCAAAAAACAGAAGTCACCTCATCACAACATATCATACTGTACTAAACTCTTGCAATGACAATTCTTAGAACTCCTTCCAGTCTCTGTCGAGTATCCACCCGTCAGTGTTCGTCTTTGTCTCTCTGCTTCTCTCTCTTAAAGTGCCGCGCTAGATTGTTAAGGACGTACTGCTGCTGTGGTTTACGGCCCAATTTTGACGGACGGCCTTAAATTTTCCCCGTCCACTCTTAAAAAAAATCCGTCAATGATAGAAAATTGTCGGTTAATGTAACCTCTTCAGAAACAGAAATATCAAAGATGTAAATATTTATACAGTTTTGTTTAACTTAGATTTCGTTACAAAAGACAGGCTTTGTTATCAGAAATCACCCCTCCAACTCCCGAGTCCTCACAAATAAAATAGGAAATCTCGGGTTTGCTTCGGGCTCGGGCCTGCAAGTCAAGTTAAGTGATCGGGCTCGGGCCAGTTCGGGTCAGGCTTAAATACCCTCGGGCCGGGTCGGGTCGGGCTCGATTTTTTTAGGACCGATCTTAGCTCTAGACCTGACATTGGTAATTTTGCAGATGAGGGAGGGATATGCCGCTGTGAGAGTGGTCACAGGCGACTTCAATCATGGCGAAGCAAAGCCGTCCTTTCACTTCCTTTAAATGCAGTGTGCTAGTCTCACACGAGAGAGGTGGCACATTTGCGCTGTGAAGTCAGCAGTATTTACATGTTCTTTGAGCAGGCTTAAATTTAAACCGACTTTCTGCTACCAAGTTGTTACTCCGCTAGGCCCGTCCGTCTCTCAGGACACGCTTTTGTTACGTCGGAATGTCCAGTTTGGCAGAGACCCGTCTGCCAAATTGGCAAAGATACGCAGCGTGCTTTGCTCAAACATGAAAGCAAGAAAGTTGCGCTAAGGCGCAGGTGCCCCGTCTACAAAAATAGAGCCCCTAATGTTTTTCAAAGTGATCCATTAATTAAAGGCATTCAAAACAAAAACGGAATATGGAGAGAATGTGAAACTTTTGCTCTGGCTTGCCACCATGATTCAGCATTGGCCAATTATTTCACTACTTTTCAAAATCCCTCCTCTTTCCCCGCCCTCACTTTGTTTTAATAATGAATAGTGTGCAGCTATGGCACTAAAGAATGCATGGAAGGGGATCTCAGGACAAGACTGCACAGGTGCACAGGCCTCAGTGTACCGTAGTTGTGCTGGCCCAGCACAATATCTTGCACCGGCGTCACTCTCACGGAGGGGGGTCACAGTATGCGCGCCAAGTCAACCGTTACGTCGTCAACCACATCAACACAAATGCTCTCGACTTCATAGAGCACTGCACTGCGCCTCTTTGGTAAATCACTCTTCAGCAGAGGGAGCTTCTGGATGAGTGGAGCTACTGCCCCTCCTGCTGATGACCTTCACCTGCACTTGGTTGGGCCTCACGTCAATAACACATTTTGAACTTGTTGTGCAGGCAGCGGCAGTGGGGGTGCAGGTCATCAGAACATGAGCGCAGTGCGTGCTGTGTCTCGCAACAAATAACGCAACCATTATTTATTGGTTAGCGGCGTAATGTGGAGAGCTGCAAGTACAGTGCATATGAAAAGTGGACACACCTCTGGACAAATGCCATTTTTTTGTGGTTAAAAAAAAATTCGTCAGATAATCCATCCATCCATTTTCTGATCCGCTTATCCTAATTAGGGTCGCGGGGCGCACTGGAGCCTATCCCAGCTGTCTTCGGGCAGTTGGCGGCGGACACCATGGTCCGGTCACCAGCCAATCGCAGTTACGGTAGATAAAGATAAATAATTACTTTTTTTTTTCACCAAAAACATGACCCATAACGTATACAACTCACAAAGAGTAATTAACTAGTCGACTGTAATCTTGAATTATTGAACTTTTTATGAGAGAAAGATGAAGCGCTGACTTCTGATTGCTCCATTTGAGAGAAGAGGGAAGCAAACAAACAAGTACAAAAGCATAATTTTTTTTTGTCTCATAACATTGCTGATGAGATTATGAGGTACACTCCAGAGACTAGTTTTGTTCTCCATCTTAGAATAAAGAGTCAGAACTAATAACAGAATTATTTTCCAACAAGAATGCCGGTAAAGAGTTTTGTTATCTGCTCTGTTTTATTATTATTATTTTTTTTTAATGCAGTCTTCCAGTTAGCGTATTAAATTTATTGCAGGAAAATAGAGGCTGATAATGACACGTACATTCAAGAAGCATGAATAAAACAAGACATTTTCGAACAATTCTACATTCCCTGGAATGAATATGACTCTCTTCATTATTTAGATACATAACAGGTGGAGTATGCATGCAAAATATTCACAAAGTGGAGCCTGTTTGTAATTTAATTCTCATGTTATTTGCTCTACATTATCGCTTTTCTCTGGTGAGAATATCGATGTGGTTGCAATTAATAAATTGATCAATTATGACAGTCACTTTTTTTTATAATGCGTTCTAGTATATGCAGTAATACTCCCCCCCCCCCTCCACCTCCTCAAATTACCTCTCAAAAGTCATGTATATAAAATCATAATTGCTTATTATCCATGTTCAAAAATTGAAGTATTAACTGGAGAATAACTTGATAGATTTGGAATTCTTATGTTGAGACAAATGTTTTTTTAATATATACATTTGTAAAATTACACATTACCTGTTACTGCAATGAAAGTGCAACTTCTTCACCACGTCTATACTATGTGAGTTTTTTTCACTTCCCTTCTCCCCAGATATTCCATGCTTCCTTGATTTTCTTGGAAACATTTCGGGAAAAAATTTTGAATATCATATAAATATGGTATGATGTGATTGTCTGGTGACCACACTTTGGCCTGTTTCTTATTTGAAAAGAGAAACCTTTTTTTTCCCCTCACATACATTAAGTTGCCAAAGCCATCAGGAGTACATGTGTAAATGAGGGGCCATTATGATCGCATTGCATGTGAGAACACGGCAGCCATTAGGGGAGTGCGAGAATTTGGCTCCGACTCTTACGGCCAATGGTGCATACCTAACAGACGCCGTGCACACTGGGAAATGTTCCGAGCCGCTTTGAGCAGCAATGCTACAAGGGCTTCCACGGCAGCCTGCGCGCATGGTGCATGCTCATGTTGGTGTACAGCTGTTATTCTACGCTTCCACTCAATTAGCCTCAGGCAGCATTTAAATCGGCAGAAGCACACACACACACACACACACACACACACACACACACACACACACACACACACACACACACACACACACACACACACACACACAGGAGGGTAAGGGTGACTTTGCAGCCTAATGGATGTTGGTGAATATTTTTGAAATGATAAGAGAGAGCAATATGGGTTTGGTCCAGTGAAAGAGTCCATGAATATCCATTGTGGGCTACTTGAATGTGTGACAGTGGCATAAAAATCGGATCCCTTATCATTATTATTACAGTCAAACCTTGGTTTTCGAACGTCTCGGTTCTCGACCAATTCGGTTTTCGACCAAAAATGTCAAGTTTTTTTTATGCCTCGGATGACGAACAAATTTCTCTTGTTGCTTTCCATTGTGAGCAGACGTATTTCAGTAAACATTTTTATTTTAAAAAGAGCGTGGTTTCGGTTTTCGAACAATTTCGGTTTTCGAACAGTCGAACCGAGGTTTGACTGTATTATTATTATTATTAATAATAATAATAAATAGCAGATGTAATATCAAAACTGGCGTGTACTGTAAAAATACCATAACACCGTTATCCTGCGGTCATGTACTGTAATCCAAAAAGCCGTAGCAAACTGTTAAAATAATTAGCAGGTGTAAAAGTACAACATACCACCCACTATATTCCTATGGTAATGCTGTATAATATAATAGATAAAATAGATATTTCAGAATACAGGGCTAAACTGTTAAAATGGATTACAGTACAGGTGCCTTGTAAAATAGCAGGACATTAGCGGCGTCTCTCCTTTTACAGTTAATTTTTATTTATAGTGTACTGATAAATTTGCAAATGGTGGAACAGGTATGCAAGAAAAAAAGATGCTGCTGATCCATCCATTCATTAATTCATTCATTATCGTCACACGGATCGCAGGGGTTGCTGGAGCCTCTCCCAGCCGTCTTCGAGCAGTAGGTGTGGGACACCCTGAACCGATATCTAGCCAATCACAGGGCACACACAGACGAACAACTATCCGCGCTCACACCCACACCTCGTGACAATTTGGAGTGTTCAATCAGCCTGCCATGCATGTTTTTTTTTTTGGAATGTGGGAGGAAACCGGAGTACCCAGAGAAAACCCACACAGGCACGGGGAAAACATGCAAACTCCACACAGGGAGGCTGCTGATCATTGGACTTTTATCTGGGTGTTGAGCTTTTCTAATATGTGTGTAAGCTACATGTGCTCGCCATGTGAGGGATTTCGACAATCCTCCATCTCTGTGCCAGCAGATAGGAACTCGGACCAACCTGCTTTTGAGACAGCCAGGAGAAGCGTGAAATTAATTGTTCCACTTCGTCTCCGATCGGCGCTTCTCTTTTGAGAGAACAATTTGTCGCCTGCCGCACGAGGGAGGCCATGAAAGGAGGAGAGCACGGCAATGATTTGCTTTTTTTGGAAATATCCTGTTTTCCGGAAGTGGTTTCCTCACCTGAGTTTCGGGTCGGTGCTCCTGCCACCCACTTTTGTAGGAATCCAAAATCAGTTGATATTTAGCGAATGCGGCTGCCCTCTCAGACGCACACCGGAAAATGACAGCAAACCAAATTAACCTGAAGCAGGTGATGCCTTTGGGTCTCTATTATCACCCCATGTTCCCCCATCCTTTCAGTTGCTGCCCCCACTCTATCACCTCTTCACTCTTTCCTCTGAATTGATGAAATTCTAATTAGAAATATAGCTTGGGGGGCTAACGTGTACAAAAAGTCTGAACAAAACAATGACACTGCAAGATGTTTGTTCCTCAAGGAAATTGTGTACTGTATTAATCCCTAATACACCTCATTTGTATCACAGGTGCGAATCTATGGGGGAGGGGGGCTTTCAAAAAATTCCATGAGGTAACTTTGATTTCACAGATATTTGGGTGTCAATAGTACAATGATTTTTTTTCCGTGCACGCACAGGCATTCTCCACTGTTATGTTTGGTTTTGATCACCACATTCTTCCACTCGTCACTCGATTGTGATCCGAAGAAGAGTTTAAGAAACCAGACTGCTGGGTTAAGCACAGACAAAACAAAAAAAATGCATGAATGAGAAAAAAATACCTCTATGAATACTGAAATTTCCATTAAGAAATCTATCCAACTGGCCACTTGTCAACAATGGAGCATAGACGAAATGTGATGAAGGTCAAATGGTTAGCACGACTTGCCTCGGCTCATATTTTCGATGGAGATTTGTAAGGGAGTCCAACAGTTGGGAGACTGTTTGAAAATGGGATTGCGTGAAGTGAGTATCAGTGGTGCGTTAAATGAGGTGGGATTTGGGAGTCCGGGGTGCAGTCATCGTGTGAAATGAAGTCTTTGCCACACCATTAATCACTTTATCATCAAATCCCAAGAGGCTAATGCACATTGTAACAGATGCATTTGATGTAACTCTCTTGTCTATGCGTTATCACGCCACGCTGATGGGCACAAATGGGCGGGAGCAGCTCTTAACTTCCAAAGGCTGTCGTTTGCTATTGTAAAATGGAGCCTGTGAGCTCCACATGTTCAGATTATGGATCTCTGTTCCAGGATCTCAACACCTTACCAGATGGTAATAATCTGTGTAACAAGAAGATGGAAATATCAAATTAGGAAAACAATACACTACAACTCTGTTGACCAGATGACAATATACCCTTCATGTTGTGATTATTGTGACCAACATTAGCAATATTGTCACAATATTGTTTGTATTTGCTGATATATATCTATCTATATATAGAAAAAAACAAAAATAAATACGGCTTGATTTGAGTCCTACCAGTGTCCGTAAACTGGAGCCATGCCACGCAAACAATGACAATGCGAATGGCAAAAAAAAATGTTTTCATCTGCTGAGTGGAAATGAGTCAGAATCTCATTTTGTGCCACACTCCACAGCAGGACATCCTGCCTGACTGGTGAACATGAACAGATGCTCTATTTGAACTCTGAAGTTATTGTCGCCAAAGCTTGATGTGTGTGCTTCATGGCTAATAATATTTCACTTATTTCACAAGAATGAGTCCTATCTTCAAAAGTATTGACTCTTTAGTTATTTCAACAGTGTTGATTTCTAGGACACAAGCAACCCTCAATAATAATAATAAATGTGGACGCCTAGTCTCATTCGTCTGGGTCGTCTCTGTGCGTAGAGCCGATCAGCTTCACCAGGGCCCGGCAATGTCCGCGGTCGTGGGCTAGGTCCGCTGCATCCTCTATGGTAAGGCCCTGGTGCTTGAGATCCTCCTTAATGACGTCAAGCCATCTGGTGTGGGGTCTACCGCGTTGCCTTTTCCAACTGGCTGTCGCTGGATCAAATGAAAAGATGGCGCGAGTTGGGTGTTGCAGAGATAATCGGAGGAGATGTCCGAGCCAACGAATGCGCCTCTGAGTAGCTAGTCGTGATGCAGGGGGCTGAAGAGTATGTTTTCGGAGGTCTGAGTTGGTAACATGGAGGTGCCAGCTGATGTTCATGATGGTTCTGAGTGACCTGCTGTCAAAGCCATCGATCCTCTTGGCCAGGGTCTTGTTTAAAGGCCAGGATTCTGCACCATACAAGAGGATGGGAAGAACTGCTGAGTTGTAGATGCGCATCTTGGTCTTTTGGGACACTGAGTGATGGCGCCAGAGGGGCCGCCACAGTGACTGCATAGCTGCGGCCGCGAGGGTGCGTCTGTGGTCGTGAGGATGATGATAATATCATGTGGTGGGGTTTGGCTGACGACCTGATGGAGTTGGTCGAAGAAGGTGTCCTTCACTGTATCGTCGGTGACATCTGTGGGGGCATAGGCAACGATCACTGTCATCTTGCCATGTTGGTGGAGGAACCATGCAGACAGGAGACGATCATTAATTGGGATCCAGCTGATGAGGGCTTGGCGTGTATGTTTGGACATGGCCAGTGCAACTCCATGGAGGCCCGTCCGAATTTCAGGGCCACTCCATATGAAGCAGTGTTCTCCCTCTGTAATTTCGCCGCTGCCTTGCCACCTTGATTCGCCTAAACCCGCCATGGTAATTTTGTAGTGAGAGAGCTCCAAGGACAGCAGTGAAGAAGATCCAGCGCGAAGAAGCGTTCGGACGTTCCATGTTGCAATGCGCGTCTCTAGGCGTAGGTCAATCCGTACTCGTTGGTCGGGGACGTTTACTCGTTGGTCGGGGGCGTTCCTAGGTCTAGTCCTGGTTTGAGCAGTCCGGTTTCTTCTGGTCGGTTTTGTAACATAACAAATTTCTCCTGAGTGGGTTGTTGGCCCTCTGCAGGATAGTCTGATGATGGGGCTGCCATCTTAGCGGCTTACCGACACGCCGTCGGGACCTTGTTAGTCTGGAACCTGACCAGAAGACCGGCCCGTCAAGGGAGACCCTACCTGGAGCAAGCTCCAGACGGTAACGCTCTCCGGATCATTGGAACACACAAGCCTCCTTGCCATGACAAGGCCAGGACCCATAAGGAGGAACCCTCAATACTTTTTAGCCTGGTTTAACAGGGTCTTTGGTGTAATCTGCCAGCGATCTTTATCAAGTTGGGTTAAATGTGTGGATTTAATTTTAGTCCCCGGTTTGACTAGGTATTTCAGAGTTTCTAAATAAAAAAAACCCAATTTTCTTCCCCAAATAAAAGGCATTTGGGTCGTGCTCAGAAATATTGGTCCTGGAGTGGGATATGAGAACTCGAAACTGAACATGTTCAAAACCAGGTCTCAATTCAACTCAACTGTATTTAGAGAGCACTTTGAAACAACCACCACTATATACAAAGTGCTGTACGTGGAGCAAATATAATGTATACAACAATAAACACTAAAACAATCAATGAATGACAAAGACTTCTCCGTTTTATGGTTATTTTTATGACAGGATTACTGTATTGCGCTACAGGCTTGGCTTCTCGAAAATCTGTTAGTCTTAATTTTGATATCGCCCACTGAAAGTCCTTATACGACACTGTTGGTGGTATGATGACAACAGAAAAGAAACAAATGCTTTGTTGTGCACAGGAACGCATTAAGGCAGAAACAGACAATGTCCTAAAACCTGGCTTGACAGCATCAACCCCCCCCCCCCCCCCCCCCCGTCCCCCAACCCCACCCACACTCCGCGGTGAAGTGCTGCAGTTGTCAACTCGTAAGGGGGGTTATTGCTGTGATTTCACATGGATGAAGCGCTCGCAATTTGCCTGCTGAGTCATCCGTCACAATGTGTCTGAAAGTGTATGCATAGACTTTGCCGTACACTTCCATGTCGGTCTTTGTGAAGGAAAATAGTATCTGTGTTTTCACCGGGCGGGACCGAAGAGCATGATACCTTTTACGCATTGTGCACCCCTTCCTTTTTGAATCTTACTTTTTAGGATTTGGAGTTATTGTCAGCAAAATATAATTTGACAGGCACCCATGTCTGTGCATTTCAAAGAAATTTTTTTTGCTTTAATCTTCAGAGAGGAAATACCGTGCCGTATTACAGGGATAAAGACAGAAATCTCTAGGAGTAGCAAATGTTTACAAACAAGTTTTAGTCGCCTTCCATCATACTACAAGTTGGCCTCCTGAAACAAAGTGTCCCGACGAATCAAACTTGCATACCTCTAATCTCTGTAACTGCTCTAAAAATCGGATCTATTTAGGGAGCCTTTAATTCTTTTAATTGGCAATTCTCTCTCGCAGGCCCACATACTGCCTGCACATTGACACTCTTGGTTGTTGTAAAATTGTCTCGATGTGTCTGTCTGCCCATTCTGATTGTACATTTAAATGCCTGAACTGTCTCTTGTCAGAGCACACCGAAGGAAATAGTGTATCGGCGTTACAAAATGTTATGTCATCAGGTGGTTGCATAAAATAAAATCATCTGATACATTTGTTTAAGGAGAGGTCTCCTTAAAAATGTATCCATCCTATTACAATCAAGCAAACCAAAATAAATATTTCCCATCGAGTGTATCGTGCATTTTAACGTCCTAGTAAATTCTTCTGAGAGCCATCTGTTCACTCGCAGCCTATTAGTTCAATCTCAAAAACTGCTAGACCGTTTCCTATCCTCCCGCAAAACCTTCCCCTGTTGTCACCCTTCTCTTTTGTCTGGTGCTGTGCTAGAGGAACTGAGAGCAGCCGGCGACAAGAACGGAGGGCACACCATATGATCTGACCGTAATCTCACATTTAATCCCCTCAAGAGTGAAAAAATCTCTACCAGGAGTTTTGCACATATTTTAGAAAATCATACAGCCTATCCTCGCTTGCTTCGATAATCTGTGCGTTTGTGTGTGGGCGAGTATGTAAAGTTGATCAGGTTCTCTTCATATTATGATATTATGGTCTGTTTTACTTACCACCTAAACGTGTGCGGGGCTAGTGTGGTTGTTGGAATTAACCAGACTTAATGTCACTGTCCCAAATTGAGGTGCTGCTTGTGGCAAGCGTGTGTGAATGGATTTATAGTGGGATGATAGGATTCGGCGTGGGGCGGGAAGCGAGGGAAGTGGTGTGTCACTGCCACTTCCTGTGCGGTTGGTGAAATGTAAAGGGGCCTGATAAATGTCTAGGCTGAGCTGCTTGGTTTTGTATATCGTTCTTATCGATAAAAAGGAAGAAAAATAACTGTAGACACTGCAAACTGCAAAATAAAATCGCTTTTCTAGTTTTTAGTTTAGGCAAGGTTTACTCTTCCCCCTCAAAAAGTTTCCGATGATGAATCTGTCATGGTTCTGTTTGTGGCCAACAGGTGGCACTGTAGGGTTCCACCTGCAGCTGCACACCTGTTGGTCATTGTCATTAGTTTGTTTATTTAAAAGGACTCCCGGCACGACCACTCGGTGTCGGGTCATTGTTGCTGTCGCTAACTCTGACTCTGTTTCTGTTAGTGTTTTGCTTCTGCCATCGGTTTACGTTTGATACTTTTGATTCGTTTTGTTTTCAGGACTTTGTTTTGGTTTTAGTTTTCTGTGTCTTTATCAATACAATTCATCAAGTACAATTTGCTCCTCCCACCTGCCTGCTTTTTGGGGTCCTCCACCACCGCCCAACGTGACAGAATCCTCTCTTAAAAACCTATTAAATTACTAGGTGGCATATCACATTGTCAAGCTCATTTGTGTGATATAAATTATCAGCGAAGACACCGCAAAGCTTCTCATAATGGTGTTAATGGTTATGGTGCACCATTTTTTCCCCCCCTGCAGAAATACAAGGAGTTTGACAGGGCTGTTCGTGTGGAGGAGATTGATGGGCTGCGTCTCGTGAAGAGACTGGCTGAGAACATGGAGGAGATGTTTCACAAGAAAGCCCAGGCAATGAAGGTACGACACATCAAAGTTGAAAAGGAATCCATCTTGAAGAGGGCTATGTGTTATAAGAAATAAAACATTCATTTAATTCTATTGATCCACCTTGATTGAATGTTTTACGGGTGGAACGGTTTTTGAAAACTGTCCTAACCGTTTCGACTGTTTCAGTTCGCTTCGTATATGTGTGCTCCGTTTCGGTCCATAGACACATGCTCACGCATTTTCCTGTCAGGAACTTAGAGGCTGGCGAAGGGCACCGGGTACCTCTTTGAGGTGCCTTTCATTGCTTCCATAAATGACCAGACAGATGACAGCGAGACCAGCATACACGCTAACACTGACTTCCTATTTATCGGATTACAATTCACTGGAAATCTCTATTTTAGTATAAATTTGTCAGTCGATGTGCATCAGATAAGACTTATTTAAATGTGCCTTTTGACAAGAGTAATTTTGTTTGAGCACAAGGATAAGATGTGCTGAGTTCAGTAACATGCTGTGACTCTCTTTGCGTGTCGTCTCCTGGAGAGTGCGTTAAACCCCTGAAGATATCAAGACTCTGTGGCTTGATGGCTCCTCTCAAGCCCTCTTCCCTGGATGCAGAATGCCTGATAATTGTTCATCTCGGGGGATTGTGAATGTGAAGTAAATTTCCTGAGAGCTGATGAGAGGAGAGACAGTCAGGCTACAGTCAATCAACACCACCAAGTAAAAACATTCACACGAGACACTGAGAGCAACAATCTTGGCGGATTGAGTCGTTCGTATGCACCCTTAATAAAACTGCAACAAAAATAACGCTTTTGTTATTTAGTCAATATGCAGGTATTACTTTCATAACTAAAAGAGTGGAATAATTACAAATGTAACTGAATGCTGAAACAAAGGCAGTTCCTCAGTGAACATGCAAATATAATAACAATCAATCATAGATTCTCTGGCTAATTCACCTCAGCCCAAGTCTAGACCAGTCGCTGCAGAATCGGTAGAGTGACATCCAAGAGTTGACTTCTGTCTCACGCACCGATTCGCTCGTTTGCAGCCAATCGGAATGATTGTCATCGGCAGTTGATGCCATTTTGCATACTGCGATCAATGTCTCATCGATACCAGTCATACCTAAAATGCACAATGACATTCTTCAAATTCTAAATGTTACATTTTTCTGTTTTTATTATGAGTTTTATGTGCAAGACCGATACGTGCATTGGCAGTAACTACTCATTTTTTTATTTTTTTGGGGACGGTAAATAGGGACCAGCCCCCCCCGCCCCCCCCAACACACACACACAAAAGATGAATAACCGTGAAGCAGAATTTGACCAAAACGGGTGGAGATTTGACTCCACATCAGGAGCTATCATTATTCCACTTGATTGCCACCGTTCTCATTTTGCTCACCCTTCGCTGAATTATTAGTCAGGAACGCACAATTGAAGTCCATGGCAAGTCCTCTCTCCCCATCTCACTTTCTGTCCAATTTCCCTCTGCCTATATTAGCAAACCTCTCACCTGTCAGGCCCAGCATGCACACTCGCAGCTGTCCTCAAATCTCTTTTGTCTGGTTCCTCTCTCTCCCTCCCTCTCTCTCTCTCTCTCTCTCTGCCCGAACCACCGCTCCCATCTCTGTTGTTTCCATTTTTTTTTTTTTTTGTATAAAGTGAATGCTGCACTCCCGAGATTCAATTTCCGTGCAGGCGCTCAGCCCTGTCCGTCATCGTGGTTTTTATCTCCCAGTGTCTGTGTCAATTCCCCCTCTTTATCGCTCGCCGCCACCTGCTGAGAGCCAAGGGATGCACCTGTAAATATGTTCTTTTGAAGCGTGTTTAGATGAAACACAGTGTTTGGTTTAATTGTGTCTCACAGAAATGGTTTTGATTTGAAAAAGGGGGCAATGGCATGTCAAATTATTACCTGTAAATGCGCGCATGTGTGTGTGTGTGTGTGTGTTGGGGTGAGTTACAAGGCCGGTACTTCTGTATTTTGTTTTGTTTTGTTTGTTGGCATTTGGGATTATTTCTTATTTAAATCCACCAAGGTAATCACTATTTGTGTGCTTGTTGGTAAATTGGCTGAATGACATCAAAACATTACAACCCACCAAAAATGTTGTGATATATGGGAGGTGGACCCCTAAAAAAATGAATCCTGAATGATTGTTATAGTTCCCGCTGTAATATCCCCACTTGCATAGACAATGAAAATGAACTCTCCCTATTTTCATGCAAACACGTGCATAGAAGGAACAGGCGCCTGGTGTGTGTTCTCCGAGTTAAAATGGAGCTGTGGCAACACCCTTTGAAGTTGAGCCGTTCACTCCGCACTTCAAAAGCCTTGCCACTGTTTTTTCTTTAATGGGGCAGCATTTCTTCAATCAGTCCTTACCTGCTGATATCGTTTCACCGGTGGCATTCACTCCGCTGTAGTCTTCAACCTGATTGAAAGCGGTGAACAGAGAATGCATTGCGATGTGTGAGAAATAAAAGCACACACGACTTCACATGCAATTTCTCTTTCTAGAAATGTCCAATTATTGCAGCAGGCAACAAGAATGTGTGTTCAAAAAAATTATTGTTTCATCACTTAAATGCAGTATAGTATTTGAATAAAGTTGTATTTTTGTAACTGTCGTGGATTTGCTAAGGGTGGATCTTTAATGTGTTTTTTTTTCTCATCAAACTCTGACAACTCAACAAAGACCAAAGCTGTGTTCTACATTTCTGGTGTTATCCACCAGCTTCCTCCGACTGGCCCAAAAGTCTCTTTAGGATTCCTTCTTCAACTTCTTTGCATCTCATGTCGCGGTTGTCCTTCAATGTGTTCAGGTTTGTGTCACAGGTGCGGTTTTCTGCTTCAACAATGGAGGCATGAAACTTGGTCAACTTTATGTCCATCTGACACACCTGCCGCGCAAATGGAATTTTTAGGATGCTTGCAAGTTCCAGATTGTGGAGTGCGTACATTTGATGAAGATGCATAAATGGCACCCTGAAATCGATGGGAGAATCTGTGCAGCCCAAAAAAAGTGTGCAGCAGCGCGCCTTTTCTGATTTAAGCACACAGGAGAATATTGCCACTATATGAGCTATCACCCAGCAGTGAAAACATAAAGCCTGCCGGGTTCTTTTTTTTTTCTCACCAGAATGAATGTCATTTACTTGAAGAATGGAAGGTAGATGCAGTCAGGGTGAGTGGAAAAAATGTGTGGGAAGAAAAGAAAAAAAAACCTTTGCCAAAATGTATAATTTGAAGCCAAGGCAAATGATGAGATGCAGGACACGTCGTTCCCCTTTCACGTTAGCTTTGTTTCTGTCTCACCATTTTGCGTTCGTCCACTTGGCTCTGAGCCAGCGCCAATGAGCCAAGCACAGAAAGCAAGGTGTCATCGAGCACTTTCCCGTTCTGTTGAGGCTGCAAGTCTCCCCTGGAATCGCTGGCACTGGTGATTGCTGTCCCCGGTCCTATTGCGCAGCGGATGTGAGGTGACCTCACTGCAGCTCAGCCTGTGATTCACCTCCAGCCAAACATCAAACTCAAGGTGTAAGACCTTGAGGACCGAGCCTGATCTGGTTGCGGCTTACTTTGCTTTTATGTTTCTCGCCGTGGGATGAGCATCCATGTGTTCAAAACAATGAGCCAATCAACTTGCCGGTTGAAATGGGGCTCTCATTTGAATTTCAAAAGTGTATACAATCAAAAGCCTTTATCAGACAAATTGTAATCGCGGGTTGTCAGATCATGAAAGACACTGAATGTCTGAGGAATTTACTTGGTTTTGAGGTAAGGGCGTGATGAAAATGATGAAATGGGAAGAGAAAATGAAATTTCGTTCAACGGGAAATAATTGCTTCAGGTTAGAGAATTGTAAAGGGAGTGCTGCGCAGTAATTGCTACGGCCAAGGATTGCTCTGTTTTCATTGTTGTTTGTTGACAGGAATGGGCAGTTACAAACCACATTTCCATGAAACGTCTCTTGGGGGTGGGTAGTGCGGCATTGCATTTGACCGAACACTGCTCCTTCCGGATGACTTCGATTTAACAAACGCATTTTTATGTCCGCAGTGCATGTATCAAAAAAAACAAAACGTGTGTGTGTGTGTGTGTGTCTGTGTGCGTGTGTGAGAAGCTTGAGCCTTCACCGAAGAGCTTGATAATAGTTTTTTGTAATTTTTTACATGATACAGTAGAAGAACTACAATTAAAAAATAATGTACTGTACAGCCTGCTACGTATAAGGACACGCAGCACACAACCATGTCCGCCCACTCCAAGTCAGTCACATTTAAAGGCAATCAAGTGTGCATCCTTTTAATATGGTGGGATTGAAATTCACTGGAGTGAAGCGTACGTAGAGTCGCTAGCACTCGTTTTCTCCTACCCTCTTGTTCTTTCCAAATGTTTTCACCCCCTCGACATCGCAGCTTCCTGCATTGGACATTTTGTCGCTGCTCGTACTGCTCATACTGCTTGCTTTCTCCTGCCCCACGCATGAGCCACCATTGACACATTTTTGTCCATCTTTTATCAACAAAAGATGAATAGGATAGTTTGAAAAGAAGAAACAATGATACAGTATTTAGCAAATTCACTGATGTATTCTGTCAAACAAATTGCAAGATTTCATGAAGTCAAACACTCACACACATGCACACACGCGCCGTCAGAAGTGGTTCACGCACACAGTGGCATTTGCAAAAAAATGGCTGCAGAACAGAGAATTGTTGAAAAGGTTAATGTCTTAAAACATTGCACAAAAAGGAAACGCACAATAAGACATGCTCACTCCATCACCCACTCATACCTAAACATCGTCTATTGACGTCGACTTCACAGGTGGTTTCTGACATTTTGCTGGGAGTGTGTGAAGTTAAGTGTTCAGACCTTTAGAGAAAGTGACTTTCTTATTCCATTTTCATCCTCCCCTCGCTCCACTGTTCTGATATGTGTATTCCGAAGCCATTGTTTTCCAGCTCTCGGGCAGATGCAGAAGCGTCCGCTCTGCGGCCTTATGCACAACTGGTTTTAGAGTTTAAACTAGAAGAGGAGGACGTTCTGGTTGTCAGAAGCACAGAGGAATGAATGCAGAAATTAATACATGTCTCTATGGCATCAACTGTATAACTGAATAATAATATGCAGTATTATTCAGTGGGCAGGTGGGCTGCTGTGGTTAGATAAAGAAAGAAAAGATTGGCCAGAATTCACTGAGCATGCTTGCATCTCAAATCAGCCAGCAAGTGATAGCATAACACGAAAACACAAACACGGCACAGGTGAAGACGCGCAATTAGATATACCAATGAAGTCATTTGAATGGAAATGAAATGAGAGTGCAGGACTGCAACTCAGTCACCAGAGCCAGCTGTGAACCATGGACAGCCAAGGCACTGTGTGGATGTCAAATCCCTCGGTCAGCCATAAGTAGACATTAGCAGCTCGGAACTGATGCTCGTATATGTAGAAAGGACAGCGCCGAATGATGATTGAGTTTGTTTTTGTGGTGCCCACTGACTGACTTTGCCATTACCTCTGCTGCCAAACCATTTAGGAAAATAGCCTTTTTTTTTTCTTCACAAGATGGCAAACTGCCTGCCCTGTTTATCCGCGGGGCTTTTACTATTGATTGAACACTAACCGCTGTGACGATTTCTGAAGCGGCTTTTTGCACGTTCAGAAGTCACTCGTTGACATCCAAAACGGCAAAAGGAGATGAAGTCAGAAGAGCAAGTAATAATAATAATAATAATACATTTTATTTATAAGCGCCTTTCAGAACACTCAAGGACACTGTACAATCAAAAGCAATAAAACCACATACCTTTTGACACCTCCCTACCAGCTGCCGTTGTCCTCTTGGCTGTCCTCAAAATAGAAAATATTGCCACTGTACAATACACATCATGTGCCACTGTATAATTTTCTATTGTTTAGTAATATTTCCCCTTTTTTTTTTTTTTTTTAAAGCCCACATGTGCACATACAACAACAATCAAGTCTACTCTAGTTTGGCATCATCTATCGTCTCACTTCTTGCAAGTACACACAATCTGCATATTATCTTCTACTTTAACACTCGCTTGTCTTCTACCTTGCCAGAGACTTGTAGTGGCGGCAGAGGAAGCCCACCTACAGCACGAGGAGGATCCAGACCTGCAGGTGAGCACGCATGCTTCCTGCCGTCAACAAGCCAAGCAGTCATTAGCAACATCATTTGTGCCGGTAAACTCATCAGAGCCAGAGTCATGTATCGCGACTATGAACGAACTCCAGAAGCGATGAGGAATAGTTTCTTGCAGAGTTGATCTTTTTCAAATGTTTGCTCCTCTACATCGCTTTCTAATCCCCTTTTGCAGTAAATGTTTCAGCTGTCATCCTGTCAGGTACTCGCAGTTCCCAAGAAGTAACCATGCCAACAGATGCACTGACTTAAAAAGCTTCATGATGTAAAATCGAAAGGGAAATGTGTCGTATTTCTTGCTTGATGACCTGGCGTCCATGCATTTTGTGTGGGGTGGAGATGAATATTTGTCAGCGGAATGAGAGTGACAGACGCGATGTGTTGATGATGAACAATTTATACATGTATAATTTTTTTTTAAACAGCAAAAAGCCAATTGTGCAAGTGCTTTCGGCCAAAGTGATATGGATATGATATGATATGTGGAGAGTAGAGCTTTTGAAGCCTCACATGCCTCTACAGTCATTTTCATAGAGGACATTTTACTCTGAAAAGATGCAATTTTGTCCTATTCTAACCAGAGTAAAAGTGGAAAGTAACATATTCAGAGTCAATTTTACACTGAGAAAAATTGGAATTCCAAAGAAAATGTAACATTTGATATTTGCATAGTATTAGTTTCTTAAAAGGCGGTCGCGGGGCCGTTTCCTAACCTGAGACATTCAATTCTGTTCGGCATTCGAGCTACTGCTTGTACGACTGCGACCCGAATCTTCAGTTTTTTTTGTGAGGCACACGTGGGAGGAAACTCATTATTTTTCTCATGGGAGAAGAAATTAATCGGCACATTATTTGCTGATAAAATATTCACAGGTCATGGATTAATAATAGTTTTACATCCCTGTCACGTCCCTTCTCAAAAACGAACCAAACCACTTCTTCCCTCACCGTTCTGCCCCAAATCCATTTGAGCAGCTTTAATTTTTAGAGTGCAATCTTGCTTTACATGCACGTAGATGTGCGAGAGCCGGCGGGAGCAAGACAAAATAGCAATCGCTGTGTGTGTTTGTGTGCACTCGTCATGCTTTTTTTTTTTTCTTAAAGTTGATTTATTGCGCATCTCACTCGGGAGTTTCGAGAAGTAGGAGGGGACACAGCAGTCGGTTGAGGTTTAAAATGGGACTGTGATGCAAAGCCGACTTGAGAGGAATTGCTACTCAACGACTTTTTGCGTCTGGCGATGTGCTTGTGTGCCTGTTACAGTGAATTTGTGTTGATGTCAGCTTTTCAAGGTATCAGAGCGAATACCCCGGTATTTTCTGCTCATGAAATGGCCCATTGCTTCAAACTATTGGTAGTTGTGCTGTTCTGAATTTCTATCATCTGTCTTGTAAGGATTTATTGTCAATTTGTTCTTAAAAGTATCCTTTTTTTAAAATATAACTTTACAATGTTGGATGAGAAGCACTCACTATTATCGTTTCTGTAGAAACAGATCAGAAATATAATTTGACGGTTGAAAAATAATTCAGATATGTCTATAATCTCATGTATCTCTCTTGTACTTCACAGATTTGATTTTCATTCTATGCAGTCATTAATATGTAATAGTTCTACTCAAACTCCAGATTGCTATCATTGTTACATATTTTTGTAGACAGCACATGTGCATTCGGATGCAAAAAGTGGCACATCTTGATTTCTGTGCAGGTACAAGCTTCCTTTAACGTGCTTGGGAATTTGGGTGCGCCCTTACTAGGCGTTCCGGTGGGTCGGGGGCATTTTCTTTTACACGGCGCTTGTCACGCACGGAAGCACGGTCGTGGGTGGAAGGCAAACAGTCTCCCAAGTGCCCACTTCAGAGCAGCCAACTTTACATCATCTGCAAGTGGACATCTTCTTACAGTTCCTCATAAGCATATAATGGCATGAATTGATCTCCTGAATGGATTCCAGTTTATGCTTCCGCTATGTAGCCCGTGTACCTCTCCTGCGCTGAATTGAACAGGAATGAGAGGAGCCGCTTCCATTGGATGGCGAGCAAGTGAATTGTGTTCACTCCCACAATGGCGCAAACGCCCGTTTCAACTGCACGTGTTTATGAAAATTCTGATTGGATACACGTGAACAGTTTTGCTACCTCAGAATAAAAATTTAAATGTAGTTTACCCCAATGTTCCTTTCAGTTGAGAACCTAACGTGCTAAACCGTGTGAATATGCATTTTTGCTCTATTTCCACGACACCTGCAAAGGTTTGCATACGGTATATGTGTGCCCGTGTCACACCGCTGGTGGTAGTTGTGATATTACTTGTTTATGACAGACCAGGGTGAAAAATACAAGGTAATTATCACCAGCTAGGTTAAAAATACCCATCCACCCTGTAGGGTGTAACCTCCTCCATCACTATTCAGGGTGTATTTGTATGTTTTTGGCCATTGGATACATATTTGGCTGGCAGGGGTTTGCTTGGAATTTCCTTATCTATCCATTCCAGAGCTTTTCTGCTTCCAAGAGAAATTGGCACGGTAATCTGCTCCGATTTCCCTCCCTCGCTCTTTTACCCGCAATGCTCATGCACTGTAAAAAGGAAAGCACCGTGCAGTCTCCCATGCCCTGTGCAGCCAATGAAGACGATCCACCAATTGCAAAGCCTAATGCTGCTTCCAGAAAATGTAGTCCCACTTGGAGGTGGGGAGAAAAGCTCCTCATGTTTTTTGTTTCTTGCACGATCATATCTTGGCTATTTCCAAAGGAGTGTACGGAAGAGGTCTCGTGCTTGTAGATTTGCCAGCTTGTTTGTTTTTCTTTATCAAAGCATATTTGACCCACGCTGCTGCCTGTATAATCACTTCATCTTCTGCTTCACTGGCCTGTCTCCGCGCACACAATTCTATGAAAATGATTACCTGTTGCAATCTGAGATTGCGGTTTCAATATATAATGCTGTGTGTGTACCGGTATATGTACGCAACCCCACAGCATGTATTGTGCTGGTGTGTTCTGCGTGAATAACTTTTAGCTTGTAGCAACGCTATTATATAATTTTACCATGCATAACATTAGGCAAGGAAAGCCAGCTTTATTTATACAACCCATTTCATACACATGATATCTCAATGTGCTTCACATCATTAGAAGTACAATGTTTAAAAGCATTTACATACAAAGTGACTCAGGACCTTTAAAAGCAAAAAAAAAGTTTGAAAATAATAAATAAAGTAGCTTACAAAAATTACTAAAAGAATATACTGCACAAGAACAAGATTTGGGAAAAATTGATTTGAAAAAGGCTTTAACCTGTTTAGTGACTGGTTACGATTATTAACCATATACCAGAGAAAAAGAGGGCACATTGAATTAATATGTTCAAAGTCTAATTTGATCAAAGTACATAATTTCATATGTTGACATCGATACTGTGTATGGACAAGTGTTGGTTGTTACCTGGCCTGACATGTCGCGTTCCTCGCGCAGTTCCTCTTCACAGCTCAGCGTTGAGGCGAGAGAGCATCTGGAGAGATAATTATCCAGTAATTAAGTTCATTACTAATTTCCTGTGGACAGAACATGGGCTTCTGAAAGATGGTGATGATGAGTAGTACTGACATTTGCCTCAGTGTGACAAGATTTGTTTGTTAATGTTCCCTATCTCCGTGTCACAGTGTGTTATTATGCTTTACTATTCATATAAATATTTTGCCATACTTGTGCACACTTTGGGCTTTAGGAGTTCCTATATGACCGATCTATTATAAAACTTTTGGAACTTTATACTCTCAGAAAAATCCAAATGTACTGGAGGGGTTCATTTTTTCTGGTGTACCTACCCTGTCGAATTCCCAATTGAATGCCCCCAAAAGAGGCATTCCAATTTCTGGTAAAAGTCATCACAAAAATGAAACTTAACTCACTACATACAGGCGTATTATATAAGTGCCAGTGATTAGCCCATTCACGTGACCCTTTTAGGCAGCTGTGTCAAACTGAAGGCCCGGGGGCCAGATCTGGCCCGCCACATCATTTTCTGTGGCCCGCGAAATCAAACATGCCAACTTCAATGATGCTTGCTAAAATCTCGACCCAAATTTAAAATTCTCATATGTAATAAATAATAGGCATATTATAAGCATTTTATTGTTACCCAAACCCCTCATTACAGTAACTTAAACCATAGTGGAATAAACCGTAATGATTGACTTTTTATATGGTTTCAGTCATAACGGCCCTTCAAGGGAAACGGTAACTAAAATGTGGCGAATGACAAAAATGAGTTTGACACCCCTGCTTTAAGGCTACAAATATAGCACTTTTTTTTTTTTTTGAACGGTATACACTCCTGATTCACATTAGCATTTGCATATTAGTAGACCCTTCTTGGATCTACCCACTTTGCGAAAGATACCACGGAAACATCTTCACACAGTCTTGGAAATACAAAAAAATAATAATCTAGCATAGACCTGATGCAGTAGAAGTGTTCTAAGGTAAATAATAAACCGAACTTTTTCACTTTTGCCTACCCTTTAACACTTTTTTTTGTTTGTATTTGCACGAGGGGCGTTCAGCACAAATCTTGGCTTGCCCCCAGGTTATTTCTTACACTGTTGTGTTACCCCCAAATTACCTGTATCCATGCCCCCAGTTGTTTTCCACTCATACTTTCACACCCTGGGAGTGATGAAAGTTGAAAGTGAACACCAGAGGGTTGAGGCGTCACGGTCCTCTCTGTTGCCCTATCTCGTTCCTCCTTGTGGCTGTGACTCAATTTTATGCTTTTTGTGCATGCGTGCATGTGCGTGCGTGTGTGTGTGTGTGTGTGTGTGTGTGTGTGTGTGAAACCAACACAAAATTGCTCCGTTTACATAAATTGTGTATGAAATATGGACTTTTTGTCTTTCAACTTTGAATTCACCTTTTTGGGTCACAATAAGACATATTCTGCTACATATTTTGAAATGTAAACTAATAGTTTGTTTGTTGGGCGGCCCGGTAGTCCAGTGGTTAGCACGTCGGCTTCACAGTGCAGAGGTACCGGGTTCGAATCCAGCTCCGGCCTCCCTGTGTGGAGTTTGCATGTTCTCCCCGGGCCTGCGTGGGTTTTCACCGGGTGCTCCGGTTTCCTCCCACGTTCCAAAAACATGCATGGCAGGCTAATTGTGCACTCTAGATTGTCCCTAGGTGTGAGTGTGAGCGTGGATGGTTGTTCGTCTTTGTGTGCCCTGCGATTGGCTGGCAACCAATTCAGGGTGTCCCCCGCCTACTGCCCGAAGACAGCTGGGATAGGCTCCGGCACCCCCCGCGACCCTAGTGAGGATTAAGCGGTTCAGAAAATGGATGGATGGATGGATAGTTTGTTTGTTGTGCTGTTGTCATAAACACGCTAGATATTAAATGTATAAACTACTCATGTTGCTATTAAACATAAGAACACAATTGTACTGTATTTGGAGACTGAATGCACACCAGTGTTTTTTTTCTGGCAACTAAATGACGTTAAAAAGCTGAAAACTGAAAAAAAATGCTGACTGGTTTGCTTCTTTAGGTTGTAGGGGCCTTGAATATATATGGAAGGATTCATGAAAATAGAAGATCAAATGTTTTAAATTGGCCATAAATTGCAAATAAGAAATCTGAAATCTGATGTGACTGTTGTGAGAAACTTCTAAATAAGAACAAATATAATATATAGTGTAAAATGTATTTATGATCTTCTGGTGCCACTTCATTTCATTTCAATTTATTTCTGCAAATGTTGAGCAGATGTGGGAGACAAATTGCGACGGTGAATTTTGTGCTTTTCCAGACAGCCTCGGAATGGCAGGTGCAAAGCGGCACACGCAGTTTTGACAGCTCAGCGAAGGCAAACTAGGAGGTGACAGAGAGAACTTTTCTGCTTGTGAACACACCACGTCAGGAAAAAAAATCATCGCAACATATGGTCTTATGTCGCAATGTAACTTTGGAGCTTCTGAATGGTGTAGGGGCTGACTTTGTAGCCAGTCACAAGAAGGAGTCATGCCATATGACAAATATGACAAACCTACTTTCATCTCGTCATTTCTTTGTACCTGGGTCATTTGTATTTAGAGTTCTGTGACACTTGACGATGCTGTCTCCCAAAGCAGATTTTTCCAGTGTGCTGCCACGACTCGATACATCTAGTTCACACAAACTCAGCTTTGTGTGTATTGTTGTTATTGTGTACAGTGCAAAAACCTCTTTTAAAATATGATGCCTTTATTCTTCCACCCGTTTCCAATCGTTTCTGCAATCTGTTAGAATGAGCGAATACGCAGTTTACCGGCCGCTGTTTGGGATCTGAGTAAATCAGACCTTCAGTGATTAAATATCTTGCACACTCACAGATTGCTTTCATTTCCCAATCCCACCACCACTTTCCAGTTAGATTTATCAGATTTGCTTCCAGGCTACACAATGAAGAGAATGATCAAATACTTCAATCAACTATCAGTGTGGCAAATGACTTGAAATGAAACATGAATAAAATCACACATTTCACGCCATCAGAAGAAAGAAGGAAAGGGAAAACAAGCTAAAACAAGCATCAAACTGACATAACAGTCCCTAAAACTTGCATATGTACTGTACTAGTTTGACAACCTCTTTTTTCCGAAGCAGGGAACAAAGATTTGCTCGACAATTTACTTGCTCTTGTACCCCACCTCACCCTCTCGTCTTCTCTCCAGCCCACACTGAGTGGGTGCAGATGGTGCAAATGCGGTCTTTCGGCATAAAGATCAGGTTGTTAACACCATGATCAGGGACTACATTAGTGGCACCGGGCACTCCTTTACTGGCTCTACTACTAGAATTGCATAATTGACTTTACACAAACACCTACACATGGACACGCGCGCGCTCAAACACACGCGCACAGGAGCTTGCACAGATGCAAAGACACATTTACACACCCACGCTCACTCCAAAAGTGCTGAAACTCTCAAGCTAATGGGTGTAGTTTTAATCAAAATTAAAGCCCACATGCCGTGAATTTAAATAAGTCTATCAATGGCGTCATTAACCACCATTTTGTTGTACTTCTTTCATCTCACTGTACATGCTCCATACAATACTTCATACCAATAGTTTAACATGACATTTATCGCAGGTTAATTTTGTCCCCCCAGAATTCATTGGGTTGGTTATATTAATTACATTTTTGGTGACAAGATTACATTTTGCCTTCATCACCTTCTTTTGTTTTGAGATTTTTATGCAACAGTGAGGAAGAGAAAGCACAGAGAGATGATAGGTTAAGGTAATGAAACATGAACAATGAACACTGGGTGAGCGGAAAGACTCAAAGCAAGCGTTAAAGAGGCAGTGAGGGGAAAAGCAGGATCGGAGCGCCGTTTAAAATGCCTCGGGACCAAAGCAAGGCAGCTTTTTTGACACAAGGTAACTCAATGTGCTTCACATAGTGACAATACAACATTTAAAGGCAAAGTATTGGGGGTGGTGGGGGGGGGGGGAATTGAATAATTTCTCACATTTAAAAGCAAAACAGAGGAAAAAAAAGTCGCTTATAGAATTTACTAAAAATGTACAGCGCATGAGCATGATTTGGGGAAAACACGTATTCTAGAAATGCTCTAAAAGACCTTAATAATCAGTAATGGATAGCGGTGAGGTCTTTGTGGCGACATCTGAAAATAAAAATGAAAACGAATTTTATGAAAGTAATACTCTCACCCTTCCTCGTTTTAGTGCATGCAGGGGGTTGCCCATGAGTACGGAGCATGCACAGTGAATCAGAATCACTTTTATTGTCATTGTATTACATACAACAAAATTTGGGTGCCACTCCTTAGTGCATTTCGTAAAAAATTAAAATAACAGTTTAATAAATAAAAAACTCAACAACAACAGCAGCAGTAGTGGTCGTATGGAACGGAGGCTTATATTGCACATGAAATGGCTCAGATATTGCTCATTATTGCACATAGTGAGGTAAGTGAGTTTAAGTTTAAAATGCATCCTTGATGATGTTGGCAGCTCTGCTGAGGTAACGTGAGCTGGCAATGTCCTCCAGGCTGAGCAGACAGTGACCTTCTGGGCCAGATTTAGTTTTTATTTATTAGATTTATATATACAGTATATATATATATATATATATAGTCAAACCTCGGTTTTCGTCCATAATCCGTTCCAGAATGCTGTTCGAAAACCGAAATTGTTCGAAAACCGAAACCACGCTCTTTTTAAAATAAAAATGTTTACTGATCACGTCTGCTCACAATGGAAAGCAACACGAGGAAGCGTCACTTCCTCGCCTACCCGAGGAAGCGTCACTTCCTCGTGTAAGGAAGGCGAGAGGAGTCAAATGGTGCATTCAAGTGCACTCAGTTTGTTCGAGAACCAAACTTTGTTCGTCATCCGAGGCAGAAAAAACTCGAAATTTTTGGTCGAAAACCGAATTGGTCGAGAACCGAGACATTCGAAAACCGAGGTTTGTCTGTATAATATTTATTTATTAGACTCACATAAATAGACACACATATACATAAATAGATTTAGTAGATTCAGTGTTTTCTATCATGAAAAACTTGCACCCATTTCTCTAATTAGTTCATAGCTTTTTGTACAAGTTGCTCCAAAATTATCAGGTGGACATGTTGCAGTGTGTAATTAGTTAGTTAAAGAAGAAAAAGGTGTTAAAACAATGCCTGCCTGGCACATGGCAGAGGTAATCATCTGTGGTCATGTTGTTCGTTGCTTCAAACTTTCTCTTTTTAACTGCCGCTAGTGAATCTTTTATACATGCTTTGAAAAATTGATGCTGAAAAAATTTAATATAGGCTATAAATGTATTTTGCATGTATGCACATATTCTGTCCATATTTGAAAAAGCGTTCCTATGTGCATTCCTATATGCCAGCCCAGCAGGACTGATTAAAAAAAATGAAAAATTGTGGCCGCCTCCAGCATTTCAGTGGCCCCTCTCTGTTCTCAACTGTGAGGCAGGCGTGGTCAACCACTATTGCACGAACTAATACCGGTGTGTTAATGTTTCATTTTATAGTGAGACAATTGTCCCTTTTCCACTGTTCTGGACATTCTAATCGACTTGCTTTCCCCTCAGGCCGTAACCACTGGTGTGGTCTTTGCTTCAGGGATGCAGGGAGCCATGTGTGCTATATTTATCTAGCGCCATCATTTATTAATAGTCTTTCCAGTATACGCAGCACTAAAAATACAGCAAAGCCAGGGCACCGCATGCAGCATGTTGATAGGAAAGGAGTGTGCGGGCAACAGGGGAGACTTGCCAACTCAGCATTTTATCACACTATCATCATACATGTCTGGGATGATTCGGAGATTCTGGTTACATAAGTAACTCTTTGAGTCAACACTTCAATGACCGAGACGTCCTGTGCAAATGAATGGCGGTTTCAAGTGTGTTTCATTTGTCTGCAAATTCCTCACGGGACACCACCTTTTTGTTTCTTTCTTGTTCCCAGTATGAATACTTCAATGCAGTGCTGATCAATGAAGTGGATCAGGAGGGGAACAATGTCGAGCTGGGAGGAAAGTTCGTCCTGCAACCCGATGATCACTTCAACAACCTGTCAGTCAACCTTAGTCTCAGCGTGGTCCAGGTGCCCACTAACATGTACAACAAGGGTATGTTAGCGACCTCACTTTGGCATCATTCACTGCAAAGTCCAATTCTGAGACATGCTTTACTTTTTCAACGTGAGAAATACTCATTTCTACTTCTGAGGGGATAATTGTATATTGAATAATTCAGACATGAAAATGAGAACTTTTTTTCCCGCACACTGTGTCTGCATTTGCATTTTTGAAACACTCCACACTTCCATTATTTCAGTCACACGCTTTCTTTAAATTAATAGCTAAGAAGTCAAACACTCGTCTTAATTCACCGGTCACGCAGTCAGACCAATGAAGGCGGACCTTTGAACCGTTCTTAGTAGACAGACCACATGTCGCCAAGGTTTAAGTCGGCTACAGCAGGCAGACTTATGTGGCGAGGGCGCAGAAAAGGGAAGGAAGTAGGTTAAGTCAAACTGATGGAAGGCCCAAGAAACACTTGAATAATTGCGAGGTGATGGGAAGTAAAATCAAATAAGAGTGACAGAAATGGAGAGGAAGTGAATGAAAATTCTCTGAGTGAGACTGGCAGGCTAATGCAAGGAGAGGAAGCGAACTCTTGATTTGATTCCCTGGCAAATGAATAGTACGGGCCACAGACCGAGAGGGCAAGAGCTCGGAGAGTTTTTAAATCCTTGGGCTTTGTTCACCGGTCGTGAGAACGCGGATGTATTTGCTGGGACTGCAGGGAGCTTTTTTGGTGAGCAACAACTCACCCTACTGCAGAAAAAAAAAGCACTAAGAGGCTTGGATTAGAGGAGAGAATGAGTCTTTGAACACTTTCGCTTAAGTAGGCGTGCTTTGAAGTCGGGGTTGCGTGTCTCCAAGACCCGGACCGTTTTTGAGTTATGACCTCCTCATGTGGCACTTGGCTTCGATGCTGTGTCAGAAAACAAAGCGACAATGCGCTTCAGTCGGCAAACAATATATAGCATAATACAATACAAAACGTTGAATTGTGTTTTGCACTCTGGTTTATGTACCACATATAGAACTGTTTGGGACTCTGCATTGTGCGGAAGAATTGAGCGAATTGTTAGACAGAGCGAAACTGCAAAATACGGCGGCATTGTTGTGCAAATGCTTCCCATCCAAATATCTCTCCCCTCCAATCCACGGAGGTGGCTTGGTGTTGCATATCAAGCTCGCTTCCAAAAGATTAATTCATTCATGGCTTATTGGCATGAGTGATGACAGCACAACAATGGTGCCAGCATCGGAGATGATGAGGAACGTCTTATCTGCTCTTCTGTCTCCATTTCACGCCTGCACTGCTTGTGCCCGCCTCACCAACCGCACTTAATTTATTTCTTCATGTCAGGCTTGTGTGCACACTTTTACTTTTAAGATTTAAAATATTTTACTGGCAGCAGTGATCAATTAAAACACACATTCATTTTTATTAATATTTTTACATACTACAGATTAACAACAATAACTTGCATCATACACTGTTGTGCTTGTGTTTGTTGAACTATTTTCAAAAACCAGAATAAGACCCCTGGGTTCCTCCTTTTCTAACCCAAATATTGTGTCAAGCCAACATGATCGGGTTGCATCCTTTGAACGGAGCGTTGGTATTTGTTCTTGCTCTGGGCATCTTGATATTTTTGGTACAGGAAATGCTAGCCTAACTTGAATACATTGATTTCCCGGCAGCATTTTCATGTTATTTTCAATTTCAACGACAAACAAAGTGGTATGCAGGCACCCGTCCATACATCTGGCGCACAAACTCACAGGAAATACCCAAAGAGATGCCAACAATCATGGCTACGCTTGGAGACGGACCACAGCGGCACACTTTTGGAGCGAGGAGAAAACCGACTGCTTTATTTTTGTGGTGAATATAATGCGTTTTATTGATGGGAGAAAGTAACAGGTGGATATGACGTCTATTTGCGTCACAGCATCCGTCCGTCACCGTTTCATGCAGAATATTTAAATGCCGGAGTAAACATTCCGAATGTTTCAGAAGTCATAATTTTGACCGAAACCCGAAAATTGACTGCATATAAACAGTCACTGTTACACATCAGAGCGAACTTTGTACAGCAGTTTGACTGAAAGCACAAAAACACTGTGCACTAATGTCAGCACACATCTTAAATTGTTGAATATTTCTTACTGAAATTCCCATTTTCTCCCCCTGCCACCATCCCCCCTCCCCCTCATGAATCATTAGACTCTGCCATCGTGAATGGAGTGTACTGGTCAGAAGCCTTGAACAAAGTGTTTGTGGATAACTTTGAGAGAGACCCATCACTCATATGGCAGTACTTTGGCAGTGCCAAAGGCTTTTTCAGACAGTACCCGGGTAAGTGTGTGTTTGTGTGTTCGCTTCTCGTTCGGCTGCGGGGTATTCCTGTGTATTTTGTCTCCATCCTCCTGAAATTGCTGCGCATGCCATGCGTGAATGTCCAGTTATTTTTAATAATGTAATAACTTTTTGAAATGTTTTTTTAAATTGGCTTTTTTGTGCATCCAAATACTTGTTTTGTTTTTCTACTTTCTCTTTTTCATAATTTTTGCTGCTGTAAATTGCGAATTTCTTCATTGTGAGACAAATAAAGTTTTTTTTCTTCTCCTTCTACCATCCGCCTGACATTGAAGGGAACATAAACAGAAGTAGCATCATTAAATAGCTCTGAATAATAATATTTGATTGCTTGTGCTTTTTTAGGACAACAACAAAAGGTGCTTTTGGTTTATTTTGTGCTCAGTGTATCAAGGACTAAGAAACCTCAAGAAACTGGGGGAAATGTGGTCGCCGTTTTCTTTGGTGCTGTTGTCACTCATACAATCAATGTGATGAACATCTTTCCACTATCCAAGGGATAAAATGGAAACCGGATGTACACGGGGTCATTGCTTTTGACTGCCGGAACAGGAAGTGGTACATTCAGGCTGCTACCTCCCCAAAAAATGTGGTGATTCTTGTTGATGTCAGCGGAAGCATGAAAGGTCTCCGACTGACCATTGCTAGGCAAACTGTCTCCTCCATCTTGGACACCCTGGGAGACGATGACTTCTTCAACATCATTGCTGTAAGTCCACACAGTTACGCTGTAAAGAATTAGAGACATGCCTTTGAACCTCACTTAGTTTTGGATTCAGATAGAGACGCACAAGCCCGGATATACTCTTGCCGAGATAAGAAGAAATGCCTGAACAAATCAGCTTTCTCCCTTGTCACGCTCTCAGCCAATTAGCAGTCTGCTAAATGAAGATTTGAAGCGCAAAAAAAAAAAAAAAAGACAGTTGTTGATTGGATCCCGCCTCAGGCATCCAAACCATTGTTACCGTACTCTTTGTGTGTGTGTGTGTGTGAGAGTGTCTGTGTGTGTGTGTGTGTGTCACCACGCACACGTCTGTCTGATGCTGTTTCACATCAAAATATAGCCTGTCACATTGCCAGCCCACATTCTGTCTCGCCACAAAACAAAGTTGTCATTATCATTTCATAGCCTAATCACATTATTTCGAAAACTCTTTTCGAAAAGTCAAGAAGGATTGGGAAAAGATGTTTCCCATTACATTTGGGCTCATTTCCTTTTTATTGTTTCACTTGTTATTGTTACATTCTACTCATAATTGCACACACACACACACACACACACACACACACACACACACACACACACACACACACACACACACACACACAAAAAGAGTTCAAGCCCGAAGAAACATTCTTTTGACAGCAAAGATTGTTTTAATTTTGATTAATTTGCTTTGTTACAAAATAATCGTATTTTCGTTTGTGGCTTTTTTAAGCATAAATCAATTGGGCAGTGGTGGGAACGTTAGACTCCATCTCTTGTCTTTCATGCACTTTTTACATTTTTTTTTATTATCGCTCCGTGGCAGGCGTTCCAGTTCATGGATAGTCTGAGTGTGCGGCACATTGCACGTCTTCACATCAGGCACCACTTAGCCGCTGAATTAAATAAGTGTATTGTACATTTGGTGAAAATGAATGATAACTTATAGATTCCGTTTGTATTGTTTCAGTACAATGAGGAATTGCATTATGTGGAGCCATGTCTAAATGGAACGTTGGTGCAAGCTGACGTCGCCAACAAAGATGTGAGTCCTCTTTCAGTCTCCTATTATTTCCATCCGACAAAAGACAGGCACCTCTAAGAATATTAAAAAGTGTCAAATTGAGCCGTTTGCTGAAGCTTAACGGGGGTGGTTTCAAAGCAGTACGCCCATCGGGTTCATGGTGAATCTTAACGATTGAATCTACCTCATGTATTTATCACATGTGGCTTCTGGAATTGATCTTCTGCAATAGATCCTTCATCATTGTATGACATGTATACAATTATCAGAGTTGAATTGCCCCCCCCATCTTAAATCATGCAGGAAATGTTTGAATCATATGCGTCAGAATTCTTCAAAGAGGCGCCTGCTTTTCTACTTTTCCATCCTTGTTTACCATCTAGTGTTAATTTTGCATTGTGCTAAATTGTGTTAAACACTTTAAATGTAGCTTTTTGGCTGACATTTTTGGGCAGTAAATATCGGCGCTTGTTCGTCTCGCACTCCTGTGATAAGTATTGTCTCCTGTGTCATGCTAAATTTTATTTCATGAGAAATATTGGTGCTGTTGGACTTCCAGTGTTTGTCAGTGGTGATACAACAGCAGGGGGCTTCGCTCCCCCCAAGGCTCTGTACTGTAAAAAAAAAAGTTGAGTTTCAGTTGAATCTTTTGGAATTCCAATTGGAAATTAAATCGATAAACTGGATTTCATCCAGGTTTTTGTTTGAGAAGTGTGAGCTCGTATTGTACATATCTCAACGCCATGAAAGATTTGCCACAACATTGTTTTTGACTCCTTTGGCCATCATCTGGCTTAATGTCCACTCTGGTAAGGATTTGGACTGCAAAATAATAATACCTCTTTTAAGTGGATCGCACATTGTGTTATTTTCTTCAGTTCGAATCTGTTGAAAAAAGTTGCTGTCGTCGAGCCCTGTTAAACCTTTGGGGAGTCATCATTTCAAATGTAGAATTTGCATATAGGTCAGTATAACAAAAAGATGAAAAGTACCCCTTCATTTGACTCTTTTTCTTAAACAAAGAAAATGACTTAAAAAAGGCCTTCAGTTTCAAAACTAGGTCTCATGATACCCCATCAGTGCATACACAAAGAAAATGAAAGACGTATCAAATTCACTGGTACTCATCAATATTAATACTGGCAGTAGTATCAATTTTATCGATATTTATATCGATCTGCTAAGAGTCGACCTTTAATGTGGATACACGGTCATATGAAAAGGCGTTCAATTATTATTAATTATGACTTTAAAACTGGCTGTAAAAACAATTATTGTCCGCACAAACTAGCAGGTCCTCCCACGGGCATACCGCTGCGATATGGATTGATTGTCCCACTGTGTTGGGACATTTATAGGAATCTGACCTCAACGAACATAAAGAACACGTTCTTTCCCATAGCCGCACTCAAATGCAGCAGGTAATATATGCTGTGCTCGAGGGTGTAGCTATTTATTAGAACCGATTAGCCTTTTTTTCCCCACACTAAAGGAAAAGGTTGTGCCTGTTTCCATTCCCACTCGTATGGGCGATGCTGGAAGTTGTTTTGATGCAATTACGTTACGTGTTAGTGATGTGTGTGAGCGGTGCGTGTTTGTGTGCACCCAAGCTTAAATGAGCAGACGCTGATAGGGACTTAATACAGTTTTGGCCTCCCACTGAGTGTGGAGAACCTTCTCTCCTCCCAGTGGAGCCAAAGACCCCAGGCCATAAATAAAGAGGGAGTGGAAAATAAAATAACTGCGGATGGTTACAGTGTGGGTAGAATGTTGATAGAGCTGCCCATAGATGCCCAAAATGTGAACATGTGTAAAAACTGATTCCACGTTTGGTTGGGTAAATTAAAGACCAATAGGACACATTTAAGGTGTGTCATCAATGAGACAGGAAGCATCGCAACCATGCAAAAATTCACTTTTCCACAATATGCCACAAAAATGAAACCATCAAGTAGATTTCTTTTTCATTTAGATTGATGTGAAGTGTGTGTCAATCCTTTAACAGCCAATACAAAAAGTTGACATTTTTTGGAGCTGTCACTTGATAGTAAATAAAATAAACATCTGCACTTGATGCGTTCTTTGCATTTGCCTGGCCTGTCTTTTGAAAGCTACTTTCATGTCACCTAATTAGAGATGTTGAATTTAGCATCCTATCTAAACATTACATACGTGTGGAACTGCCAATGTGGAATAAACAGTTTTGATTGAACAACTTTATCAATACGTTTGAGTGACTTTGTGGTACATTCGAACGACTGGATCAAGCCATTCTGAACAACTTTGCAATATGTGCAAAAGACAACGTCCCAGAAAATTTGCAGAGGCAGGGAAGCAAAACACGCTTTTTCACATAATTTCCTCTATTTTTCCAGCATTTCCGGGAGCACCTTGACAAGCTATTTGCTCAAGGCATCGGAATGTTAGACATTGCTTTAAGTGAGGCCTTCAATCTTCTCAGTGAGGTAAGAACTTCGCCAATATGGTCTTAAACTCATCGCCCGGGGGGCATTTGTGTCCGGCAAGATATTTTGTGGCCCCCTACTTGACATCATGGTTTTTCGTTTGGCCCTCACCTTTTTTGTCATGTTGTGGCCCTTGACATTTTGTGTTGGAAAAAAAAAAATTTGAATTACTTATGGGCTACCAATCACTCAGCCTCATGACAGCTTTCAGTGAAATGTAATTCTGAAGTGACACCAAGTGGAAGGAAAAGATATCCTGTCACCCAGTTCCAATCAGACCCTTTTCAAAACCTGCCATGAAGAGGGAGGTTGGTGACGAGAGCAGCCAATTTCAGGAAAAAAACAGCAGATGAAATGTTTTGTTGAGCAAACGGTTATGTCAAAATGTCTTGAACATACAGAGAAAGTAGCGGTGCCAGAAATCAGCCGTCATATCTTAACCAAACATGCTGAGCAGAATGCAAAGTCAAGTGGAAACAAGAACTATGCTTTGGTCACACATTGTCTTCATGTTCTAAAGAACCGCAAATGTTTGGAACTGTTATTAAGATTGAGAAGATTGTTTTCATTTCGTTTAACTTATTATTGAAATAACTGAACCACTCTTTTGTGGATTACTTGATGCAACCCAGACCCACAAAGAACCTGTCCCTGGGACACCCCCGCTACATAAGTAACATTGTCACTACACTGCAATTGGTGGTCTATGCAACACGATCATGGAACCGCATGTAAGCTGAAGCAGCTATGGCTCCAGGATTTTTTAATTCCTCTCCTGGAGCTAAAAGAGAGGCTGGATCAATATGTATAGAGACCCTAAGAGAATAATTCCTCAATACATTTAAAAGTATTTAAAAAATGATGGAGTGTCTTAATTGGGGCTGTATAAATGTCTTTCATTCTGCAAAAGTACTCAGACATGCCGGTACAGATTATTCAACTTTCAGCATACAAGACAACAAGTAATAGTGAAGGGAAGTTAAACAATGAGTCCAATCATTTCATCTCAATAAAATACTGTCACAACAGATCCTCAGTCACTTGAAACGGTATGCTAATAATAATATCCCTTTCAGTTTGATTAGTTCATGAAAGCTGATTAAAGATGCATTGCCTTCTGCAAAGTGGAATCATATTCAGTGCTGTGTTTTGCATGTTGATTTTTCAATCTGTTTGCATTGTGGTGCCGTTTCTGGTATCCTCCAGTAACCCTTCCCTCCTTTCCCACTCGCTCCCCGTCTTCGCAGTTCAACGAGACCGGTAGGGGCAGTGAGTGTAGCCAAGCCATTATGTTGGTTACAGATGGAGCAGTGGATACATACGATGCCATCTTTGCCAAGTTCAACTGGCCAGACAGGAAGGTAGTGTATTATAATATGCACACAACACTCGTTATTGTCAGCATTGTGTTGAAGGGCAATTTTATATTGAGGTCACCAACAGCAGACTATGAATACATTTTACATTTTAAGAAGTTTTGATTATCATAGATACATATGATGCATACTCTTTTTTTAGATTCCTCAAAGCCATCACTTTAGATAGTAAATGGAAGCAATAATAAGTCAGGAGAGGTTGTTCAAATATTATGGGCTTTGGAAGTCAAGTTTACGGTAGGTTTTCGGTGGTGATTTAAGGTCAGTGGAGTTGCAGATGCGTTGGGGAAGGGAGTTCCATAGGGATGGGGCAGCAATGGAAAGGGCCTGGTCCGGACCGGATTCTGTACCTGGTACCGTGTGGTACCTTTGAATTGGATGCGTTGAGGAATTGGGAGCCAGTGGGCAAAATAAGTCCTCAACCTGCCAATGCATGATTGTTTTGCTGTCAACTCAGTGTTGTGAACGTCAGTGGGTTGGGAAGCAAATGTGAACGAGTGAGCTGGTCCCCCTTGACCTGCTGTCAGATCATTAAAAAAAAAAAAAAATCTATTCCTGAATCTGTCCTGAGAGGCATTTTAGTTGCTCTGATTTTTACAGTAAAGGAAGGAATTGGAGGCAATTTTTTTTAGTCATGAATGATTTGGGGACTTATCTGCAGATGTGAGTGTTTTAGTGCACATGTCGTGCTCTAGAGATGCAACGATTCACAGATTAATCAACAACAATCAATAACGCTGGTGAACAATTTGAAAAACAAATATGTAGAGTTCGATTTTTATGATGATGAGGGCTAAAATTGGCGTGCTGATTCAAAAGAGTTTTTTTCTCCACAGCATACTCTTCAGATTAGCAAAGGCCCACTGATTAGCTGTAGTTAGACTGTTGTAAGAGCATCTTTCTCATGTCTGTACACAATTCCATGTTCGAGCTTTCCAGTCAACATGCTAACTATCTGACTGCATGTCACAATTCCGTCAAAACTGATGAAAGTGAAGGCCCAAGCTATCCCCATGTAGGTTTTTAGTGGTCCGTATTGTGAACCCGCTCGCCGACTTCTGACTGCTCCCTCAAAGCTGAAGATCAGTGACAAGTGGAAATGGTTCCCATAGTTCAATTTATAAAATGCTCTGCCGATAAAAGAAGTCTTCAGTCACTGTTCCTCCACCGAGATTTTCTCCCTCATCTGCTGTCGCTTTTCTTCAACCTCAGTGTCATAATCACACCAAGCGACTTTGTATCAGAATGGAAATGACTTTTTAATCGTATTCCCTCCAGTAAATTCAAATCATAATCATAAATTATTTTCAGAAATTACGGTGATAGGCTTGAGGTAAACAAATGTACTTTGGCATTTGTGTTGTAAATATTTCAAACCGTATTCTTTATATTCATGTGTGCATTCATGTAGGTTGAAGATTGCATGCGGCAACTGCGTGTTTGTACTTCTGCAGTGCAGTCTATTACTTTCATATTTAATAGGCAGTCACCTGTCGTTTGACCACTGAAGTGCATTTCTGAGCCTTCTCTTAGCCATAGGCCTCCATGGAGAAACTGTAAACGGAATTACATCATGTGTCATATTGACGACGTAATGCATTGTCAATGTGACACATCGTCACACGCTCCAAGTTTGTATGTAGGAAGTATTTGTATTGTTCAGATGGTCTAATTCAGGGGTCCCCAACCACCGGGCCATTTGGGGTCATTTGGTGCCGGGCCACACAGAAAGAAGAAATAACTTGCATTGCTTCCGTTTTATTCATTTCGTAATCTGTAAAATGTTTTATTTGGAAAAATTACCGGATTCTCTGTTATATCAGTCTGCAGTATGTCACTCTTGACGCAGGTGAGTGCGCGCTTCTCGGTCACGTGACTACCACATAAAAACAAACGTCTTTGAAAAGTTTTTGGGGGAAGGGGAAAAGGCCCAGCCAGGAGACGGAAGAGGAGCCTACGACTTTCAAGAAAGAGAAGGCTACATTTAATAGACAGTATCAGGAGTCCTATTTCAAATACGGCTTTATCTCAACGGGAGATTCACACCAAGCCTACTCTGCATAATAAGCGGCGATGGTGAGTCGTATTTTTCATGCACTTTTTATTTTCGGCGTATCTTATTTTGAAGGCACGTTTAAACGTTACCATAGAGACCAGAAAATGTTGCAGCCAGATAGGACGGTGCTCGTATCATGATTCGTGTTTATTATTATGTTTCGAAAATACCACACTTTTCATGCAGGTCATATCATATTATATTGTTTTATCTATCTGGCCTTAAAGGCTGGTCCCTGAAAATATTGTCCGACATGAAACAGGCCCGTGGGGCAAAAAAGGTTGGGGACCTCTGGTCTAATTAGAGGGCAATTGTTTTATAATTGCAATCCATACTAAAAAGAAATTCTGGACTCTGTAACAGGTGGCTAACTATAGCTAATCATTTCTTTGCTAATGCTATAAAGCAATATCTATGAATCTATATAGCGCTATCAAACATAAGGCCCACGGGCCGTAACCGCCCCCCAAGGAGGTTCTATCAGGCCCACAGGATAATTTAAAGGTGAATATTTTTAATAAAGTGCAATTCATGGAGTACCCACTAAGGGACACACTGTTTTGATCAGAGAAGAAGAGAACAGCAGCCTCAGTCTGTCACTGAGACAGACACAACACAGCAGACACCTGCTGCCACTGATTACATATTGATGTCGTTCTACTTTACACAAACATTTCACGTTCTTTTTTATGATTTCTTTAAATTTTAATGGGGAAGTCAACCCTCAAATTTTACAGTAATACGTTCCATTTGCCTCCACTAGTTTAAACATGACATTCTGACTAATATTGCGTTTGTGGGATACGAGTTAGGCAGGAAAATCCACCAATTTTTAGCCATCTCAGGCGGCGGCCATTTTTTCCACATTCTGTCGTCTGAAAATGACATCACCGTTGCTCAGGTAATGATAAATCACGGCTCACCTGTTTTCTGAAGCTGAGCCCCGATTGCTTCTTACGTGAGTCCTGAGCAACCCTGTCATATTTAGTCGACAGCTAAGATGGACAAAAAAAAAAAAGAAGGATTTTGCTTCTTAACTCATATTCCATGTCCATAATATTGAATGCAATCCCGTGTTTAGACTCGTAGGGCTGCACTGATTTTATTATTCGAAAGACATTTTTTTGCGTGAAATTCTCCTTTAAAATAATTTTTTGTCCTTATTTGGGTTCATAAACATGATATTATTTCAACTACAATAAAATCTGTTTTTAAATAAATACAACAGGACGGTTAATCACTTGTAAATGCAGAATGAACCCATGACTGCCTTGTTTTGACTGCATTATCTTCTCCTGCTGGTGGGGAGGGCCCCATGGAAATATGATTAAGGTGACTGACAGTTGCTATCTGTTCTTTTTCCACAGGTCCGCATATTCCCTTACCTGATTGGCCGAGAGTCAGCCTTTGCAGATAATCTGAAATGGATGGCATGTGCTAACAAAGGTGGGCTCAGCATACTTTGTTCACCCATTTAAATCGTTTTTTTTCTTCACAGAACTTGCAGTATGTCACTTTGAGATACACAAAAACATCAGTCATTGCAATGATTGTTTGGCCATTGACGTGTGCATACCCTGAAGATGAGGATGAGCCTGTGTTCAATGATGTTGGAGTTTGTCAAGCAGTCTAATATTATATAGTTGAGTGTATTTTTGACATTACTGCCTTCCCACCAGAACTGCAAAACTCAATCAGGATAATATTGTATATACTAACCAGCCACAGAATTAAGGGCTCCATAATTGTATAGCGTTAAAGCTGACACATCCTGATTTTTATGCCAACACTAGCCTCAATGCACTTGTCTGGGAATTTGGGTTAGCTCAGCTCAGTTTCCTTTCTTTTGGTATTTCCGGATACAACCGCAATGTTCACAGCCGCCTTGCTTACCAGCCAATGGAAGCTGTTCATCTCATTCCCTTTAAAATCAGCACACAATCTTTGACATTGTGGAAGCAGAAATAGACTGTCTGGGTGTCTGCGCAGAAGGTCTCCACTTGCAGATTATGTAATGTTTGCCAATGTGAAGTGTCAGATGCGACGGGGGCGTGTACAAGAAAACATCCTTCGCCCGCTGGAATGCCCAGCATGCCTCGCCACAAAAATTAATCCGGATGTTCTCTGTAGGGTAAATGAATCCAATGTGAGACTTGCTTTGACATCAACACTGTCAAGAAGGAATAGAAACAGCATTATGATTCAGTGCAGTTCTACACTGTCAACTAAAACCCAACGATGCCAAAAAACATTGTGTAGCACTTTCATTACCATTAAAAGTAGAATATTATCCTTGTAAATTCTATTTTGTAATGATGTTTAAAAGTCATTTTCTGTACCGTTCATGCTCATTGGGGGTACTGGTGATCCGACGTCTGATGCCAGAAGAGGTCCATTCATATTCATACTCTCATCATGAACAGCTCATATACCACAACTCTTCTGGCCTGTACCAATGACAGGTGTTCCACGTCATGAAAGCAAGGAGGATTCATTTTTTTTACTCCCCAGCTCATCTCCTTCTCCCTCGTGGCTCAGCCCGAAGGACGCCCTTAAGCCTCCGGAGGGGCCAGTCATTCTTCACTCAGCGCCATGATTAACGATGCCGCTACATTGAGGCAGCTTGTTTTGTGCCTGATGTTAGCCTATTTTGGGTTGTAACCGACTATCTGCTAGAATAATAGCTGGATCCTGATCTCTTGGTGTGAAAAGAAGGACATGGTTCACTTTCTTTCATTTCAACAATTTTCTGTCTGTGTAGTTTCTGCCTATTGCCAAGTCTAAGTTTCGATTGTTGAGAGCGACTCTTCCCCATCACATATTCCTGTTTTCTATTCATCTTGACTCATGTGGTGTTGGTCCCTTTCAAAACCCTGCGGAAGAAAAGCCTGGACCAATGACCCCAAAATCTATTTCCTCTTGCTCTGATTTTCTCCTTGACTGCTCCATGTCGATGGTGACAGTTTGCTTTCATGGACGGGTGGAAATGTGGCCTCTTTCGTTTCCCCTCTTCCCCTTGCCACTTTTTGTCCTTTCACTCTGATTTACTGCTTCCCTGATTTCTCCTGCCCCCTGTTGAGATCACAGTGCATTCCCTCCTGCACATAGACATTAGCCTCACAATGACAACATTATCATGATACGAAATAGCGCCACATTTGGATTAAATGACATGATATTTACATAACACTTACTGTACTTTTCCCCCCATGCTGGTTTTCCTTTGACTTGTGCCTGGCTGCAGGAAGTCATCTTGCTATTGTGTGAACATGAATCAAGCTTTATATCAAAGTTGCCTGCTGAACTTTGATGAAATTGCTTTTCGGTTTTTTTTTAAAGCGAAATGAAAGCAGTGGTCCTGAAGAGATTCTGATGCTTTTTGAGGACATTGATTGTGTTGTAATACAAGGCTTGTTTTTTTATTATTTTTTTAATGACCCACTTTGGCATTGTTATTGCCATTTGAAGTGGAAGTGGTAGGCAAGTCAGGAGAAGCAGCCATTTCAGACTATACTCTTGGTAATTCAATTGCTAATTCACAGGAGTTTCTTCTTCAACTTTTCACAACAGGTTACTTCACTCAAATATCCACATTGGCAGATGTCCAGGAGAATGTGATGGAGTATCTCCATGTGCTAAGTCGTCCCAAGGTCATCGACAGAGAGCATGATACAGTTTGGACTGAGGCCTACATTGATAGCACTGTAAGTTGCTGAACTCACTACCAACATTTTTATGCTGTCCATCGCTTGTGTTTTTTTGTTTTTTTTAAGTGGGCATTGCCTTTTTTACTTAGCATTGCAAAGAAGTGTTGGTCTAACACTCAATTTGTTTGCGTCACAACATGTGAATGTGATTTGTTCAGATGGAACTGGAACAAGGATTACATCCCTACTATTGTCATTAGTGACTTTGAAACACTCTTGCATAGACAAACAGTTTCCGTCTTGGACCACCCTTTCTTGTTTTATTATTAAAGGACATTTTAATAATGCCTCGCTTTTCATCATAATAATGCCTCGCTTTTCATCAACATAGTTTAATTTCCTGTTTTGAATGAAATATAATTTTTTTCAATTAGTCATAATCACGTCCTCCTTACCTCATACCATAGCCCGGGTGACAGAACGGTTAAGCGACTGAGCTGACCAGATGACAATAATGGATGCCAGCAAATCAGAGTACGGTACAGAGGAAAAAAAGTTTTTTTAGGTTGATGGGGCCGGGGGCATATTATACACAGATGCGTATTATACAGGGAATTTTATGGTGTATTAGATTTTAAATTTTAATTACAAATGACCACCATTGAAAAAAGGACATTAAAATGTGGATTTACACCAAAAGAATACGTGTCCATGTCATTGGTATTATATCAGTGAACATAGCTGACTTTCATTCAGCTGATTGATCAATTTCCCTCAGTGACCTGTGAGGAGGGTGTGTTCTGACTCTCCCCCCAAAGTTAGCTGCGCTAGGATCCAGCCTAGCCCTGAAGACGCTAAACAGCTTTAAAATGGACGAATACCAACATCGTTAAAGTAAAGGTTGACGTGCAAATAAAGTAGACTGCAGGTCACACCAAAAATTCAAAGGTACTTACTGTAATTACCGTAGCTAATATCCCTCATTCATAATCTAATATGTTCTTTTATCGCAACAATGACTGTGTGTAAAGCAAGGTCTGTTCAAATATGGCTTAGTGTGAAAGGGCTGGAGTGCCTTAACCCCAACCAGTGCTTCTCCTTTCATTTTTTTTCTGGATGAATGTGGGGTCAAAGATTCCCACACAAACGCTTTATGATCTTGTCAAATGTTTGTGAATAAACATTATGTACGTATGTAAGTATGGTCATATGTACATACTGTGGTTCGTTGAGTGTATTGTTTTCATTGTTGCATTTATGTCTCAGTGATCTGTGCTCTCCACTCTGAATGTTAAAAGCTTCAGTTGTGTAGCGTGTTGAACTCTGTTGAGTGGATATTAACTGGCATGATTTTAATCCAAAAAAAAAAAAGCAGTGACCTCTTCCTCTTTTCCCATTTGAACTGTCCCTAGCTTCCTCAAGCACAAAAGGTAAATAAAAAATTAGATTTGAGATTGTTACGATGTCGTGATGTGTTGTGTTGAGGCCTGTGTGGTCATGGGATTGCATCATGTTATGTGGTCTTGGTGTCACACCACAACAATAAGACAGCATAGTCTTGGGGGTGGACTCCTTTCACATTGTCTTTCTGTGATTCTTTCGGTTGTGGCTTCAAAGCATTCCTTGTGGTTGTTGTTGGTAGTGTCTCTCTCGCATGTTTGCTCAAACTTACAAACACATTTACATAAATGTTTATTTCTCATTCACCACTGGTGATGCAGCATCAACCATGCGTGACAGAATTTTTCTGTGCTGGCACTGTGACCATAATCGAGGTTTCCCCCCCTCCCTCCCCCGTGCATGTTTTAAGGGGAAAACAAGCCTTTCTGTCGCATTTGTCTCGGTGGGATTTTCTCAAATAACTTATGTTGATATTTTTATAGTCTGAATGGAAATTCAGCAGCCCATAATGACTGGTGGGATGATCTGCACTGATGCTTTTGTTTCTTATAGCCATTCCGGTGTTATATTTGATTACACAATTAATATGAACTGCGAGTAGAGTCCTATGGCAGACATTTCACCTTGTTTGAGGGATAGACACCAAAGCAGCTCGGCAGAAATCCTAAATAGATTCAGTATTGTCGAGCATTGTGGTTATGATTAACTCTACATTATTTAGTTGCATGCTATCTTCCCAACACAGCTCTGGCCATAGTGGTTATTTTGTGTAAGTGAAATTAACTCATAGAGACTCCCTAAACAGCTGCAGTGTCTAAAAAGTATTTACTGTACGAGGAAACGACTCCAAAAAAAAAGATTGTTAGAGGGTTGAACAGATTGGGGTGATGGTTTGGACCAGAATGATCATTTCAGGCATCCATGTGACCATTATCTCCAGGGCACTAGCACGTCCTGGACAAAAGATGGATATTAATGATATTCATCTGAAAGGAAATACCAGCATTCAGTGTCTTGCGTTACAAATTCAATCAAATATAAATGTACAGGTCATAAGTGCACAGATCAAATTTGAGATAGATAGATAGATAGATAGATAGATAGATAGATAGATAGATAGATAGATAGATAGATAGATAGATAGATAGATAGATAGATAGATAGATAGATAGATAGGTCGACTTTTATCAAGTCCAAGGTAAGTTTGAGTCACAAATGTCTGAGTCCAAGTCAAGTCAGAGTCCACGAGATCCAAATCCAAGTCCAGAGGAGATCAAGACTAAACGCTCAGACAGAAAAATAAAATTTTTATAACCACAAATGAGATAAATTTCATTCTGCTCAACACTCTTCTTAGAAGGTATGGCATTGTTTGTTTTATTCACCGTGTGTGCAGAAAAACAACAAAAAACAATTTCAAAAACAATATTGCTTTATTGACAATAGAGTTGTACTTGACTTGACTTATTAATGGTGGGCAGGAGGGATAAGGAGGAGATTTGGCACCGGGGAGCAGCAAACTGGACAGAGCAGTGAGTGGCTGTGACAAAACAGCGCCGACCTCTAAGCTAATGAATGAACATCAACATGTTGCTGCGGCAGGGTTTGCTGTTCCCTCGTGTCAGGTTCACCAATCACTTTGCTATTTGGATAATCTGAAAAGCTTTAGTTCAAGTCTCTTTTAAAGGATGTTAATTTTCAGGAATAAAAACAGTGTAAAAAGTAACTCTTTTTCGTTAATGGATGCTACAGCTTCTTGTTGCTACAGCTTAGCTTGTAGCAGACGTGTGCACATTGCCGCATGACGTCTTTGATCCACTGGTGAAAAGGACACTTTGATTCGCTCCTCTTTCATCCATTACGGCTTCAAACAACAAAGTGTATGCAGGAAAGTGGTTAAGATTGCACAATTGTCTGTATTTCATGTGTTGTCTTGTATTATTTTGTCATTTTTTTGGTCAACTTTTCTTTTGATGGCGGCGCGGACACCCGCAGCGGCTCCTCTTGTTTTATGTTGAGTTGGAAGAAATTTCATCTGTGCTGTATGTTACACAAACGTACAGCACATTTGACAATAAAGTTGTATTCAATTCAATTCAATTCAATTCAGTGTTGGCCTTAGTCTCGTCGATAAAAATATTTTGAGTCCAATGGCCGAGTCTGAGACAAGTCCAAGTCAAATGCCAAGGAGTCCGAGTCAAAAGCATGTTGAGTCAGGCGTCCGTACTCGAGTACCACAGCCCTGCCAATGGCACATTATCCTTCTTTTTAATGCTGCATTCCCAACACACCACAAAATAGAAACAAAAACAGGAAACAACAGACTGGCGAAAAACCCGCAGCAGAATTATTAGGCGCACAGTGTCCTCAGCAATTCTCAACATACGGTATTCTTTTCCTGAGGATATTCATGACACGCAGAAAAGCGTGAGAGCCAATATTGACGTGTGCGGAAGGTGTCGGAGTAAGGGAGCAGTTGAACTTCGTTTCCAGTACGACTAACTGTTATCAAAGTGTCAAGAATACCTGTAGAATAATCACACTGTTTCATTTTAAATGTGTAAATTTCTGATGAGAGCTTTTTATGAAGGCTCCTACGTGGGTTGTTGCAATCCACTTTGCAGCACAGCACAGCATCCTGTGATTGCACATCATTACCGAGCTCAGTCTCCAAGGAAACTACGGTCACCTCTTGCATTTGTCACATGAACCCAGATTACATGATGCCCCCATAGACATCAACCGTAAGGCATGCGTGTGTATCTGTTTTGCCTGTCAGAAAATGGGGCATCAATTTCTGTCCTACAAGGTATAATCTACCGCCTAGAGATAAGTTTTTCCTCCAATTATGTGTTCCTTTATTTGAGGTTATAAAGTTTACAGTTTTGGTCACAAGCTGTTAGTGAAGTGGGACCGAACAAAAATCCCTCAGTCTCCTGACAACCACCGTGGGGTTCTTTTTCTCTTTATTCAACAAGTTTTTGAGAGCTTTAGAACATAATATCAGTCATAATTAGGCCTTTAAGTAAATTCAGATAGCAGGTCAATTTCTAGCATTTTGGCGACGTGATGGTGGCTCTCATTAAGTATGAAAGGATGTCCCTCCTTCTTTGACTTCGCACAATGTAAATTGATGCGTTTACTCCCCGGGGCAAGGCAAGTAAAGGAAGCTCCACTTTCACAGTGATTTTGACATTTAAATATGTCGCCTTTGCAGCTCATTTTATCTATTTGTTTGACTTTTCCATTTCCAGGCATAGCACAACAAGCCTGAATTCCAACTAATGAATTAGAATTCAAGCACAAAGGGGTATTCAGTGAACGGCAACGTTCAACAAACTGTTGACGAGACTACACAATATCTCCGAGCACATGCTTACGGACCTGTGATGTATGACCCAATATTTTGTACCTGAGCTTGGAAATAGATTTAAAAATTTTTTTTTAGGTAAGGTCCCACTCATCCTCCCCCTGTCCTTTGAGCGATACCATTCTTCCAGCAGCAAGGTTATCCATTGTTACAGCACTCATATTCAGGCGTATTTCTTTCTCCCTTTGATGTCCAATCCCGTGTCCTCAGTTGCTATTACCATCTGTCACCGCTTCCTTTTTGCTCAGTGTCTGATGGCGAAAGGATGGAGGCGAGTCGGTTTCTGTCATTACCCGTGATTGGTGGTGGTAAAATAGAGGTGGTGTTTGGAGAGGATGTGCAATCTTTGCTGTAACACAATAGTTAGTGTAGAGGAGGGGAGCTGTCCAATTCCTTACTGCCCTCCTTGGACACAGGTTCTTTTATTTCTCTATAAGGTGGAAGAAGACCCAACACCACGTTGTCTTTTCTCAGTTTATCACGATGCAACACGAATCGATTCGGGCTCCTGAGAATTTCAGATTTCGTCAGGCAGCCCAGAAAAAATACAGTCACACGTTTATATAGGCATAGTATGTAAATGAGGGGCGGGCAGTCCTTCCCCTTATGTAAAAATCAGAGACAAAGAAAGGTCAATGCAGTTCAATCTTGGCATGGTGACGAAGTACAGACCGCATCTGCTGTGCACAAATTATGAGATTGGAGTTCCTTTCCAAGGGAACTTGACAGCTTTGAAGAACGTAAAAAGACCATTTGGTGTTTTGTTGTTTTGTCTGATTGTAAAGTGTCCTTGGGTGTCTCGAAAGGCGCTTATAAATAAAATGTATTATTATTATTAAGATGGGAGGACTGGGAGGAAGATGTTTGGGGGCTGTTAAGTTGCCCAAGGAAAAAGAGAGGAGGAAAGCAAAACACTACCTTGTTTGTCTTAAGTGCTTCAGCAGATGTTCATTATAGAGTTCAGTATCCACAGTTTTCATGGTAAGGCGAAATTTCCTCAACAGTTAGCAAGGAATTGATGCAGCAGAAATGGATCAACAATAACTGGGTCAATATCACTATAAAGTTGCCATCCTGGGTGGTCCAACATTTGCACAGGACACCAGTACAATAACAAGGCTCTCAAAAAAACAAAATGGAAAAAAAAGAATAAAAGTCAAATGTACATGGTACGTCCCATAAGTTTGCACAGTTTTATTATTTGCTGAATTGAGTCATTTTGATCCTTTGTACTGCATTTTCATAATCATATTGACCGTTTTGCACATATGCCTGAAAGTGCTATACACCCCATCATTATGGGGTAACTAATGTTTTCATTGCCGTGACCACTAGCAGTTTGTCTTTCCTCAGTAGAAGCTGCAACAGTGGCGACTTGCAGAGTAAATATTTATAGTTATGTTTTGTGATTTTTAATTGATGTGTGTGGTTGGATGTTGTCAAGCTGAACATGGCCATTCTGTCAGAATAAAATTGATATATGACTATTTCATAAATTCAAAGTATTTTTATTGAACAATATACAATCGGCTTGCTAACGGAACCATATTTGTCAGAGTTATCAATTAGACATTCATAATAAAGACCCAATGAGGAGAGGAGATACTCGATTCTGGTACCAAATCTCTCGAGGGGAGAACGAGGAGAAGCGTTAGGTTTCAGTTCTCTGCATGTCACCCAAGGATCTCCCCGCTCGCCCTCTCATTTATTTCTCATTGGGAATCTAATAGCCCTTTCCCACTGAAATTAGTGGATAGTAGTGATCCGTGGCGACACGCAACCAATTGGCATATGTGTCCCTTTCACATTGACCAACAGAAGGCGATTTTGCGCGCCCACCCTCCACCACTTTGCATCTGGTTACGTCACCACGCTGTGATTGCGTAGATGATAGTACGACAGATTTCTTGGTGGTAAACAAAGCAACATGGAAGCAAGTATTCTTTTTTTTATCATGCTTTTAACCGTCCTCAAAATGGTCGAAAAGCAACGGAGGATCAACTCTTTGCTACTACTGAGACAACAGCTTAATGGGCGATCTCCTAGCTTTGTTGTGGGAGACTGCTATATACGAGGCCGACTCATCACGTACCGCCCTATGTCATCACCTAATTACCGGGAAGTCCCGTGTTATGCTTTCACACTGCAAGCGGAGGCGATCCGAGGCGATCACAACCCGCCTCCGATGGCGTGCTGGTGGACACGGATCGATATGGATCGACACTCCTTTCCCACTGCCCAAAAAAGCGTGTTTACCCGTGGTTTTGCGGCAGCGGGAAAGGGGTATAATACATGGGTGTGTCCAACCTAAAGGGTGAGGGCTGTTGAAGACACACTGAACTTGTGTTGACTATGTGTGTGTATGTGAGTGAAAATTACGTACATGTGTACAATCATTACAAAAACAACAAGTAGGTTCCAGCTGGTGTTGACAGTGCCATCCACAGCCGACCTTCCTTTTGCTTTGTCTTATTACCTTATCTCTTCCCAACCACTTTCTTGGAAAGGTGGCTGCCTCCTTCAACTGTCACACAGTGCACTAAGCATTTTTGCTAAGGGAAAGTCCACCGTGTGCTCTTTGAATGCTGACATTTGCCCAAAAATGTCCACCCTGTCATTGTGTACCCTGTCAACAAGCGCACATATTTTGCTGCTCTGCATTGTCATCTTGTCACTTTGCAGTGAATTAGTTTTCAAAAGAGTGTGATATCACTATGATTTTTAATAATCATTAAATTAAATTCATTAAAATAATTTATTTTAATGAATGATGTTCATTGGAAAATCTAAACTTTTTGGTGTGAATTTGGGAAGTTTCAAAGGCACCTTATGGTGATATAGTATCAATTAATATCGTTTTCATTCCTAACGCCATTATGTTTGTTGGTTGGTTAGTTAGTTAGTTAGCGACAGGACCAGGGCTAAGGAGTCTATGGCCCCATCAGAAATATCTCGCCAGCTTTATATTTGATATTCTTAAATATATTTATAAATGATTTTCTGAGCTCCACCTCTACATCAGTCAACGCCCCCCTTTAGCCCAAGAAGAGAAAACATTCTGAAAAAAGTCTGTCCCTGGTCAGTAAGTTTGTTAATTGGTTGGTTAGTTTGTTTCAATGCAAGGAACAAAATGGCTTGGGCATGTTTTCAAATGTGGAAGGGTAAGCAAACAGAAGATTTGAGTTAACACCCCAATAACAAGACAGTCAATACCCACAGAGGTAAAGTACGTCTAAAAGTATGTGCGCTTTGTTAGTGGAGAACCATATGACAGCTTGTGAGCAGTTTCTGCACAACACAACAGCCTCAAACTTTCGTCAGTCACAAGCATAGACAGGCAGCCGCTGGAAAGATAAATATCTTAATTATTCCAGCAGTCTTGAGGGAGGAAAGATACTCACATCCTAACTAGCAGCACTGCCTTTGGATAAGCTTATTTTGAAGGAGATCAAAGACAGGCTGTGATTGAACATGTTTTAAGTCAAATAAGGAACATGAATAAAACATGTCATATAAGTTGGGTGTAGCCCAAAGAAGATAATTGAGTCGGACTGAGTCCGCTGCACAATTACTCCGAACTCCGCAGTGGAGGGAATGATCTGAAAATGAGTGTCACAAGCGGATTCGCGGAATGTGCGTGACAACGGGCAACGTCATTTCTTATAAACCTCTTACCGGTAAATTGTGTCCCATTATTGGTTCCCTTTTTTCTCCTCCTTCTTTTTCTGTCTCATTTACTCACTCAATATCTACTTAGCTGGATGACGGTCAAGGTCCACTGCTGATGACCACCGTGGCAATGCCTGTGTTCAGCACCAAAAATGAGACCGTAAGTATCAGCGCCATTATTTCACGATGACTACCCTGGCAAGTTCCAACAAATGTAAAGTGATGTTAGCGCTTTCTTTGAGTGCTCGTTTTGGAAAAAGGTCCCAGTTTTTGACTGAATGATTGATTTTACAGGCACACTTGGGAGTGAATTATGAGTCTTTAAAAGCGTGCTTAGCCTCAATAAGCTTGTCAAGAAAATCATTTTCCAACTGTTCAGGCTCTTTTCAACAACTGGTCCTTGGTGCATTTGTCTAGCATGGCCCAAGACGTCGCCTCAATTAGGATATCAATCCATGAGCTCACCTTTGTCAAGAACTCCAAAGTTTTAAAGCAAACTGTCCAAGACCTCAGGCTCACAGGCAGTCCTCCAACACTCAAAACCGGCAACAATTGAGACCTCACTCCCGCAAGCTCCCTGAGCAGCAATCTAATGAGCATGCTTTACCTGATTCACCACCACAGTGTACTTTGATTACCCTTCGAGTAGACTCCCTATTGGAGAGGCTGGCTTAGAAGTTGAACCCCAAGGCCAAGGCAAAAGTATATCTCGCCCAACAAGATACATTCACCTTATGCAAGAACACCAAACAAAGTCTTGAGTTAAAAGTGACAGAAAAACCTTGACAGACGTGTAAACCAATCTATCACTAAATTAGACCCTGAAGAATTTTTCCCATCTTGAAAGATTGAAAGTTTATCTGTGATAGCCCCCCCCCGCCCCCTCCCATCCCCACACATGAAGATAAGAAATCAGGCATTTTACACTTTTGGTCGTGTTGTGTGTGTTGTGCTCCGACAAGCTCAACACAGAGCACCTCACACATTAAGATTGGGTGCCAAGATCAATCGTGAGCCTTTAAGCCCGGTACACACACAAAGACAAATAGGTTCCCAGACGGCAAGACGTATTTCCATCGCGAGTCTTTTCTTGACGACAAACGTGACAAGGGGTACCACAAGGGGAGAGAATACAAGCTTCGGCTTCAGTCCACACGCTCTTTGTTTTGGTTTTTATGTGGATGTTTTTACTGCTCACTTGATTTGACTAAATAAACTCCTTCCTCTGGCTGTCTTCGGAAACACTCGGGTAACATAGGCTCAATTTCAAATTTTCTGCTAATTTCTGACATGCATCACATTTTTCACATGCCGTGTGAATAGTACAAGTCAATTTTTAAAAATTCCGACCTGGGCCTCTTTCGTATGCGGATATAAATCAGATATGAATGCGCTATGTTCTGCAGCACATAGCCGATCGATATGTCACCAAAAGCCCAGTATGCGGTCTGCGCGGGCTGGGGTGAGTGCGCGGAAGGCTACTGAGAGTTGTCCATGAATTTGCAAACTTGTTTTGTCTTAAATTTGACTTTAATCCCACTAAACATATGTGGTGATAATAGTAATTCAGCCTTGTGGACGGACGGTTCAGTTATTATGCAAGGCAATGACGTGACATCATCTTTCGGAGACGTCTCCATGAAATGAGGAGATCGAGGACCGTCGCCTCATACCCCCAAAATATTTCTACCTCCTCCCACCTCGCTACTTTGCGATATAAGGTGATAAAAAGATGAGTCCCGACACGCGAGTCCTTAATTACTTTCATAAACACTGCTCCACGTGACTTTTGTTTTTGGTGCATGTCACTCGACGTGCTTTGTGCATCAGATCATGGACACCTTGCCTTCGCTTTACGAGTCGTATTTGTTTTTGTTTTGTAAACAAGTTCATAAAAAGATCGGATTTACCCCCAAATCAAAATGGGACATGACGCCCTGCAGTGTGAACATAGCCTGAGAGGTTCTGTTCTTTGTTTTGGAGATTTCATGCGTGATTAGGCAACATTTCTGCGTCGGAGACCTGAAAATGGCATGAATTGGTGGTCCTAGCAGCTTGAGTGGCAGCCTGTGCGAGAACCTCCACCCTTGCTCTATTTCGTCTAATCTTCCTTGAGGCAAAAATCGGTCTTGATGTCCTTAAATGACATCTGCTCCCCCTATTACGAGTTCATGAATCTGAAGTACAGCATTTCTACTCCTCATCCTTTATGCCTTCGAGTGAGGCCGACTCCACAAGAGGGCACAAATTCCCAAAACAAACTCCAGTGATTGCTGCCAAGACACAATCGAACATTACTTGCTTCCATTTTCAGCCACAGTTCCGCGCATACCAGAAACCGCCAGTGATGACAATGCTCACTGTCATTAAGATGCAAATAATTCCCAGTTGTCCATTTTTATATATGAAAGTGTGAATGACTTTATTGTGTGTCCTGCAAGTAATCTTTTCAAATCATTCAAAAATATGTTCACTTTTCCTATTTCCTTTTGTGATTTTCAGCGGAACCATGGCATTTTACTGGGGGTGGTCGGGACAGATGTCCCTGTCTCAGAGCTACTCAAGACTATTCCTAAATACAAGGTATTAGATGCCATTATTATTTTTCAAAATCCCCAGGACAATTACAGACTGTTTATGGACTTGGATGCTGTAGTTGGAATAGCAAAATAAAATGTATTATTATTATTATTATTATTATTCACCAATTTGGGTTGGGTACTTGCGAGGGTGTATTTGGGCTGTTAGGTTTCTTGAACCACGCATGTTACCTTTCCCCAAAAAGACTGATCACCAGGCTTAAAATTAGGGACACTCCATATCATGATTTTGGTTACTTTTCTTGGACACTGTTACAGTGCGGTGTTGAATTTAGACTGAGTATGACTCTTGTTGTAGTATAGAGTGTGGAAATGAATCTACATCGTAGGCAGGGTCTTCTAATAATTTCCTCCAACCATTGTGATCGAAAATACGGAAACCCAAACATTAGCCATTAATATTCTTATAATTATTTAAATAAAGAGTCCAAATCTCAGCACGAACCTTACATATTGTTGCAGTTGATATTTTTGCCAGCCAACATAAGTGACGTTGCTCATTTTAGATGCTTAATCAATAATATATTTGTTTGATGTGTGCGTGCGTGCGTGCGTGCGTGTGTGTGTGTGTGTGTGTGTGTGCGTGTATGTGTGTATTTTCTCTTAGTTGGGCATTCACGGCTATGCATTTGCAATTACCAACAACGGCTACATTCTCACCCACCCAGATCTGCGGCCACTTGTGAGTACTAGCTGCTCATTGCGAGCGACGTTGGGAGGAAGTTAACTTATTTTGGACCTCTCTGTTTTAGTTACCGTAATTTCCGGACTATTTGTCACACGCTTTCAACTCTGCGGCTTATTTAATGAAGCGGCCTATATAAAGACTTTTTTAACGGCCGCCTGTGTACCGTCTTTCTTTGTAAATATCTCATGTAACAATATGGGCACCTGCGGCATATAGACAGGTGCGGCTTATGTGTGTACAAAATGTTTTTTTTCCTTTAAAAATGTAGTGGTGCGGCTTATAATCAGGTGCGGTCTATAGTCCAGAAATTACGGTATTTTAAGTTGCATGGGTTGCTGTTGAAACATATTCCTTCATGATATTAATGTTATTTGCGAGTTCACTTGTGAGTCCAAGACAGGTAAAAAGGTTTTTACAGAATATTAATGGGCATCATCAACCAAAATGAGAGAGGTCATTTTTGACGCCACTCATGGAAATGTGTAGGTATGGTAGGTCACGCATCTCAGAGTTCACGTTGTTGTATGGATTGAGGAAGTGCAGTTGCATGGGTAGAGAAAGACTGATGGACCAGTTAACAGGGTGCAGTAAAACTGGAGGGATGAGATGGGTAAAGAGGAGGAGGAGGAGAAGCGAAAACAGTCAGTGAGACAGCCCGACAGATGGTTTAATAATAGTCGAATCAAAGATGTTAATGAGTAGCGCTAATGAGGGTTGGGAGGCTATCTTCACTGCCAGATGAGCACGGACGAGGCTTCGTAGTACACGCGTGCAGGACTGCTCCACAAAAACATGTTGATACGCAGATGGGTGACAAATTGAAAGAGAGCACAAAACAACAAAATGTGCCTTGCAAGCTGTTGGCTCACCAACCGACCAACCACATCCATGTGTCACACCTGAATCAATTCAAAACATATGATGGGGAAAACATTTTTTGAACACAAATATGAAGTCATCCCGTCACACTTTCTTCACTTTGCCTCTCTTTCCGTGCGCATGTGTCATGCCTGCCCAGTACGGCGACGGCAAAAAGCGAAGAAAGCCAAACTACAGCAGCGTGGATCTGTCTGAGGTAGAATGGGAAGACAAAGACGATACGGTGAGACTCCTGTTGTTATTCGAAACCACTGATGGACCCTCAGCACGGTCTTTGTGCTCATAGCTGAGGAACGCCATGGTCAACAGGAAGACGGGGACCTTCTCAATGGAAGTGAAAAAGAGTATCGACAAAGGGGTGAGCGACTCCCCCGTTTTTTTCAGATGCACAACATGCAAACAAAACCGTTTTGTTAAGGTCCTGAATAGTATTTCAAAAGGAGCACTTTGCAGGGAAAGGCCACTTTGCCAAGAGGTGATACAGTGATGTACAACACTGACTGGGGAATTTGTGTCCGATTCGGTTTGCTCTGCATGCACGAGTGTGTCTGTCTCAGTGTGTGAGCCCCTTATCTCCGACATGCACATGTTGCCGAATACAAGCGAGCCCCCTGTGTCTTTTGGACACGCACACACACACACACACAAACGCACACGGGTGTGTGTATATGCGTGTGTGTGCGCGCGCGTGTGCCTTTGCGTTGCACTTTTAAAGCTTTAGTGAGCACTTCCAGCTGATTAATAAGCACTCAGTATGCAAATTCCGATTTCCAACTCTTGCACACACATTCATATGCACAACGCTCATTCATATTCACAATGTTAATGCAAATAAAAACTTCACGGTGAAAACAACACAACTGCATGCCACAAGCAAATACTCGCATCGCCACTAGATGGAGCCACGCTGCAGCAAATTTCTATAAAATCCTGAACCACAGCATGAGTTAGTGCTGGGATTATGAATACAGGCCTCAACAGAATGTGTCTTTCGTTTTGTTCCAGAGGCGTGTGCTGGTGTTGCACAACGATTACTACTACACAGACATCCAGGGTACTCCTTTCAGGTGAGAAACATGGAGACATTTGTCTTTGCACAATGAAGATTTAAATAAAAAAAGGGTATTTGTTTTATCGCTAGTCTTGGAGTAGCTCTTTCCAGGGGCCACGGCAAGTTCTTCTTCACAGGGAACGTCACTGTGGAAGAAGGTGTGACATTCACAGTATTTTTTTCTGAAGCCATATGGTTTTATGCATGCAGACAGTGGTAAAAAGTCTTCACACCTCTTTTCAAATGGCATTTTTTTTTTCCTGATATAAAAGATGGAAATCAATGCAAAAATTGTTCCACCATGACATACGTTGAAGTAGTAAATGTAAGATGAAACCTCCTCATTAGACAGGAAGTTTAAGATTTCTTTAGTGACCTTTTAGATGTGTTGACTATGTCGTGATCGATGCGAATGTCAAGCAGTGTCTAACTTGCACCTCCAGCCTCATGCACGTAAATATTCATGTCACGGTGGTCTCTTTGTAACTCCAAACATATCCATCACTGGCAGCGGTCTGAGCATGATTTGGCTCTTCCTGATCCAATCAGACCTGCCAAAACCAGACACAAAATACTTTTTTTTTTTTTTACACATGCTTCATGAGAGTGCAAGACTTTAATGGCTTCTCCAGCTTAACTTAATGGTAGTTCATGTGATCTTTTTTTCTTTTTAAAAAAAAATTATTGTTATTCTTATTTTTTTCTTACAGGCCTTCATGATTTAGAGCATCCCGACGTAGCCCTTGCAGATGAATGGTATGCGTACGAAAGACACAAGCATATTGAAGGGAAATCAGTTTAATTTCTAAGGAGATATTTGTTTTGTTTTTTGACTGTATATTTTTGAGAACCGAAGGAAAGAGTGTAATTTAAAGTGTTTCTAAAAACTATTCATGTGAATTAAAACAATTTCTACAGCTTCCGTCTTGTCAAGAGTAGGAAAGAATAAAGTGACTGATACACTGCATTCTGAAAGATGATTTCAGATTTAAGCGTAAGCCTGTTATGACATTGCAACCAGTTTTCTCTATGTATTATGCAAAACTGTATCCCATTACGGGAAAATGTGTTTTCCCCATTGCATGGGTCTTAGATTTTTGTGTTCAGTTCGTATTCTTGAAAATGGGATTTTGAAACTGCTCCACAGGGAAAACATCTGCTGTCAATTGGCATTTGGCACTTTGTGAATACGATATTTAATTAATTTGGGGGGCTTTTTTTTTTATCTGCCTAAAAACAGGACCTACTGCATGACAGATGAGCACCCAGAGCACCGCTACCTGACCCAAATAGAGGCAATAAAACGCTACCTCAGTGGACATGAACCGCAACTGCAATGTTTGTAAAATTCACCAACAACCCATCTTAATTAACTGATGAGACTTGTGTTATTTGACCGGTTACAATCTGTGGCTGTGTTTTTTTTTTCTTTTTTTCTTTCTTGTAGGCGATAAAGAGTTGGTTCAAGAGGTCCTTTTTGATGCCGTGGTAACTGCCCCACTGGAGGCGTATTGGACCAGCTTGGTGCTCAATAAATCTGAGTACGGCACAATCACATATGCCCGTGCGCTCACACTAATATAACGTTTGGCGTATTATGGTGTTACTTAAGTCGGCATTTCTTAACCATTTTAAAACACAGGAACTCTGACAAAGGAGTTGAGATTGCCTATCTTGGCACAAGGACCGGCCTGTCCAGAATCAACCTGTTTGTTGTGCCTGACAAGCTTACCAGTCAGTAAGTAAACGTTTAAATTTGGTTCCCTGACTTTGCAAAAAGAGTGTACATTGCAATGTGAACTACGGTCTTGAACACACTGTCAGCTCGCTAGTTGACTTTGTCATGATTGCGTTTCCACCCATACACATATTCTATTGGTTTTGGCTAAACAAATTGTGGTCGGTGACTTCATATGAATTTTTGAATGTGCACGGATCATCTCCCTCATTTCTGTGTGTCTCAAGAGACTTCCTGACTGCTGAGGACAAAGAAGGGGTGTTCAATGCCGATCACTTCCCCCTGTGGTACAAAAGGGCAGCTGAACAAGTTCCTGGCACCTTCGTCTATTCCCTGCCCTTCAACACGGGTTAGTAGATGAGAATGCTGCACCTGCTTTCTGAAACTGAGCCATGATTGATTGTTACCTGAGCCTCGAGCAAACTGTGATGTCATTTTTAGTCGACAAAAAGTGGCAACATGGCCGTGTACTGAGATGCCAGTCATCTATCTATTCATCCATCCATCCATTTTCCAATCCGCTTATCCTCACGAGGGTCACGGGCGTGCCGGAGCCCATCCCAGTTGTGTTTGGGTAGTAGGCAGGGTACACCCTGAACTGGTTACCAGCCAATCGCAGGGCACACAGGAGAACAACCATTCGTGCTCACAATAATACCCTGGGAAAAGGCCCTGAGATGGACAAAACATATTCCACAAACAAAATATTAATCAGAATGCCATGTTTAGACCAGTCAAGCTACATATACATAATATCGTCAAGAAATTAGGGGGATTGACTTTCCCTTTAATATTTCCAAAACCATGCCATTTATTTCTCTTGGCATCCCTAAACCTGAATAATTACTAACGTTCAGTTGTCATGACTTCCTAGACTTTAAGGAGTGGCTATCATACAGAATGTTTACAAATAATGAACACAAAGTATATGTTTAGGTCAACAAGATTTTCTTATTCTTCACACACACATTTGGTACTTCTTATAGAAACTACTGGTCTACTACTACTGACATGTTTCCCTCTCATATTAATTCTGTGATGTGCCCTTGTGGACAGGTCTGATTGCTTTGGGTTGACATCAGATGCGGTAGGAATAGGTCCAGCCCTTTCCATCGTGACTTTGCCAGAACACACACACACACACACACACACACACACACACACACACACACACACACACACACACACACACACACACACACACACACACACACACAGAGTTAAACTACAGCGCTAAGATGTTTTTTGTCCTCCAAAGGAGGAACTTGTTTTTATCTGTCGTCAGCCTCAGGCTTTCCATTAGTCTCAGCTAATACAAGTGATCTGAAAGCCTCTTATTTACTGGCAACGACTGGCCTCAGATTCACTCACTCACGGCACGATGCTGCAGCCCTGAAACAATGCTCTTCGGCGTTTATCGTTCGTGCATCCCTCGCCAGTTACGAACTGATAAAAACAAATTTTGAAATGATTCACGAGTTGTGTGTTTGCTTGCAGGCTCCGAAAACAAGAGTGTTGTCCTAGCCAGCACAGCCATTCAGCTCCTGGATGAGAGGAAATCACCCATAGCTGCGGGTAAGTAGAGGATGGCTGATTCTATCTCCCCCACTCACTCTTAGATTGACAGTGGATGCAACATTCTCCTCTGGTGCTCTGCTCTGCATTTGTCTCATTTACCTTTTTTTTTTTTTTTTTTTTTTTGCTGTTGTATGAATGAAGGCTGAAAAAAAAGGTAAAGGTTTAACATGAACAGACTCTTTCATCGAGGTGTATTCAAGCCTGAAAACATTCATAGATGTCAGGCTCATAAATGCCACAAGTGTATTTTATCAACAGAGAGAACATCGTGTTTGTAAAATTTTGTAGCAACGGAAGTTATAATGAGAAGGTAAAAAGTGGTGTAGACAAGCAGATGTAGGGTATTCGATCCCTTCCAGTTCATGCGTCACATCGCATGGACACTCAGTGCAGATGAATGCAAACTGCCATCCATCGGTTATTTCCATCCTTCCTTGGCTAATGTTACCATCATTTCCCGAGAATCACACACACTCTTATATAAGGTTGGGTTTAACAAAGTCAGTTAATCGAATCAATTTTCCTTTTCAGGGCCATATATCGGTTTTTAAAAGCATACAGCGATCCTTTTTCCCAGAAATTCAAGTGACCTCTCGAGTTGCGCGAGATCTCGTCACCACGTGAGAGTAGCAAAACAAAACAACATGGCTGAAGCACTGAAATAAGCGCCAACAAGCTGGAAGGCAGATATGTCTGGTAGTTTTTGGGTTTTTAAAAAACACAAATACTACAATGAACTGAAACTTTGTGACACAGTCAGACGAATGTGGAAGTCAGTGTATTTTTGTCACTTTATTTACACAGCCTGCCCTGTGGTTGGAACGAATTAAAATGATTATTTATTGTAACTGGATCAAAAATCAATCAAACTGAATCGTAAATCGAATCAAATTTGGCCCTTGTGAATCCAATTGAATCCACTTTGGAACTCTGAATGAATTTTAAGCCCTACTCATATGTTACACACACTTTGAAAATTGCCTTCAAAAGCTGGTTTTGTTGTGTACTGTAATGTTGGCTCCACCGTTATTAACCGCATTGCGATTTGAGAGGTTGGGATCTCTTGTGTTCAAACACATTATTATTATTATTTGTGTGTGTGTGTGTGTGTGTGTGGGTGTGGGTGGGTGGGTGGGTGGGTGGGTGTTTAAAGAGAGGTTCTATTACCTTGGTAAGAGTTTTGGCTGTCGACATTTGAGCCTTTGTCGGAGCTGTCACCACTTCCTGGTGTGGCACTCGAAAACCTGTCACGTGAACACGTGATCTCACAAAACCAACAACAGCGGTTCATCCCACAGCGATGCGCAGATCATCGTCAGGTGTTTACTGAGTACGTCCGAGGTGACAGCATGGCAACATGGCAAAGAATAAAAAAAAAAAGTATATTCGGAAAATATTTCTTGCCGTCCAGGAAATCCACTTTTGGACCGTACAGAGCGCAACGGCGTCTTTATTTTTAATTTCAGACGGATTCTTATACTCAATGCCCCAAACTCTTTGGGGACAAATCCACTTGGATCTTTGTGTGCAGCAAAAATCATATTATATATGACTGTTGGAACATGGGACATTACATATCAAATTGGAATCAAAGTACAGTACAGTACACCTATTTCACAGCCCCTAGTTACCATTAAACGTCTTGTAGATTGTGACCGCTTTTTGTAGCTTTGCATGTACTCTTGTATAATACGCCCCTTTGATTATTCCATGATTTTCTGTTGAGTAGAAAAATGTACGTCATCATTGAGAAACTGCAGTATGTACAATCAGAAATGGATGGAGGCATATAAACAGCCGCACAGTACGAGTATCGTCGGGCAAGAATCGCAGGACAAAGCTGTACGTTGGCAGAGAGCATCCATCGTGTCGGGAATAACCATTGGTAAGACAAGGGAGGGAACAGAGAAGGGCAGGAAAAGAGAAAACATTTTCACGGTGCCTGACTGCGTTGACACGAAAGCAATGCATTGTGGGTACTATAGGCCTGGGGGGAACCATTGGAGCAGAAGGACAGAGATGGGAGAGTCTGTGTGGTGCCTCGGCTCTCTCTCACTCACGCGCGCGCACGCAGATGCATCTCACTCCTGGCAGAGCGGTAAGCATGCAGCCCACCGTGTCGGTATTTTTCTCAGGTTGTGTCCTCGCGTCAGATCCGTGAAGCTGCAATCCCAGCCACTATTCCAGCTTTAACAAGGAGAAAGAACTACAGTATTACAAAGGCTGCTGATGTGCAGTAATGATGATCATGGCTGTCAGATTGGGGCTTGCCTGTTAGAATGATTTTATGTAAGAGAGTCAGACGGGAGGGGATATGTAGGCTGGAATGCAAATTTAGCGTAGGCCGGTTGGGGCCAGTTTTCACCGGCCTGTGTTCGAACGAGCTGTCGACTTGTGAATAAGCTCCCAGACTAACTTGACAGGACAGGCTGATGACATCACACGCCACGGTACCCCATGGGCTTACTGCACCCATCCCCCTCCCCACCACTGGACCCCCGAGACATCTCTTGAGTCACAACGTTGCCGAACGCACACACACACACACACACGTGAATGCCAACATATCCGTGAGTGTGTCACATCCTGTGCCACGTGCAAGTGGGTTTGCTGGCATAACGCACAGAGCCATGAATGTCAGGTCAGCCGTTAAGACCAACAGCATCTGTGTATGTTTACTGTACATGCTTTAGCAAGCTACAGTACAATCCAGTGCCCGTTTTCTGATTATGGATATAATAGAAACTGCCACAGTGAAATAACCACAGTCGACTAACAAGAGCTAAAAGTGTAGATTTTCAGTGTAGTATAGTATTGTAACACCTTTTCTAAATTTATGAAAGTTACATGGTTATGGGTTTTTAATTACAGTCAAACCTCGGTTTTCGTCCATAATCCGTTCCAGAAGGCTGTTCGAAAACCGAAATTGTTCCTTACACGAGGAAGCTTCCTCGTGTAAGGAAGGGAGAGTAGTCAAATGGTGCATTCAAGTGCGCTCAGTTTGTTCGAAAACCGAAATTTGTTCGTCATCCGAGGCATAAAAAACTCAAAATTTTTGGTCGAGAACCGAGACGTTCGAAAACCGAGGTTTGACTGTATACAACTTTTATTTTGGGTTCGAGTTGATGATGTTTCCAATTATCATCAAGAAAACGATCAAGGACTATGTCTAAATCTGCTCTTAAATTCAACCGTTATGAGATGTTTGGGTTGTCATGATCATATGGATTCAAACAAATTGGAGCACTTTTATTTGAGCCGCTTTCTCCTCACGACGATCGTGGGCGTGCTGGAGCCAATCCCAGCCAACTTGGGGTAGTCGGCGGGGTAAACCCTGAACTCATTGCCAGCCAATTGCACAACTTATAGGTGTACTTCTAAAATAAACAGGAAACAACGGTGGTGTCATATTTGTTTTTCCCCATAGCTGTGTATATGAGTTAGAGTAACCCAAACCCAACCTTCACAATATGATTACTATTGCAAAGTTAAATCCTTCAGAATGATTCCAAATGTAAGTCATTATAAAGTATGCAAGCCTTTTTGGATGGGGGTTGTGTTCTTGATTACCGGTAGTCACATTTAAGCTAGTGCAAATTGTTTTCATTTTATCGGAATGCCTGGTGTCTTTCCTGGTGTGCCAGCTTTCAAGGAAAATACTGCCCGAGTTATCTTTTGGACAATGCCCTTCCTTCTGTATGAACTGATCATTTTGGTGTACCCACGCATGTCATCCTGTTCTAAAAATCTTCAAACGGAGAATAATGACACCTAATATTGATGACATTCTCTTCATCTGAGAGTTCATGACAGGGATTGATTTTCCTGTCTTGGCTTCTATTAAGAATGTATCATCAGTCGCTGCCCCTATTGCTTTGCAGTCGAAATGTCAAATGTTTGGTTCTTTCCGGGTTCTCTCCATTTGATAATGTCCTCCTGCTCAGTGGTCAAAACAATTCCTGTTGTCAGTTCGAATGTTTCCATTTATTTTTTATACTGAAGGAGATAAGCATGACTCACAAACAACACCTTGACTGACGTTTCAGTCAAAGTTTGCGTGTTTATGATTTTGTGCAGCATTACGATAATGGTCGCTAACACTGGGGAACGCAGTTTTTTTTTAAATTTTTTGTTGAGTTAGGTCTGACAGCTGTTTTGAACAAATTTGTCTGAATCACTTCAAGATTTTGACCGATAGGATCCCTATTTTCTTACAAAAAAAAGTACGAAATATGTATGCCTGTAAATAAAGAAAAAATAGATGCAAGCTTTGAAAAGTAAATTAACAGCGTGAAATGAAGTAGACCTTGCAATGGTATGCTCATGGTTACAAAGTTAAGAGAAAAGCAAGCCAGCATTAATTATCTTAATTCTTGCTATGCTAGCTTTCAGTTTGCGGATATTGATAGCGCTGACCTAATTGGAGCTGCACACACCTCTCACAAGTGGCTGTAGATCGAAAACAGTTTTACTTCAGCTTCTGGTAAACTGTGGAGAACAAAAACACGGATTACAATTTTGGAATGAGCATGCCAATTTTTGTTTTTATCAGCATAAAAATCGAACTCAACAGGATTTTCTTTTTCAAATGGTTCCCCATTGTGTACCCGTAAATTAGTTATTGCTTCAAAGTTCCCATCATCCCTTCAAGGGTGGTCAGACAAATATCTTTCTTAAACATGTTTTTTCTGCCAAACTATATCACATCATCAGGCACAAAAAAATGAAATTCTCTACAAGTACACTATGTGCTTTCAGTACATATACACACACTCAAGCATTAACGGTAACGCAATCACTCAGTTGTTCTCATCACAAACAAACGTAAACATGACCAGCTGCCTACTACAAATTTAGAAATCAATCTGACATGAGACAACAAAACAGGAAACAGCAGTTGAAAGACATGAAGCACATTCTCAAATAAATTTCAAAGACCAGCTCTCTACTAAGACCTACAAATACAGAGCATTAACAATAGGGACCTCTCTGCGGCAGTTTGTATCTACTGTATCTGTGATATGTGTTTCTCACAGAAAATGGAATATACTCATTGTAATACTTTGGCCTTCCCGCTTGAATTGGCATAGAGTTCCAGTTCTTTTCAGTGCATAGTCAAATATCTGCGGAATTGAATTAGCTACCTAAGTTTCAGAAAATGTCAAGTCACACGAACATGATTCATTTTCACACTCTTCTTCCCCTCACAGCAGATGCACACAAATATGTCGTCCCACGGCGACGAGGTTAAAGGGCTGAAGCCCAAGTTTGAAGTTTGTGTCGTCGTCTTTTAGGCAATGGCATTCTCCAGTGGTTCCTTCTCATCTAGCCTGGCATGATCGGCCGCACGGGCCGCTGCCAACTCCTCGTTTTTCTTCAGCTCCCGCTGATATTTGGCCATGATGGCGGCATAGGCGCAACCATATACTGCTGCAGCCAGCATCATCAGACACACGATGCCGCATACGACGCCGGTGATGATGACTGTGGCGATAGCGTGGCGTAGGTTGACCGGCCGCTGCCGTTGCTTCGGCTCACACTCTGGGATATTCGCCCCTCCGCCACCGAATCCCTCCCCCATTGCCATGGGGACATGGAGCGCATGGCTTGAAGGATGAGCGTGGTTGCCATGCATGTGGCCTCGCAGCAGCCTCTCCGATTCCAGATGATGGATGTTGGCAAACAAGTAATGGTAGCTCGTGGTCATGCAGGCATGGAAGAGCTGGTAAGGGACCTTCTGCAGATCTCTGTCTCTCATTTCTATGGGCTGGCTGCAAAGCACCTCATCCACCACTCCACCTTGGGGGCAGAGATATACATCATCAGTGATCGTATAGTCTTTTTGGCACCGCGCTATAGGGATGACCTCAGTCATAGCTCAGCTTCAAACAGTTCATGGGCTTGAGAGGCAGTGGTAATTAATCTAACCTATAATGCCTTTCTTGATTGGTTATACGGAGTGTGATTTGATTCATGGTTGGACTTCAGCGGCCGCCCTCTGTATTCACCCCCCCCTGTAAGTCAGTATTTTATTTGTCTCTCTGTCAGTGTACTTTTTTTCCCAACTTTCTGGATAATCATTGGTCTTCTTTTAACCACGCATTCTTGTTTCAAGGCCCATTGTTCTCTTCGGCGGCACTTGTAATTTACAGCTTTTGAAGCAGGCAGCCAACGGAGTGTGGCTTTCACTGTACAAGGGATAGAATTATTTATTTGTTATACACAGATATACTATTGCATATGCCATTCCAGGCTTGCTCTCAGATGGGAACAAATTACCATAGACCAATATTGTAAAAATACTCACGTGTGTGTATATATGTGTGTGTGTGTGTGTATGTGTGCGTGCGTCTCTCTCTCTCTATATCTATCTATCTATCTATCTATCTATCTATCTATCTATAGATAGATAGATAGATAGATAGATAAATGATATGCTTTATACAGTATCTATCTATCTATCTAGATAGATAGATAGATAGATAGATAGATAGATAGATACTGTATAAAGCATGTCATTCCCAAGCATGGCTCGCCTGTTGCAAAATCGAAGGTTTTTTTCTGTCACATGTTGGGGTGTCCAGGACATAATGTAAAACTCCGCCAACTCCAAAGTAGCCCCCCAAAACACTTACATTTGCTAGTGAAAGAGATTTATCTACAATATTGACTGTTTTCGAGTTCTCACCAACAACTAACTAAACACAAAGACTTCAGGATGAACAGAGGCCAAACAAAGCATGAATGACTGTCAATGTAACAATTCTAACCTAAATATCTATGGAACAAGACCATCAATTCTTTCCTTGCTGACAAACGAAACAAGAGAAAACACAGTTGAACACATTTGAGGCACTTCACCCCTACTTTCCTCAGCAATTTTCTTATCAGGATTCTTTCAAAGATGTTGGAAGGAGAGAGAGAGATGTTTTTTTTCCCCTATCACCGTCATCATAGGTCTGCTTTTTAAAGGGGTTGAGCACCTGATACCACCAATCGCGAACCAATGTTCCGCCACCAGTCCACCTTCATTTCCACCAAAGTGAAATCACCTGCACATACTTGCAGCAGACACTACCAGTACGACTTTAATCCTAACAGTCCCTGACAACAGTTCAGCAAGAGTTTCAGAAGGATTAACGGCCCTCACACTTCTCCAATACATAGTGCAAGGTTACGCTATCCATTGCAAGTTTCTCGAAACAAGATCTGGTCTTGACAACCATGCAGCAGATGGCCTGCTACTATCATTACTGATGAAAACAACGTGCTCCTTGGGTAGGCATTGATGCAAAGCCAAGGAAAGTCATGAAGTTGGTGTGGGTAAAACTTTATCACTCTCTGAAGCATCTGCTGAATCAAGCTCTTATTCATGTTGTTTTCCAGTGGAGCCCTCCAGATAGCTTTTCTATGGCTTTGTTCAATTGCGTGCTGAAAGATGCTTTCTGCTGTGTGGTTTGTAAAGAACAGATCCTGTTAGGAGAAACTCTCCGTGTATAGTGTTAATTGTACATCACACTAGAGCAGTGTGATGGCAGTACAACACCTCCCAATTAACAAAAACAAAAAATCACACGGGTGGCAATTTTGCAAGGTGCTCCAATGTCAAATAGCAAGCCATGGACATATTTGCAAAAAGTGCAAAACCTAAGCTGTCAAATGCTGATGGCCTACATGACACCGATTTCTAAATAGGAAGTCCAAGTGACTTTTGGGACACCCTGTTCTTACCCACGTAGGATGTGTTCTTTTCACTGAAACAGGAACAACAACTTTTTACAACTGCATATTGAATGACATCCTGACACAAAGACACACGGACTTTCCAACACTTGTATTTTGTGTGGGTTTTTTTTTTTTTTTGGACACTTCAGCAGTTTTGTCAGAAATTGTGTTCATCCGGGTTAGATCAGACAGTCCACCTCCGTTTTAGATTCTTCTGTCATTCATTTACACAAACGTACGACTATACTCTGTTAACCACAAAATTATATTGGAATAAATCTTGCAAAACGTTTTGAATTCACACACCTTTGAAGAGGTAGATCTCCAGCCACAGTTTGAGGCCTATAAGGTGGCAGTCACACCTCCACGGGTTACCTCGTAGTGTGAGACTGTCAAGGCGGGCCAAGGCCTCCAGCACCGATCGGTCTAATCGTGTTAGCCTGTTGTGGGCGAGCCCCAGGTGGCTCAGGTTCCTCAGATTTTCTCCCATGGCTCCGGACAAACCCCATAGGCTTCATGACGGCACATAACAAGAAAGCAAGATGAAAACCAATCGACCAAAATGATTCAAATGCCATCATGGTCCAATTGAGGCAATTATGACGCCTAACCTGTTGTGTGAAAGGTCAAGGTGTGACAGTGAATGAATGGGTCCAAACAACCGCTTATCAAGCTCTCTCAGGCTGTTGTGGGCGAGACTGAGATGCTGAAGAGTTCGGAGCCCCAGAAGAGCAGTTGGAGAAACGGATGTTATGGAATTATTTGATAGATCGAGAACGCGAACCAAGGGTATTTCTCGAAAAGCCATCGATCCGAGGCCCCTGATGCGATTGTCTTGGAGATATAATTCTTGGGTGTCTGGATGTAATCGTCGGGGAATGTCGTACAGGCCTCGACCCCGGCAGTCCACAGCTTTGGTGTTTGTGTTGCAGCTGCACTCTTTGGGACAGGCACGTGACAGAGAGAGGAGGGAGAGAAGGCAACACACCAGTATCACTGTAGAGACAGAAAGTTGTAATTATAAATTACTTATTTAATATTTTAAAACAGGAACTGCACTCAATAGGACTCAAGCGCATTCTGAGGGAAGTACGCCCGAGTATATTCTCTTGACATTGTGAAAATAGAAAAAAGACTGATTAGGGTCCATTGGCTGATTAGGGTTGACATTGGCTGGTCATCTGCAAGATCTCTCCTAGCGGATGATCTAATCAGCCATGCTTGTGACATGGGCAAATGGAGACCGTCTTGCACCCCTTGTGTCTGTCTGTGACCCCCCTCCTACCCCCCACACAATACTTACAGGTGTGCTATTAAAATATTTTAAAGATGATAATGTTTAAAATGCATTTTATGATTTGATTTCTATCAGGATTTGGAGAGATTGCCCCATGCTGCTGTCATAATTATGAATGGAATACCATGACAACTCTGTAGATCACCAAATTTGTCTGCCTGCGCTCCGAATAAAATCACCTTACAACACTCGTGCCTCAAGTTAGAGCTGCCTTTTGTGAGTTTAAAATATAGTGTACTTTTTGTAACTGGATTTGTAGATGTGTCGGGGGTTGCGGCAGCAACATTCAGCAAGGCATAGCGTATCTACCATAATCACAAACACGCTGGACTAGCCCATTGCCCCAGCACGTTTTTTTATGCTAAGTGCAGACTGCTTTCTGTGACCAAATTATCGGATGAGTCGGGGGTGAGGCATGTTCACAGAGCCGCAACACAAGCACAAGCACGGTAGACTAAGCTTGCACTGGCACAAAAATGAATATCCACCCGTTTCTTTGCCGAGCACATGGGCGTCAGAATACCAAAATAGGGTCCTTGGTCCTAAGTGCAACATAAAATAGTTTGCATAGTTGAGCATATTTTGCTTGAAGGCAGCAAAGGTCTGAATATGATGCATAAGAACGATGCTCACACCCACCTGTCCGACCTGCTTGGACTTAGGCCTTCTGTGACGTCAAAATCGCAAACTACAACTCCTCACCAACTCACAACCCACGCACAAATCCATACATAGCAGATATTGGATGTCTGAATCCTTTTGAGTTGACTTCACATGTCCATTCCTCCTGGAACATCACAGCAGTATTTATAGCATTGGCTGGACTAGCTTAAGGCTAAATGAAATGCAGTTCAGGCCCAAGCCTCGGAATGTAGTCTATTTACAGATTATGAACTGATCAGTGATCTATGCAATGTTTCACTCTTCACACTCAACAAACTTTAGATAGCATTAGGAAAGTAAAGTATCCTATGTTTTTATCTTTTTTTAAAAATCTCAGTTATACCATATTTTCACCATGTCAATCACATAGTCCTTTCCATAAAGCATTTAAAAGCAGTTCAAGTCAAAACACCCAAAAAAACCAAACAAACCAAACAAACAAACAAAAACGAGCAGGATCTAATTTGATATTGAAAAACCTCAAAGATTGATGGTGTTGTGCTTATTAATAATTGAAATCAAATTACCAGATCAATAATTCTAAATGGATCTGTCGACATGATTTTTGTTTTTGTTTTTTTGCCTGACAATTTCTGAAACGCGACCATTCAGATTGAACATATTAATTAATATGTAGTACGACCCTATACGCAATTGTTCCTTGAAAGAGTGCGCTGACACGTGTGTGCATACATGGAGCCCTTGCATGGCCACACATAAACAGAGCATCAGCTCAGTGAAGCATCGTAGCTCTCGAACGAGGTCAACAATGGAGAATGGCTCCGTGCGCTCAAGTGTCCCTTCAGTCCCAAGTGCATGCACGGAGGCTTGTAATGATGTGCACACGCAGCCCACAGCAATTGGCTACCACTTTTAAGTCGGCCGCACAACAATGCCTTGTCGTTTGAAGCTATGAGAGCTGATGCAAAAAATACCACAATAAACACACCAAAAACACTCATTTATTATTATTTTTGGATACTTTTTTTGTCTTATTATTATCATTATTGTTAAGCCGTTGCTATATTAGACATTCATTTACACAGCAAGATGAGATTAAACAGCCCACGTGAATGCCTACTTGCAGAATTGTTAACCAAAATATTTTTGAATTGCTCTCCTACCTGTCATATCTGCCAGGTGTCCTTTGAGCACTTGAGTTCGCCGTCCTTTTTTGTTTGTTTGTTTTTATCTCCCCTTTTGGGTTCTTGTGACTGACCCTTGTTCAGGCTCCATTAGCTGTCATTGAAGCTGAGATGAGATGTCCTTATTGTCATTTGGTTGGCCAATAAGGTCATTTTCTTTTTCAAGATGAAGCTTGGAAACCTTTGTTGCTTTCCAAATCATCAATACTGCCTACAAGCATGAAACCCCATCAGAGGGGCCGGATCAGAACACAGAGCTTACTGCCAGTCACACAGCCAGTGTGGGATACTGAAACTCTCTCTCTTTCTCTCTCTCACTCTCTCTTTCTCTCTCTCTCTCTCTCTCTCTCTCTCTCTCTCTTCTCTCTCTTTTGCAGCTTATTTCTCTCTGACTCGTTTCTTTCCCATCACAATTTTTTTTGTGCTTCAGTCTCTTTTTCTCTCCCTTTACCCTGCCTTGCTTACTCCCCCTGTCCATCGTTATATCAGTAAAGTGTTATCTACCGGCGGACAGCTGTGCCCCTTAAATCTTGGGGTCCGCATGCACTATGACATTCACCAACGCTCCTATTTCTATGGCAGGAGCTTAAAGTTGAATTTGGAGTGTAATAATTAAATATGCAAGAACACCCTTGGCACAGTGTGGTGGCATGCTCTAATGCTAATACGCATGACACAAGGACAGAGGCGATGGCAGAGCAAGCTCCCAGCACAGTAAAAAAAAAAGAAAAAGAAAAACGCACGAATGCACACATGCACACACATAGACAGAGCACAATATTAATCTGTTGCAGTAAATCTACATTGAATTCGTTTGGCTAAGCTCCCTTCAGCTCTCGGGTCAATGGAAAGAGAAGCAACAATGGACAATGGGTGAGGCAGATTAATAATGGAATTTTATTTTGAATGGTTCTTAGTATATTTAAGCTCTCAACGTGATCTTGGATCATGTCCTCTGTGCTCATTCAATCCGTCCGTATTCCCATCCTATCTATAGCTGAATGATTTTTCTTCTCCCTGGCGTATAAAATGGTAATTTATGTCACACGCTTATATGCATTACATTGGCAATTCAATTTTATTAGATGAAACAGCTCAGCATCAGGGTTCAATTTCATTACGCATAATAATACTTTAAAAGACAATATATCAGTGTGCGCGCGCACACACACACACACACATACACATACACACACACGCACACACGCACACACCATGACAAGTATTAGGTAGCACGGATTTGTGGATATTGTCCTGTCATCCAGTTCACGGTGTACTGTACATTGCCTGTCTCCGTTCTAAAATGTCCCCAGGAACCACAAGCCAGTTTGTCAGAATCAGAATCGGCTTATTGACCAAATATTTTGACAGACAGAAGACAAGACTTTCTGGTTGTTTAGTGTCACTCTCATGCGACGCGGCAGGAAAGATCTGAGGTCTGCAACCAAAGTCCAGATATGTTTCTATTCTGTTAAGAGAATGTATTGCATATGAATACTAAGATGTCGACATTGAGACAAAAATGAATCATGAAAAAGGAACGAGAGATGTGTCATGAATGCACAGCCCCTTATCATAACAATGATGTGGCTGCGAGCATCAGAAAACTGAACTAATCGAATTGCCATATGCATGTGCTCTGCTTAAATCTTATGGAATCAACATAAGATTCCTAACTGTTCAGGAAAGTTTAATCAAACTGACCTGGGTCGTCAAAACTTGTTTTGCTAACGGCCATGATAATCATGGGGCTGAAAGAATACTAATCGTTTCAAACGGTAAACGAACAGGCTGCAGCCTGATTATACTGCCCCAATGTCGCCTCAACTGCTTTCATAACTATTTGTCTGTCAATTGGGCTTGTGTCTAATTACACCACGACACAATTCACGCACATTTGCCTTGGCTATATCTGGAATATATGCAGCATTAAGTCAGCCATTCACTCAAATGTCTTTAGGTTTGGCAGTTCTTAGTAGAATTCCAATTAACTGGAGGCATTAAGCTGGTTGTCATCTCTCCCTGCCTGGGACTGAGGCAATGGGTGTATTTGGAGTGCATTTTTGACTCTTCATCTTTGGATTCATAAGCCCAGCTCAGAGCATAATACTGGACACCCCACACATGCGTAAATCATACTCGGGGACATTTCATTTTTTTCCAATAGCGCAGAAACCTTACCATGACAGATTTAGGCCCTTTTTGTCTTTTTACATCATAGCTCGAGCTGGAAGATCATCTGACCGTTTCTTTTTACCTGTAATGCGCTTTGACAGATTCACATTCATTCTGCATGAGAACTGGACGGTTCCCACCCTTGTTATTTTTATTCCTCACAGTCACTATTTCTGTGTTCTGCTTTTTCAGGGAATAAAAATCATATAGTATCTGTTTTGGCATTATGTGCTAGGCTGTCTTTCCATTGCCCAGAGTCTTAAATTAGCTTTTCCTCTTGGGTTTTCCAAGTGGGTGTAGAAATGGTGGGCTGCTGAAGGGATCTGGCAAAGTGTTATGTTTCGGTTATGATGAGTTCTCGTTATCAGTGTCCCTTGTGTGTAACCAATCTCCCTCAACCCTTTTGTCTTGTCCACCTTGTTCCACTTTGGTATTTAGCGATTCAGCTATTGTGAGCTGTGAGCTGTGAGCAGGTGAGCCACAGTTTTGTTTACATCGCTTTGCTTCCTCGTGATTTCAGGTATCTTTTTGATTACTTCGACTGCTTTTTCCTCAAAATACATTTGGTCATTGCGCCTCCCTGCTTTTTGGGGTCCTAAGCTCTGACTACCACCACGCAAACGTGACAGAATGACCCAACCAGACTGGACCCCGCAGGACCAGAGGCCTGGTCCCACTTCTTTGATCAGGCAAGGGTGCCGTCGCCCGTCCCTGTTCCCGGCGAGGCAGGGTGCCGTCGCCTTTAGGCAAGGGTTGCCGTCGCCTGAGGCAAGGGTTGCCGTCGCCTTCCGCCCCTGTTCCCGGCGATTGCCGTCGCCCTCCGTCCCTGTTCGTGGCGAGGCAGGTGCCGTCGCCCTCCGTCCCTGTTCGTGGCGAGGCAAAGGTAGTTGCCGTCGCCCGTCCCTGTTCCCGGCGAAAGCTCGCCCTCCATTCCCGTACCGTTTGCCCTCCGGTCCTGTTCCCGATGATGGTGTCCCGCCATCCCGCCCTGTTTCCGCCCGGTCCGGCCATTGGGTGACTTTGGGACGTCCCGTCCCTTGAGGGGGGGTAGTGGACGTTTGGTTTTGATCCTCATGCCTCTTGTTCCTAAGTGTCCCTTGTGTGTAACCAATTAGTCCCTCAACCCTTTTGTCTGTGGTGTTTCTCGTTGTCTCGTCATTGCTTGTATTTAGTTCCCTGTTCTGAGTCTTGGTTGGGTCATTGTGAGCTGTGAGAGTGTGAAATGTGTGCAAACAAACAAATTAAAAGGGTCCAGTACTTGACCAAAAACGTACCTTGATGAGATAGGAGCTTGCCCTCAACAATTGCGCAAGCTTACAATTACAATGAATCACTGAAAGTTCAACACTTTTTATAAAAGCTCGAAAATGGCTATAAGTGGACATCGCCTCTTGCCTAAAGTCAGCTGTGATTGGATTGGTGACTTGAATGAGAGTAAACAAAAAAAAAAAAGATGGCCAGTATTCCAAACGTACCTAGTTGAACATGGTCAATTTAAAAGTGGAACATATTTTCAGGTCGAGACAATATACTATCCATCTTATCTGGATCATGCTTATCCTGTTTAAAGTCGTGGATAGAAAGTTGTCAATTCCAGCCGAGTTGAAGTGAAAGCCAGACGAAACCCTTGAACCCTTGGCCTGCTCACCAGTCAATAATAGTGCACCTCTCAATATATTTTCATTGAGATTTAAATTTTGGCTTTAGTCAACCTTAAAAACAGTATAATCAAAGAAAAAAGATTCATGTGCCGAACGGCAAGTTCCTGACATTGTGAAAGTTCCCCTTAATGCACCAAGGTACAGTACTTGCGAATCAAGCGTGTGACATGTATGTTATTCTGCCCACGCTTAGCATGCTTCAAGCTGTTTCTTCACACCCGTGTCGGAGTTAACTGCGAAGTTAAACTCCTGAAAAAAAGAACTATACACATTGTGTAATTAAAAAGACAAGCTTGGTTTTTAAAAACATCACCATTGCTAATGCTAACCTCAATGGAAAATCCTTTTAACAAGCTGATGGGAAATTAGCATGGACTTGTGGTACAGTGATACTACAACGAAATCTACATGGGTGAAAATACCCCCTAGTGTGAAAAAATCTTCATGCATTCACACCATTCCCACTTTCCTGTTTCAAATTTGCTACAGTGAAAAACCCCCTGTTGTGAAAAATGTCTTGCTGCAAACATGATTTCGTTGTAGAGGAGCTTCACTGTACTGATATTCCTTCAAATAGCCACTATTCCCACTCAAACGCTGTAGAAACACATACTGTACATACATGGGAGTGTAAACAAACTCAAAGTTACATATCCAGTGAAAAACAAGTTATATTAATAGAGCTGAATTGCAACTTTTTTCTTTTTCTTTTTTTCTCATTGTAAGTATGTACTCCATTCATGCTTGGCACCACACTGCCCCTAAGAGGCCAACACGTGCACATAAGTAACAGCCGGGATTTATTTTTATTTTATTCAATGCTTTCATTGCTGTTATTAGTTGACTTTGTTACTAATTTAATTTGTAGTAATAAGTTTAGATATCAAGGATCCACAGATATATATATATTTTTTTGTCGCATCAACACACATTTCCACAAGATATACAAAACATGATACCCGAGGTCCCAAGTTAGCCCAGTAAGTCCCAACACTTGTGAAACTAACAATAGAACTAGTAAAATAAAATAAATGCATGAAAGAGATCAGGGATATGCTTGTTCACGGTTTGAATGTGTGTGATGATGTAATGTAGCAAAGGTGTGAGTGCAGTGGGGTGAAAATGCAAGCGGCTTGAAATTCACATGATATTAGGTCAAAGAGTACAGGGTTCGAGAATAGAGTGTTCAACGTGCAGGTTGAACGGAAAGGAGGCTTTGCTGTTACAGTTTTGCACATTCGAGTTTTCATAGTTGAAAGTTTTGAAATCAATGAATAATCCAATTTCCTAATTGTTATTTCATGATAAATCAATCAAAATCATCGTGAGTAGAGACCAACAATGCTGAGCGGGAACTGAACCCATCCTGGCTGAACAAGAGTCAGCCCAATGAATCTTTGCACCATCAGTCACAATTTTAAGCAGTGCCATATTGAAATGCAGTCTTCTCAATACGAATCCCAAGCATCAATTTGCATGATCTATCTGTCTTTCAATCACAATTATTGAATTTAGTGACACTCTACATTTTTGCTTACTTGGGGTGCCACACAATTCATTTTAAAATGTACCGATTCGGTTTGGCTGTAATTCAAACAAATGTTCCAATTCAAACCTGTTTTCGTTGCACTCCAAGCAAATATGAGCGTGGTTTTCTTCATTCGGCTCCAGCTGAGATTGGAACTGTAGATGTGAGATGAGCTCCTCTGTGGAAGTCTGTTAGAAAACCAGAGCGAGCCAAAGGGAAGGGGTTCGATTTCAAGTTAGCGCTGGGAGGTGTTAAAGTTTGCTCAGTGGCCATCAAACGCATATGCATTTTTGAAGTACCACATCTACGCATGTGCGGACCAATATTCTGTTAAGTGAGTTGAATTCATCTTTGAATTTATCATTCATGTTAATTCTAAGCAATGGCTTGTCTGATGTCACATCTTACTGGCGATGTTTGTTTTGTTTTTTTGTTTTTTTTCCCCCAGCTGTCGGCATCCAAATGAAACTTGACTTCTTTCAGAGGAAATTCTGGACAGCCAGCAGACAGGTACACAATGACAATGACAAAGACATATCACGTACATATGAATGAGGTAAGGATATAGAAAAATATATCTTCCATAAATATTTCATTGGGAATCATATTGTGATGTTCCAAGTGCAATTTAATACAAAGGTAATTTCGAGAGTGTGGTAAGGGTACACAATACTAATGGGGAGGGGGGGGGGGCTAGTTTGGGTACACCAAGTAGAACATAGGATTCTCTTGTTCAGACAATGGTTGTGAGTGTTTACTAAATGTGTTTTTCATTTCACTTAAAAGACTTATTTTCAAAGGGTCATAAATCGGTTCATTAAATGTATTCATTTTAAAGCATGACTTTACTAGATAATAAATGTTAGCACCTGGTGAGTGGATCTGTGTTTGTTGCCTTGCCCTAATATTGCACTGCACAAACTTTTTATTTCCTCTCTCTCTCTCTCTCTCTCTCTCTCTCTCTCTCTCTCTCTCTCTCTCTCTCTCTCTCTCTCTCGTTCAGTGTGCTGCCCTGGATGGGAAATGCTCCATAAGTTGTGACGATGAGGTTTGTTTCATCCTCACTTTCTTACATATCAACTGGAACCTAAATGTCATGTGTTTTTTCTTGATTTCAACAGAACATCAAATGCTACCTCATTGACAACAACGGCTTCATTCTGGTGGCAGAGGACTATACGCTGGTTAGACACACGCGCCTATTATAAAGCCTCACACAAGTGAATGCAAATATGGAATATTGTTAAGCATGAGCAAGCCAACCTGATTATGATGCGCATGTGGCAGAGAAGTTGTGTTGGATGTGCCTGATTCAATCGAGATTCCACTTAGTTCATTTCAAAAAAAGTGTCATAAAGAAATGGGTAAAAGCGTTATTGCATGTTCGACTCCTGAAATGTCTGCAGTATTTTGCAACATGACTGTTCCCACCTTTTAGCATATTAATGTGGATCATCCGGAGTAGATTGCCATCTTTTTTCAAGATAGTGAGACAGCATTAAAGAAAAAAAACCCAATCCACATCATTTGTTGAGCAAGCATCAATTTTAAAAAACAATTCTACAAACTTCCATCCATCCATTTTCCGAACCGCTTGATCCTCACTAGGGTCGCGGGGGGTGCTGGAGCCCATCCCAGCCGTCTTCGGGCAGTAGGCGGGGGACACCCTGAATCGGTTGCCAGCCAATCGCAGGGCACACAGAGACGAACAACCATCCACGCTCACACTCATACCTAGGGACAATTTAGAGTGCCCAACGAGCCTGCCATGCATGTTTTTGGAATGTGGGAGGAAACCGGAGCACCCGGAGAAAACCCACGCAAGCCCGGGGAGAACATGCAAACTCCACACAGGGAGGCCGGAGCTGGGATCGAACCCGGTACCTCTGCACTGTGAAGCCGACGTGCTAACCACTGGACTACCGGGCCGCCCAATTCTACAAACTTGATATCTAATATGCATTTGAAGGATTGCATTTAGGAATATATTTTATTTTAGACCTGTCAATACTGCCCCCAAGTGGTTTGCATAATAATGTAATTAATTAATTTTACTGTCCGGGTACAGCATATGAGAAAATAACTAATTTAAATATACACTTTTTTTGCTTGCGAGAGATCTGATGATGAGTTGAAATACATCAACTGAGTAGAGGTCGCCTACGTAGCGGCTAAATACAGCAGAATAACAACCGTTTGTACCATGAGGGAGGTTGTATTGCTGTGCTTTTTTTATTATTTTTTGGGCCGTGGCCACTTGATTAAGTTTCTACAAAGATCCTGCGCAGCCATTACTAACAAAGCTGAAATTGATGGTGCGTCCATGATTTTGTTTCCAAGAATTCTGGCATGTGGCAACACTAAGATCATGTTCCAATTTGCTGTGATTATTCTCTTTCGCTCTGTGCCTGCCCTTTGTCCTTCTCCCCCGTCTCTCTATTTCAACCCATCCAGTCAAGGTTGGCTGTGTTGGGGATTTTTTTTCTTTAAAAATCTATTGCCAAAGCGCTTGCTCATGTGGGCTTCATTTGGTATTCTTAAGTGTCTGAGGAGCACATTTCGAGACCCACTCCCAATGGACATGCCTCGAGATAGCTTGTTGTTGAGATTTGGTGACGTACAGGTAGAATGGACTTGACTTTTGACTCGCTTTCCTTTCAGACAGGAACCTTCTTTGGAGAAGCCGAAGGGGCTGTAATGAGTAAGCTCCTGCAGATGGGCTCTTTCAAGAGGTATGTCTCATTTTCTGTGTGTGTACCAGTACAAAGTGTGTGTGTGTGTGTGTGTATGTGTGCGCACATGTGTGCGTTAGAAAATCCACACAAAATATCATGGCACACAGACGGGCCGCAGAATGAGAGCATGTCTCCAATGGCGCTGACAGCCCTTAACTTGGCCAATCATGTTGAGCTATTAAGTGCCGAACTCCGACCCGTTGCGAAGCGAAGCGTTCTTCGTTTGGGGATTACCGCAAAGACTCTGCTGAAATGCCAGAGAAACTGGAAATCATCGAGACACACACAGAATTTGCACACATTTGCGGATACGAAGCTTGTTATAGAGCTGCTGTTGTGGTGTGGTCCTCTGATTTGGGGGGGGAATCGCCCGCATACAGTCTATGTGCCATAGTCTTCATATGACTCATGTTACCGTGCAAATAATATGAATTCAGGGAATCGAGGATCTACCAAATTATTTACAAGTACATTTCAGTCTGCGTTATGAAATGCATGGGCAACATCATGTCACTTATTGTAGGGATGAAGCTTTCAGAGAATCTTCAGGATTAGCCTGAAATTGAGCATGACGTGATGCGTGAATAATGTTGCTTGTAGATCTTAACACGAATGAAAGCAGGGCTGCGTTAACTCTTTCCAACCGTCGCCATTTGCGCAGTTTTGATTCGGATGAATCTTCAGTTTGAGCTCCAACGCAAGTTGCCCACTCATTTGCCAGGATCAACTAAGGGTTGGTTTTCAGCCCACTTTGCCGATTAGACGTGAGGATCATTTCCTAATGCGAGCATTGGAAAGGCGAATTGGTGCGGATTTTGCAAAATCGCCGGCAAAATAACACATCATGTATACATCATGTATTACTCGCACGTATCACATTTGGACATTAGTACAGGTTTGCTGCTTACGACATAATGGGACCTGGCTTAGTGCTAATTGGTTCCTGGTGGCGCGGAGCAGCTGTGTCACGGGTCCCGCGACGGAGGCTTTTTATCTGACCCGAGGCTGCGGATTAACCTGGGTCCCCTCAGACAAACGGAACGGTCTTGTCAAATATACCCTGAGATGAAAAGTGTTGAACTGCAAAGACGTCTGTTCATCTAAGGTACGTCATCTAATGAGCAGTTTCGATGAACAACACAGGCAGCCGGCCCCAGAAGGTTTTAGACTTCTCACGTCAGGCCAGCAAGTACAACCGGCAATATGTTTCCTCACTCTTTCCATATGATTTGCATACCATGTCGAAAGCGGGATAGGTCGCGCTCTCAAACCAGTTTTAAGTTGCGCTTTTTTTCCAAGTAATGGCACACACCTGGGCAAATATTCTTGAGGTGTTTCAATGCGATGCGATGTAATTGTATTTACATTTGTAGTGTAATAGATTATATATGCAGTGGATGAAAAAAAATGTCAACACGCCCAGGTTTTTGCGATAAGTCGGCTCGAAACGTTTTCCACCATGAATTTGACTGATAACCTGTATTTAAAAAAAAAAAGTTAATGGGGTTGCTTAAGTGTGCAATCACTGGTGATGGATGTGGCTGCGTTCAGAATTCGCCAATCACATTTAAATTCATTTTAAATCAGAGTCAATACATAGTTGCCAGGATTTAAAGTGCTTCTGATGAGATTCAGATTCAGATCAAGTTCAGCTATTCACTTGTGCAACCATTTTTTTTCCCTCTTCTCTAAAATATTTCAAAAATATTTGTTTTTTTTCCAAGTGAGTTGAAAAGGTTATAGGTCACACTAATAGTGGAAAAAGTTCTGTATTAATTCATCTTGGTCCATTTTTTAAAATCGCATTACCTGGCATCTCAACAGGTAGACGTTTTATATCCACTGCAGGGGGAAAAAAAATACTTTCAAGTACATACAATTAGAAACATTAGTACTTGACGTACTGTCATCATTTGTGGATTTTACCATTTTGGGTTATGTCAAAGTATGTTAAAGTGGTCACAAAGCACATTAAAGCTTGAAAGAATCAATAATACATGATCAATGGAATCGCGACACACACCTTTCGAGACCTTGAGGAAGCTCTCAGCTATCAGCTTTTTTCTTTCTTTTTTTTCTTCTTTTTTTTTACATATCCACACCGCCTCTTTGTCCATCCTGTATTATATCCAAAGGTAAAGCAAGAGTTTGTTTCACCCTTTGGCTCAGCCAAAAAGTGCATTTTAATCGTTTTTATTTTGACCGTACTTTCCTCACATTGCATTCATGATGCAACATGTAATTCAGATGTTTCTTGTGTCTCCACAGAGTGACTCTTTATGACTACCAGGCTCTGTGTTGGGTGTACTCAGAGAGCAGTGACAGCGGCCACACCCTGTTGGATGTACGTTTTGTACCGGTCCACCTATTTCTTAAAATAATTATGAATATATTATTCTGAAAAGAGAGCATACTGTATTTCTCCTTTTCTCTCCTTCAGCCTTACTTTGCCTTCCTCTCAGCTGTGAAGTGGCTCCTTACAGAGCTTGTCATGTAAGGCGTGTGATGTGGGTGTGTGGCGTCTGATTGTGATGGAACGACTGACAAAGTTGTCTCTTGTTGAAGGAGTCAATCACGTGTAATGTCTTTTTGCGCACCAGCTGCGTACTGACGCATGTTGATGTGGTCACCAGTCATTTGCTGCTCGCTGTTTCCTGCATAAGCCGGTGCATGCCTGTCATGCTACACTGTGGCGGCGGCAGAATGAGACCGGGTGGTCTGTTGTCGCCGCAGTGCAGCATGGCGATAGTGAGCAGTCAGTGTGAATACGAAACTTTGTCCGTGTTTGCGTTGACATTTTCCCTCATGGATTTCAGTGTTCCCCTTCCAAGTGTGTTTGACTTTCTGTTCAATATAAGAATGCAGATGTGATGCCTCCCCCAAGCGTCCACAAACCCCCCCGCCCCCTCCGACTTGCACTTTAAACTTTATTTGTACATGATAAAATGTCTTGCAGAAATGGTGAATGTCGTAACCATTTGGAATGAAGACAGCAGTTCATTCTGTCACAGTGTGTAGTGAATTAGATTTCCACATGTAATTTTACGCTCCATATTCTTTTCATCTAATAGATTTTTGGTCGAGTTCAACCTGTACAGCTGGTGGCAGTCTGACCTCACTGCAAAAGGTAAGTGCACACGCGAGCACACACACACACACACACACACACACACACACACACACACGCACACATATATACATACAAAAGGGTGAGAAGCCATTTTCAATTTCTTTATTCCTATTTTTTATAACATAAAGAGCCTGTGACAGATTCTTACTAATAATGTTAAGAGAAGATTTATTGAAAACATCCATCCACCCTCACTGATTTTTAATATGATTCAAATTCTTTTTTTTATTCAACAGGGTTCTGTTGAATTTGCACAATACAATAACAATATAATAATAATAATAATGATACATTTTATTTATAAATGTTTTTATTCTATTCTAAATGACAGCGTGATTTAAGACTTAAGAGGAAATAAACTCTTTTTGTTTTGATCGTAGCAGAATGGTTTTATGAAACAGATTTCAAGCAGCATTACTACCCTCCGCATTCATATATTTCCACGCTGAATTGCTTTATTTCCCTTGAAAATATGTCTCAATATGACATCTCATCCAAACAAAGCAGCTGAGTTTATGAGCTCTCAAACCAAATGATAAAAATGCACATTTCAGACTAACGAGTATACGTAAGTAAAATAGAAAGTGCCTCGGCATGTAGACAAAGCATTGTTTTCATTTAACTTTCTGGTTGCTGTCTTCAGCGAAAAGAAATAAATGCATAAACTAGGTTCTCTGCTCTAGAAGGAATATGAAAATGCACATTGTTCTTTTCAATTAAGCATTAATAGCAACCATTTTTTTCCATCTGGAAAGGCCTACCCACAGACCAAAATGTAAACTGATCCATAAACTGTTGGAACAAAAGTGAGTGAAAGACGACCAGTGCTGTATTTGACTTTATACGTCAGTTCGACCACGGAAAAACAGAACAGAGGAGGAATGAACCCCAAAAGCAAAAATAAAAGCGGCAAAAACATGAGACTGCCGCAAGCTACATGAGCTCTGGTGTGGATCTGTCAGCACACACATTTTCTTTTTTTTTCTTTTTGGTATGTCCAAAATAAATTGCACATAACGTACCGGTATGCGATGTACCAAACTCTGCATGATGTTGGAACTTGTGGTCAGCAACGTCCACGATGGAATGTATTGAACTCCTATTTTTCATTATTATTCTTTGTTAGCTTCAATTTTCTTCCCATGCACACACATTTGACTTGATTATTTCAACATTTGAACCATTGCGATGACGCCTGAGACTTTGTGCGTCTGTCTGGGATTAAAAGCTTGTTTATGAGGAACGCTAATATTTTGTGTTTGGATGAGAACGAGAAAGGAGAATGCCAATGCATTCCTCACACCCGCTTATGGTGAATCAAAGCGAAGCTGAACGCGGTTTCTTACCAAAGAATCGGGACAATTTCACAGCTGGCTACCCTCAGGTTTTAGCAGCACTCTGACCTGCTTTTTTACAATGCATACATGGACCCGTGACACCCAGATGGCACGCACCCATTTAGCCGCCTGTGAACCGGTCCGCAACACCTAAATACTGAACTAATCCCGCACATTAATACATGCAGGCTTTGTACACACACATGCACACATTAACGGCCGGTAATTAAACAACTCCATTCAAATTATAGACATAATCCACCTTCCCTTGAAGGCTTGCCTGGGGAAATGTGTTGCGAGTTTATGAAAGGACGCCACTTTTGTTCAAATGTTTATTTCAGACGTGCAAAGTAGGATTAGCTCCTGTTTTGATAAGGCAGCCTTGAAACATTGACCCGGAAAGAACGTTTGAAGATGTTTACGCTGCAGTTCACTTTCAGACCTCAGGGTGGCAGGAGAGTTCAACATCAGCCTCCCGGCTTGTGCTCACGATGATCATGTCCTTCACGGCTCTGGTTCACAAACGCTGTTTTCTCCCAAAGCGTGTATATTTACTAGGATGTGGTGTGTCGAACTGTTTGCTTGCATTCTATTTGCACGACTATTTTGGCAGTTCAGGTTCCAGGAACTCCTCACAAAACGCCTTCACTTCTTTTACTCATTCCTCCTCATTTTCAGCTCCTCTTTTCTTCCCCTCTTGTTCAGCTCAGAGGATGGGCCGAGCCATGCAGGTACCATGTGACACCGAGTACCCGGCCTTTGTCTCGGAGAGAACCATCAAAGAAAACACGGGGAACATCGACTGTGACGGCTGCATCAAGTACGTGCGACACACAAACAGAGGCTTGAACGCACATTCATGTTTAGCTGTATCCCGAGCAGCGATTGCCCCCCAGGGTGGGAATTTAATGATCCAGTTTCAATTTATTTGTCCAAAAATCATGTCTTTTACATTGCGAATACATATTTGTTTATCTGTCTCATCGATCCAGGCGATGTACATAAGCAGAACGATGAGATGCTCTGACAGAAGGGACGATACTGTATACCGTTTGCCGCCAACAGAATAAGTCGTGGTTCCCTTTGGCTATTTCAGCTTTGTGTTCATTGAAACAGACCCAGATTTTACAATGAGTCAATGGATTTGTGAGCAAACTGAAACAAGATTGTCATTACTTCAGTGTCCTGTACATACTTTTTGTGGCATTTGTTTTTGCTGGTGGTATTGCCAAATGTAAAATGAGGTCGGGAAATACCGATCTAGTGCAGCAACAGGCAGGATGTACCATAAGGTTTTGCATTACTCCACTGATATTCAGGAGGCCTCTCAGAGCTCGTTAAAACAAGCTTCTGCATCTATAAGGACATTTTGAATATAAATATACGATCCATATAAGTCATTTGTCTGGTAACACATGCTTGCAGTTTGATATGCGAGGCATTTGGAGAGGTGAAAAAAGGGCTTCCTTTTAAAAATGGGAAAATGAGTGTGGTCCCCATTTACAATTTGCGCTTTTCTGTCAGGCAATTGTGGGGTGTTCTCCGGAACTCTCCAATGGGGCCTTCATTGCTCCCAGCTGTGGAACTGCCACGGAAATAATGTGCTTCTTGCGTGTGTGTGTGTGTGTGTGTGTGTGTGTGTGTGTGTGTGTGTGTGTGTGTGTGTGTGTGTCAGTCCTCACGCATCTCTTTACACAATCTCACTGTAGCGATGCATACTAAAAAAAATAAAAAATTACAACAAAACACTCAGCTTAAATTGACAATGTCAAAGAGGTTTGTTTGTTTGAAGCAGTCTTCGGTTTGTTGTGATTGTTTAGAACTCTGGTTTAACTTATGCATCTAATGAAGTGTCTGGTAACTACATTTTCATATGCAGGCTGAAGTGGACTGTTGTGGCTTGTAAAAAAAAAAACGTGTTCTGTAGCTTGTTGCATTATTTTGTTCTTCTAGTGTAGTATCAGTGGATTTCATTACCACAAACACATTTTGCTGGTATGTGTGAGAAAAAAAAAATCTTTATTATGATTTGATGGTAATGTTTCAAGTGTTTGAACTACCCAAAGAATCACACTCAGAAAAACCTCGCTGAATTAATGTGTGTGCAACCACGCAACATTAATAATGATCATATTTCTCCGCTACGATGACAGACGAAAAACCACACATGCATTTATGGAAAATTGCAATTGGAAAATATGAACCCACATGCTGAATTAAGCCAAAAGTGAGCAAATAAGGTGAATGACATTATGTTCGCTCCAGAGCAAAGCATACGAACTAAATGACATCGAGGGCAACTGCCACTCACATTAGCATAGCCTTAACCGTAAATGTTGTTCAGTGTTGACGGCCGGTGCTATTTTGATCAAGTGTGTGAGACACTGTCTGTATTTTCTTCCAAGATTTACACTGCCCTTGTACACGGTTGTGTGTGTGTGTGTGTGTGTGTGTGTGTGTGTGTGTGTGTGTGTGTGTGTGTGTGTGTGTGTGTGTGTGTGCGTAGGTGCGTATGTGTGTGTATATGCATATGCGGTGTTGCCGTCGGTACAGTATGTTCAAGGCCATCGGGTGTGCAGTCAGCGAATGTTTTGTTCCAAGAGCAGCAGATGAAACATCAGCACGTCCCGTTCGGTATGAGTGGGACCGTGTTGGCCTCCATGCTGGTTTGGTCTGTCATGGTGCGATGACTGTTTTAAAAGTGTGGTGCAACCCCGCAAGTCAAGGCCGTTTGCGGTTGGTTGAAATGGCCGCGCTATTACATTTAGAGAATATTCCTGGAGTCATGAGGTAGTTTTTGTTCCTAGTTGCTGGTTCCATTAAATTCCTTTGTGTTTATGTGCCGAAACTATAAATGTAACCTCAACACACTTTTTTTTTTTTTTTTTAATGTGTAGAGGTAGGAAGCGACACTGAGCCTTGTGGGAAGGACATCTGACTCAAGATTTCAGGGCCAAAGAAGGACGAGATAGCGGATGAAGAAGTGGCAAAGGCGAACAAAGCAGATCAGTCATATCAGTGGTCGTTTGATCTCACTGTCGTCTCCCTTCACGTCACCTGCACAGTGTCATGTGACCCAGTACGAGCTCTGTATCAAACTCAATTTTGTGTTTTCTTGTGTTATCTTTGTTTGATTATCTGAAACATTTAAGTGTGACAAACATGCAAAAAAAAAAAAGAAATCAAGAAGGGGGGAAACACTTTTTCCACACCACTGTACATGAAAACAATTTTAAAATAGGCCATTCATTGAAGGTGCGCCGTATAATCCGAAGCACCTTATAGCGCAGAAAATACGGTATTTAAAAAAAAAAAAAAATTTTAATTAGTGACAGTCATTGTCTCCAATGCAACTTTCCCTGTGACCTCAGTAAATCAAGTAGCAGGAGAAAAAAGAGAGGCAAGAGATAAAGAAAAAAAAAAGAGATTCATCTGTCTGGCTTCTCCTCTTCATAAAGTTTACCTTGAACTGTTGTCCAGGGGGTGCTGAGACAAGCCAGCCCGTCAGTCAGTAGGGGGCCATGAAACAATGAACAAGGCTTCGTTCCCCTTGTCTTCCTTCGGCATGTTTTACGTTCAGTAGCACTTCATTGACGTGCACCTTGGATTGCGTCTCAGTGAAAAGTAGAAGAGGACAGATTGAGGATGATGATGTGTGCTGCTGTGTCTGTGTGTTGAGTGACAGCTGGCAACGTGTTTTGATTCACGTCAGGTCAACTCCGTCTGCTCCGCCAGAGCAGCTTGCGAACGCAAAGCCGTGGATATATATTTCAACCCCGTGAACCAATCCTCGCAACTCACCTCTCTAAACTACAATCATCAATGACTTTTGTCTCTGGTTGTGATTGGCAGGTCCTTTGTAATCCAGCAGATCCCCAGCAGTAATCTCTTCATGGTGGTGGTGGACAACAAGTGCGATTGTAGCATGTTGGAGCCAATCACCATGGATCCTGTTGAAATCATGTATATCCTTTCCTAAGAAAAGCTTGGACTGTAAAGGGCTCTGGGTCACATCACATTCTTGAGATGAAACTGCATCATTCAGACGGACATGAGACTATCAGGAATAGAGCTCCGGATGTCACGCACCTCTTCCTGGATGTATTTGTTTTTGCAGCCACATTGGCAGTAGCACACGCCAACGATGGACAAACTAAAGTTTATCCATCAACATTCCATTCAAGTGAATTCGCATCTCACTTTGATAAAAGAAAAAAAGAATTCATTAATTACTGTGACAATTGATTTGATGTGTTCAGAGGTTGAAGTGGGCATCAATGGAGATGTGAATGTGAATTTTGGTGGCAAGAGGTTTTTTCTGTCCCTGACTAAAATTCAACCCCAGGCTGACACTGCCTCCAACGTGTCATACAATTTTCACTGTGCACATCGAGTTTCTCAAAACACAGCCAAAGGCCTGCTACTTCCCCCACCATCCACAAAAGTTTGATTTTGTGGATTCTTCGGATCGTGATCAAGCTTTACCCATACCGACTTCAGGTTGCTCATTATGATCATCTTCATCTTAAAGCCTTTGAACCAACTGAAGTAACAAAATCTTTATTGCTCTCAAAATCAAGTTTTGGTTGATGTTGAGTTACACTGGAGAACTCTAGTTCCACTTTTCCTGGCTTTTGCGAACGCCTGCTCTCAGAGTTCTGTGTTTTCATCAGTGGTGCTGGCCTTCCGCTGCATGGTTTGTGAAGAGCAGATTCTGTTTGGAGAAACTTGCCTCGGACAGCATAAATTGTACTTCGTGTTAAAGCGGTGTAACAGCAACAACAACAACAACTTTTTGTCGGGCGGCAGTTTTGGAATGCCAATGTTAAATGGTGAGCCATGGGCAAGGGAAACTTCGAAAAACTGAATAGCCGAAGTTGTCAAAGGCTGTTAGCCTCATGCCTGTCCGAATGATAGTAAGAACTAAAGAGGGAAATTGAAGTGCATTTTGACTTTTGCGACCACTTGTATGCATTTAATTGTTACTCTTAGCCGCCTTAACTTTCCCCTCACATAACGAATCTCTGAAGTGTGAGAGACTGAAGACGCAAAAGGATAGGAGGCGCCCAGATACATGTCACCCGTTCCACCCTGAGGTATTTGCAAACTCTTTGAATTGTCTGAATCTTGTAGTCTCAGCTGAGCCAGCACGCGGGTTGTATTCAAATGTTCCATATCTGTTCTACATCATCATGTTTGGCCCACTTCTTTCTGCAGGAGAACTCAATGGAGTGTGGAGGAGCTCACACTCTCACACCATCTTTTTCTGCAACACTGCTCTTCATCCTCCTGGCGCTCTTCCCCAGGTGACCGGAGCTGGCTGCATCTGTGCATCTTTTCTGCGTCGAATCGACTTGGCATGTAAAACGATCACAAAGAAATGACACAAAAGAAACAACCTGGAGAAAAGGAAGAAAAAAAAACTCCCAACGTTCCAGTTCGAGCCCCTTTCACCACCGTTAAAGGTCATTTTCCTGAGTTAGCTGACAACAAATATTCATGAAAGGACCAAATGCTCTAATGTAGTGTGATCAGTCAGGTGCTATAGCAATATCACATGCACAAGAGCTTTGTTGTTGTTCAGATTTGAGGTCGATGACAAAGTGGCCTCGCTGACACTCCGAAGTGAGCGTTCAAGCCACGGACCACCCATTAGCAGCGAGACTGGTGCACTTTGCTCTGGTCCCGACTTTAAAGATTTAAAAAACAATGAAGCTAAAATGACCTATTAGTGGCCGGGGTTCAAAAAAAAGAAAAAAAATGTTGAATTGCTCCTCGCTTTGCAAAATATATACATCAAGTACAATTCTCTGTTTTTGTTGTAAAATTTATGTTACATCTGTGCAGTAAACATGACTAAAAGGTTTAAAATATAACTTACCAGTCGTACCCATAAACTGTGACAACCACATTTTGAGTCCTCTGATGTGAGTAGTTGTTAAAGTTTTAAGCTTTGCCTTTTTCATTGATATTAGTCCTTTGGTGTACTTTTTTTTTTTTTTTAATAAAGCCATGTACAAAAGGGAATGAAGAGCTTTTATACTGAGTTTGAATTACCAAATTGCAGACAGATTTGAGATTTTACATGTTTTGCTTTCTTTGTTCTTCCAATTTTGGTCTGCATATCAATGGGAATGAGGCAATTGTGCGAGTGTGTGTGTGTGGGGGGGGGGGGGGGGTACGTGTGTATACATCTGTTGTTTTGCCCTTCTGTCCTCACTGTACACCTTTGACCAAGAACTCTTTCATCGACCAAGAGACACATAAAAGCCATTGAATTCAACAGCAACACACATCTGCAAATGCTCAACAACTCGACACAAACAATCGTGAGATATTGATTTTCAAGCCATATGCGTACATGCATGCAAAAGGATTTTATGGCATGTTGGATCAATCGTATCGTGTTTATGCAAACAAAGTAGTGCAAGAAATAATAAACCGCAGCATTTCGGCGAGAGTATCCCAGGCGCCTCATCCGTGGCTGTCACCTTGAAGGTCCCCATGACCACATGCTTCATCTCCCTCTTTCCTTGGCACCTCTGACCCAGTCGCCTCTGAGGGCCACCCTAGTTTGACAAAGTAAAGCTCACTGCTCAAGTCTGATCTTTCTTGTACTGTTTCAACAGTTGTGTCCCTTGAGCAGAGCGATGTGACTGTAATCACTCCCAGTTCATCCTGTTCTTCCTCTTTCAATGCTCCAAAGACTCCCTGTCTCGCTGCTAGGTCATTTATCACTCTATAATGGGCTGAGAGCTCTTTGGGGTCAACACACATCGAATCCGGTCTGTGATTCCTTCCTGGTTGCCAGATGAGTTAGACGAAAGTGTGTTGCGACACACCATCGGCGTGAAGGCAGACTCATGGAAAGCAATCGACTCCCTGGGGATCCGCCACAGTTGCAGCCCCGCTGCCGCCCTCCGATTGAGTAAGCGATAAATACTTAGCGCTCTTTCCTTCATGCTAGTATGAGAACACATTCTTTATATTTAGGTGAGAATCTCACCAATCTCCCAGCAAATAGGACAGCAGGTTTTTAGACATAAGAAAGTAAAGCAGAGGAAAGTATCGAGTTTATATGAGCTTATATTTTTAGGCTGTCTTTGTATCTGTAAATGATTGTTCATTCATCCAGAAGAACATGTGTGACACCGTCCATCACGGATGCTTCTTTTAAAATGTGTTTGATGGGGTGTAAAATGCATATTTGAAGAGATTTACGAGAACAGGCTCAAAGCTAGTGCTACACCGCCCCGCTCCTACCCGTGAGTGCAGCGTAGTATAATGTATACTGTACGTATATTTATCTTGACACTGTCTCGGCTCATAAGTCTGTGGCCGAGACAGCCACACCCAAAAAATGTCCATTAAAAGCAAAAAACCCCCCCCCCAACATTTCTGAATGTATGTTGTGGTTTAGAAGCCACATTCTTGATATACGGTACACTGCTTTTTGCAGCTTCTTGAGACAAGTCACTGATCACGAGACAAAATATCCTCAAAAGGACCCATGCACATTCATCAACAGAAATATGTGTCTGTTATCTTCACTACATCAAATGAATATTTTAAGCATTGTTGTTGAATCAAAGAATAACATCGATGTTCACGCGTTCATATACTTACACGGAAATGCTTGCCATATATTTGATGAACTCCTTCAAACGCCAACCTAAAGTGACAGAAATATTGGAATTTGAAGACTCCCCATCCAACCTGGTAGGTTAAATTCATATATGAAGTCAAACCTTCAATGTTCTTTGAAAGAGCCGTGAGCTTGTGCTAATGTGATGGTCAGGCTAACGGGCGCTAGCTAACTTCACTCATTAGCCGAGTCACAAAACTACATCACTAAAGTAAACTTACCGGTATTTAGTTTACTTTCGTACTGTCGTTAGATAGCTGCATCTTTTAGTTTAGCTAAAGATGTTAAAATAACATTACAAATAAATACAACCCTGGTCAAATGTCTAGCAACTTTCTAAAATGTTTTAAGTATATTTAATGTGAGAAAATAACTTTTGATAGTTAAGTACATTTCAGATCCTTTACTTTTACCCAAGTAATATTACACAAGGTGACTAACCTCTGCCAAAGTTATTTTCTGTTACGGCACGAGTACTTTTACTCAAGTATGAGTTTCAGGTACATGATTGATTGAGGGCCACAGAGAGATGGAAATGATTCTGAGAAGCTGAACCACACAAGGACCACACACAGGCTTGGCAGCCACAACACGCTATGGTGAAGGCAAGCAGGGAAAACACACACGAATTTCTGTCCGCATTCCGCTTGGTGACTTGCCTTTTAAAGCCTCACTTTCACCACATATAATGATGACACCTTTTGTGACATTATTTTTCTTTTTCTTTTTTATTTACCGGTACTTTTTTTCGCATCTTGTCTTTATTTGCTGCCTATTAGGCATTTTGTGGATTGTGCATTACGCAGCATAATTGTCATGCAATGCATTTTTTGTTGACATAGGAGATTTGGCTTTTATCCCTTCGCCTCTAAGCATCTTTGACAGCGCCTTTCTCCTCTGTCCTCTTTTACCTAATCCTTATTGCTCTGTCCACATCCATCACACTCGTTGGCTGCAGTTGCAATAATGAGCATGCAGACACACACACACACACACACACACACACACACACACACACACACACACACACACACAGAAAAAAAATCCAAAGTCTAACATGATCTTGGAGGTGTTGAGGGACGCCACGCTTGCCAAGACCATACAAAATGAGTTCCTGAGATGGCTGCAGCATGCGGCAAAATTTGGGGCTACTTTGGTGATCTTAACCCTTTCAAGGACAGCGGTCATTACAGTAGACAGCTTATCAGGTTATCAGGTTAAAAGTTATCATTACTGGTGCATGAAAGGGTTATGGATGTGATCCTAGTTAAGGTGTGTGATAGGTTGACCTCAAAGCAGAATTTTTGTTGTACAAAGTATGTCAAGTCTATATTAACATTTATCAGAACGGGAAAGAGAACATGCCGGCGCATTTTGGCTGTAGTTTCTCAATCTGAATTTTTGTTTTAGTTTTTAGTGGTTTGCTTTTGCCAGTATTTGTTGTACCATGGCTAAAAGTGTAATGGAGGTTTTCACCTATCTCAGTGCAGTTAACTTTCACTGGGTCGAACCATATCGCCACCCAATTTTCACATCATCTAGCTAGCTAGCTCCCTCAGCTAGCCGACTACCTTTCATCAGCTTCCATCCTGAGGGCTCCGGCAAATGATTCTGCCATGGTGTTGTTATTCTGTTCCACTTTCTCTCATTTACATGTTGCGGATGACATCCACCTTCGGACGGTGGGCTTTCGTTGTGGCGCTGCCCTGTACATTGATTCACTCCCGTGAACAATACTGCCGGGAACTTGTCTTCAATGCCACTACGTTGGACAGTGAAAACCTTTGGTTAAAAAAAATAAATAAACGACCTTCGAAAGAAGTGGAAATGGAAAATAAGTTGTTCATGGTGATGGGAAGAGGGTGTTACGATAGTCACCAGGTAGACATGAAAAGCTTACAGAAAAGCAGAACCCCCCACAAAAAATGACTACCTAGAAGTAAATTATAACCAGGAGTGAGACAGGATGCAAACAAAAATCACCTCATACAAAGAAACAAAAGAAACAATCTGCCATCTTCCCGGTGTGGGCACTGAGTGAAATACTGGTAGCTGATTACCAATAAGCTCACAAGTTGCCTTCTTGTCCACCGCATCCAGTTCAGCGCACCCCCTTATGGGCACAAGAGAAAACATTGGTAAGAGCCAACTGCCAGGAAAACAAAACTAGACTCAGACAGAACATGCGGTGCTACAGTCATCTGCCGTGCAAGAAAAGATCTGTCAAATGCAGAAATGCTTGGTTCATATGAATTCTGTTCTCATCAGCCAAACACTGACAAATCAAATCCAGGACAGCCGTTATTTTGCATTCCCTTCGATGTTTGTGCAAACAAGCAAAAGGAGACTTTTCAACATGAATAAAGTCCGCCCCGTTTTTATAGTTGAAATGTATGCTTGTCACGTCGAAAAAGCCTTGTTCGGTTAGTGAGCCGAACAACGGGCCTCGAATGGCCAAACACATTGGCTTGCGCAAACAGGAAGTGGAGACCAAGAAGGCCGCTTTGTATATGCTGCCTCTGCTACTCAATTGCATATCGGTTGTGTTTTAGAGCGCATGCATGCAAAACAGAAAGGCTCATAGGAATCGAGAGGGGCGGCAAGGCAAGAAGTTAAAACTAAGCCGGGAGTTCAGGGAGGCAATGGAGGAAACAGCAACAGATAATGTTTTCGTCACGGTATAATTGCTCAATTTATTGCCCCGTGGCCCTTGTTTGTCTTCAGGTCACCTTGATGGATTCAGCACAGCATTAGGATCACGCACGTACATTTCAGCGGTATCTCAGGCCAAACTCCATAGTGTGTTTGAAAATGGAAATCCCAGCCTGTGATGATGGATGTTGGGTTGTTTTTGGTCTTTCTGGCCTTACTGTGGTTATGTTCTGTTTTTATAAAAGTCTATTTGTGCATGCACGGCTGTGTGTGGGTTCATGTCCATCTGTCATGTTTGATTTGTATCTTTATACCTCAGCTGCAGAGCTGCCGCAGCCAATCTTCTATGAGGTCGGTGTGGACAGGACTAAATATTTTGCCACATTTGCATGCACGTATGTACATGTGGTTCTCTATGATGGCACGTGGACTCACTACACCACCCATATCTGGTTCAAATGTATGAGGGGATGCAATTATCGTATGGCGCATGCGTGGCCGTGTGCGTGCGTGCGCATTGACTTACACAAACATCCCATGTACGACTGGGATTGAGCCAATCTTGACACTCTTGAATCTCGGTTGGCAGCAAGGCTGAGGTTTAACTCACCACTGCAGTGTGACATTTATAGACCGCCGTGCCCCCTTGCTTCCCCCTATCTCTCCCCTCTTTCAACCGTCATTACCTTTTCGACTGTTGAGTGAGCCAGAGGTGACGTCCACCACAGCTGTGCATGCTCTCCTTCTCTCTTTCATTTTACTCTACCCGCGCATACAACCTGCGCACAGCACTTGTTTGTCGACAATACACTGCTGTGCGTTGTGTGCGTTCATTATTAAGCTACACCTTCATATGTACGGTGCAGGCACATGTGTGTTTCTGCCCTGCTCTCTCTCGGCATGACTGGCGGCGGCAGCATTTAGGGCACGTGACATAATGTTGGTCATCGACGTGTGATTCGCAGAGAAGTTGCTCGTGATGCCATTTGCCTCCTGAGTCTGCCGGGAGGCTGGTGGAGCCAGTTAATTAGCTGTCTCATTTGTGTAGCACTTGCAACTCTACAGTTCATGGTCAGGTTGTAATTAAAATAGTCAGAGCTGCCAAGGTTTTAAGTTTCTGTCTTCTGTGTTTGATTGCAAGTCTGGGGGGGGGGGGGCGGGGGGCGGCGGAGGTCTCCTTAGGTCTATTTTTAATGAGGTGTGTAATCTGCAGGTTGTATTTGTCATTGTTGGGTCAGGAAAATGACCACAAACTCAGACTCTACAACAGAAACAGAAAGCCTTAGGTATGAGAAAGAGCCAGAAATAGAGACGGAGATTGCGAAAGCAGTCATATATAATTGATATTGCATCTTAATGTTCACTTGAGAATCTAATAAATCAACAGTCTTGAACTATAAATCCAAACGTGAAGCTTTGCGTAGAGTTTAATTAGCATTTAGGTTAACTGAAGGTTTACCTCGGGCAATTTGGGGTTAGGGCAAGTCGCCAGGAAATGAATGGAAGCCAATTTGATTCTTTTTGAAATGCAAACACAGTTCCAAACCTATGCTTATGTGCATGTAGAAGACACACGCAGACAGAGGGGATTTATAATGAAGAAAACTGCCTCAGATGAAGGCTGCTTCCACCACACCCCAACCACAGAAAAAGATTGCCATCAACATACTGGGAGATTTGCATAGCACAATTGGTGGGATATACCGTACACAGAAGGAAAACAACCCCCCCCCCCCCCCCAAAAAAAGCCTTTTAAAAAATGTGATCTTAAAAATTTGAATGCTCACAAACTTCACACTAAAACATTTGCACACAACAATTTTTTACACACATGCTGTCATAGGTCCATATGATGTCATGGCTCGTGACCAAAGGGAAGCAGAAGTGACGGGAGGAACGTAGATTGAACAGTCAACAGAGAGCTTGGCTTTTTGGCTCAGCTCCATCTTCACCACAAAACAATCCAGAGTCCGCATCACAGCAGACAATCTGCCTGATGATCTCTCGCCCTGTCCCGCCCTCACTCATGAACAGGACCCCACGATACTTAAACTCCTCCTCTTGGGGCAGCATCTCCGACCGGGAGAGGGCACTCCACCCTTTTCCGACTGAGGACCATGATCTCAAGATTTGGAGGTGCTGATTTTCATCCCCAGTGCTTCACACTCACTTGCAAATTGCTCCATTAAGGGTTGGAGATGGCGGCCCGGTAGTCCAGTGGTTAGCACGTCGGCTTCACAGTGCAGAGGTACCGGGTTCGATCCCAGCTCCGGCCTCCCTGTGTGGAGTTTGCATGTTCTCCCCGGGCTTGCGTGGGTTTTCTCCGGTGCTCCGGTTTCCTCCCACATTCCAAAACATGCATGGCAACTCTAAATTGTCCCTACGTGGATGGTTGTTCGTCTCTGTGTGCCCTGCGATTGGCTGGCAACCAATTCAGGGTGTCCCCCGCCTACTGCCCGAAGACAGCTGGGATAGGCTCCAGCACCCCCCGCGACCCTAGTGAGGATGAAGCGGTTCGGAAAATGGATGGATGGAAGGGTTGGAGATCACAGCTTGAAAAAGTCAACAGTCCCATATCATCTGCAAAAAGCAGGGATGTAATACAGAGGCCGCCAAACGGGACCCCCTCAACGCCGCAGATGCACATAGAAATTCTGTCTGTAAAAGTGATGAACAGAATCGGTAACAATTGGCAGCCTTGGCGGAGTCCAACCCTCACTGGGAATTAATCATTTGCCGAAAGAACAAGATCCCGGATACAAGCGGCCCAAATGAGTTTCCTCCGCTCTCCCTTAGAGAGAGGGAGAGAAGCTCGGTCATCCGGGAGGGACTCAGAGTTGAGCCGCTGCTCCTCCACATTGAGAGGAGCCAGATGAGGTGGCTCAGGTGTCTGGTTCCCACACGCCTCCCGACTTACATCACGAGAATCGTCTTAAAAAGACCTTCCTGATAATGCTGCTTGTTTGAACATCAATTAACGTTTGAAATCTTCAGCACATACATTCCATTTAATTCAGCATGGCAGTGGCCATACGTTGCTGAATTATTCGATTAAAGTCCATCCATCCATCTTTAAGACCGCTTATTCTGAACAGGGTTGTGGGGAGTTGCTGGAGCCTCTCCCAGATGACTTTGGGTGGAAGGCAGACTACCCCCTGAACTGGTCGCCAGTAAGTCGCAGGGTATATGTGGAGACAAACGACCATTCACACCCACATCCACACCGTCACTGATTGGGAACCGATCCCACGCTGCCTGCACACAAGTCCGGCAAGTGTACCACTACGCCAGGGGTGACAAACTCATTTTTGTCACAGGCCACATCCTAGCTATGGTTTCCTACGATGGGCCATTACAACTATGAACCCAAATTCATGTAGAACTGTCTCATATTACGTGTAGGCTACATGACAAATTGGTGAATAACTAGTTTTGAAATCAGAGGCCAATAAATACTTTTTTCCCCCAAATATTATTTCATTTATTTTTAAAAAAGGGTGTTGGGAACAAAAATGCTTGCAATATCTCAATATTTTAAAAGTGAAGACAGTTTGCAATTTTGGTATCTCAGCAAGACATAAAATGATGTGGTGGGCCAAATCTGGCCCCCGGGCTCAAAATTGAGTTTGATAACCTGTGCACGACACCATCAGCGATGTTCGATTAAAGTCTTACACCAAAAATCGCATTATGCATCTGATGTCTTCAAGTAAATCACTCTTATTTTCTATCAAGCTTAGTGAGCTTCACCTCGAGTGCTTTTAAAAGGTCTTTCTTCTTGCTTGACGGGTTCATCGGCTCACATTAGTCTCTGCCCATGCGAGGCGTGTCTGTCTACATGCTACACACTTGTGGTTGTGGGTGTACATGCTTGTGTCCATGTAGGAGAGCGATTTGTGTTGTCTTAAGGCCAACAGCTCTGCAGAGCAGCCATATATTACAAGTGGACAGGAGAACCGCATTCTCCTCCCATGTCTGAAACGTTTTCTTCTCTTTGCTCAAAATTATCTCTGGTTGAAGGCGTGCACTGCGGTTGAAATATTGCGACAAGTGTGTTATGTTTTCTGAACTTTACAGCAAGGGCAGGAAGCATTTGATGGCTCCGTGACTTTATAGCATCCATGGGGAAACAGTAAATCTTGCAACATGGACGCCAAATTTTACAGAAATAAAAAAAAGGCTGTATATGAACAGTTAAAAGGCCTCTGTGAGTTGCAGCGGGTTAATCTCTCTGGAGCTCCGGCGCAGAGGTAAAAGTCTAAAAGGACCATCAGTCTCTTAAAACCCTTTGGGGTAAGGACTAAGAAACCACAGTCTGACTGAAAACACCTGCGCCTTCAGAGTCCGCTCTACAGAGAGCTTCAATATCTTAATCCAACGCGTTCGCGTAAACACACGCGTGGGTTAAAAACACATGCATCTACTGCAAGAAAGTTTCAAAAATTCAAGCAGAGACACACAAACACACACACACACACACACACACACACACACACACGTGAGGCAGTTATATTTCATGCCTTCTTTTCCATGACTACTCAGCCCTTTCTACACATTTTTAGAGTCGTTTCCCCTCAATAGGTATGGTGCAATGAAATAGAATCCGACGTTATGGACATGGCCCGGGCCCAAAAATGCTCTACACTTCCCCCAAAAAACGTCCTGTTCTGTCATTTTCTGAACTTCGGGGGGGGGCATCTCTTCTGTAGACAGTGAGCTATTTGTGCCATTCTGATGCACGTGTGGAGGGTTGTACTGGACTGTTGCAAAAGCATGAGCCTGAGCAGTACAAGAGGAGGGAAATTCTGTTCAATTACAGTTAGTTCTTCTTAAATCAAGCATTAACTGTTCATTTACATCTACGGATGAAATTAACAAAAAAAACAAAAAAAAAGGAGGGCTGAGGGTGTGTTCACAGTGTGCAGTTTTCTTTCAGTGTATCACAAATTCACCTTTTCAACTCATCTGATTTTAGATCTCCAAGGCAATTTCGACGCACTATCAACTTTCTTTCATTGAAACGCGCCTCAATTATTATATGAATTTTGGGAAAAAATAACAACAAATAAACCCTAAAAATTCCTCCCAGGTAGCCTGATGAACATTCAATACACAATGTGTGGAGGAAGTAGGATCTGACATCTTAAAAAAAAAAAAAAAAAAATCAATAAAAAATATATACAGTATTCAAAATTATTGAGAACAAAAAAAATCATCCAACTTTACATGCTGCAAAACCTTAAATTATTAACAATATTGAAATGATGGTTGCTCTAATGTCTTATTTGAGGGATTCGATCAACGACGTCATTGATCGATCAGGAAACTAAGCCATTAAAAACCGACCGACGATTTAACGTGAAATGCAAAACATCTGCCGATCCCATACAGACAATCTGATCTGTGTATAAAGTCTGCCTTTTGAACTCCAGACTGAAGGCAAACTAAAAGAAGTCCGGATGAGATATTCGTGCTTCTTCTTCTTGACTCTGACGACTAATGTTTTCCTTAATCTCAAAGACGTCAACTATAGATAACTTTAGTGTAGTGGCGTGACCGCGTTCCGACACGTTTAATGTGCTCTCATGTGATAAGTGTGTATTGCGCTTGAAGCTCTTCTTTGGATGACACGTTGGCCAATCACAACCGTTCCCTGAGTTATCTCTCTAAAATTCAATAAATATAAGGGCGTCTAAAGCTAGTTCACGGGCATGTCCGCGCGCGCGCGCACACACATGAGCCAGAACACATTCATCAGGTGTTGATAGCGGGGCCCTGTCATGCTCCAGCATCAGGCCTGCAGGCCTCCAGCCAGGGACTGGAGCATCGGGCTCTGGGCCAGCCTGTCATGATGCTGGGCCGTGATCCAAACTTCCTTCAGCTTTCATGCGAGTTGGATGTCAAAATGGCAGCAAAGGGGTGGCCCTCGATGCAGCACTACAATGAGCGGGTCAGCGAGTGATCATTGAGCAACCTTGAACAGGTTACATACCGGCACACAGACGCGCGATGTAAACATCAGATATCTCGTCAGTGCAGCGTTAAAATTCCTTTCCATACACTTCGTGTTCTAAGACTCAATGGAAAGAGTTTGTGTTCAGTGGCGTTGCTTAATTGTTTCATTTGGAGTCTCTGTAGAACCCATACTTATTTTTATTGCTCCACATGCTAAACTGTAATTTGTCAAATTATGCATCATGTTGAAGACTGAATCATCGCATTTCACTTCACCTGCAGTTTGATTTCATTGGACCAAAGCAGAAAATGGCAACAAAGTGGTGAATTATGTCTTGTGTTGAAATCCTGTGCCAAGTCTCACGGAAAAAAGTCCCCGCTCGCATGGTGGAACTGCAAGCAATGGTGCACCGAAAGCTCTCAAAAGTCATCCGTGAACTCTGTAGCCCTGATTTGAACCTCAGATTGCGTAATGTGCGCCGCAAACAATTGTGGTCAACTAAGAGCAACATCCAACAAATTTGTGTTGATTGACGGTTTTTGGTCATGTTTTAATGTGACTTAAATTATGACGTGAATATTAATGTGAAGCATACAGTCGCTAACCATTTCCTGGACTTGATACGTTGGGGAAGGAAATGAGTTCACCAAAAAAGATCAACTTGGGTTTCTGGCTCCTTTTTTTTTTTTTCGTCTTTGCTTAGTCTTGAGTTTTAGCGCAGGATTCTTTTTTTTACATTTCTCTTTGTTTGATAGTTCGAGAAAGGATTTGCGATTTGATAGTGTAAAAACAGATCAAGTTCTCTTGATGGTCCCCAAGGTCTAACGGGTGCCTGGATTCATCCAAAACCACACTCATGAAGCCATAAACTCCGGTCAGCCCCGGAGCAACCAAAAAAAAAAAAAGAAAACAAAAATGTATCAAGTATTGCAGTTGGAACTCAGTCAGTTGCAGGGAAGACCTACAATAATTTGTTTTCATTGCATGTCGAAATGTTTTTAGTCTTTGTCAAGGCAAACAAACACGTAGCCAATCACGCCCCACCTGGAAGAAAACTAGGAAGCGTAAATATTCCATGACAGGATTTTTGCCCTCAGAGGGATTTGTGTTTTTTGGATCTAGCGTGACATTACCTGCATCGCCTGTCATTTTCCCATCTGCGCCATGTGTATATTCATTAATCACAAAGGCCTCATTGTACAACCCCTATTTAAACACCTTATTTCAACTTTTTAATGGTGGCTGTCACTTGCCAGAGTGTCGATCATGTGAAAAAAAAAAAGCCAGGCCAAACCGTTGGCCGGGTGGAGAAATATCTTGCGGTCTCTTGATTTTATTTTTTTTTTCCCTCAACCGTTATGAGCGAATGTGTCTTCTTTTCTGTGTCCAAACGCTGGCTGCGCGACCTCTTTGGATGAACGGAAATCCTTCATAATAACACTGGCAATGACATTCTCTGTTCCACAACTGCATGACTAAATGGTCATGATGGTTTTCGGAAATAAGTGTCTCTGTATAATTTCCCCACAGTTAGTGTGGACTGAGGAAGAAGAGGGTTGTCATTGTTTTTTGTTGTTTTCTGTTGTTTTTATCAATTGGACATGTTTTCTCTGAAGTTTGACCACTTAAAATAACACTATGAAGTCATTTTTATTATTGCGACCCCGAATCATCCACACCCGGCATACAGTCATGTGTTCGCGTTCGCACTGTTGCACATGAGCAAATGTTTTAATGCAGATGTCAAAACCAAAACACATTTTGCTTCACTGGCGAGGCTTGTCATTTGACCGTAAACGTAAATAGACTGATGTTCCAAAACATTATTTAGTGAGCGCTCATAACGCAAAATAGAGGGTCGTAGCCTCTGCCGGGAGCACTTTTCACATGTCAGAAAAGAATCTGAATCAATAAGACAATAAATCCAGACGGCTGATATAATGACCAAAGCAGAAAGACAGAGAGTTGTTCTTTGTTTTTGTTGTCATCGTATCTTTACTGCACGTTGGAACAGAAAAGTGGCTCGCTGCTGATTGATCGGCCCCAGAAGCCAAACCCACCAAGCTCCCAGTAAACTCGAACTTCATCACTTCACTTGGTATGCTTCATTAATGCAAACATTGACTTCATCCGGGACACCCAAAGAGCATCCGTCACTGTCAGATTTCTTCCTCTGCCATTTCCTCTTAGTGAAGAAAAATGTGCTTTTACATGTTCAACCCTGAGTGGAATGACGCTGTTCACTTAACCCCAAAATTTAATTAAGCAACAGAAAGAGACAAATGGGATGTTGTTGTTCAAGAAATCCTCGTTGATTTGGAAATGCAATGGAATGCTAAGCCTCAGGAAGGGAAAACCCTGCAAATGTGCAATTGTTGCCAAGAAACTGAAGTGAAGTTATACTTTGACAATACAACAGCTAACTCGCAATGAAGCAGGTTGAGAAAATGATTTTGAAGCAGATGGCAATGAAAAGGAACACTGTCGTGAAATTCTGTACATTTACGATGAATTTACGACAATATCGTACTGTTTTTCATAATTTTAAGATACCATTAAATATTCATCCCCGCAAGTAAATTAACCCTTAATGCTCGATTAACAATCACAAACTAACTTTAAAGTTTAAAAGAGTATTTACTGTCGAGCGGTTGAGAGGAGGCATCACATTCCTATCTAAACCGCTTGGCAGAAAATATATTCGCTTCGTTTTTAATCGCTGGTGATGGGAAAATGAAGCTTCAGATTTGCTTCATAAACTAGTTATTGTATATTTTTTCTCCTCTAGATGGCACTCTGTGTTCAAGATAGAGCTGAAAGCACACTCACTCGCTATTTCTCAAAGCACACTCACTCGCTGTTTCTCAAACCCCTCTCAACTGTGCCATCAAAACAATACAACAACTGGTTCACGAAGCTAATTTGAAGCTTCATTTTCCCATCACGATGTAATTGCCGGTGGCATTTAACTGGCAGATTGTGGATGGAAAAGGAAGCTCAGTAACTACACTAACAAATAATGTTCACTGTAACTGGGCACAGAAGGCCACTTTGGTGTAATACGTCAACGTTTCACATGCAGGCTGACAGAATAAATCAGCTACTGATGCTGACCTGGCCCTTAGATCTCGATGGGGACACACATGGCAAGCCGCACACAAGTGAGTCTTTCTCGCATTGTCTGCATGACATTGAATCATGAGAAAGTACACATGGAAGGGGCTACAAAATGCAGGTTTGATAGGTTTGAAGTATGTAAGCGACAAAATCTCTCAAATGGGACTGTGGAGAAATAGGTTTCATTCTGATGATTTTATGTGAATAGTGTTTTCAATTCTGTGCTGTTGAAGAAGTAAGGAAATATATACGACTGAATGTTGAGAACACGCCACTGTCAATGTTTACTTTGGTCATCCAAGTTCTGTAAACTCAATTAAAGGACACCTTGAAAGAAAAATGTCACTTGACTGAACGGTCATCCAGACATTTAATATGGAATAACAGATTGGAATCCTCTGCTATGAATGCGATTATCTTTCCACATCTGTGAGCAATAAAGCGAGATGAGCTGCAACACTGTGCTGTTTCTCTCACACACACACCCACACACACACACACACACACACACACACACACACACACACACACACGCGCGCGCATGCAGGGAGTCAGCTATTCTGCTCGTTGACATTTCCACTTTGCAATTACCTCATGCAATATCATTTATTCTGCTTTGTAGTTGGGCTGACAAGTGTGCACTCTCTAACGATCGTGCGTATTGCAGGGTAAATGGGGCTAAGCAGTTTGACCCAGAATAGGATTCACTGAGCTCTTGCTCAAATATTTGCCGAGATGAGAACAGTTACAGAACTGACGTCGATTTATAAAAGTAATCGCGTTTCTTTTGCTCTCATATGCTGTGCATATCAGGACAAAAGCCTCAGTCATGGCACATTGAGAAACTGTGACCTCTTTGTCTAACCTTTCTATTTTAAGACGACGTTGTGCCCTGTTGAAACAACTTGTGGTGCGAGTGGTTAACTGGGGGGGGACACTGGGATAGAACTGGCAGCGAGGCAAGCAAGAGCTGGCAGCTGTGTGGCACCAGCTCGTCTCTCTGATCCAATCCAGACTGTTTGCAACGTCACGGTGTGGCGTCCTGCCCTTCTTCTTGAAAACACACAACCGCAGTCCCAAATAGTTCTAAATGGAGCACTGCGGGGCGCACTTATTTTGGCCCGATTGTAGCTGCGCCGCTTTTACAGTAAGAACCTTGGAATGGAGCAAGGCTGAGCTTTGCCAGAGCTGCTGAAACTGACAGCTCATGGATTCACTTCTCTGAGCAAAAGGTGCCCAGATCAATAGCAAGTGTGTGTTTTTATGGCGTTGCCTTGGCTCTGACCAGTGACACTTCACTGTGCGCAATGTAGCCCTGATTTGATGTGGCAACATAAGCAGTATAAGAAAACGTGTAGGGACCTAAGAATGCACCCTGCCATTATATTGCCTGTTTGAAGAAGAAAAAAAAAGGTTTGAGCAAAGGTTTCATTTCGCAGATGGTAAACTCTGGTGTAAATGTATCGCGTCGATTAGCGCGGTCGTTACCCTTTCACTGCGTTCCACTGCCTGAACACAAGTCAAATAATTTGTTCATCCCAAGAAGCAGCGGTCAGAGAAAGCACGCGGCCTTACATTAAGCAGCTGCTCGCTTTTAAGAAAACACAACCAGTCACGTAATCATCCTTTAAAAACCTTGGAGGAATTTTAATGTGCCTGGAGAAGAACTTGGTAAGTTTGCGTTTTCTCACCTGACCTGTGCTGTGGGTTACAACCAGGTGTTCTGGCTCCTTACCACAGTCAATGCGGTCGATTTAGGTGTGAAAGTTGCCACCAACGTGGGTTTGGGGATTATTGCAATCTGCAACCTTGAACAGAATAAGCAGCAGGGTTTAATGGAGGGAAAGCAGAAAAACCAAAACAATAAATTAAAAGTCTGGGTTTTTGATAAACACTTCCAAGTTTGAATATTTGCTTGCTCTGTGGATGTGTGCCTACACTTGCGGTTCGCTTTAATTATGTGTACGATTCCCAAATAACAATCCTTTGCTCCGTGACCAAAATCTGCAAAAGAAAGTGTTGTTCTGTGCAGAGAGGCCAGAAAAAAAAATATTTTCACAGCCGTGCGCCCAAACACCTTGAAAGCAAAAAAGGCGGTTGCGGCCGAGCAAAGTGGGTACCTGGGCACCTGCGGGTGTCAGGTTTCCTCCACCCTCAGCTCACTTCGAACCCGGCCGGAGTTTGTTGTGCGATTACAAGAGTCACGCTGGCTTGAAGCACTTCAAGGAACCTCGTGCATCACATGCGTGCGGAACAAAGTTGGGGGTGTGGGAGTGGTACACGCACTTGAAAAATCGCAGCAATGACAGAAGTTATTCTGTGTATTCTTCTCGTTGGCCTTCACTGTTTTCTTACACTTCTGCTTACTTTAAAACTGCTCATTATTGGCTATGATTGTCACCATTTAAGACAAGTGCAGACACACAATATTAGGTACGCTTCCGCATGTTATTTTTTTTCACTCTTATTGACATCCAGTTAAAGCAACATAGAACAGAGTGATTTGCAATGCTGACCTGGCCACAGGCAAAATGTTTTGACTCAAAAAAAAAAGAATTCCCTCTAGAAAATGCCTGCTCGTTGTATTAACAGCTTATATTTGTGCTGTACAGCGGTGTTAAACTCTACCGTATTATTAACGGGGCAGCAGTAGCTGAAAGGTCTTTTTTGACTTTGGAGTCAGAGGAGATGGGTCACATTCTAAGAATGGCAACCACATTGGAAAAAAAAGAAAGGGTGAATTTTATTTTGTCAATTGGTGGCCATAAATTAAAGTATCTGGATCCAAATATTTTTTTTTTAAATAGAGTCGTGGTCTACTAATAAAATGTGTTTGGATTCAGATTTCTTTGTGCAACCACTTGATGAAAATAAAAAGCATGTTTTTAAGTGCAGGTCTGGAAGAGATACTAATCAACTGCTGAGTAATGATTTTTTTTTTTCAGAATAAACATTTTTTGGTGTGTGCTTATTGTCATCTCATTTGCAATCAATGGCCCACATTTGGGGAATTTACTGGACCATCGAAAATATCACAAAACAAAAAAACGTGCACATCAGCTGGGACGTACTCATTTACGTGGCGCGCCGTTTTCACATTGTGAAGGTGTACCTAATAGAGCGGCCAGGATGAGCAGGTCACGTTTGCACCGACTTTGAAAGGCCACACCACAACCAAGAGCGGAACCACTGTCAAGCCTTTTCTCTATTAGTTCTTTAACTGCACTTTCATTCAACCGCGTTGTCGGCGGCTCCTCTCGCATTTCTCCAGTTCGCGTAATCCTTCGTTTCTTATTACCTAATCTTCTCTCCTGTTCTCCGTTTGAGCTCCAGCAGCCTCTGACAAGGCCCGGTCTTTTTCCAGGCTGCCCACACTGAAAATCCCCGTCTTCCGACAACAATATGATTAATGGTTCCATTTACTGACCCACTGTCAGCGGATTGTTGAGCGCTGCATGTAATTTAACCACAACTAAGATGCTTTAGAGGCAGCCCATCTCCGGCTCTCAAGCGATCTCTCGCTCCCGCCGCGCAGCTGTCATTTCAGGAAGGTTAGACTGTCTGTCACGACATCCGAGTGAAGAGGAGACCAACGGAACGGAAGCTGCCTTGGAACTTTACGAACCAAGAGCTTTCTACTTTGTCATGCAGACGTCTGCGCCGAGCCAAAAAAGACAACTTGTCAAAAGCAATCTGAGTAAATAGTCGGGTTTCATATATTTATTGAAACAAAGTTGAACATTTAGCCAATTTGTAAAATATCACAAAATATTTGCTGTTACACATGAAATTTAACAAACCTCAAACTGACAGAGGAAGCTTATAAATATACATAAATTTAGTTGGACCGGTGGAGATAGTTGACTTTACGAGTGGTATTGAAAAAAAATGCGGCGATTGGGAATTGGACCATCCGATGTAAAATGTGTCTAACACCAACACCGAACATGAGTGAGTAGGAAAAACTGAGTCGACATATAAGGTGCATTTCCCTTTACAAAAATCGTGAAGTTTCGTGAGAGTGAGTGACACAACTTTTTAAAAGTGATTTCCACATACAGAGTGTCCAACTAAAGGAGTTGTATTTTGCTGCGATAGTGGTGGATCCGGTTTAAAAAACAAAAAAAATAAATACAGTTTACTGATCGGTTGACTATACTATATACACAGAACTATTTCACCAATGTAATCAAAGACTTGCCCATATATATCCAAACCAGGTTATGTATTGTAGACTATGGTAAATGAATAAGCTGATTTAATATGGAAAACAGTGTTGGCTATAATATGGATATATTAACTGATGCACTGCAGTTAAAAAAAACACAAAAAAAAAAACAGCTGAAAAGACATACAGACAGGTTTAAGCCTCTGTATCAAAAGTGCATAATGGTGGAGGGCTTCTGCAGCACCTGCGGATCGCTCGGGCTTCCGGGACAGCTTAATAAATAGCCCAGCCCCCAAAAACCGTCCTCTGTCTGAACCCATTTTTCCTCTCTGGACTCACACAAACGAACGCGATCCCTCCTGCTCCACGAGTTGAGAGTGGATAAGTTGGGATTGGGGATGCGAGAGCTGGTTTGGAAAACACATCCATCCATACAACACACAGGCATTCTCCTGTCAATGCAGCCATACAACAAAACAGGACTTTGAAGTCAACCGCGCGTCAAGTATCACACGACTTTTTCTTCGAAAATGGAAAGCGTGGTCCCATTTTGTGATCCATCAGAGAAATGTCAGAAAAGAAAGATTTTCCAGAACTAATTCAATCGTTAGGAAGAGATGTTGCCAGCCATTTGAGGCACTTGTAGGGGTTAAAATCAGCTGGGCCAAAATAAAACAATTTCACAATAAATATTTCATGATACTCTCAGTTCCTGAAGATGTGATTTACTTGGGGGGGGGGGGGGGGGAATAAAAAAAGTCAAGTCTTTTTTTTTTTTTTTGCAATGGCATAGTTGTTTAACTCTATAAATATCATTTATATAGTTTCTCTCTTCCATTCTCTCTCCGTCTTGGACTCCTTCGCTCGGACCGATGCGCCGCCCATCTGTAGCTCGAGTCTCACTTGCAGACGAATTGGTCTACAATTTTGGTGCAACGCTTGCACTTGACATAGCAGCACCAGTGGAACTTGCAGTGGCAACGCTCCACCAACTGGGCCTTGAACTGGTCATAACCGCGACCGCAGCACATCAGCTCGCAGCCATCCATCCCCTCTGAGGTCTTGTTGCAAAGACGCCCCACTGTGCCCAGGGAGCCAGTGCTTTGGTTCTTCAGGCAGTAGTCTGGACTGGGCTCGATGTACACCAGGTCGTGGCTGGTAGGGGGGTTGAACTTGTTGTTCATCTGCACCAGCTTGCCTCGAGTGTTGAGCTTCATGGCTGCGGCGCTATCGTACTTCTCCTTCAAGGCGTCGCCCACCTTGCGGAAGTCGGCCAGCTGCAGCCAGCAGGTCTTAAGGCTGCAAGAGCCCGAGACCCCGTGGCACTTGCAGGACACGTGCGCAAGGTCGGACACGGTCTGAGGGGGTAAAGGAAGCACAGCATGTGGATAGAAAGCCAGTCAAGCATGATTCATCTTTATTATGTATAATTTGCTCATGATCTGATCCTTTGCATTTGGGCAAGGCAAAGTACAGTGAAACAGCCCACTCTCCGAAAGACAACCGCCTGGCTCGCAATATCTTGGCTCCACGTTTGCTTTGAGGTGGTTTCAAGATGTTTGGGGAGGAAAATGAAACCCCCAGAACTGTCAGAGCGAAGCTATCTAGCCCTCAGATCTCGGGACCCGTGGGGGAGAGCCGACGGAGCTGTTGAATCTGATTGACCTGGCTCGTCTCACTTCCAGCGTGGCCTTTTTTTTTTTAAAGCATGCAGAAGGCCACGGCGCGTGGATTTATTGCTCACACTTTTTAAGAATCCAAAGAGCTTGGAATGTGCGTCTGGACACGTACCCGTCTTCCAGCCTCATTGTTGTGAAGATTCATCAGAAGCCGCGCGCTGTCCTGCGAGCCTTTCGGGTAGGTCTTCTCCCTCTCACGAGCGTCCACAAACTCCTTCGAGAATCTGTAGCCATAGTTGAGGTTGTCTCCGCAACCGCCCCACAGCCAGTCTCGCGGCAGGTCTTTGGGCCGGGCGGCACGGCTGCACCCGCAGCTGGACAGCTCCCCCTCTCTGCAAGCGCGGCTCACTGCGTTCACAACCCCCGCTGCGCTGATGGCGTAGGTGAAAGCCGTCTCTCGACTGCCTGTGCGCAAAACAGTTCGAAATGCTGGGGTGCAAACCAAACAGAGCATTTCATTTCACGCAGCTCCCTTCATTTGACACGTTTTTTCTTTCAGTGGCAACGGTGATGCACCATCACTTGTGTGCGGAGCACCTGATCACTTCTGCGGGCTTTTAGACGAACATGTTGAAAAGTGCAATTTGGTTTGCTCTTGCTGGGCTTGAGCTCGAGCTTGGACAGTACACTCCGATGACAAAGAATTCACCCCACGCAGAGTTTGCCCAAATGGAAAACCACAAGGTCTCTTTCACATTGTCGGTCACGACTGATGGATTCTGTTGTCCATTTTTCTTTTCTGCCCACGAACCCCAGCCTACCTCATTATTTACGACGGAGAAAGAAACTCTAAATGCACCTCAGCGAATTGGAGCTCGCCATAATGACCAAAGAGCAAAACTGAGGACCCATGTGGACAAAAATGGCAAAAGAAGAAACGGTTGACCAAAGCATCGCAGCTGACTGATACAAAACGGAACTGCACATCTTACACGGCCTTATGGCCACAAAGCAAGGACTGCAATGGCAAAAGCAGATGGACAAAGTGCAAGAAAGGAAAAGCGTTGGAAAGAAAAGATTTGTCAAGGCATGAATGGAAAAAGGCGCCCATAGAAACTCAAAAGAGAGACATAAAAAAAAACTAAAAAAAAAACGGTGTGGGTAAGGAAGCCTGTTAGAAAGTTTGAGATACATCAAGCTGGAATATCTGCAAAGGAGTGGATTCGAGGGAGGATTTATTACTCAGATGCTTGACTTGTTCAATTTATCTTTCGAATATTGGCGTCGTATCAGACTTGTCGACAGACTCAAGTGTCTTCTCCTTCTCTGCTGCCTTTTCTTTAAACCACCCTCAAGAAAAGCAGAGAGGCAGAGGAGCTGAACCCAACTGCTTCAGTGTTGCTCGGAGCGGAGTTTTAAATCAAAAGCAGGGTCCATCTACCAAGCAGGCAGACGGTCACACTAGCAGACCAGGGTGAGCATGTTTACGTGGCCTGCAGAGTGCGAAAAAAAATTGAGAGGAAAAGGAAGAGCAAGTCGGAGAAATGGGGGAGCATACACACAAAATGTAAATGTAAATGTAAACCGCACCTGTCAAGAAATTCTCGAGCAGACCTCTACGAACATCTCTGCATACTTTGTACGATATCCGCTTCACATCACTAAAGGGGAAGATTTCTGACATCCCAATTCAATAAAGGTCAACCACAGCCTGTTTCTCTGGATCATCCACACATCCAGCTGCACTATTTTCTAGTGCGGTGAAATGTGCGTTAACCAGCATTAACGAAACTCTCCCTCTGGAATTATAGACTGTTGCAAATTTGCTCTTTAAAAAAAAAAAAAAACTAAAAAAGAACATTGGAGCCATAAGCACTGCATAGTAAATTCCATTCTCCAAAACGGGGCGACAGCAGCAATTTGGAGACATATTCCAAGCCACAACTTAATAAAACTTTTCAAAGGGGCGAAATAAATTTTGGAAGTGTCTTCATTTTGAGAATTCAGTGCACAGTTAATGTACACATCCCTAACCTTAAAGACCACTCTTGACATAGCTGTAACTTTCTGTGCCCAAAAACGTAAGCCCCCCCAAGGATAAATCAAAATAGAATCTTTCGAGGTGACAAGCCATAGTGCGCCTAATCATAGAATGTACATCGCTCCGGCCAAGCCGGACAACACTGCGAAATATCAGCATGCTGTCAAAACTGCAGCAACACTGCTGCCATTACAATAACCACATTGCCGGGATTTATTATAATCCATTTGCAAGATTATGATCAATAGAACTTGACGTCAACTCCCCCCCCTTTCCTGAGATGCAGGCACGCATCTAAAGAAAACATCTACTGGTTTTATTCGAGCATGGTTTGTAAAGTTCTGCTATCTTAAATGAGTGCGTGAAACACACACACCTTCATTTTTAACCTTGTCTCCCGCCCGTCAAAGAGAGAAGCTCATTCACGGCTATGTTACATGCTAAAAACGGAATCAAGCTAACCGCTGGCGCAGTCTCAACCTGCAGAATGCGCAATGTGTCAGTTTCCCAAAAACGGACGACGTCTCGCTTACCTATTTGCATGACCCGCCCAAAGACGGAAGAGTTGTCCACTGTGCTGCAGTTCCAGCGGCGATGTCTGAACTGGTACTGGCACTCTCTGATGCCCGTCTTTGCACCTTCGCCGATGTACTGCATGTGGTCCTGGTAGAGCTGGCACAGCTTCTTCTGGCCCTGCGAGAGGCCCGCCAACTGGCTGCACAGAGGCTGGGCACCGATGATGTAGGCCTCGGGGATCAGCAGCGGGTTCATGGCTAAAGACCTGGATGAAAAGGCAGGTGCTTTCAATCATGTACCATGGCCAGCCAAAATGAGCAAGAGAAAACAATAAAAGATCGTCAACAGCTGATTGGTTTTCTGCCTCTCAGACTTGGAGCATTTTATTGTCCGGCCGAATCCTCGGAACAGCTTTAAATCTTCAAGACATTCGCATTGAAAAGCGATGTGATGGGCAGTGCCAAGCACGCAATGGCGGGCGAAAAAGCAGCGCACGATAGGAAAGAAGGAAATGTGGATGATGGTCTAGACAAGTTGAAAGAAAGAAACGCTCAACTCCTCGCATGTTGAAGAAGTTGAGCTGGGAGCAGTTCAACGAACGAGCCAACGTCGCGTGACTGAGTGTTTCTTTTTTTTTTTTTACAGCCTTTGGAAACCTTTATTTTTCAAGGGGAAACAAAAGTATATGTACATTCGCCCTCTGCGATTAAAGCTTTGCATACATTTGAACCAATTTCGCCCACCGCCATTGGTTCGTTCAGTTCTAGCTTTCTTAATGTGCGCTCCTACCGGCTAAAGCTATGATGATGAAACGGCGCACAATTTTCTCACACAAGCTCATTTTCCAACATTTCCACAGCACGACTTGTGAAGTAATGATTCGCAGAGGGATATTAAGAAATAGCCACACTACTCCGGGCATCTGGTTCCAGGCCACAAGACAATCCGAGCAGCCCATCCCCGAGCCCCTCGAGAGAGACAATTAGCCTCTCGTGTAACTTGATCAACTGCGGGAACTGCAACGGAACACACACACACACACACACACACACACACACACCAGGGAAATATAGTTTACGTAGACACTATGCAGACATGCTACCCCCCTTAAATCATGTACCCACTGACGTTTTCTCAAAGAGAGTTTGTGCTTTATGGTAAGCTTGCAAGTAGGCCTGTGAGCCACTCGTCAAAAGCAACAAAACAAACACACACACACACACACACACACACATATAATTTTATTTTTTTGCACATTGCCACATGATGGCACGGGCGCCTTTACTTGATCAATTAAACCAAATTTTTATTTATTCATGTATGAGAGAGAGAGAGAGAGAGAGAGAGAGAGTGAAAATATCAATATAGAATATTTTTTGTGAGCCCGGTTGAGATTCTGCAAATGCTCTTAAGTGACAGATATAGAAATATAGCAACTTCTAAGAGGAGATTTTGCCAAGCCAAACATTTGCCTTTTGTAGGTAAATTATTGCAATGATTCCCAACCAGTGTATCGTGACAGATCATTGGGGGCACTGTGATAAATGATCTCGTTTTTCCGAACATTTTGATTTATTTATTACAAATAACATTTTATTCATCTCTCCACACCTGTGGTGGAAAGTGACAGGAAGAACATTTAAATGCTCTTCCATTAGATGGCCGAAGACACAATTGTTGTGTGTTCACCTGTTGCCATTCAGCTTGCACCAAATTTCACACAGAGTAATTCCATTTGTGAGCAAAGTGAGTGCAGTTCATTATTTCAGTGATCATAAATTTTGCGACATTCCCCAACCCGACTTGTTTGAATGTAAAATGGGTGCTTTTGCTCAGTCAAGATTTTGAAACAATGCATCAGTGTGATGATTTAAGAGCATCGTGCATAAATAGTTTTCCTTTTTAACGGCAACACAGATGCATGACAAATTACACACATTGGGATTGACAACAATGAAAACCACAGATATTCAACATTTTTATTTAAATAATTTTGGCTTGGCAAAAAGAGAAACAGAAAAAAGAAAACGGGAGAAAGAAAGGCGTTCCTGAAATGCAAAGGTGCAACAGCAAGCACGTTGTGGGACTTCATATGTGGTGTAACTGAAGCCAAGTCGACTGACAAAAACTAATTTGAATTTTTGGGGAAAAAAAAAAAAATCTATTACGTATATATATATATTGTATATGCATGCAAAACGGGCTTGCACAGTTCCAAATGTCGGGCAAATTCCCGCAAAGAGCAATACATACCACCACGAGTTGGCCTCCACCACCACCTGCATGAGGAGTAGGAGGAGTGTGAGTGCAAAGACGCAGTGTCTGGAGTCCAACACGCTGCCCAGGGGCCAGCAGGCCGGCCGACACACACAACTCAGCCCCAACTTCATCGTCACGCCAATCTGAGGGACGATACAGCAACATGTCACTCACATTCACATACACACGTATACTGTTAATCGTGCATGCGGCGGCAAATATCAAATATTTGCAGATGATTTCTCTCTCTCTCTCTCTCACACACACGCACGCACGCACGCACGCACGCACACTTGTACGTGTCTGAGCCGACTTTTTACGGCTGCCGAGTGTGAATCACGTGATAGATGTGGAAGCAGCAAGGACAATGGAACTGAAACCTCAGCCTGATGCATTCCTGACAATTTACTTAGCGCACAGAGACTTGGGAGAGTTTTGGTTTGCGTGCACGATAAGCGCCCTTTGCACGATAAGCGCACGCGTTCTATGGGGTCGAACCCATCTCGAATGACCCGTATTTCAAATTAGGGCTATGTTCAAACAAGATTTTTTATTACATCCAGTGGATGCACACGTATCATGAAAATGCGAACCAACTAAAAATGTACATTAGACGTTACTTGGATTACTCGATTAAATTAAAACATAATAATGGCCACAGATGAATACTAACGCCCTTTATAAAAAAACTACATGTACACACACTTACCGGTAACGTGAAAGAATAAAGCGGGGAGGTGGTGTGGGGGAGGGGGCGGCACGTCGACATCGGGTAGAACGGAGGCCTGAGATGCTCAGCATTTTTTTTTTTTACATCAGGATTTCATCATAGGGTGAAAACGGAATACAATCCCCGCATTCGGCTGCCCCCGCATGCGTACAAATCGCCAAAATCGAAACGAGAGGTTTTCGACACGATGACAGGACTGGCGCAAAGCTCACCACCGCTTCTCACGGAAGCAAGTCGAAAAGCGGACTCCAAGTGGGTTAAGGGGGTGACTGCCACATTGTAACGTTTGCACAGTTAACACTAAATCAATTGCATTTCGAAGCCAACACAAAGAGTGGAAGCTTTCCACGCGCGTACCAGAGCCACAGGTGCTCGCAATTATGAATTGGATTTGCAGCCAATCAAATTATTCAACTTGAGTTTAAAATGTAAAAAATAATAATTCTTCCGACGTATTGTTGCATTTGACTCTCATGTGCGCTGGCGAAGTGGAGACGCTGCAGACTTCTGCAGTCGGTGAGCCCCTCCCGCCCCGCCCGACAAAACATTTGACCCCAACAAAAGTGGCCCTGCAAGTTGACCTGTTGACTGCTAACGAGCACAGCCATTTGTGGAGCTAAAAGTGGCATCGAATTGAGCGCACTTCCGTTGAAGATCAATTAGAGGAATGTCGTCAAAAATAGTCTGACTGACTGCAGAGTCAAGTCATTTGAATTTAGAACGTTTCTACCGAGCGGGTCATGAGGACGTTATTTCTATTCCGAGTCAATTTTGTTTTTCCATCTCAAAACTACTTAAATGGCAATTACGAAATACGAAGACAACACAGGCCAGTAAATATCACTTCCATAAATGAATTGGTGATTATAATTTTGATTTCACAGGTTAAAACTATTTGTATGTTATTTTAAATCAAGAAATATTCCATTTGAACCCTTAATGAACTACGTGAGATAGAAACAATTTATAATATTTAACACGTACATTTTCTCTTGTCTTTGTTTCCTCCATATTGAAGTTCAAACCAGGAGAGGGAGCCAATTACTACGCTTTGATAGACAGCAATACGAAGACACGATTGCCAAAGAAAATACTGTACACGTAAAAAAACCTAACTTAAATTATTTCGGATCAAATATCATTTTATCCGCTCCTTACATTTATTTAGATTTTAATTACCATGAAGCAAAAAAAAAACAAAAAAAAGCGAGAACGACATTGACACAGCCAAGAAGAAAAGGCCCACTTGTAAAATTAAATTTGCAGTGACTTGGAGATGCTCTACTCACCAGGGAGCTGGAAGATGTAATCCAATTTGTGCAGACGATGTCAAACCAATAATCCCAATGCTGTCCACTGGGAAATTTATTTCCTTTCTCTCGCCGTTTTATCCCAATCTGGTGTACACGCGGGTGGGAGATAAAGTTGAAAGTTCTTCGGCAACGGGCACTCCAAAAACAATCAAAATAAAATAAAGAAAAGTCCGATGCGCTCCGTGCGCCTCACCACTGGGAAGCAGCAAAATGTAATCAAATTCTTCTATCAGGCAATTAATGAGTCCAAGGGAGCCGTTCTTTCTCCAAAATGTGGAAAGTCGCCACACTGGGTTGAAGCGACAAATGTCAGTGCCTGTTTAAATTCACGTTTGAAGAAAAAAAGCCTTCTACACGATTTGGACATCCCATAATAAAAAAATAAAAATAAATCCCAGCCGGGCACGCTCTCGGGTCAATGAGCGTTTTACCTGCGCAAAGATCCACGCGTTGCTCCACGCCACGAGCGACTTGTCACTTTAGCTCCCATTCTGCGCGAGGACGGCTCTGACAATCCCCGAGTCCAAGTGGTGGCAAACAGTCATCCGCCGCGCGACACTGGGTTACCACCACACACACAAAGTGTTCCCCAAAATACCGAATAAATACGACGTTCCAGACGGTGCGGCTGGCGCGCGCGCTGCTGTTACGAGTCGTAAAAAAAACCCAAACGACACAATAACAAACAATAAGGGAGACAGCAGCGAGTTTTCTTTTTTTGGGCGACGATTCGTCTTCCCGCGCGGCTTGCGTGTGCTGAAGTGCAGCAGACGGGGCACGACTTGAGCTCCCCTCTCTTGATTTCTCTCCCTCTCTCACCTGCTCGTGTGGCCTCCTCCCACAAGGCAGCGTGGACCCGCCGAGACCTCGGCGACGCGCATGCGCACGACTCCGCCACGCCACAGAAGTCGAATTGAGAGAGGCGAGGGTGGGACAGGCTGTAACAAAACAAACCTCTCTATTACCTAAAATAAACTTGAAAAAGCACCTGAGGCTATTACCTTATCCATTCCAGAGCAGAGCTAGGATTTTCCCCTTCAGCAGATCGAGTTTCGTCCTCGCAAAATCGTCTGGTGTGCTTTTACAGGCTGCTCTCATCACCTACGGGCCTTTCCAGGACGGCGGCCTATACTGTAATTATTATTCTATGCGACACGATCTACAAACATGCAGCAGAGATCCACGGTCTTACACCTCAAATATTATTCTGTGAACCCGACGACCGGTGTCGAAGGTCATTGTTTTTTAATGATTTCACGACACCGTGACGCTGCAAATGACTGAATGTTGGCAGCTATTGTCAAAGACGACAAGGCTAAAATGAATGGAAAAATACTTAGTTGAACAAGGATGTTCTCAAACAAACAATTGATGTATCATGGAAGACAACCGCCAGGCTTAAAATTAGTCAAGTGCAGCCATAGTCATATCAATCACATAAAAATTAAAAAAAATCCAATCCCTGATTTATATGCATTTATTTTTTGTGGGGAAAAATAATCTCTCTCTCTCTTTGCTTTGTGTGGATGTGTTTTATATATATAAATGTGTCTTATATATATATATATATATATATATATATATATATCATCATAATAACAGCGTCCGTTATTAGTGGATATCCACAAAATGCTGATGAAAATGGACTCAAAAGAGTTTGTCATTTCAAAGTCAATTCAAAACAATATGATTACTATTACACATTATAATGAAACAAAATTACACACGCGTCAAACTCTCCCTAACTTCCACTAACACCCAACCATTATCTGGTCTCACGAGGGTCGCAGGTGTGCTGGGCCTAACCCAGCTGTCATTGGGCAACAGGTGGGGTACACCCTGAACTGCTTGCGAGCCAATCGCAACTTCTTTTTATAAGTGGAGGGAGACTAGCAAAGTAACAATTTCATTGCTCAGAGCTGTCTTTTTTTTTTACTGCACATATGAGGAGAAAAAAAACCATTTTAAATAATGAATCAGTGATCAAATGGTTAGCATGTCTGCCTCACAATTTTGGATTGAAGGTTCGAATCTTGGCTTCAGGCCTTCATGTGGAGTCTGGTGGTTTTCTCCAGCTCATCCGGCTTCTCCCCACGCTCTCAAGACATGCGTGCTCTTTTCATTTAAGAGTTGAAATTGCCCGTAGGTGTCACTTTAAGTGTAAATGGTTGTTTGTTTGATGACGAAACCAGGGTGTACCCGCGTCACACCACCCTAATTAAGCAAGCGGTGTAAAGAAAAATGAATGGATTTGATTTCTTTGTGCAGGGGTACGTAATAAAGTATTCAAACGTGTACAGTATCACTAGAGTAAAAGTCTGGCAATGGGACAGGAGGTTTGAACAGGGGTGATGACACACACATTTCTGGATTCTACTCTTTGCACATCAGCTGTTGGCAGACTTGCGTGCCAAGGTGCATCCAGCTGGTCTTACCAAACATGCTCAGCCACATTTGTGATCCCGCCCTCTCCGCCGTTCCTCCTCGATCACCTCCACATCCACCCCCCATGTTTTCTGAGGAAGAAAAGCCGGGGCAACATCTGGCTGAGTTTATGAGAGTGGGAGAGAGTTGGTAGACCATGAAAACTGGGAAAAAACTTCAAGAGTCTATTGTTGAAAGTGCCATTAGTGGTGGTGAAACTTTCATCTTGTGAAAATAGCCATTGTTGCACTCCCTTTGACCAGCAAACACTGTCACTGTCAATGTTATTGACATTATTCGGCTTAAAAGACACCTCATAGTTCCTGTGAAAGCAAAGTTTATTAAAACAACTGGAAACACGCTGACCACTGCAAAACATTGTGGGAACAAGTCAAGGGTGAATACTGTGAGAACATTCACAGTCATGGACAAAGTTGATCTGAACCACCCACACATAAGCAGAATGAAAAATGCATACTCTGTTCCACTGGAGCAAAGAGAACAATCGAGAAAAAAAATAAATAAATATATACCTATATATATATGTGTGTGTGTGTGTGTGTGTGTGTGTGTGTGTGTGTGTGTGTGCGCGCGTGGAATGAAAACACTGATAATATGAACTCAAGGAACCCAAAGTCCTTTTTTGTCCTTAACAGCGGTAAATATCCACTTATAAAGGTATCAATTTTTACCTGTATTTTCTTTTATGGTTCATTTAATCTTTGGAAGTGTGTTTCAGACAGCTCAAAAGATGGAAGTGGGAAGTATTTAGGTCCCAGGGAGCATTTTGTGTCATTTGGGTCCGAAGGCTGAGGTTCAATTGTCCATGTTTGTGAGTCACTAAGTCTGAGACTTCAAGCTGCTTCCCGAGTAATATCATGCACTGAGCAAAAGAAACCGAGTCAAACAAAATACACATCACTTTTCAAAACCCAAAATAGTGGCACTGGGATATGAAATGAATGTCAGAAAAAAGCGCCAAGAAAACATGACATTGTTGATATTGTTTTAGCAATCAAATTCACAGCAGGCTGAACAGAGAGATGTACAGTATTCCTATTTTTATATGAATTGTAATTTGACCCTAGCCGACATTTCAACTGACGTCGGTGACTTTCAGCCTCTTCAACAAGGCAAGGAGGAGATGTTCCACCACAGTCAGCTCAGTTAGCAACACGAAAGGAACACGAAAGGATCCAGCCCAATATCAGAAGAATGTCTCTGCAAAATGGTTTGTCTCCATTGGCACGGTACATCAAGAAGATCTTTGTGGATCTGAAGGTGTGAGGTCCATGTTGTGAAAAGTCCGATCCTGTATTTCATGGCAGAAGTAAACGTAATAAGACTTTCGCAAGTCCAGTTGCACCAACGGTTTATCGGTAAATCCACTGGCTTGGCTCCATTCATATTAAGAATAGTGACTCAATTTTGTGTTGATTGAGAGCCAGAACTCAAAACTGAACATTTCACCCTGCCCACAGTCCCCCACCCCCGGCAAACATTGAGGGACATAAAGGCAGGGGCACCACATTTAAAGCGCACCCAACACTACTAACTGCCCCCCTACGTTCGGGTCATGACATTCGTCAGCAAAGAAGAAGACAACATTTGGAGCTTATCAGAAATTAGGGCTCCTGAAATTCACGCCCGTCTGGCAGGAATTAGACTTCACATAGATTGGTGGCATCAGAACGTCAAATATTTTGCATTTGAAATAGGTGATATGTTGTAATGTCATAATTTGCTGATCAATGAGTGACGTCATTGGTTGGATTAGCAAAATCAAACATGAGAGCAAAAACAATCTCGCTGACTCAAGGGACTTCTGTGCTGTGAGCATGCACAGTCATTTAAAAAAAAAAACTTTTTGGGGTCAGTGGGGGGATTTCAGGTCACCCCTGCATCAGCCCCCCCCCCCCCCCCCCCCTTATTTTTAGTGTATTGAGTGTTTATCAGTGTTTTGGGGATTTTTTTTTTTTTGAGGAGTTAATTGTTCTTATTTATTCCTAAAAGGTATTTCAATGGTCGTCAGTTAAACACAAGTGTAGGCTTTTCGTGGGCAGGTCCGGTACATTGAATAGAGCGTTCCATCTTCTGATTGGTTATTTTAATTGCACTGATCGATGATCAGCTACAAAATCCGAGCAGAGTTGTGGTAATCCGAAAGCTGTGCTGAAGCACCTGGACCTCCCGAGATCTGGTGGTGCAAGGCAGCTGTTGACAGAAACAGGATGAAAACATATTTGTGTGAGAGGTCAAATACCAAGATTAAAAAAAACACGAACAACAACAACAACAAAAGAAGATGGAGTGCTAAAATCCACAATAATATGAAGATACATCATCCAGCCTGTTGTTTTAAACATAATTTGTCATCACTTGAAATGTTACATAAATACTGCTTGGTAGTGGACAAATAAAAGCTCAGCGTTGCCTATCAGGTTTTCCATTTCTCTACCATTTTGTTCCTAAATGTCTGGCAAGCCTCCAGGGCTCCTTTAGGCAGCGGCCCAAACATCAAGCGCTCATAATAAAAAAAAAAAATAAAAAAAGAAGGGCTGGGGGCAGGGGGAACTCAGTTTGGAATGTGTCTGTTATTCAGGCAGCACAACAGTCAAAAACAACTCACTACTTTCCTGAGGATTGTTTAAAAAAATGGTGATGTATGTCTATCATGATGAGAGCACTGCCTTGCCTCAGCCCACAGGCTATTTTGTGTTACACATTATTACTGTGAGTCACACACATTTGAATGCCGCCGGCCAGCAACACAAATACTGTACTGTCGACCATGCAAACGTGATCGTCATGATGATTCAAACGATCCTGACAGATAGCAGATGAGCTTAGCGTGTTGGTTTTCTAAACGGATCATATGGAATGTGTCCACTTCTGCAGTGCATGCTCATTGGCTGAAGAGTGACCATTCGTTACAGCCACGAGTAAATAAACAGGCAGTGCAATTAAAGTGCCATCATTTGTTATGCAATAAAGTGTGTGTGTGTGCGTGTGTGTGTGTGTGTGTGTGTGTGTGTGTGTGTGTGTGTGTGTGTGTGTGTGTGCGTGCATATGTAAACCCTAACGAGAGTTTGTCTAAATTTGTGACTCAAGTTTCTCCGCTGTCGTCTGCACTTAAGCTAATGATTTGGGGTGGCAGCATAGAATCAATAAATATGGCCCCTGGCAGACCATAATAGAGAGCACAACCTGCCTGTTGATATGCACAAAGACCGCTCCTCTTTCTTCTCTGTCAGCACCTCTCTTGCACCACACGCAGCAGATGCATTCTCTCCACAAACTCAGGTCAGCATCCACATTCATAATCACGAAATGTGTTGCGGTACGGCCATGTGTGGGTTCATGCTTTATTAAACGGCAATAAACTGGATCAAAAGTGAAATCAACTCAGATTGTCTTTACAATATGTTTTATGCACCTCCACTAGTCTAAACATTGCATTATGATTCATATTGCATATGTAAAAGACAAGTTAAGCAGCCAAATCCACCCGTGTTTGTCCATCTCAGGGGGCGGCCATTTTGCCATTTTCTCTCTGCTGAAAATGACCTGACAGCTACTCAGGGCTCAGGTCACGACCAATCATGGCTCACCTGCCCCCTGAAAGTATTAAATAAAGTCTGGTACAGTTGACCACCGCATATTTGCTGCTTGGCACCCACAACAGTTTTTTCCCCCCTTTCTATTGTTTTTCATATTTTTAAGTATTTTTTAATTTGATATATTTCGTCGTTGACTTATTTGGGAGACTTTTTTGTGGAAAGGCTTATTGGTGGTATATCCCCACATATTCAAAAATTATTTATTTATTTATTTCATTGTAATTATAGAAGCCACCAATTTTATACACAGATGTTCTCTATTTTCTTGCAAACATCACCCAAATGATGTCACAGGTGCCCATGAATAATATGAGACGCTAAATGTGAAAAAAAATCAAGGTAATTGGTCTGCGCTACCACGGAAACATAAAACGTATTTTAAAAATAAGGCCTACAGTGTGTCTTCCCTGGAAGATCGGGCATCTCCTCGGAAACAAAAGCCTCAAGAGTTTACTATTGTTATGATTCTTTTTTTTTTTCATTTCTCATTTTCCTACTTTCTTTTTCTTCCTGACTTTTACAACTTCCTCCTAGATGGGGTTGTAGCTCTAACCCAAACAAAAGTCAATTTTTTAGTTATTGGCCCTCATGGCATGTAATGGAGAATCAAGCTAATTATCCCTACAGCTGTTTTCACTTGCTTTTTATGTAAGCAATACCTGGCTGATCCAGAGAGCAACAGTGAGGCCCTTCTTAGCGCTCCAGGCCTCCAGGCTGGCTGGAATTAGAGTGCAAAATGCCAGATTTGCGTCCCCCCATCCCCTCAGCCCACTCCCCGCCCCGCCCAATGCTGCCCATATGTACCCCAGCATCCATCTCCCAACATTCAGCTTTTCTAACTATAGCCAGGCCGAAACACACCCTTAACATCAAAATGTTGCTTTTCCCCCTTCATGCAACCCTCAAATTCCTCTTTTGATGTTCAAGAAATTGACTGTTCAATCATTAAAAATGGACTTGTATGACAAGTGCTCATTTTCTTCCACTTAGTCGCTATTATGTCCCTTATTAATGAAGGTGGTGAGTGAGGATGTGGCTCGGACTAAATTGGAACCATCTCCTGCTGCCACAGAGCAAGGAAGTGAATGCAAGTGTGGATGGCAAAAAAGAGGACAGAGACAGAAGGGTAAAGGCAGAAAGTGGCATTTCTAGGATGGCTGGCGCTGTTGAGAGGGTGTGGCGGTTGAAAAATGAAAGAAAACAATCACTCACAGGCTAATTACATAATTTCCTTCATCTGAGCAAACATGCAAGGGGGAAGCTAGCATGAGTAAGCTTCAGAGATGTCAGACCGTGAGATGTAGACGAGCCCTGCGTGCCTACGGTTGTGAATGCTTTCGAAGGCTGGGCAGTGGCTACCATGAAGACAACCGTCAGAATGCACTTCCAACGTCATCTCTTCAACAAACATTTCGTTGTTTATGACGTAAACACCCGTTGAGTTCCGATACCACGAACCATTGATGAGACAGCACAGCACCTCAAAAACTAAGTCATAATGCACAGTTAATACAGAAGTGTGCAGTCTGAGTCCAGACTGATGGTGTCGGTGACCATATGTATATTCAAAGAATATAAAAGCCAAAAAACAGCCATTTCAAATAATGAATGTTGAACACTGATTTTTTTTCATGTTAAGTCAACTTCTTTGAGCTTTTAGTCATGTTAAACTGCTATTTCCTCACCAAAAACATCCCCAAAGTGGTGTATTCCTCCATTCAGACACCTCTGAGAATTCCTGTTCCTCGTCTTCAGGCAACAGGTCTGTCCAATCCAAGAAAACCACTGGGTACTCACTTTTCAATGTCACCAAGTGATGAGCCATCACTGTACCCTGCACACGAAACGCATGCCCAAGTTCTCAGAGCAGTTACCAGTGAAACACTTTTATTTTTGCACCAGAGTTGGCCCCTTTCACACACTGGGTCCCATTCACTTGAATGAGAGGTCTCCAGTCACCAGAGCAAAGCGTCGCCACTTCCCCGGTCCGACGAATGTGGCTCCTGCCTCGGCGATGGCGGCTTTGGGCAGCCGCCGACAGGCTACGGAGTGAAGATGCCGAGGCATCAACTCGGAGAGGGAAGGAACGTGATCTTGGAGTGGTGTGTGGTAGGAGGCTGTTTCTGACTCATGGAGAAGTGGCACCAGTCTGCCTAGTGATAACAAATGTTCACTCCTGTTTTGTTGGATGGTGCGCGCAGCCACCAGCTTGAAGATGACATCATGAAAGAGGGGCGACAGCCCCTCGAGGAGAAGAGGATCACCATTGTCCATCCACCCATTCATTTTCTGATCCGCTTTATCCTCACAAGGGTCGTGGGGCCTGCTGGAGCCTATCCCATCTGTCTTCGAGCAGTAGGCGGGGCACACCCCGAACCGGTTGCCAGCCAATCCTTGAACCGGTTGCCAGCCAATCGCAGGGCACACATAGACGAAACACCATCCGCGTTCACACTCACACCTAAGGACAAGTTTGAGTATTCAATCAGCTTGCCAAGCATGTTTTTGGAATGTGGGAAGAAACAGGAGTACCCGGAGAACACCCACGCAGCCACGGGGAGAACATGCAAACTCCACACAGGACGGCCGGAACTGGAATCGAACCTGGCACCTCTGCACTGTGAGGTCGACGCGCTAACCACCCGACCACCGGGCCGCCCTGGATCATCATTGTGCCAAAGGTAATATATAATCTTATATATGACAGAAATTAGTCTTTGATGCATATAGAAAGAAAATTGCATACACTAGTAAAGAAAAAAAACCTGTCAGCACCCAATGCACAGATATAGTTCTCCTCCTTTACCATTTTCTCTCTCTAATCCTGTGATGGACAAAGGAGCCCTGCGGGTAATGGTGGGGAGCTTTGCAGCCAAGGTGTGCCAAGGTAACTCATGATACAGGTGGAATTCACAGAACCAGTTCCTAATGGAGGGGTTTCAGTTTTAAACAATTTGCTCACACACACATAAACGTCCCGGAGCACGTATTTGCATCATGCAGTCCAAAGCTCGGGGACAAAATACAGACAAACCAAGAGTGCATGCTAAAGACACACACACATACAGCCACTCTGTAAAGGCGTGTGCAGCAGACAGGAAGACAGAAAAGGTGCTGTTCGCAAGACATACTCATTTATTGCTGAAACTGTCCTGAGGCAGAAAATAAAGAGTATAGTGTTCATACAGGTCTTAAATACAGGTTTGTGCAACGACAATAAAAGGTGTGAAAAGGGGCATGGAATTCCCTCTCCTCACTCCCAAATTCCTCTCTCCTCCTCCCTCACCCCGTCTCTCTTGAGTTCTCTCTTACAGGTTCATCTCGGTCTAATCGCTCATTCACTCCTATAAGCTTCTCATCAACAGGATTCCTTTGCTTGTCCATTCTCTTGTTCTGAGACGGTTACGTTCCTAAGAGAGATGTCAGGAGCTCTACCAGCTGAAGCAGAATCAAAGACGGCGGCTACGGATGCCTGCGGGTTTGTGCCGCTTACTGTATACTGTACACTGGATCTATTTCGCAATCAACAGGGTAAATTACCTCAGACATCAGGTGACAGGATTACGAAAACTGCTTGAATTCCATTTACAGACACAGGTGCCATATCTTTTCCAAGATTTTTCACTGATTGTGTTTTAAATAGAACACACAAACTTGCAGACTAAGAACAGTGTTATTTTGCTCTCCAAGATCATTCAGACTCCCAAAATAGAATTGTATACTCAATAAAAGTAGAAAGGGAACAACTTTTTTTGAGCTGAATTTACAGATCTAGACTTTTTTTCTATTTGTTTTTCTCTCAAATATTAGACACAAATGTGCCTGAACTGTGTCAGGCACATTCCCCTTTGCTGAAATAATCCAGCCATTTCACAGGTATGGCATATCAAGATGCTGATTAGACAGTCGGATGACTGGATATGTGTGCTTAGGCTGCCCACAATAAAAAGCCACTTTACGATGTGCGGTTTTACTGTAATAGTGGGTTGCAAGATTGTCAGAAAACCAGGCCCATTTACATCATGCAGCGCAACCCATCTTCTTCACATAGAGTTGATCAGGTTGTTGATTTTGGCCCTTGGAATGTTGTTCCACTCCCGTCATTTCCACCGATCCAGAGCCAAACATGCTAAAAGGAGGATGTGTGGTGAGTATGGCGGATATACTGGGATGTTTTAAGGAATTGTGTACAGACCCCGACAACGTAGTGCAATGCGATGCGATGGGCATGGATGAAGGGCACAACAAAGAGCCTCAGGATCTCCCCATGGTATTTCTGCGCAATAAAGTGTAATAAAAAATGCATCTGTGTTCATTGTCCAGAACATTGCCTTCCCATAATATAATCCCACCACCAACATAGTTCTCAATGTCGACATAAGCATAACCCGCTATCCCCCATCTTCCATGCACAGAGAAAATCGGGTGAAAAGAACACCTTTCCAAAGTGCCGGACACCATTAAGTGGATGGGTGTGCCTCCAAACTCTCAGAAACACCTTGGGAGACTGCTTATAATAAAGGAATTAGGTTTTTTCCTCCCTGAGATATTGCGCTCGATGAAATAACTGTACTGTATTTCAGAGTGGCCTTGTACTGTGGGCAGCCTGAGGCACATCTGTGCAGTAATTATGCTGTCTGTCTGATCAGCATGTTGACATGCCACGCCTCCGAGGTGGAGGGAATATGTCAGCAAAGGAGAAGTGCTAACAAACACAATTTTGGAAGGGTATTGAAACAATACTTGATTGAAGTAGGATTTTTGTGTGCATAGCACAAATCTTAGATCTCTGAGGTCAACTCTTTAATAATGGTAGCAAAATTAAAAGTGTTGTTGTGTTTCGGTCACGTAATAATAGCAATTGAGGTTTCGTGAGATTAGGAAGGATAATTTCAAGCAAGCACACAAAACTGATTTCCTTAACCTAACAAATTATGAAATATAATTTACGTGTATTCCTTTTTTTGTGAATTCTTTTGCTTTATAATTGGATGGTGAGTGACTGGAATACACCAAGGTTGGTGTCTAGTGTCTTGGAAGTTACATTTGCTTACACTGCACAATGAAAATAGTTTCAGTTTCAGTGTCATACTTACACAGTAGGATACATTTGCATTTCAATAGTTTGCAATGTAGGTCCAGGGGTTGATCACAGTGGGGTCGGGGGAAGTCCGAGCATGTGATTGAACATTTGAGTAGGAATGATGGTGGGCTGTCATACAGCTAGATCATTCCAATCCACAGAGATTGTAGATTGAAACCACATTTCCACCAAGAAGTGAAGTTCAGAAGGGCCGGCAGAGTAAACCCTGATCTTGTGCGGGGCCTGCTTGGATTGATACTAGCTGCATCCTTTGTCTATATAGCATGACAACAAAGCAGCGCAACTCAGTGTAACCTGCCAAAAACACGATTACATCTTCCCCTCACCCATCCACACACACACAAAAAAAGCCAGCAAAACAAAACCACATTTACACAATACTTCAAAATGGTGCTTTTTTGTTTCGCTTGCCCCATTGTATTCCCGTAGTCACATGGAAGTGTTCGGGAAAAATGCGGGTAAAGCAGTCTGGACTTGAACTCCTTTGGGATACAGCCGGATGGCAAACAAGACTGTTCGGAGAAGCCAGACATTGTAATGCATGAAGCGACAGAGTGGGCTTTGACATCTGAAGGAAACTCCTACAATTTTTACCACTCTGTGGTTGCCATGCTTCTTTCCTTGACTGTGGTATGCCGGCGGCACTAGGCAGAGACGCAATGTGGCTGGATGAAATGGTCAGCTGGCACTGTGGTTGGCATGAAGTTGTTCTCTGCGGTGGCGGTGTCAGAGAGTGGGACCCTGTGCAACGTCATCGAGAACGGCAGTCTTTGCACTTCACTATAATAAAGCAGGCGGGTATGTTCAGTGGTGAGCCACAGTCTCGGGGCTCCCGTATGGGCAGGAGCTTGCTATTATAAGAGGAATTACACACTGGACCTGATGCTCTGCGTCCTGCTTTAAAAAAAAAAAAGTTATTCCTGCCGAACCAATTCCTGCCTGCATTTGTTCGCTACTGCCTCCTGGCAGTATAGTAGCACCAGCAAGCGCAGGGCCAACAGTGGAGAGCAGCGATAAAACTAGTTTTGATCCGTCAACATTCGATCCAATTGAATTCACTTCTCATATTGATGAAAAGGACGTCACGAGGTACGTGCGCAAGGTGGACAGGTTGGACATTCCTAATCTATCAAGTGGCAGGAGTGATTGTTGGCAAAAAAGCAGATTGGGAGAATGCTCTGGCAGAATCTGTCGTTTCCTGACATCTATATACGTATTATCTCATTAAGTTTCCCACTCATTAGACAGGTGAGTGTTTGCCATCATTCAAAAGCTTAGAAGGTTACAAATGTGTATAATTTGGATTTGTTATGCGCCGTAATGTCAATATGCCATCTAAGATAGCATCTTCACATAGAACTTACACCGTTATTAGGTATGATGGCATTTGCTGATTTAGCCGCTGCCGTTGTTTGCGTTGTAAAAAAGTATTGTTATGCTGCTACTGTTTGTCAGTCATTACATTTCACTGTGTAATATCTCTAAAATCATAGCAGCATAAACAACATTTTCAAGGCAGAAGCGAAACAGACTATTTCCTTCGAACTTTATGTGTGGTGTTATAGGCTAGCTTCACGTAGATCTTGCACACACAGTTATTGGGTATGTTAGTATCTGCTGATTCAGCCGCCGTGTGCCAAGAGCTAGATCACATCTTTCACTATCCAACACTTCCCTGTCTTGGTTTTGGCCCTTTTAGAACTCCTATTCATTCGCTACGCCTAAGTCGCTCTTTTGGCAGTCTATAGAATGCTCTGCACTTCTTTTGCCTCATCTTGTCGTATCACCCTGGTACGCAACAGCTGTGTACAGTACAACTGTAAAAGCAAGGCACCATTTACGCAAAGTAACGACACGACTCCTGTCCTGCCAAAGTGGCATTGTTTGCATTTGGCGCAGTGCATTGTGGGATGCGTGACATCAACGTCGAGAACTCCATGCTTTACTTTAGCCAAGCATCTGTCTGCAACACCTTTGCCAAGATCTAAACCTCTCAGTAGCGCTTCAATAGCATGTTAGCATCCAGGTTTCTGGGCCAGGAACATGTCTGAATGAAGATACCAGCGTAGTTGATGGGGGTGTGGGCGGAGGGGACAAAAAATGAAACCCGAGCCCACATTAAAGCACCTCCATCAGGTAGGGGATCAGTGGAGGCACCCATTCTCTCAGTGTCTGTGGGGGTCTGGGCTTCTGGAGCCCTATTTCACCTCCATCTGGAAAGAGAATCTGAGGGTAGTCTGATGGTCTGATAAGAGGCCATGCTGACTGACACGGTAACAGCCTCTCACCCCCATCTTAAAAAAATAAAGTTGGTGGATGCAAGCCTAGTCAAAGCGCTTTCTTCTAAGGGGATGGGAGGGAGGGTTGAGGTATTGGCAGTGGTACATTTTTATTTTACTTTGGAAATTTAGAATGCAAAACTGCGCGCGGTGTCATGATCACAGAAAACAGAGAGACACATAAGACAAATGCGTCTCTCAGGCATACTGTATGCACACATTTCATTCAACATGAAAGTTTCCGAAAGCAATTGTGTGTGTGTGTGTCACACAAAATACGACCATGCTCATTTACTCCTGCAACCCTTAGCCATTTCCGGATGTGGTAATAGCCCTATGGCTCCATCCTCTCTTTTCAAGATGGCACCAAAGCCACTGACCCTTCAGCTCTCACTTCTAAACGGAGAAGCCTAGTCCCCGCTCTCCGGCCCACACATCTTTCCACTTCTCCATCTGTTCTTTATTGCCCAAAGTTCAAGTTCTGCTGCTTCACTGATTTGCCCTCTAAACATACGCATTTGGGTAAATAGCACCTTTTCCCAAAGTTGTTTTTGTTGTTGTTTTTCTTTTTTAATAGAGTTTTAAGACTGAACATACCCTTATAATATAATAGACGCAATGAAACACTTTCCATTTTACAGAGCACTGCCTGATTGGCATAACACACATTGTAAATAAAGCCCTGGTTAGTTAACTTCATACAGCAAGACACTTTTTTGAACGTGAGCCAAATGTGAAAGCAGACCTTGGAGGATTCAAGTCATGTGGATGGGTGTTTACTCCGAATTGGTGCAAAAACTTAGAAAACTGGATTGCAAACGCAGTGCTTTAGTCTCACATTTTATAAATAAAAAAAAAAAATCCTTCAGACTGAGAAACTTGTGTGTGTGTGTGTGTGTGTGTGTGTGTGTGTGTGTGTGTGCGACAAGCCTGAACACTCTTGATCTAGGAGCCTATTTCTACTGTATCTAATAAAACAGCTCACAATACAGTTTTTCTCACAAGATTTCTTTTATTAGTTTGGCCTTTGCATGCATGATGAATAACATCTTACTTCATGTCATGGACAAGCAGCTACAAAGGGGATTGTTAGAGCTTGCTGTCAAGTGGACTGAGACTGTTTGTTCGAGCGCAGCTGCGCCATGATGCTTAATGCAAGGTAAGTCCGGTCTCAGGAAGAACCAATCATCTTGTTGGCTTGGTCTGCTCGCTGCCCCCAGGGTCAGAGGGAGCCCCAGGACATTTGACACATTGGATACACACTGGGGAAAAGAGCTTTTTACGATGCTTGGTGGTCTGCTACTGATCTCTACCTAATGCCAAGCAGTTAAGTGCCAATTCTGAACAGTGCCAATTGGATCCACTCTGGAGGGGGAAAACCAACACTGATGACTTGATCATGGTTTTAATGATTGCTTGCTTAATCACAATCCTTCAAGAAACATGAACATCAGATCAAAAACTCGTGTGTGTGTGTGTGTGTGTGTGTGTGTGTGTGTGTGTGTGTTTGCACGTGTAGTAAATTCTCCATGCTGTGGGATCCTACCGCCTCCAGGCATGAATCTGGGGCAATGAATGAAGCAGGGAAAAGTGATCATCAAAAGGTTTAGCTTTGGAGGGAAATACCCACCTTTAGAGCCTCAGGGATGAGTTTGAGGGAGGTGCGGGTCGGGGTCACTGGGAGTGAGATAGGAAAGACAGAGACTGCAGACTATTTACACGATATAGAGGTTCTCCATAGCAGAGGAGGACCATATTTGATAAGATATTGAGCCAGTTATGACGGAATGCTCTGAACTCTAAACTGCCCCTGCTGGGCTGTAAACTGAAAACAACCACTCACACTCTGTAAAATCATATTAAACATCAGCACACTCCGTGGGCGGCTCTGTACAATGTCATGGAAAGGGATATGAGAGTAACTCTCAAATAAGGGTAGAGCTAATCGTAAATAAGCGTCATCGAACGTGACATAAATAATCCTAAATAGTTTTGATGAAGAGCTTCATGTATTTGTGATATTTATTGCAGAAATGTAGTGTAGCCCATAAACAGACTCCAAGATAGCGATTAACATTTAGTGCAGACGTAAGATTCATGCAGCAGGTTATGATGCACTGCTAGCATAAGATAAGCAAATATGCTTTGTTATGATAGAGAGGAATGATGTACAGTCCAGCTGGGATGATATTGTACGTAAACATGTCCTCACCCTGTTTATGAAAGTCTGAGAAGTTGTGCTAGCTAGGTTAGGCTCGCTGGTTTCTTGAAGAAAAACGTATGATGTGCCGTTCCAAACATCTAAACATTCAAAGGCAGCAAATAAAACGATTCCCATCATTGCACAAAAATAAGTGGTGAAAATGTAGTGAGTAAAGTGCTTGCAGACTTTCAGTAAATGGAAAAGAATCAAACAGCTCATTTAGTATGAAATGTTACTTTGTGAGTCTGTGTGTGTGTGTGTGTGTGTGTGTGTGTGTGTGTGTGTGTGTGTGTGTGTGTAAACTTCCATCCATTTGTCTGCGCAGCGCTGGGAATAGTATCGGCTTAACGCTGAAAGAATTCAGGCCTCCCGAGCAAGGTCATGTGCTGATGTTTAGTAGGAGCTTTCTCAGGTCACAGATTGTGACTTTCAACCATCACTCACATTACCCCACATCCTTGAGTAGGCCAGTTAAAATGGCATACCCCGCATTTCTCCCCCAGTTTGCTGTAATGACAGATGACAGCCATCTCGCTCGACTTACCTAGTTGAAGGAGAAGTCAAGCAAAATAGCTGCGAGGAAACAAATACCCTTCGCATATACAAACTTCAGGTTGGGTCATTTGGAATTTGGAAGAAAAATTGCAGTTCCTCAGAAAACCAAAAACCTTCCGAACAATTCTATATTTTCACTGTTGTGGCAACAATTGTGGCCTGTACAGTGTGAGCAGTTGAAGACTAAAGATGAGTTTGCCGTGGTAAAACTTGACTGACTTGACCTAAACCCCACTGGGACGAACTCGAATGTGAATTGTGAGCGAGGCACTCTCGCTCACCATTGCCTGACTTCAAAAATCCTCTTCTGGATGACAGGACAGAATTTCAGGCAGTCACACAGACAAATTCGTGGAAAATCTTCCTACAACATTAAAAGCTTTTTAGCTTTGGAGCTGCCCAGGTGATTTGTGTTAACAGTGATTCAGTTGCAGCTCCAAGATTAGCTCATACTTCAGTCTGCTTTCACTAAACTTTCAATCCAATTGAAATCCGACCAGTATGACATATCTGAGTTAGCACAAATTCAACTTCACACACAATTATATCAACAAGTGGTTACTATCACTACATGCTCGAAGATATTAAGTTTTCATTGGGTGAAAAATTTGCATTGATGAAAATATTTTTGTTGAGTCTTTCGTAATGAAATGAACAATACTAATTAGCTAGCTAGCTACATACAGACTACAATACCAAGGGGAACCCAAACAGGCAGAGAGAAAACATGCAGCTTCAAGTCAAACTTGGACTGTCTCGTCGTGATTCAACAATGAAAACCACTCATTCACCTGGTGAAAAATAATTAGGTGATACAATTGGAAAATTAACATTTCAACATGAACGACACCATGTTAAATAAAAAAGATATAAACAGCTACATTTGCTGAATGTTGGATGCGTGCCATTAGTCAGGCATAAAATGGATGGGCCCAGAATAAAAGATTTGGGCATGATGCCAGTGTTCAGCCAACTAAGTGCTATAACGTACCCAGCAGCGGTTAAGCAAACAGACTGGTCCCCGTGAAGTGCACTGACCAAATTGCACCTGATGCTTAGCTTGGCATCAGTTCTGTTCCTTACTGAACAGGAATGCCTCAACCATGATTTTGAATGTTGCTTCGGAACAATTTTTTTACTGAACTGTGTGTGCGCACGTGTGCATGTGGGACAAAGACTAATCTGCAACGGAAAAGAGTCCAAATTCAAAGTCTGCTGCATGAAACACATAAGAGTATGCCACAAAACAATTGCATGAACAATTAGCATTTGTTGCCCAACACATTACACAAATGCACTGGTGACACGGATGCACGTGGACAGCGTTCATGTTCGGCCCACTGCAAATTAAACAGGATTTAACTGGTGAATTGGGAAAAACGGTTGGCAACTTACAGCTGACGATTGATCACTGCGCTTGAAATCAACACGCTGCAATGACCAAACTGTGACCCTTGGTGCTCTTAAAAGAAATTTACAATTTTGAGAAGGTGGATGTTTGAGAGATTCTTGGCAATAATTGCGTCATTCATTGATGAAGACTGATACTCTTCACGGTTCGCTTTTTGGCCACAAGTGCATATAGAATTATAAATATAGTTAGGTGTTATGGCAAGAATCTAAAGCAATATTCATCTTCTTTTCCTTTCGGCTTTTCCCTTCCCTTCCCTTCCTAACCCTAACCTTTTTCTCTGTATACACTCCTGCACCTCCTCTTTCCAACACCAAGTCTCCTTATCTACTTTCCTTCCAGATGATACACCAAGTACTTTGCGACCTGTCTCTCTGATACATTCGCTGTAGTTTCCCAGTCATTTGGAAGCACCTCCTGCCCACCCAGTGCTTGTCTCAACTCCTTCCTAAAAGTCATGCGGCACTCTTCCATTTTCAGCTTCCATCATGTTGTCCTCTGCTCTGCTTTTGCTTTCTTCATCTTCCTCACCACCAGAGTCATCCTACACACCACAAAGCTATGCTGTCTGGCTACACTGTCACCTACCACTACTTTGCAGTCACTGATTTCTTTCAGATGGCACGCACGTCTATACAAAATGTAGTCTACCTGTGTACTCCTGCATCCACTCTTATGGATCACCCTATGTTCCTGCCTCTTTTGAAAGAAAGTATTCACTATAGCCATTTCCATCCTCTTAGCAAAGTCAACCACCATGTGTCCTTCTGCATTCCTCGTCTGGAGTCCAAACCTGCCCATCACCTCCTCGTCATCTCTGTTTCCTGCGCCAACATGTCCATTGAAGTCCGCACCAATTACGACTGTCTCACTTCTAGGGATGTTCTGTATCACTTCATCAAGGTCCAACCAAAATTTCTCCTTCCCCTCCAACTCACATCCTACCTGTGGGGCATACCCACTAACAACATTGAACATCACACCTTCAATTTCTAGCTTCAGACTCATGACTCTATCTGACACTCGTTTTACTTCTAAGACATTCCTAATAAACTCCTCCTTCAAGATAACCCTGACTCAATTTCTCTCCCTGTGTACACCATGATAGAACAACTTGAACCCTGATCCTAAGCTTCTAGCCTTGCTCCCTTTCCACCTGGTCTCCTGGACACACAGTAGGTCTACCTTCCTCCTCTGCATCATGTCAACCAACTCTCAAACTTTTCCTATCATAGTTCCAACATTCAAAATCCCTACTCGCACTCGTATACTCTTGGCGTTCCACTTTTCTCTCTTCCTACGGACGCACCTCCCTCCTCTCCTTCTTCCAAAAGCAATAGTAATATATACTGCGTTATTGCTACAGCTTGGCGGCGGCCTGCTGAATCTTGCTGAAATTTGTTGCGAAAGCTGATGTGATACGACACAACATTTTTGATTGGCTGTTATCTGATAGGTTATGATGACATTCACCTGGATTCAAATTTTGAAGTAGAGTAAAACTAATGACTGATGATATGATTGGCAACTCTTGAAAAGTAGTTGCAGAACCCCGCACATTGCATGACAGTTCAATCGCGTTTGGCTGCGTCGCACTGTGTGTGCCGAGTTTGAGAGAGATAGTGTTGCACAAGCATGATTACACTGTCTAGAGCCCGCTTGCTTTATGACAGACATTCACCGGCTCGGAAAGACTCACCAGAATGGCTCTAAGAAATATTGTAAGAATCCAACAGCCGACCGTTAGATAACAGGGATAGAGAAGGCGTGAGAGATTATACCCGTCTGTGTCCCCAGACAGTAATAAAGAGACAGTTGGAGATGCATTGCATCATGATTGCAGTGTCCGCACGAATGTTGCCGTTGTTTTAATTCACACTTGGATTTACCTGAACTCTATTCTACGTGCTTGCGTGTAAAGCTTCTTTGGGCTTGTCTTCTTTTTATGACACTGCAGTGTGTTATCTATCCCTGCAGTCATTTTCTACTTCTTACACTGTTCAGGATTGCAGAGACACTATAGTCTGTCCAGGTTACTGGGGTTAAAAGGTAGACTATACCTTGGATTGGTCCCCAGTCAATTATAGGGCACAGACAAAGGCATGCATTCACACTGACATCAACACCTATGGTCACCGACCAGGAATCAAAGGCCAGTTTATTTTGACTTTTCTCTTAATGCCTTAAATTCACATCTGCCTCTTTGGTGATTGCTTTTTGAGGTATTCCCAAGTTTTGCAATCAATATACCACAACACTTTATATACCTGTACAGTTCCAGCACATTCAAGTGAGGAAGCGGCAAATGACAAAGACCTGAGCATTACTCAAGGAATACGAGAGGCAGAGACAGAAACAAGAAGGGATGTTTAAAAAAAGTGGGGGTGTAATAACAGTGGTTAAGTCTTGCTCTTTCATTGAGGAAATCTGGCCGGGGTTATTTCACAGTGTCGGAATCTCCTGTGGCCCAGATCAAAGACTCGCCCAGAGACAGAGCTTGTAGACAGCGCGAGGAACAGGTGACGGCTCTTCCACATATGGAGGCACTCACACACACTCACACACAAACACACACACACACACACCCACACACACACACACACTGGCCCTCCACAGCAACACCACGCACATCTGGATGAACACACGCTGAGATCAGAAAAGCACAGAGTGACAGCTTCTTTTGTGTCGCGAAGAGCCTGTGGGGGCTGCCTTTCGGAGGACTCTCATAAAACCATACATCTATCAACTGGGCTTGGAGAACCACTTAAAAAGAGTCAATACAGGATGCGCACATACCACACTAAAAATGCAGCCGGTATGACAAAGTACATTCAGACGTAACAAGTTTAAGCATGACAGGCACCATGGGAGTGGAACATTGAAGAGACTCAAGAAGCACAGCTGATACATATACAAATGCAAAGCGAATATGTGGCAATGGAGTGAGGCTTGTGATGTAAAAATTTTCACATTTGAGAGGGCCGTATTTCCTCTGTAGAAAGACTGGACATAAGCATCCTCAAATGCGAGGCACTGATATTGTAATTCCCACAGAAATGGACGCATACACTCAAAGAAGAATCCAGAAGGATTCATGCTGCCCTATCAACAGTTGTGCACGAAAGAACGTGGGCAAAAGCGGGCACGCAGACATCATTATCAAGAACAGAAATTTGTCCCGGGTGGTCTCTAACGCAGCAATGTTTCCACTTGAGCGAGGTGTGGTTTAGAATGATCCAGCACATACCGGGCACAAGCGAATAGTTATACACGCTGATTTTAGCATTAGGTACACCTGTGTTGAATCAAAAATGCTGCCTTTAGAAAGTGTCGAAACACGAGAGTCGAGTTGAGCCAGAAGAGAAAGATATGCTGAATAAGTTTAATGTGAGTTCCAGTATTATGTATTTCAAGGGTTGAGCTGACCAGTTGAGTAGTAGGTTCGTCGATTGTATCATTCTGAAATGACAATTATAGCTTAAGGGTGATTAATAGCCGATCACATGCTTTGACAACAGCATGGACGCTTTGCTCAAACAGGGGGTGGGTACGTGCAGCAAACTAGTCGTGGTGCCCCCAGCGTGCGGTCGTATTTGACTAAAATCCAGAACTAGTCAATCTACACAGATAGCAAAAGCACAAATGGGATACACACCCATCTGAAAAAGGCGCCAGCTAATGCTTGCTTAAATCCTCATGTCACCATTGAGTCACACCAGTTCACCAGACAGCCCTCCTGGAACAATGAAAAGACAAACAATGTGCAGTAGTGTCTGCTTACATGATGAAACGAACAAAAGCAGTGGTAAGTCAATAACCTCTTTCTTGTAAAAATGAATGGTTAATGTTGCCACAGAAAATGTCATTGGCATTTTTTCTCAACCGTGAGCATACGTACCGTAGATACATGCTCGCAATGCTCATCCTCTGTCCACTGCCCACTGCCCACTTACTCATCCAATTATAAATCACAATCAGACAGTCGGCTCTTATATCATTCTTGCATCAATCCACGTAACACAACTGCAGGGTTATTGTAATAATATCGCAAGTAGTGACATTGCAAAGTTGTTACGTGGTTTGGTGTTACGAGCTTTACAATTTCCAACTGTCGTTAGGCCACGAAAGTCTCTACCGTGAGTGTTTAAATGTGAGTAGATGAATGAGACCCGGGCAGGGCCTGTGCAACTGAGGATGGTGAGCTGGACAACTGAAAAAAACAAACAAAATTATATATATATATATATATATATATATATATATATATATATATATATATATATATATATATATATATCGAAGATGTCAACGATAAGTTGCTTTGACTGCAAAAAAAGTTTGGGCTGCTCTAATTGAAACTCAGACAAAGGGAACAAAAAAAAAAGGAATGAACTGACGCAGTTATTTTCCATCCCTTTTCAACTTTTGACAATGAGAAAAATAAAGTGCGCCGTACCAAACGGAATGCAACTGCACCGTTGGGTGGAAGTGGGGCTTTCAGTGGTCGATAAAATGACACAGTGCCACCTGAATCATGGCCATTATGACCAATTGCTTTCGTTGTTTTCACTGAATATGAGAAGATTACACAGCACTATAGTGGGTCAATTATGCTCTTCGCTAAAACACGCCTCCAGCACCAACAGCTCCATAATGATGATGGCTTAAACGCTTTCACCAATTCAGCTGTCCCGGCCATCTTGCACGCACATAAACATACTTGGCTGGTAAAGTCTCTTTCTCTTTCTCTTTCTCACACATGCACACACACACACACACACACACACACACACACACACACACACACACACACACACACACACACACACACAAACACTCAGCCACAGAAGCTGACAGAATCAAATTGAATCCTTGTGGTCAATGCATAGAACATCTATCCACCCACAAAGGACCATCTGTGTGTGTGTGTGTGTGTGTGTGTGTGTGTGTGTGTGTGTGTGTGTGTGTGTGTGTGTGTGTGTGTGTCGATGTTCCCAATGTGCTGCCATCAGCCGTCAGGTCAAGGCTTGCCTCATGCTAAAACTAAGAAAGAGTTGCAGAAGAACTACAGGTTTCAACCTTCCTCATTCTTCATCTTGTCGACATCCATTCTCCACTACCACTCCAAAACCGTGTCACCTCTGACCCGCTGCCAATTCACTACTGTCATTATGCAATTAACACCAATTAAGTCATTTGGCTGTGAAAATGTGTGTGTGCTCATCTGTTTGCACCCACGCATGCTCGTGTGTGTGCGTGTGTGTGTGTGTGTGTGTGTGTGTGTGCGTGCACCGCGCGCCAGTAGGTGGATGTGTGTACATGCACATGATGGGACAATTACAACAGCACAAGGGAGCCTTTTGGAAGCGGAGAGCGCTGCAATCAACCAATCAGCCTTCAGATGGCTTTGACATGAAAAGAGAGCGCGGCCTCTTCTAACCCTGCGGGTCAGCCCCAATTTACTCTATTTACCCACTCAGGAATGACTCTGTGTGTGATGAAGGAGACAGAGGGAGGGAATTGGGCTGTGGGGGATTGGGTGCTGAAGAGCCTTGGGGTTGTTGGGCAGGTGAATTGTAGTGGGTAGGAGGGTGGGCTGAGTTTGGGCTGGGATTGAGTGGAAAGAAAAGAGAGAGAGAGAGAGAGAGAGAGAGAGAGAGAGAGAGAGAGAGAGAGAGAGAGAGAGAGAGAGAGAGAGAGACATGGGGGAGAGGCCTTCAGGTTGTGTTTGCAAAGCTAAAAGGCCAGCATTTGGAGTCCATTTTCTGACAATTTACCCTTGAGAGTGACTCTAGACACACACACACACACACACACACACACACACACACACACACACACACACACACACACACACACACACACAGAGCTGGCAGTGTTGATGAAAATGCAAAAAAATGGTTATACAAACTCAACCATTACTTCATGATATCATTTCTTGATGTTTAGGTTACTGTGATTAAAATTCCCCACAGCATGTTTGAATCACAAATTCCAGTGAAAAGGGTATATGGCAGGTGTGCATTTCATCATGGATTTTTTTCTGGATCCGTTAATGAAGCGGTATATATTTTGAATTTGAAAAAAAAAATACTGACTGTATATATTGATAAGATTAACCGATTTGTATCAATACACAGAAAAACAATAGAGCTGGCGTGAATCAACACAATTTTGGAAAGAAATCAAGAAAGAGAGAGAAAGAGAGAGAGAGAGAGAGAGAGAAAGAGAGAGAGAAAGATGTGACCAGTGATGCTACAATGCATAGCGGGCTACCCACTGTTTGCACCAATATGTGCAGATTGCCCCGTTACTGGACCTGATCAGGTCTCAACAGACAGGAAAAACAAAAACAAAACAAACAAACAAAATATTGTTTTCTTTCCCTCCAATGTGACACAAGTCAAACGGCATTGATTTTACAAGTGAAAACGTCTCTGTATTGTACACCAAACAGCCTCCTGGCTACGCAACAAGGGGAGGCAGAAAAAAAACCAACAACTGAAAACAGACAGTGAAACTTAAAAAGAGAGTCAGTATTTCCACAGTTCCTAGTCAATAGTATCACATATCTAAGGAGGGATATTTGGAATAGCCTACGTATATCTTCTGTGTGCGTGTGTGTATGTGTGTATGTGTGTGTGTGTGTATTGGTACTAAATTGTCCTGCTTCGGGGGTTCCGAATGTGCACTTTAATCAGGACAAGATGGCTCTGCCACAGGAAGTCCTGCAGCAAAGGACAGGAAGCAGCAACGCAAGGACCACATCATTAGTCTCGCCGTTCTCTCCGGAGCCCTGAAGCCAAGAAGAGTCTCAAAAACGAAAAAAGGGTTGCTGAGACCTGTGGTATGTGCTCATAGCTGCTATTTGTATGCACGGAGCCTGTGGGCTGGAATTAATAACTTATTTGTTTATTGAATTGTGAGTGTTTAGTAAAGTCAGATGTCGACAAAGTGACGGTGTGGTCTTTGAGCTCCAATAGCCGTAAGTCCTGGTTTAAGATCTATCTCTGCAGCTTTTTTTGCTGCCATACCCGCCTCAAACAACATACACAAACACCTCTCCAAAAAGCCAAAGCAGCAGTCTGCCGACCGCATTCTCACCGCCCTTTTCTGTCCTGCAAGCCATCAAGACTCAGGACGCTAATTTTTGTTGATAGCTTACAGGTGGCCAGCGCAAGGTGAACCACATCCACTGCGCCGGCCCGACAGACATTGCTATGGGCATGCCTCGACATCCACTGACAGTAAAACCGATCCTTTTACAAACACAAACATCAAAGACAGAAACACACACCGCAGTAAAACATATGCACTCTTTTACTAAAGTTTGAAGAATTCCCAACGACGGGTCGTCGGAGTCAGTTCCAGGACTGGGAAGATTCCAGACAGTGACAAAACATTTTCTCGTATGCAAGTATTAGTTTGCAGTATATTTTGTGGGTACAACACAAAGAACTCTATTACACTTTGGCTGATGCCGTCAATTCACAGAGTGTGATGTAACCGTTTTAAAAGATTTGATTTGACTTTTTGGATTTGACTTTTTATTTGGTCTCCCGTAGGAGAAACTTGTCTCGGAGGACATGCCCTCCTCGCTGCTACATGCATTGAACAATACAAACACATACGCTACACCGCACACATTGGACAATACATACAATACCGGATGATATATACTCTACACACAATGGACGGTACATCACACAATCTCACAAAACACAGTGAGATTATGCAAAATGAGGTCGGGGCTTTATATAACATATATCCCACAATTAACAGATTAACTCTGAAATGTTGCCCTTTGTCAAAACATGCCACATTTCATCTAGTGAGGCAAGTACGAACGCATACAGCTGCGATGCCGCATTTACGGCCCCGCTGTTGGTATTTAAGATGAATTCCGATTTAAACCTGAAGATTAAAATTTTTTATTGCACCCCCCCCCCCCATGTGTTGTTGATATACAACTGAGTATTACGTGCTTATTCCCTTGCGAGTTTCAAATTCATGGAACCCCATCTGCCATCTCATAAATGTTAATACTGTAGCCAGCCGGAAGAGGTTATGTTATGTGTGTGCGTGAGCTCTTTGAAGCCAGACCATTAGCTTCATTAAACACACGCCCGGAACAACTGGCTTGGAATGTGTCGATTGTGCATGCACGCAAACACATACCGGGCCTATAAAAATGACTTGCGCTCAGTGTCACTGTGCAAAGTGAGAAGTAATAATACCCATTTTTTCATTCATTCATTTTCTGATTCGCTTATCCTCACAAAGGGTGCGGGAGCCTATCCCAGCTGTCTTTGGGCAGCAGGCGGGGGACACGCTGAACCGGTTGCCAGCCAATCATAGGGCATAATACCCATCCCCCCCAAAAAATCACAGGCCCACGACGACATGGCCCACGAAGCAATTATCTGATTGGATCGCGACAACATGGAAAAAAATGTCCAATACTGGTTCAGGTTGTTTGAAACGGGGCTTACAACATAACAGGAAACCGAAGCCAGTTTGAGTCAACTTTGATAATAGTTGTGGCCTCAGTACACACGGACACCACCTTGCGTCACACACGGGTTCTAAATCTGGGATTCGTGGGACTTTTGATCAATACGAAATAAGACTAAACATGACAGGGAAGCATTTAAAGTGAACCACTGCCGTCGGCTGCATTTTTTACTAAGTGGAGTCAACCAACAAAGGAATATCGAGTGCAGTGATATGTTCTACATGCAGAGTTGATGATAAATCTTTGAGCTGCACGTTAGAGTGGATTGAGTTTCGCTCGGGCAGTGGAACAGGCAAATCTATAAATTGTGTCACTCGACTCCAATTGTGACACAAAGTGGCCCATAAAATGTTTTCTTTATGCCCCTCTCTTCCCATTCAAATTTTCACATCCCATTTTAACACTGAAGGCACAATTCTCTATCCAACAGTTAACGGGCATAAAAGAACAACGGGTGAATGTTTCACATTTCAGTGATATTACAATGTTGGAAAACTTCATTTAGTGTCGACAATTTAAGAAGCTATTTATTTGTCCAAGTTTTCATTGAACTTTCCAAGACCTGCTCATGAGGGTGAGAACATTTGAAGAAAACTCAAGCAGACGCCAGAAATATTAATAATAATAATAATAATAATAATAATAATAACCTTGCCATTGCTTTCGCACAAAGAGCACCGGAGTGCAGTTAATTATCTGCTTTCATCTTTCAGTTTGCCTGACAAGTGCACAAACAAGCATGCAAACGAGAAAAGGGCAAAGGTGGAGGAAAGGGATAATCCTTGTTGAGGCGTGCAGGTAATGATGGCAGAACCTCCTCGCACGCATCTAGACAGGGATTACCTCAGCTCTTTGATACACCTCCCTGTAATTGTCTGTGTACATTTTTGAACCAAGGCTCAGGGTATGTGTGTGTGTGTGTGTGTGTGTGTGTGTGTGTGTGTGTACGTGTGTGTGCATAAATTTGCTTTGTTGTTTAGCTGTCGGTTTAGTTTGTTACACTTAATCCCGAGGATGACACCCTCAATCCTGTGTGTCATTTGGGACCTTTGTAGAAGCACTCAGGCAAGGAATTCGGTCGAGCACTTGTTCACTCTCTCCATTTTCTGATATATGCAGGCACACACACACACACACACACACACACACACACACACACACACACACACACACACACACACACACACACACACACACGTATGCACGCACGCACCTGTGTTTGGAGGTGAGCGCATGTGTGTCAGGTAACACACCAAAGCGGATGACCAAAAGAACAAAGCATTTTTGTCTGTCAAGAAAAGCAAACAATTCCAGCACCTCAGTGTGTGTGCACGCGGGCACGCGTGTTGTGCGAGGAGGCAACTGATGAGCGAGTAAGAGCAGCAGGAAAAGAGCATCGCAAAGCACGTTGAAGCAAAACCCACAGCAATATATTGAGCCGTTCATTATCATGTTGATCTACATTGTTCTTCAACTGTCAGTCCCACTCCTCCACCCGCGTGTTCAAAGGGAACACGAGAAATAGCCACATTACATCTTTCAGCAGTTTTTCATACTCTTTCTGCAGGGCCACAAAAAGAGCTCGGTACTCTATTTGATCTTTTCCTTCACGCCCACAAAGCGGAAGGAAATGGCTCATGTGCGCGCACAGGTACTGGAATTCATCAAATGTAATTAGTTTCCCACACAAATGAAAATGATTTATAATTATTTGGTCTGAAATGACATGTAGGAAACGAGGAAAGATTAGAAGAGACAGAATAGCAATCATCTGGCCACGGCTTGTTTCCTAGTTATAAGGGCCATGCTCGGCTGCGTACACGGGTAAAATGCAGCTCACACACACACAGACACACACGCACACGCACGCACACACACAAACAAATTACAGCAAAGCCAGTTATTACCTAAGCAAGCGGTGTAGTCCGAAAGGAATGCCTGCTGTGAAGCAAACTGGTTCCAGACACCGGCTTTGCATTGCAACAGGGGGAAGAAAAACCGAATGTACACACTCGCAAGTCGACTGTGTAAGAGAAATAACGGTGTCAAAATAATTAGGAGGTTAAAACAACATAAACGCATGTTTGGGTCCTCAGTTCATTTGCACTGCTGCGCAGACAGTAAACTCACTAATAAAACACACAGCGCCTTGTTGGAAAGCTAAGGATGAGCACGTGTGTGTGTGTGTGTGTGTATGTGTGTGTGTGTCTGTGTGTGTGCATGTGCTACACTTTTAGTGATGTTTGACCAAAAGCCAGTGAGTTGGGTGAAAAGTGTCACAATTGTTTGCAATGCATGAATTTGATTCCTTAAAAGAACACAGTGCCTTCTGTGTCTGAGGCTTTTAATCCAAATGTATGCATGCATGCCAGCCTACTCATTTTTAGTTCTCAGGCGAATAGGGGAAATCACAGCGTCACGGCAATGAGGCAAAATCTTTGACGAAACCTTACAAGTAGCTTTTTAATAGCAAAATACATGAATCCTTTGCGAAAGCCCTGCTCAGGTTTGGAGGCTTCGCTGCATCTCAGATGATTTTCTATCTTGCTAAATTTTGCAGCAATTATTTTAACCACAGGGACTGTTACTGAATGGTTAACGTAGCAATATGTATGAGCCCGGAGGAAAGAGTGTGCCAAGGACAGAGAATGTCCAACTTTTGGCATCCTTTCACATAGCCGCTAAAGTGCAATGCATGCGTGGGAAAGCTAATCGTGATCCCTCAACAGGTGGTCAAAGAAAGACACGCTCGCTTTTATTGAAAAAAATGATAACAAAAAATCACAAACCAAAGCACATTCTGAGACAGCCTGCCGTTGGCATCAACCGACACCATCACTCGACATGCAGAGCGGCTAACGGCTAACGCTTTAGCCAGTAACCAGCCAAATCTACATTCCGATTCGCTGACTTCCACATCGCTCAGCAGGCCGGTCTCGCCTTGTAAAGACATTCATACATTCAACGGTGCAGACATATCGTTTGGCATTGTGAGGATGGTGACCCGCAAGCAGACGAAAAATAATACCTGCACCTCACATTTGGTAATATATGCACGAAGCATATATGCTTAATAAAAGAAACATTTTGCTGCTACTTTGTGAATTTAATCGATTGCGGCGGTGGTCTGGAATATAACCCCCGCAATAAACGAGGGACTACTGTATATAGGTCTTAATTAGCGTAAGAGGTGAAGGCAACAGAAAGAATGTGGCTGACAAATGAAATGCAGGAAAGAAAGGCTCCACTCTGGTATGCCATCTTTACAATCTGCCCGTGAGAGACCCCTTGAAATTGGACTCAGGTGTAGTGGGATGCCGTCAAAGCCATTCCCCACATTAGGTCTCTGGAATCTCACATAAACAAATTACAAAAATACTTTCTCTGTAAAAGACTGGCTGAGCGTTTCCTAACTGTGCAGTGAAACCTGAGTGGGGCCTTGTTTATGTGTGCGACAGAGTGTTTATGTTGTCCTCCATTCCGATCCCATCAGATGGGGAGCACATCGGGCCCCTTACAGCTTCATTGCTCTACTACCTGCCTGTCTCTCAGTGCTGCATCCGCATGTGCCAGGGAGAAAGAAAAATCCTGGGGAAAAATGGTTAAAAAAACTAAATATGAAAAAACAAATTAAAAACGAAATCTGTGAACATGCAAATGTCCATGTGCTGAACAGTAAGTTTACATTGGTTCTAGTTTAAAGTTGTAATATCACCATTTACCACAAGACAGCAGATGTGACTTGGTATGCGCTTGTGATCAAATGGATTTGGAGTGACATGTATGACAAACAGTCCCGCAATAATAGTGACATTTTGAATGAATTGATTTTTGTTAAAAAAAAAAAACTAAAACAGGAAAAAAAACCTTAAATTAGTTCTTGCAATTAATATTGGTTTCAGCATTTTTTTATTTTTTTTGCTGTCCTTCAATGGTCATTTTTAATGAATGGCCTGGAAAAAAATTGTGTGTGGGTATTTTGTTGTTTGCTTCATACCCATTGTTGTTGGATCTTTTAAACATGCATTGTTCTCAATGTAGTATAAACAATGAAATACGCATTCTTGTCTAAAATAACATTTTCCCTCATACATCTCGGTAGAAAGTGCATGGTCCTATGTGCTTATCTCAATAGCACTGATGGAAACTTGTGGCCCGCTCCAGCATTTTAGTTGCCCATTCCTGCCATGGTAAATTGACACCACAAAACAGCAATTAAAGATTTTGACCATGGGTCATCTGTCTAGCTTGGGTCTCTTGCTACGAGAAATGTGGAAGACGCAGCCTGAGGTGCAGGACTTACAGTAAGCCCTAGTCTGAAATTGGAGAAGATGGCGGTACAACTGGCAAGGAAAACATATTCATTCATTTTGATTGATTGAACCATCGTTTTTTTACGACCTTAAATATTCCAGCCATTTTTGGTCATTTGGACACACAAAAAAAGAAACCTAAATAAAGTTATTCCTGTCTACTGTAAAATTGACATGGAACAAAAAAAGCCACAAACAAAATGTAAAAAAAGGACATAAAAATCAATTGAGATGAGAACCACTATAAGTAAGAGAGCCATGAAGAATCCCTAAAAAAGACAAAACAATTTAAAAAAGCCCTTACTCATCTGAATAGTCCCAATTGGCTCACTGCCCTGTTTTCCTTTCTTTCTATTTTTTTTTAATAGGAAGTATTATGAAATCCTTCCCCCCCCAGCTGCTACTGACCGAGACCATCGCAGACAATCCTGAAGCCAGACACCCACAATGAGTGACGCTTTTCGAACGTGAGCCGTGCGAGGAGGAAGAAGACCACCCGGCAGTGGATCCAGCGTTGCTGCCGGGATGAAGCTTTACAGCGGATGCACTCTGACAGGCGAGACCTCGAATGGTTACAACACTGCAGTGGAAAAATGTGGCACAATGGTACCTATTGATGACTGCTCCTAGATTTGAATCAGCTATGCCCACCTCTGCTCCTCGGAGACATGGTGAGATACGAAGGTATCGCATGTCCACTTCTGTCATATTTAGGCTGTCTGCATTTTGCCTAAACTATTTTCAGACATAATCCATTGAGTGCACCATAACAGCCTATTTTGCCGCCAGTGTCGTTGATGATGGATTGCAGGGAATTGAATTATGCCGCAGACAACCAAGGAAAACCTAAATTCCATCTGAAGAAAAACAAAACGATGACTGGTTATGTTTTAGACGGATCAAACACACAGCCAGTTGCCCTAAGCAATGAAATAGCAACAGAGAGAAGAACGCAAACAGACTAAAACCCAAATTCAGCGGCAGAAGTTCAGTGATTCAAAGCAAGTTTAAAAAAAAAAAAAAAAAGAAGTGGAAGCTTGCGGATGAAAAACCAGCCAGAGGAAAGTACTGGAATCCATTCTAATCTGAACATTCCAATCTACTTTTGACATGAAACCCTGGAGGTACACGCCAAAGCTGTGATATAGCGTCTGAACCAAGATTCATGGAGTCCTTTTTTCATCAAACATTCTAAATCTGTATTTAGTCTACCATTAGCTTATACTCACAAGCTAGTCCAAAATCAATTAGTTTTCAACAGCAAGTATCCTGTCCAGGATTAGTGGGAAGATGGAGCCTATGCCAGGTGAAGGCGAGTGTGAGAGCCAATGTATACCCAAGATTAATCACCAGTCAATGAAAATGCCAGCATTGTGCACAATGCAGGTAAGTCCCACTCTGCCACAAAAAATATATTGAAAATAAAAACACTTAAAGACAAAGAGAAAACTGATTAGGAAGCTGGCAAGTGTTGTCTGTTTGGTACATATGACAACAATCTACCTTCTTCGTTACATACTCTGAAGCACTGAAAAAAAACAACCAACCAAACAAAAACCATTTGGGATCTTCCAAACAGATGTGGGAAAATGTCTAACGGCCTGATGAAACCATGATTGAACCTATTGGCCATAATTCTAAAGGAACACTGGCCATCACCAGATGAACTGCAGCGGTCTGCAGTGAAGCATGGTGGGAGCAGCATCATCCTTTTGAGGGTTTTTTTCAGATGGAATTGAGACCTTAGTCAAGGTGGTGGCGGGAGGGGGGGAATTATGAACAGTTGGAATACAGAAAGCAGTGTGGGGGAGGGGAAAGAAAAGAAAAAGTGTTCGTCTGCTAGGAAGCGAAACATAGAAATGCCAGGAGAAGCCTACTAGAACAGCTTAACTTTATTTGGGGTTAATTAAAAGCACTTTAATAGTATTAAGCTCTCTCCCAATTAAAATAAGTTTGAACTTGATGGTTGATTCTAAACACAGACACATTCCAAGTGTGGACACCTGCGTACATTATCTCGTGTTTCTGTACAGTATTTATCTTTTGGTTATATGTCAGACATTCATGGTTGAAAACGTTTTTCACATGATTTCTCTTTTCCTCTTTTTTTTTTTTCCAAGTCATTTGAACAGGGTCATGTAAGGAAATATTTGAGCCTGTGATTTTTCTGTGACAATACAGTGTACCATGTGTATGAAACAACAAGCCGAGCCCTCTTGGAGTGACTTTCATTCAGACTGAAAGGTTGAAAAACATCTTCAGTTTCAAGCCTAAATGAAAAGTTTCTTCTGCAGCCTAAAGAATATGGGGCCTTTAAACATTTTACAAGACTTGTCATAAGTGTAGCCCGCAGCAAAGGCCTGTGGCCTACTTTTGATGTTTAAAGGAACAAATTCGTCCAAGATTTTGCTGGTTTGAAAAGCTCTCAGACACCACATTAGAGGCTCTTGAAGAAGAGAAGGCGATCGTTCATAATTAATGACAGATCCATCATAAAGGAGGTGTTTTCATTATGACAAGTGGTCACGCAGCACTTGGACTTTTTACAAGCTTCCTACATGCGGACGACCTTTGCGAAAGTGTTGGGCTAGCATGAGACATAAACTGCAACCCACAGTTATATGGGGGCCTAATGAGCGAACTGGCTCCAATGCTGAGTGGCAGGCCAACAGTCGTTCATGTTGTTCGAGCAGTAAAGTCCTCAAGGGCCCCTATCCAGCATGTTTTAGATGTCTCCTTACTCCAGAACACCTGATTGAAATGATTAGTCTTGTTATCAAGCTTCTCAGAGCTCACAGATGAGCCGACCATTCGCTCTATAATTTTCTCTGCGATGTTTATACAAGATTGGAATTACTTTTGCCAGTTTCCTCTTTTCAGGCAAAACTCCCTTTTGAAACGATTTGAAACAGAAAATTACATATCTAACCCACAAAGAAACATGGAAGTTAGATCTTTTTTTTTTTTTATTGAGTTCTTAAACTTCTTTTTTTTCTATATTTTTTCTAGCCATTGATGTGCCAACATCCACACAGTAATCTTTAGCAATGTCATCGAACTGGCTATATATAATCTCACACTATTTATGAAAAGAAGTGGGAGATTTCCTCAAATAACATCTGCTTTTATCATTTTATATGCATCTGAGGCTAATAAAGTTAAGAGTGTAGCGTCTCTTTCCTTCAGTGATCGCCTGTAAAGTCTGCATTGTTAGCGACAGACGCCAGGGCAATCCGCGTCTTTCTTGACAATCACGCAATTTTTGGTTGGGTGATGTTCAGCATTTAATCAACATTGGTTCAGTGATGTTTTGCTGCGTTCCTCAGCGGGCCTTAGGCCAGATGTGAAGCTGCGTGCTATTTTTACTGCTTTTACTTCTCTCTGTTGAGTGGCGAATGAGGCATGCAAGGGATGTCCGTGGAAAATGAATTGATGTGCCTTGATTCCTTTTTGATTTGCTTCTGCCTCTAAATCTCATTCCCTCCCTCAATCAGTCATCCTTTGGTGAATGACTTTTCTTTTGGGGATATAATCCATCTGACCTTCACGTCATCCCACTGAGCATTCTCCTTTGCACATTGCACTTTTTTTTTTCCTGACATCCCACCATGCACACATGCACGTGCCCACACACACAAAGCCCGGCTTCCTAGGAGTGCCTCCACAGGTGCGAGGATCTCCTCGGGGAAAGCCTTTTATGTGTTGCCATCTCCATAAGCTCACAAAACACACTTGTAATCCGGTCAGGCTTTTTCGTTCTACTTCTCTTTCTTGAACTGTCCTTCACGAACGCGCATGCACACGCATGCACACGCATGCACAGCATAGTACCAAACAAAACAGCATTTAATCAACATTGATTGTACTCAGTGCTAATAAGCCATCCCAAAATACTATCCACCTTATTCCTTTGCCGCATGAGCACTTTGTGTGAATTAGGAGCACAACGTCCGGAATGAACCGAATCGGCGTTTTGTGTACGAGCAAACTGGTTGCGCGAGTCCACTTTTTTTTTGACAGTTACAGACTTAAAGTCTGTATATGCATTTCGAGCTATTTTTGTGTCTAGTCTTGTATTCGTCAAAATAATACCCCTGGTTCATTTTAATGCACGGCACAATGTTCAAAATTGATGCGATGTCAAGTCGTTGAATGGGCTGTATTTTGCACTCACTGGTTGCTATTGAGTAATACGCCAGATCGCTTGCCGATGGATGTCAATTTGTTTTTTCTTATTGTCTTTTTTTTGCTCTGTGACTCTAATATTCCACTGCCTGGGAAGCCGCAACCAAGTGCGTTAGCGCTGCCCACTTCCTCAACAACAGTGAGACGTTCCATGATCTGCCCAGCAGGTTAGATGGCCGTAAAAGTAACATCCAGATTCGGATATCCATTAATTTATTATTATATTTGTTTAATTTTAATGCAAAGGATGTGACCTGACCCCTAGGTCAGGTTTCTGTCTTTGCATGTAGAAGCTGATTATGCGCTGCAGCACCGGCCTCATCTGACAAGCAAGAGGATTCCTCAGTGACGGATTGACCAACATTCGGCCAGTATTGAAATTGCGAGAATGACTTCAATACATCAGAATCCAAGCAAGAAAAGGCCGCATTGAAAGCCAAAACGGCTTTCAACGCTTCCGCATCACAGCTCTGCCTTCTTGTCGGCAAGTATGGCTGCGCGCACTAGCTGTCATGGCATCCCGGCAAATAGGTTCCGCAAGCTATTCTAAGTTAGATTTAATACAACTAGTGTAACCAAACTTGCCTTTGGATGCAGTTTTTCTTGATACACCATATGTATTTTTCTTTCCAAACAATGTAGGAATGCTTATTGTCGCAACTCAAAAGTGAAAACATTCCAACTAATGTAGTGGATGAGGATAATGACATAAAAAAGTGGCCAGTGACAACAACTAATTATATCAATAGTTTAAACAAAACTACAATAAATCACGAACTAGGAATTTTAATTGCTTAGCAACATATTCAAAAATCGACGCATCCTTGAAAACAAAGGACGGTAAACATCTGACAGCTAAGCACACAGACGCACAGTAAGTACCTGTTACACCCAAATCCAGAATTGTGATTATGATGAACAACTACTGTAGCAATGCATTCCAAAGTCAAACCATATTAATGGAGTTAAATGGATGGTGCCGAGCCGCCTGGCCTTGTGCTGGTGTCATACGCCACAGCTTTGGAGGTTGCTGGCTTGATAGTGGTTAGTGCTTCAGTGTTTACTGACTCAAACCTGGTGGATCCACACAGGGACACCAATTGGCGGTTATAGAAAGCTTGAGTGATGTTCTGCTAAACCGGCGGTCAGCAACACACGGCTCCAGAGCCGCATGCGGCTCTTCAGCGCCATCTAGTGGCTCCCTGGAGCTTTAGGAAAAATGTTTGAAAATGGAAAAAGATGTGGGAGGGAAATTCCTTTTTTTGTTTTAAATATGGTTTCTGTAGGAGTAAAACATGACACATACATTCTTAACGTTTCCCAATGCTGTAAAAATGTGTAGAATAAATATTACATTTCAAGGTTTCTGTCAACGAAGATTTGCATCATAGCCTGCGACACACGTTTCTATTAGCAGGGCGGCATACATTTAATCTTGAAGGTTCATCGTGTAATTGTTGCAAACTTTGTCATTTTGATCCTAATATAGCTCATATAGATATCGATACATGCTGCAGCTCCGAAAAAAGGAGAGGTGTGGTGTTGGTTTTTTAAAACGTACACTTTATTTATGCTTAAAACAGTCTCGACAAACACGTCTGCGTCCGACTCTGTGCCTTCTCTCCTCTCGTTCGACTCGAGAGGCGTTCAAAGATGGCCTCCGAAAAAACGGAAATTAATGATCACTTCAATGACACTAAGAGAAGTGAATATAATGCACCAAAACAGAAAATCAAGCGAGGAAATCACAAAATAAATTCTATGGGGGCGTTTGTGAACACACAACAAAGGAATGAATAACATAAACAATTCTGAGACAGTCCAGTCTCCTACATACATACAGAATGTGTTTCCTTCATTGTAAGTTTTATAGAAGGCTTTTATTTTTTTGTGGCTCCAGACATATTTGTTTTTGTTTTATTTGTCCTATATGGCTCTTTCAACATTTTGGGTTGCCCACCCCTGTGCTAAGCTGTTACAGATTCCACTGCTTTAGAGGCCGTGTTTACTCCAAGTTTGAAGAAAGTCAACGAGCCAAAGCAGCCAACGCAAACCCTCGGATGCCACAGTCAATCACACAAATACTGTAAAATAGTATTTTACCATGACAAAAAACAAACAAACAAACAAAAAACTCATAAAACCCATAAAAACTAATTTTATGACGTGTGCCACGTTACAGGAAATTGTGAATGGGTGAGTTTTTCTGTGAATAACGGAGGTTAGGTTCAAACAAATCCATGAAAAGGTTGATTTGCGACTGCCGAACTGCATGTATGTACTGTACTCTCCATTACTCTACTCCAAGAAAGCCAGTAAAAACAGGGGTAAACCTGCCTGTCTCGTGAGGTTGCCAGCAACAATCCCTCCACAAAACCCTTCTCTGTTTGCTTGTCCTGAAAAAAAAAAACAAAACGAAACCCTGGGTCTTGTCTGTCCTTATTCCTTTTAACGGACCTGCCTTCAAAGTAACATGCCATGAGCATGTGTGAACGGTATATACAAAAGTCTAAATGGTTGTGACACAAGGATGTAAATATAAGACGTCGGTATTCCAAGTTCAATGCGGTGGTGAAAGAAAATTCATTATAGTTAAACAACAACAGTAAGTGTCAGAAGCAAAATGATATTAGGTGGAGTAGGCATTTTTAAACAGGTGTGTTTTGACTTTTGCTTTGCGAAAGAGTCTCTTCCAAACCACCGTTGCTCCGCCACCTTCACGTTGTTCTTGCCGCAAAGTTTGCATTTATTCATTCATTCATTTTCCGAACCGCTTTATCCTCCTAGATAGAGTGGGTCGCGGGGGGTGCTGTAGCCTATCCCTGCTGTCCTCGGGCAGTAGGTGGGGGACACCCTGAATCAGTTGCCAGCCAATCACAGGACACACAGAGACGAACAACCATCCACTCCCGCACTCACACCTAGGGAATATTTAGAGTGTTCAATCAGCCTGCCATGCATGTTTTTGGAATGTGGGAGGAAAACGGAGTACCAAGAGAATATCCACACAGGCACAGGGGAGAACATGCAAACTCCACACAGGGAGGCCAGAGCCTGCACCTCTGCATTGTGAGGTTGACACGCTAACCACTGGACCACCGGGCCACCTTCAAAAGAAAATGGAAAGTCTTAATACCTATAAAACTCATGAAACAGGCCAATCACAGGATTGACACAGAGACAAGTTCAACCTCACATTCTCAACTCGGTCAGATTGTTGCATTTGCAATGTTTTGATGCAACATGTCTGACAATGCACGAGCAAAAATCTGTAAAGTGATCTGTGATATAATTTGAGAACAAACGGCTCAAAGTCATAAACTAAAACAGGTCTTGTTTTCAGGAAATTGTCGAATCTGTCAATTGGTATTTGAGTTTAAAAAAAAAGTGCAAGTCTCTGAACTGAGGGGGAGGCAAAAAATACATTTACATGCCCTGGCTATACTAAGTGCAAATAAATGACCTCAACCTATACTGTCCGTTCTCACTGACTATTCCGGTCTGGTACTACTTTGTTTAAGTATATACTCTCATTATAACAGTCTTTTCATTGGTGCAGAAAGAGAATTGATCAAGGGTCAGTTCCAATGTCAACTCCAGTCAGCTTACAATCCTTTCCAATACAATCCTTTCCATGTCATAGAAAATGGACATGTAACCATTCATCTATTCATTTTCCGAACTGCTTTATCACTAGAGTCGAGGGGCGTGCTGGAGCCTATCCCAGCTGTCTTCGGGCAGTAGGCGGGGGACACCCTGAACTGGTTGCCAGCCAATCGCAGGGCACACAGAAACGAACAGCCTCCGCGCTCACACTCACGCCTAGGGACAATTTAGAGCGTTCAATCGACATGTAACCAATGCTTGCAATTATGTGATAATAAGTAGTAGCGGTCCATACTTTGCACTCTAAACAAAGAAAAAATGGTCAATAGAAATATGTGAAGAACTTAGCATTACATAACACTGGAGCCTGGGTTTAAGTTATGACTTACTTTTTAAGGCTGTGTGGCTGATTGTCATGGTTAAGATAATAAATCTTATGAGTAATTCTTGGAAACACAAAATGAGCAAGGGCCTGACAAATATGCTATTTTGTTAAAAATGTCACTGATATTTATACTTGTGGTCACAGAAGGGATTTGAACTATAAAGGGCTTTAAATCATCCAACATGTATTTGACCACCAAACTCTTTCTTGCTAGATACGACAGCAGTAAATGCCATCTTCAGCAAAGCAGCACTGCCATGTGCAAAACTGACTGTTCATCTTTCGTGTGAAAACGGCACTCATCACTTGGTGGGAATGAGAACAGATTCGCTCACTCATCTTGCCAACCACATCATGAATAATACCCATCCACGCAATTTCTGCCTTTCAAGGTTCAATCTATCCAAATTCCCTATGAGCTTACAAAAATTGACTCAGAGGTAAATGTTTCCAAGTCAAAAGTAAGTGTCCATTGGACAAAAAGCAGTACCGCTCCATTGTAAACCAAAAGACACTGATGTAGCTTTTTCTTGTGTCCACTGATTCTACTTACTGGTTTTGTAGCACTTTCAGGGTGGCTTTGATAAACAGGAGCCCTTGGCCTTGGGTTGAACCAATCAGATTCAGGCTTAAAGCAAGCAAAACAATTTCCTTGACACCAACTCAAGCGCATTCCAGAATATTAAACAGCACCGACAGTCCCTTTCGCAATGAATGCACTTTGCCGCCTCCTACACACACAAAGAAACACACATAAGTTGAATAATTACGGATATACATAATGTGAACACACAAATGCTCCATTCAGTAAAAACAGCATGGCAAACTTTTTGACTTGTTTTGGCCAGAACAAACCCGACCCCACTAGAAAAGCCTCTCAGCTTCTTTTCTCTCCATTCAGTACACAAAACTTCACAGTGGGATAAAAACAACGTTTCCAGAGAATCCCTAAACACTGTTTCACTTTTTGGCCCCAATTTCTCCTTCGCTTTTTTGCTCCACCCCTCCTCTAGTGTGCTCTCTGCCCAAAAGGGCATTCTTATTTCCTCCGAGTAGGGGGGTGTCTTGGAGTCCAAAAGGGTAAACAAAACCTCGGTAATCACCAGCGAGGCATACGCAACTGACCAGCCAATCAGCATCCAGTGTTCTGACAAACATCCACATCCCTACCTGGATGCTCACAACAACCCTGCCAGCAATTCCAATCTCAAAGCTCACTTTGTGTTGAATACAAAAGGCGGCCTCACATTGGGAGTCAAGGGAGCGTCTGTCAAAGAAAGCCTGGCTGCCTGCAGCACACATGCGATGTCCGTGCGGACACACGGAACCCTGGCTATTTCTCTGACTATTTGGCTATCTATGCTGTCATCTCTGTTTGTTCATATTAGGGAGGGCTCACTCAGGGACAGGATATGGGGATTAGGTCTGGCCTTATTGCGCTGTAGCTACACACCACTAAATAGCTCCCATCTGTTCTTCCATAAAGGGTGGCTAACGCACGTTAGCTGTGCTCGCATTGCACATTGCCTGAAGAACAGCAGTGGATAGATGAACTGTACTGATATTGCTAGCCACAACACTATTCTGCGCTAAAGGCTAATGTGCCTGGCTTATTGTATTAGATTGGGATAAGGAGAACAAATACACACACACACACACACACACACACACACACACACACACACGCACGCACGCACGCACACCACCAGCATATCTGATTCAAGATAGTGTAGCAGCAGGCTAAGCCAAGACTCCTACGTTTACCTTGAAGGAATATAGCCTATATAAGAGAGCTGCCGAAGGAAAAATTGGAGGTGGGAAGAAAAGGATGGAAAAAAAGATGGAGAGATGGAAAGAGGGAGAATTGGAGCAGTGTGGTCATTCATGACGGTGAATCCCGACACTGCATGCCTTTGCGGCACACATGGACTACATTACAGGCGATGTAGACTGCTCGGGTACTGTACGTCGTGCTTGGTAATGCTCTTGCGCACAAATGCACACGAAACTAAACCTATCATGGCTGCACTGTGGAAAGACAAACCATTTTCTCCGACACACAAACAGACTTGTAATCCCTAAAGCACCATGAGGGCAAAGTGCATAATGACTAAGTCACTGAGGTTAGAAAGACAATCCGCTTGTGATGGTCCACCTGTGGATTATTGGTGGGAATTAATGACATTCATTGGAAACTATGAGTAGACGGAGCCGCTTGCTTTTCGCTTCAGTTGGCACATACAACCATGGGCACCCTTCTTCTCAGGCCCCCTCAGCCATGTATCTCTTCATCCATGTTACTTTCTGCCTGACTCCTTGTTTTAAACAAGTTCCAAGCAAACCATTGCACAGGCTTCTTTTCGCATGCCTTTGTTGAAAGGCATCTTGAGTCCATGAGGGGCGGCCTGGGGGGGGGGGGTGGCCTGGGGGGGTTGTTTCGATATAAAACTCCCACAACAGGAATTACCCTTTATGACTCTGCATTCTTCATTTTATGCTTTTTCAGCTTGCACTCTTAAAAGACATCATGACTGTTCAGTGTTGTATTGTAATTAACTACCCCACACACGAAAACACAACAGGGTGGGGTAGCACGGTAAAATTTTACTATGGGTGAAAAAAGGAAAGACTTGGAGGAGACTGACTTGTTCATCTCTGGTCTGTGTCACTTTGTCGTTTTTATCACCAATGGACCCTGGTACACCCACATTAGGCTGCTCAGCGCATTTAGATCTAATAGCGCACAGTTGCCTATATAACCATGCAGACAGTGAATGAAAAGCACTTTGAAGAACCAGCACATGTACCTTCACCATAAAGGCAGCCATAAATCCCTGAATGCTCTTTACTCAACGGAAATTCATAAGCAATGGGAAAGGCGCTGTTACACTCCCTTTGTCAGAGTTGGGTAAAGCTGTGGTTACTGCGGTCGAATCAACGCTGCCGGCCAGTGATTACGCTACCTTACTGTAGGCTATTGTGTAGATGATCATGGATAAATCTGTACAGGATCCACAAGTTTGGGTACTCACCTTGTCCACAATGTTCCAACTTTGCCAGCAACTCATGCCCAAATGCCCTCTTCGTCCTCCTGGGTATAAACAGGGGGGATACATCATTGTCAGTGAACTGTTTCAAAAGCACACTTTCATTGCACCAAGTGCAAACTAAAACATTTTTTTCAAGCTGATTTTGCATATTGTGACAATCATTGTGTTGAGCAGCTGTGACAAGCTTGGTAAGCTCACCCACTCGGCAGTTGCTAAAGTTGCTTTTATATGTAATGTGCTAGCTAGCCAAGATGCTAAATGCTAGCATGCAGCAACTGGCTGTGACATACCCCCTAAACAGAACCAGACCTATAATGACTCATTCTGGCAGGTCAGACACACAGACAGACACCCTCTCGCACACAAACAATCAAGAGTGCCATGTGCAATTTCTCACAGATCTAAAGAAAGCAACATGTTTGGGCCTGAAAAAAATAAAAATAAATAAAAGAAAGGGTCGTGCAATTCATATTTTGATAAACACTTGAAGAATGTTTTCTATTTCCTATGGTGCCTCCTGCCAAGTGTCTGGCAGTGGAGCTGGCATGGCTAAACGAGAACAACATGGACACAAATGCGCCTGTCAAAGCGCACACTCTTCCTGCTAAGCCACGGCGCCGGACTATATCTCAGGAGGATAAACGCACTTCCACTGCTTGTCTACATCAATTATATTTCACCTGTACCTTGACAAATCACACTGTAATATGGGTATAGGTACAGTGCGGACTGACTGCACTGAGAAGAAAAAACAATCCGAGACATAATTTTGTGTTGTCACTCACAACGAAGATGTGCCAAAAAATTTTTTATTTGACAAAAAAAAAAAAAAAAAAAGCTAAGCCACTTCAGAAATTGATGGTGGCAAGAAGAAAAAGAATGAAGGGAAGACTAGAAGGCCATGTTGAAGAAAAACAAACAGAGTAATTCATCATCTAGATGAAAGAGAGAAATAAAAGGAGGTGTGGAGTTTTCTGTTTGGAGGGAAAACAGTCTCAGTGCGGGGACTTCTGTGACATTCAGACTGTGTGACCTGACATACCCCATCAGCACTACACGCACACACACTTGTACGCACGCACGCACGCACGCACGCACGCACGCACGCACACACACACACACACACACACACACACACACACACACACACACACACACACATATAAACAGTCCTTCATTTAGGGCTTTGTCCTAACCTTGGGGTGAAAGAGTACATGTGAGAAAAAGTCACGTGGCGATAGGCTGACCCCTCTCAAGATATTCTCTTGATTTTAAAATGCGCGTGCTTTGCACAAGGGGAAGTGCTAAAACAGTAACAACTAAATAACAGGCTGTATGACTGTGGCTTGGGAATCAAAGACAATGACAATGAATTTGAATCAAGTTTAATGAGTCCTCGTTTAACTTGTTCCTGTATGACAAATTAAAATCTGATATTTAAACTATTCTTGCAAAGAAAGGATTGAACGATGTAGTTGGAATCGTAGAAATATATGTTGATGCATTTATCAATCCATAAACCGCTATTTATATAAACCAATTCAAGAATGTAGATGAGCTCATCATTTTCTTTTTGCGCACTATTTTTTAACAGCAAGTGTGGTCATAAATTTCAATTAAACATACAGCACAGTAACTGTATTTCAGATTTGCAAAGGGGATGAACATTGCTGTCAAGGGTTAAAGGTTATCTGCAATAAATATCATGTATTATAATATTATACAAGTGATAATTCAAACTGATGCCACTGGACACATTCATAAACACTTCTGTGATCTATTCCACAGCTCAAACCTGAAGAGCTGGCTTTCGGCAGGTAGTGCCCCGTGCATATTTCATTTGATCTAATTGAGACAGCAGTTCCAGAATTCTGAAATACATTTTGAAACATTTAAAACCACATATAAAAGCAGACACGGGTATTTCGACTAGTGGAAATCCCCCGGTACAGTATTCATCACAACCTGCCAGACAATCATTCAAACTTTCTCTTCACTGTTTGGACTCCAACCCGATACAAGAGTTCAAAGCTTTGTGATATTCTACCGCCTTATTCAATATTTTATCATTGCATGTCAAATAAAATCAAAGGGAGAATATTTGAAAAAGTATCATGTATTTGAAAATGTCAATATTTTTTTTGTCCTGGCTACACAGTATTTCAGTTTGTGTTCATCGAAACGCACAAAGTAATGCAAACACTCAAAGCGTTGAATGATGTCGTGTTGATACGAAATACAGCGCAATCCTCAAACAGAGACGCAAAGTTTTGCCTCAGGCTTGTCTGGTACTGATAACCTGACAGAGAGTAATTGGTCGTGAGAAAGATTCATGATTTCTACTAATTTCACACCCAAATCTCAAATTCTCTGACTTGGCTGGGGGTATCGACTTTGAGTGAGAGGAACACAGAGAAGTGGTGTTGTTGTGAATGATGAATGAAAATGTTTGAAGACAGCAACTTGACACTGATGTGCGTTGATGCGGACATTCAAACTGACCTGGTCCAAAGGGGATCTGTGGTTGGCATGCGGGGGCCCTCTTGGGAGGCTTCTGTGATGCATATTCGCCGAGTGCAAGTGGACGGAATGGTGAGAGTGATGTTGAGGGTGAATGCGATCTTCCTCATAGTTATCAGCCATCATCTTCATTCTGTTCTGAGTCTGCCAGAATTGAGGAAAAAAACCAAAACAATTTGGTTATTAGGTTGATGATGGGCCTTCTCGGGGGTAAAACATGTTGAAAGTCATCAAAGAGGTTCAAAGTAGCAGTGCTGACAACACTTGACAGGTGATGTATGGGCTAAGTCGGAGTGTCTGATGGGAACAGCATAAGTCTGTCAAATATTATCCATTTCACAAAGTACCACTTAAAAGGATAAGACAAACGAGAGTATGGAAAGTTAGCAAACGTACAAAGCCTGAGGCTGCAGACGTTCTCACACTTGCATTTTAAATTCCATCGACTCGAAATTGTGCTCAAATATCAGGGTTCTGGATGGCCAAATATTGCATTCCTTGCGTGTTTGTGGAAGAAAGCGTTTATGCGAAATAGGCTGTCATTCTCCTCACATTTTTGCACTGAAGAGAGATAACAGTCTGCGCTGACGGACGTTAGGCTGACTTGCGCGAAGCCGGCTGTCTACAAGATAGACATAGATAGAGTGGGTGCAGATGTAATGACAGTTTCAGCTCGGTATTTCCTCCATTGAAAATACTTTTCTTGAGGGTGGACTTCAGACCTGTAGGTGCAATCGTGTTGAGGCTGAAGAGCATTCGAGGGGAACCCACTGTATGCGCATGCTATCCAAAATGGTGTGACATTTGTTGAAATGAGAGTCAGCCTTCAATGAAGAGGCCACAGATAGAAGGTAGATACAGCCCTGGGGACCCAGCCGCTGAGATAAGCAGTGAGTGCCTAATGACTGAGGAAATGAGGCAGGCAGGATCACAAGAGAGGATGCGGGCCATATTAAAGAGCTTGGCCATTCAAATGGAGAAGAGCTACTTAGATAGATAAGGCAAGAACCTCCGCACCATGGTTAGGGGAAAAAGGATGAGGGGTAAGAGGGCTGGTTAAAGCTGACACTGGATTTGCCCGTCCTAACTGACCTCAGGTGTTGACGCTCACAGGTGTGATTGGAGGAAGTTAAAACAGCGGACACCTGTCACAGAGACAGAGCCACTTATATACTGCACACCATAGTGTGCTAAAACACAAAGCCCTTCAAAAATATTTGAGACTTATGATCATCTACCATTGTTACGTTCTTCTTGACTTGATTGTTACGTCACAGTTCAGACATTCCAAGTGATTATTCCTCTCAAAGAAAGAATGCAACAGACGCTGCATTAAAAACAACGTACATCTCTTGTCGGTGCTGTAGTGGTTCCCTCTTTCAACCAGTAGCCAAACTGTCAGGGATTACCAATGTCATTGAAAACTAAAAACCTCCTTGTTTTGCACAATATTTTGCAAAAAATAGTGGCAAACACACAGCGAACAGATCTGAAATGGCATCCAGGCTGATGCCATTTCATGAATTGAGTCATCTGAAACAGATCCAGGTGGCACAACATGCTAGGCAGAACCAAGCAGAGTGTTGGGCTGAAAAAAAAACAAAAAACAAAACAGAGTGCAGCTGTTGGTGTAAACATCACAGCTCAGCCCACAGCGAAAGCTTGGGTCAAGCCCCACCTAAATCCGAAGCTTAACCTGATTACTACACAACTACATTAACACATGACTTGAGATCAACGACACAGCTGAGGCAAGTCTTGAAAAAGTCTTTCCAATGTTTTCCTCAGTTCTCTAATCAGGTCTGTTTGTAGGCGTGTGTGTGAGTGTGTGCGCGTGTGTGTGTGTGTGTGTGTGTGTGTGTGTGTGTGTGTGTGTGTGTGTGTGTGTGTGTGTGTGTGAGAGTGTAGGTATGCATTCCTGCCCAACATTACACATTTTCCCAGTCAGACTGATTAAGACACAGTGACTCTGCTTGAAGCAGGCCGATGGTATTACATTGGTTCTGTCCCATGGTGCACCTCTGAAAAAGCAACATTCATCTTTCCACAGAAGAGAGAAGCATTTTGTGGGGATGGATGCTTCAATCTCCCAAAAGGTGGAAATGAGTAAGAGTACAAATGAGTCATTTCTCAGCTTTAAAGAAACATTGATGCTTGGGCATCTTTCACAAGGTTAGGACCACTGTGAGAAATCCCAGGAGGGAACATATTGGTTCTGACTCTCCTGAGGAAGTCTAAACATTACACTTTCTGTGTGGGGGAGTTACTGTGAGTCTTTGAACCTCAAATGGTAGCTGGATATCTAAGTATACAGACTGCGTGCTCACACTGACACACACACATGCACACACGATACGCCAAAAGTGGTGGATGGAGAGGTCAGACGGGGCACAGCTATCTGGAAATCTATCTTCTCCAGATCCTTTTGGCCTCTGAGTCCCATAATTCGTTGGCATTTCCTGGTCGGTTTCTTTCTACCGGTGGCTATTGACGATCTGAGAGGGAAATCTTACCCTTCACATATCTCACTGGGTGCAACGACAACTACTTACCCTACAGCCACCATCACATGAATAAATTTAGTTCCATGCTTTAAGGGCCCTGCATGGTGATAGACCGTCAATGCATTGCCTGGTAAATGAGTGAAGTGATAATTCCAAGGATTTTTCGATTTCTCCCTCTCTCTCTCTCTCTCTCTCTCTCTCTCTCTCTCTCTCTCTCTCTCTCTCTCTCTCTCTCTCTCTCTATATATATATATATATATATATATATATATATATATATATATACAGTCAAACCTCGGTTTTCGTACTTAATCCGTTCCAGAAGACTGTTTGGAAACCGAATTGTTCGGAAACCGGAACCATGTTTCCCATTGAAATCAATGTAAAAGGTTTTAGTCCGTTCCAAGTCAAGAAAACAACTTTTTTAAACCACTTATTTTTACAATTTCACACCATAAACTGTACAAATGTAATGGGAGATTACCGATTTTAACATTAACATAGTAACATAAAAATTGAAGGAACATCTCTCTCTCTATCTGTCGTGGGGCGTGCGCCTCTCCCAGCTCTCAGCAGGCAGTAGGCGGGGCATTTCGGCATCCCGAACTCCTTCGCCAACACAGACACACGCACACCTGACTCATATTTTGCGACTAAATCTTTCTTAAATTCTATAGTTTTGCACACTATTTTCCTCTTTTCTTCACCAGGTTCACCACTTCCACTTGCTTTCTTTGGTGCCATGATTAGGGGCTGATACACGATGCAAAAATAACAGTCCAATATAACGTAGTTCTCACCAAACACGTCTGCTTTTTAAAAAAAAACATTCTTAATCGAACAATACAAACTCGTCTGCTCACAAGCTGTTTCTGTACGATTATTGCATAATAATGAGACACCGGACACCAGAGTGTTCATTATGTGCGGCTGCATTGAAAAATGCAAACAAACACATTTATATATATATATATATATATATAAAGTATATATGTATATGTGTGTGTGTGCGTGTGTGTGTGTATGCTGTGACTCTGTCAGAACATTGCAATCAACAACCCTTCATTGAATCTTTCTCCCGGATCAAATACAGCCCATCTCATCGCAAGAAATAACCCTAACAGGAAAACATGATGAATGCAACGGTGATAAACAGGTAATGAGATTTCCCCGAATTCCTTTTAGTGCAGTGCCTGGGAATTGTTTATGAGGCAGATACAAACATGTCGGTGGGTGCACATTTAGCACTGCATCTTTCGACTTTAAAATGCTCCATGATTCCCAGAAACGCCTCCGATTCAGGACACAGGTGGACTCCCTGCTGGTGGATGATTACTGTTAGTGTTCATTTTGTTGCCATCGGCCATGTGGTTTGACCAAGACCTAATAAACCACATACCTCGGCTGGCATTGGGTTTTACTGAACAAAAAACAAGGGTCAATCCGGGAAATAGGTGATGACATTTAACATCTGTTCCACCAGAAGCTATCAGACAGGACACTACGCTAATGACTCACCCATGCGTCAAATGAAGGTCTGCATTACTTAGACCTAATTGCGCAAACACTACTGCCATCCCAACTTACGTGAGCATTTTGCCTGAACGTGGAACCACAGCGAACGTGGAACCACAGCCCCTTCTGGGTTTGTCGTGTGATGACTGAGCACAAAAATGTGGTTGGAGGTGGAGGAGCCAATTTTGTTTACAAGAAATTATTAACTTCTGCATGTTCTTGGTTTGAGAGTACAAAGTTTGCCTGTGAGGCTGCTGTGCAGGCATGGCCTGGCGATGCGCAGCAGGTTTGAATTTTCCGTTCCGCTTTGATTTACAAAGCCGCAATGTCCTAAATTGTGACCACAAGGCGAGGCTCCACATCAATCACATGCCAGTCAACCATTTAGACCACAATGGCTGCAGGTCTGCCACATTCTTCATATAGCTTGGTGGGCCGTGTATGCACCAGTTGTACCTGTTGTTTTAGTTGGTGCATGAGCCGGTCCTTCTCTCGTTTTAGAGCCATCACCTCCTCGTGGGCTTTCCTCCGCTTTGAGGGAGACAACTCCAGCAGGGCTATGTTAGCATCCTTCTCGCTGATAGCTGCCAGTAGAGCTTGCTGCCTGAACAAACACAGTAGAAAAATGGCCTTTATTCATTTCAGAGATGACACAGATGTCACAGACATCTCTCCACATCTCCATTCCAGAGACGTCTTTCAAGTGGTCTGTTAAGTGCTCAGGTATCAAGAGCGTGACTCATGGCCACGTAATAATGTAATGAAGCCTAACAGAGGAGCTTGAGGGAGCAATGACATCTTTCTTGTGTCACTGTTCAGTCCTACTGAATTTGTCCACATTTACAGGTGCAGAGGGAACAAGCGTAATCATGTACAGACAACCCGACATTCAGGGGAAATAACCCGGTGCTCCAGTTAGCGCGTTGACCTCACAGTGCCGAGGTACAATTCCAGCTCCGGCCTCCCTGTGTGGAGTTTGCATGTTCTCCCGAGCATGCGTGGGTTTTGTCCGGGTACACCAGTTTCCTCCTACATTCCAAAAACATGCATGGCGAGCTGATTGAACACTCTAAATTGTCCCTCGCGTGAGTGTGAACGTGGATGATTATTCGTCTGTGTGCGTGCCCTGTGATTGGCTGGCAACCGGTTCAGGGTGTCCCCCGCCTATTGCCCGAAGATGGCTGGGATAGGCCCCAGCTCCCCCCGTGACCTTTGTGAGGATAAGCGGATTGGAAAATGGATGGATGGATGTATCCCAGAGAATAAACTGGATGGTGTAAATCCAGTGATGACAAACATACCATTGATGCACACTTCTGTCAATGCATGCATCAATATCGATGGACAAAAACACGGATTTGGTCAACCCCTTTCTAACATCCTGTTGTAACCATTCCATGTTTCAAGGAAGACCGTATTCAAGATTCTAGTGTGCCTGTGGGAATTGCTGAGGTTAGAGGACAAGGATCTTGGATGAGAGAGCTTGTCTCACAATCTCTGTTTGATGAGGTTGCGGTCAGGACACTCAAGTTGTTGTTATTGTTGTTGTTCCAGAACAAACTCAACCACGCATGTCTTTATGGACCTTGCTTTGTGCAGACAAGTTTCTGTTCCTGTGCACCCCAAAAATCTTTTGGGTTTTTTGGTTTTGGTGCTTTTCTTTGCCCAGTTTCGTTATTTCGACCAGGGGACGTCTTTGATCATTGTGAACTGTTGATCCGTGAAGCCCTTTCAGACTCTTTTGTGATTGAGGGCTGTAGAAATAAACGTGACTTGACAAAACAAGGTGCATTTAAATTAAGTTCAACTAAGGCTTACACGTTGGATTCCTACTTTCAACAAAATGTTTGCCTGTGCCTTTCAGACAATTTCTCTGAAGCCCGACATTGTGTGTTGGTTGTGGCTTGGTGAAATGAGATAATTAGATGTGTGCCTAGGGCTGCAATGACAGAAACAGTTGCCTTTGACACAAATGAGTCTCTGCAGTGTCTCTCTTATGATGAATTTTCATCACACACTGGTGGCAATTACTTCAACAGCCCATTCTGCATCAGTAACTTACACACAGGAAAGCGAGCTAGTTCGTGAAGAGTCTGCGGAAGAAAGCTGACTTAGATCGCCAGTGAGTAAGTGGATAATGATAAGAAATGATAATAAGGTAAGATGATCTTTTATTAAAATGCAGAGGGGACTTTGGTTGATGATTACAGTTATCAAGAGTTGTGATTTGTTACATTTGAACAAATAGAAGAACAGCAGTTGAGAAATATGACTGACAGGGGTTTGACAATAAACTTTACCTGATGGATGTGGTGTCTGCTGCAACTGAGTCCAAATCTAAGGTTTTATTTCTTTCTTTCTCTGTTGTGTTTATACAAATGGTGGATATTCCTGCAATCCAACACTGGAGTAATAGTCCTAAATTATGTATGCTCACAGACAAAAAAACAGCATCTGTTGATGATGAAGCCATAACCTCCTTGGCGGAGGTAATCAGGAGCATGTCAATGCAAGGTAATGTGTGGGTTGACTTTTGTGGAAGAGGAAGAGAGAGGGCACATTCAAATTGCACTTTGGGCTCAATTAAAAATTGACCTGCATTGGAGTGTTTTTATTCCATGATTTAAGTCCCTGCAGTAATAACTCAATTGCAAAAATAAACACACTGAGCCCCGACTAAACTCTCGCTGGTCTGGGACTCGCCGTTTGGTGTTTTTAGTACAATTACCCTCGCACCGCATCTGGATTCTCCCATTCAAGAACATTAATAGGCCGCTGTGTGTTTGTGTGCGCTCACATGGTTACTCCCATTCGTGCCGGTATTTGTGTGCGCATGGGTGTGTGTTCTGACATGTGGATCGGCGCAGCTAATCACACCATTAATCACGCGGCAGCTCTGACGTGACACTTTTCGTCTCCACACACCTTCACTGTTATTTTTTGAGTGCTCACTGTAATGGGAACACATACAAACTCATGCGCATACAGACCAACATTGCACTGGAGTTATGTGCGTTCAGCTGAACCCAGCCTACGCCAGACCACATTTCAATATTGAGCCGGTGTCATTACACTTTTACCGTCTGAACATCTCTGAGAAAATACAAGTAACACCATTAATTGCCCACAACCCGAGTGTGTGCTGACCGTGTTAACTCATGTGATGAAGGACTCTCTTGGTGAACAACCTTGTAAAATGTTGAGCTACGACAAAATACAGTATAGGGTTTAAGAAAGCATCAGTGCGTCCACAATCTTGAGCATGTCCAGCAACAGACATCCAGGAAGAGGTTGAGAGAGTTTGAGGTTCAAACAGTTTGTCTTATCTCAGAACTCATCTGAAAAATACGAGATCCATCTCCCTGACCCCCACTGAGTCAATTAATCAAATATTGCAACACAGCCATAGTTGAAAAGGTCTTTTCAATCACTTTTACCTGTTAAGGATTGTTTCATTACAAAAAGAAAATCATCATGATGTCATACGTGAGTACGTACGTTACAGCTTGAATGAAACACATCTGGACCTTGTAGAGATTCAAGCGCATCAGGTTCATGCCATTCATACTGCATGCTAACGCTCTCTAGAATTGCATTTGTTTCATTATTGATTGAGTCTTTGGACCCTTTGAGACAGACCCTAGAATCAAATCCTCCCCTCCAGTTTGTAAATGAGCTGAGCAGAGTACAGCGCTGTCTCCCTGTGGGGTGCACTCAGAGAGGTGCCGTAAGGGTATGCTGACTGATGTCTTCCTAAAACAATAAAAAGGATCATTATTATGATTAGCCAGCCAATAAACTCTGTCTCCCACATCCTCAATCAATGAATCTGTGTCCACTGAATGAAAAGCGTCTCAGTGTGATGATTTTGCCCTTTGAATCAAATGAATTTGAATGACCATTTGGGCCCCAATGTAAAACACCAGGATTCATTATGAGGCTGACACACACAAGACAAATGCGTGTTCACGTTTTACAAAGTGAACAATTTTGTTTTCCTACCCTCGGGTCTCACTCCCTGCTGAACTTACACGAGGCGTGTCTCTGACCAACAAAGGAGTATCTTCATTTCCTGATCGGTGGAAAGAGTGACAATGAAATGTTGTTGTCATGACAAGCGCATGATCGATCTTAATAAAAGTCAGACCTTGTGCACTCAGAAGTCCTTAGGCACTGTAATAAGAGACAAGATAAACCCTCTTGCTGAGGATTCCGAATTAGCTCTTCTTTTGGTTTTTGTTTTTTTCTCTGGAGTCTATTCGACCACAGTTTTTGGAGTAAAAGAATAGACATGGACCTCATATGAAAAGCTGAGTCTCTGCACATATCACATGTTGATTTCAAGCGCGCACATAAGTCTCTAAAATGGCCACCACAAACTGTAGTTTGGACTGACATCTTATTTATAAGGGGGTGGATACCTTAGTTCGAGTACTTTGCACAACATGTGATTCCAATTGAACTGTAATGGGCCCAGGACATATTGAGACCTTCGGTTCTACATCAGTGGGAGATGGATGGTTAGAGTACATGACCGTGTGACTGGAGGTGAAAGGAAAAGGAGTCGGAGAGGTCAGAAATGGAAAGAAAATACAGATGACATAAAGAAAAAAGGGGGTAAGGGAGATGTGAGGTGGGGGTGGTATTGAGGACAAAAGGATGACAAATGAGGAGATAGGACTTAGATGAAGACACCCTGGCTGTGGAACTGCTGTTGACAGACTGCGATGTCACAGGGCAAATCAGACACGAGCAGGCCGGACCCACCTCGGAAAGAATGATGCTTAAGAAGGAGCCAAACAAAGGTAATGAAACTCTAACACATTCATATTGGTGGATGGGGAAGGCAAAGCTAATCTAATTCATGTGAAAAAAATGCTCATGAAAAGATAAGGCTAAGGATGGACATTTTTTTATCTGAGCAACATGAGAGAAACGGTCGATAGAAGTAGTGGAGGGAAAGAAAGAAGTCAAGGTAAAGATTTAAGAGTCCGAGTTTCTCCTAAATCAGCTCAGCGCACTTGGCGTTGTTATTTCTTGGCGTCACAGTTGAGGGAGATGTGTTTATAATTTGTGTTATGACTTACTTGAAATTATGAGTGTGGAGAGTCAGCCGGACAGAAACAGATGCGTTCATGGGATGCCCCAGGGAACCATCAATAGTGGCCCTGAGAACAGCGCACTTTAGCCTGTCTCTGCGTGCGTTTGCACTTTCATGTCTTCCGTAAAAGTGTGATATATTCCTTCAGTAAGATCACGGGGAGCCAACTAAGATCACTTCCCAGGACATTCATTATAAGCTCCTCTAGTTTGTGATCAAGACTCTCCACCTCTTAACTCTCCACCTTTGCTGAGACATTCCATGGGGATTTTATGACCGTTACTTGATTGCAAGTGTGTGAAGCTACAGTGTGGGCTGGTGGCGTTATATGGTGGCTTGGCAGGTGGAGGGGCTGGTGGTGTGGCGCGGGGAGGCGGGGGGGGGGGGGGGGGTTATTATGACAAGGGACATGAAACTATTATTTCTAGACTTAAAAGGTGAAGGACGTACAGAGAGGAACTGTATTTCCAACATAAGGAGCATTATAGCTTAACTTTGAATGGTCCTTACAAAGAAACAATTTATATCTTTAGATGCCAAATGTCGTGTCTCATTCGAATGTACGTAAAGTGATCGTCCATCAGAAGTCCATTGCATCATTCCCTCCTGAACTGAGCCGGACTATATTGCATCAGACTGTAACTCCACTTGGTCCAACTGAATGGGATCATTCCACTTTCCAATTGAGCCGTCCTCAAATCGTCTTGCACACCACATCTCAAAAACTATATAGAATCCCCGGGCCTGCGTGGGTTTTCTCCGGGTACTCCGGTTTCCTCCCACATTCCAAAAACATGCATGGCAGGCTGATTGAACACTCGAAATTGTCCCTAGGTGTGAGTGTGGGCGTGAATGGTTGTTCGTCTCTGTGTATTCTGCGATTGGTTGGCAACCTGTTCAGGGTGTCCCCCTCTGACTGCCCGAAGACAGCTGGGATAGGCTCCAGCACCCCCCATAAAATGAATGAATATATATATATATCTATACCTATATATATATATATATATATATATATATATATATATATATATATATATATATATCTATATATATATATATATATATGTTACTACATTGTAATCCTGTGCTTCAGGCAAGAATGCTCAAGTGTTAGCTACCAAGAAAAAGCCATGACAACAGATGGTTCCCCCAAACTGGGCCAGTTTGTGTGTGTTTTCACTTGACTAATAAAATATACAACCCACTTACTCTGCTCACTCCCACTCCCTCACTGGTGCTCTGACCGACTGTTCTAATTGAAAGGGTATGTATCAGTTTTACAGCAACAAGAGGGAAAACATGAGGGGACAAAAATCAACAAATCTGCCAAAAGTAGCCAAATGTTTAGAGTGGGAGCAGGGACGAGGAGAGGTGGCTTACTGCTCCCAGAGATGAGCAGGACCAGACGGGCCATCGATGCATTCCAGGCGGGAAGCGAGATAGAGAGACACAAACACAGAGCGGGACCAGGTGGCCTTGTGTGTACCAATGCAGATTAACGACATGGCGAGAATTTTCTAACATTTGTCTCCAAACTAAACTATTAGGTCCAACTATTGACACTATTTATCATACACACCAAGATATACGGAAGCACTTTATTCACCGAGTTTGATATGACCAATTGGAGGGGAAAAAAACCAAACGTGAAATGAAAGCAAAGGACATGTTTGAGTAAAAAAGCTTGATGAAAAAAAAGTCATGATAAATAGATGAGAGATAGATGGAAAAATACATGCAATGTCTTGCACGGATGAGTTCCATTTGAAAGTTACAACAAAACATTAAATGCTGTCAAATGTGGTGCGAACTGCAGTTCAACACTGAAGTATTTCGGTTTTAGCGTTATATTAAGAGAAGAGCAAATTATATGAAGCACCAAATGTCTAAATGCAGTTGAACAAACCCTGGTAAAAAAGAAAGTGCAAGGTAAAAAAGAAGGAAGAAAGAGAGTGGCGACTAGATTTCTCCCATGCAACCATCCAATGCAGCCTGACATGGAAGGCATGGACAAGACACAGCATGATAATTATTCAACTGCAAATGTGTTGGTTGGTTTATTTTTCCACTGAGGACAGAGCCAGGTCGTCTGTGGTCTTCATGCTGAATACATCCTGAATCCGACTCCACATCTGAAGCAAAAATGTCAAGATTGAGATTGTGATCTTGAAAAGCAAATAAGCACACAACCCAAAGCTGCTGCTTTTATTCGACAGCAGCTCTCGCTTCCAAGTTCATTGTATCACCCTTATAGGATCAGCAAAGGCTCGGCTGGATCCTTGCTGTAAACCTGCATAAATAAATAGAGAAAGCTCGGTCGGACACCAAGGAAGTGAAGTCCCCTCAAACTTCCGAGAGAGACTCTGCCTTTTACATCAACTCAAGCAGAGCATACGCGAAATGTTTGTCCAAGTGTCTGACATAGCCTGGCACGGGCCTCCCACACAAGCTAAAAAAAAAATGAAGTCTGACCAAAAACAACTTCTTAGAAACTTGGTTTTGAACCTTTATCATTTCTCATGTTTTGTTCCCCAAGTAATACATCACGTGTAGTCGTAGCCTCTGAAGACCCACACATATAAAGCAGCTTGGTCTTTAAAGCAGTGGTTCTCAACTCTTGTCATCCGGGGAGCCGCATTTTGATATTGTTGCCAAATTGCAAAGATCAACAAATAGCATGTAAATTCCCTAAAATCCATAGAGTGCTGTGAAAAAAGAACAGTTTTGATTTTACTCAATTTTAGTGCTGCACAAAATCAAATCATCTTGGTGAGTCAAAATTGAATATGGCTGTCAAACTACTGTAAGAAGAAACATACAAGAGAAAAAGGGGGTATCATGTTTTGAAACTGCAAAAAAGATGACATTTGAAGTGACAACATCAAATCAGAAGGAATGGAACTAAGTAGAGTGCAGACTGACACCAGGGCAAAATAATCCGAATTGAATTAGCACCACATTGTACACATTGATAAATATTGCCTTCCTATGCCTGAGTCGTGTTGTTCAAGCATTATTCACAGACAAATTGAAGAACATGGTGGAAAAAGCCCCCCCAAGACATTCACATTCACAAAAGTGAAAATGCTTCATCGATCCGCGCATCTCTTTCCAGATCTGGATCTTTCCTCCTTGGGCAATGCAAGGGATGCCTACACTACATCTAATGTCCGCGTTCGTGACGCAAAACCTTCCTTGGCATCATATTTAGGACATTTCTTTGCTGAAACAGTGCTGACTGCTGGCCTTTCAAAAGACAAATGTTGAACATGATATCGGCAGCAGGTGGTACAGCGGTTGACTGGTTAGTATATCGGCCTCACAGTGCAGAGGTGGAGGGTTCGATTCCGGCCTTCCTGTGGCTGAAGTTTGCATGGTCTCCCCCTGCCTGCATGGGTTTTCTACGGGTACTCCCGCATTCCAAAAACATGCATGGCAGGTTAATGCAACTCTCTAAATGATCCCAAGGTGTGAGTGTGAGCACAAATGGTTGTTCCTCTATGTGTTCCCTGCGATTGGCTGGCAACCAGTTCAAGCTGTCCCCCACCTACTGCCCGAAGACAGCTGGGATAGGCTCTAGCTCGCCCACGACGCTTATGTGCATACGCGGATTGGAAAATGGATGGTTGGATATCGGCAGCAGAGGAGCGATGGTAAAATGTTTCGCTGTGAAAGAAATGACAAGTCCATTTCCTTCGGGTTTGCATGACTTCAATGCAATACTTTCAAATAAGCAGGAGGGCCTCTGCAATGAGACTGATATTTTCATCTCACTCACCATCGACACCTAATCAAAACTATATCTCTGGTCATGAAAGAGAGGCACAACAAATCATTGAGCAGCCTCATTTCTGCTTTGGGCTTGTACTTGCCCACTATTATTCTTTATTCAGATCCATAGTGACCAACACTCATTCCAGAGTTGGGCAAAATATTAAGTTCAAGGAGGTTATGCAAACAGGTTAAAACAGCAATCTTTAGTCTAAGTACATATTACCCTGAACCCTTCAATTAGCTTCTTTGCTTTCCTTGCTCCCCATTCCTCCAGCCTTTCCTGTCCTCCAAACTATATCGCTCACATTGGAAATACCCTGAAAACTCCTGACATGGAGCCCAAAGGCCTTGAAACATCATGAGCAAAGGGTGGTGTGGTGCCAGGCCAGAAGCACGCAGGCCGACACTAAAATTGCACGTGTTCACACACAGATGATGAAAGACTGGTCCAGTCTCACAGCTCCTGAGCGTGTCCTCTGAGCTCCAATTGTAGAAGCTGGCAGTGGACCACGGTTGAACCACAGCTGACATGCGGTTGGTTGGGAGGCCAGCACACTTATTTCCAGGAGCCATCGTGACATACAGAACGAGACGCACACCAGTTTAGCACCACAAGTTCACCAATTCCTTAGATAATGCTGTCCTGGCGATATGATCCTTGTTTAGTTGAAAAAGTGGTTTGGGGTAAAGGGACGGACGGATCAGTATCTGGGCGCCACACTATGCAAAACATCCCAGACAATTATGTAACCAACAAATGTGGTCACCGGAACACATGCTCGGTCTTTGCCCAGTGCGAGTTTACTATGCACTGTCCTTTGGTGTGGATTCAGTATTCAGCCTCAGTATTACTGTTTTGCTTGGAGGGGGGACTGTCGGTTTTCCCGTCAGAGAGTGAAGGATAACTGAGTTCACGCGAACATTCATCCCACACTCTGCCTATCACAGCTACAGCCATTTGGTGTTACTTTCATTTAGCTGTTGAACGCCCGACATCTGAACCAGAAAGAAAACCCTTTAACTCTCTCAATCAGCTGTCCCAAAAGTTGGACAATTTAGAGGTTAAGCAAGACCTAGAGTTCAAATTAATAGCATTCCCATTTTCCAGGGCTGGAAGGGTTGCTTATATTGCGGTACAATGTCCTGAGGTACCTGTTCAAAAAATCTGTTCAGAACATGAGCCAAGCACCATAGCATTAAAAGAATGTAACACTGAATACTTTTAATTACCAAAATATGCTAATGAAGACAAAATAAAAATAAATATTGCGATACTACGATACTATAGATTTGTATGCAGTGGACCCGCGCATTTTTCGGGGTACGGGGACTGCAAATAGTAAAAATCAATAAATCAGTGATTCTCAACCATTCTGCCACTGCTGGGGCGCATGAGTCTCAGAGTTCTTGTGTGTGTGGTGTGAACTTTGCAAAATGTCCCTAATTTGTCCCGCAATTGATTGATTTACAACATACAACGTGTGCCGGTGATTTAAAGAGAACACATTAATCATCTTCTAGTAGATGGCAGAAAGCATACAGTTGACATGGGTTCAATCAAGGTTGGGAATCACCTTGATGGATGGATGGATAGACAAACCAAATTAATCTTATAAAGGCAATGTTTGTAGCGGTAGCGTCAAAGCTCACTACCCTTACACACACACACACACACACACACACACACACACACACACACACACACAAAAGCAATCCGTACTGTTCAAGCTTTTATAGGTCACACTTAACAAAACAACAAAAAAACAACAAAAAAAGAAAATATCTTAAAAAACCTGATGCGTAAATCAAAGGAGGACATTTTTTTAAATTAAGATCAAAATTACATTTAGGGACACATAAAGTCATCTGTGATTGACATTTGCTGCTGTGTAATAATAGTAGGCAGGGAAAAGATAAATATAAATATGCAAACATTATTCCAATAAATCTCTCAGAGTATTTACATGTTCAAAAAACCACTTCCACAACATCATCAAAATATCCCACTATTGCAGTTATCTTTGAAAATAGGCCCAAGCCCGACGCATGTGGTCCTTGGTGGCTACCTGGTGCCAGCAAGCTATTACTACGAGGGTCACCAATATGATGACCCTCGTAGTAATAGCTTGTGTTGAAGTGCATTACAATCAAAAAGAATGTCTAATATTCTGACCAAACAAACATCTTTGAAATTCCACATTTGTACGACACTGAAAAGAGTTTTTTTGTTGTTGTTGTTGTTGAATTTAGTCAATGTTATTTTGTTAAGTGGATCCATTTAATAATATCAACTGGAAACATTTATTAAGTGGATGTATCGTCTACTTCAAAGATGAATTTGGAGCCAGGTGATTTTATTTTGTTCAACCACTATACATTCAAAAGATTTGCATCGATACATTTCAGTCAGAAAAATCATTAATATGGCCACCAAAACTATATATCAACTTAATGCATCGTAAGAAAGTCTGAGAAAGTCTTGAGAAATGCCTCAAGCTAAGAAAAGGGAATGCCATTACTTGGATATGTGCACCTACATGTATATGCTACGCAAAGCATCTTGACCAGCTCTGCTTTGAGTTGAGGCAGCCAGAACAGCGCATCATGTTTATAGACTGAGACACAAACACACCCAGAACACATACAAACTAATATAGACTTCATTAAGTCTACATTACAGTACGAGTGTTCAAAGCCAAGAATGAAACACTAAAACGCTGCAATAAAGATACAGATGTGAAGAGGCAGATGCAGGGTTTCACACACACACACACACACACACACACACACACACACACACACACACACACACACACACACACACACACGCCAACATGCACGCACGTCAACATGCAGGCACGCTCACAGAAGATGAGATCAGGGCGATGATTAGAGGAGCACGAACCAGGTCTGGGCAGGTCTGCTGCATATTTAAACAGATCAGGGGGGATCAGTGGATCAAACAGTAACGTGATTAGCACTTGCTCTTTGAATGAAAACTTGCTACTATTTCAATGACAATACGAATAGGAGAACACTTGGAAAGAGACACATACCTAAGTGCGAGCCAGTGAAATCCCTGGAATCATCACTGATACATTGTAGGGGTTACACACACACACACACACACACACACACACACACACACACACACACACACACACACACACACACACACGCACACACACAGAGTACAGCCAGTCACACTGCTCTGTAATCTGTGTAATTTATATGTAGGTAGTGCAGACAGATGATGCCTCTGGTGCACTCGGTCTTGTCATTGCAATTTGCTAGTTCGGTGCGAATTCCTGACAGAGGCATAGTTGTCCTTATAAGTATAGTTAAGTATAATAAATATGGTTCATGTGAGGATTCAAAGATACTGGAAGAAGCTGTGTTTCTTTTTATATTTTGCAAGTGAATACAAACACAAACGCGCACGCAAGCATAATCACGGCCTCATAATCGGCCGGAGTCGACATTTCTAACTTTTGCTTCGTGGTGTCGCAATGTCCACAAATGTGCGTCGATGTAAATGTATGCACAGTCGACGTGAACGCAGATTAAACTCAGTCATCGAGTACTCGGCTAGCCCTCCCGCACACCTGTTCTCGCTCAGGTCTGGTTTCTAATTAAGAAAACCGGTAGTTTGCAGTCTCATGCATGCTCCTGAAGGAACCACTGATTTCCACCTAGATAACACACTCAGGCACAGCCAATTAAGCATGCTCCCTGGGTGGGTTACATCACGGTTAGTTTAACAGTGGCTTCCACTCAGGCTTTCTGCTGTGGACTGTAGATGTGTTTATGAGCTGCCTGTTTGGTACTGGTGGTTAGACGTTGCCACTTGTTACACCTTGGCGTTCAGAACGGAATGGAAAAAGCAAATGCTGGTGCCTGAAGTGATGCATTGAGGTTCTTTTTAATCCATACTTTAAAAAATCTATTCCGCCCACTTGGAGTGTTCCCCGCGCTATTTCAAACCCAACACAGAACAGAGTCAAGTCAGTCAAAATGAAGGTGGAAACATCTTTTCATGAAGAGTTTCGACTGAGTGACTGCTTGACACTGATCATGCATGGAGGCTAACTCACTGATTCTTAAACGTTTTACACAAAATGTCGCACGAGTCATTCAATTCATCATCTTCGTTAACTACTGCTAGGCGGGGACACCTCCAGCCGTTTCGCAGTAGCGGGGACACCCTGCCAGCCAATCACAGGGCACACAGAGACGCAACCATGCCAGCATTACAATTTAGAGTGTTCACAGAATGTGTAAAATGGTAATTACTTGGCAGGTACTTTTGGTACATCCTCCAATATGAAAAGGTGGAATAGATATAGTTTGCTGTGTTTCTGTTGAAGTGCATAGGTGTGGGAAGTGCCACTGTGACCAGAGAAACATCGTACTTACAATACTTGATATGTCATATTTACTTTGTAAAATACATTTGGTGTTATTGTAAGCTACTGTAACACTATGCACAGTTTGAGCATTAACACTCTGCTTTAGTATAGGAAAAAATAATGAACTTGAATTGTAATTTAATGAAAATGTATTGCAAGGAATGTGTGTTAAAAAAATAAAAAATAAAAAAAGTACCCGGACAAAACTCATGCAGAACATGCAAACTCCACAAAGGAAGGCCGGGGGCCAGATTTGGTGGATGTGCTAACCAGTTGACCACCAAAACTATCTATCTATCTATAATGAGACAGACAGAATGAGAGAGAGGGGGAGAGAGTGACAGAGAGAGAGAGAAATAACACTCATCAAAAGAGCGTGCAACAGTACAAATTAATACTCGGCACTGTAGGTCAGCTCCATCCCATCCAAAATACATAAATCAACATGGACTTTTCTCAATGGCCTGTGCTGTTCGGGATGACGGCTGAGCTGAAGTCGCTCCCTGGCCACTTCAGTCGAAAGGTGGACCACACCATGGACTGGTCGCCAGTCAGTCACCAGGCACACATCGAGACAGATGCTCCCTCTCTCTTGCGAAGCATCACTGAGTTGGGTAGTGAACCCTCTCTGCCTCCATCAAAGGCAGGCAGGCAGGCCAATGTTCCAATACAATGTCAAAGACTGCACACAAACGCGATCACATAAAAGTGGGGTCCCATGGGTCAGGATTCAGGAATCTCCCTAGTGGTGGCCCCTGCTTCCAGGCTTGTTTTTGTTTTTGAGGGGCCTGCGCGGCCCTTAAAGACATGACCAATCGAGCAACAGCAATGAACAGGCATAGAATCATTCGGTCAACATAACATTGCAAATCAATAGCTGCAATAGTTACTTTACCATTCGCCGATTCAAGATTAAAGGGGAAGTCAATTCAACAATTCCCCCAAACACAACAATGATCAGTGTGGAATGGTGACACAGATGTGTTTGAAGACCAATATAGCTTGGGAACGCAAAGAAACAATGAAATCCCGCCATTCACGCAACAGTGGCAGTTATTGATATTAAGTACTTGGGAAATTCAAAATGAAAACTACGGTTGACGTAGATGACAAATTCTGCACTTTTATCAGCAGTTGAGTCATCGGAGGAGGCGGCTTGGCTGAAACAAGAACACTGTGTTTTGCTGTGTGCCTGGCTGTTTGACATCTCAGCTAATTGTCTGTTTGCATGCATCCGAGTGTGTGTTTATTGTGTGCTAATCTGCCAAAGTGACATGCCTGCACACTGATGTCAGCAAACCGAGGCCCTTTGAGTCTGACCAACAAACCGTTCCAGGAGGAAGACCTAAACAATGCGCTGAACTTGCTTTATGACTTTTTTTTTTGCCCGAGTTGGCGGCACCATGAAAGACTTCGTACGGTTCAACATTGTGCCTCTATGTGTGATTTTTGGCTCCGGCAGAGGCTCATTTGCGACTGGTTACGATGGACGTGCTCAAGCAAAGCCAAACACACAGCAGCAGCAGCAGCAATTACCTATTACCATCGTACATACCAGCTCCTTGCCGTCATGTAGTTGGCGTTGCTCTCTTCCGCACATTTGAGCGGTGCCATCATTTGCATGCCGCCATCCTGTGTGGTATCACACGCTTCTGTTGGTGTGTGTGTCACCATTTCCATTACACGTGGGCCCATAGGCGGGCACCACATCAACTTGAAAGCCAAAAAGATGAAATGATAGCCAGCAGGTTAAGCCCGTGAATAAATACACTTTAGCAAAGGCTTAGCAGAGAGCTGGGTGGGCCCTGTGTCTTCATTCCTTTCAGCCGCAGGGACAAATTTGTCCGCAGCCACATTTTCTCCGGAAGCTACTTACTCAGTCATTTTCTCAAGGGTGTAGCCAGAAATATTTCAATGAGGGGTGGGCCAGGGGTGCCCATGCATGCGTGCGTTGTTCTTTGTAATACCATCCACAGTCAGAGTTTCATGAAATAAAATATCCGTCCATTTTCTGATCTGCTTATCCTCACTAGGGTCGCGGGGGCTGCTGGAGCCTATTCCAGCTGTCTTTGGGCAGTAGGCCGGGGACACCCTGAACTGGTTGCCAGCCAATCGCAGGGCATACACGAGTAACCATGCTCTTGTTCCGTTAACCTGCCATGCATGTTTTTGGAATGTGGGAGGAAACTGGAGTACCCGGAGAAAATCCACAGGGAGAACATGCAAACTTCACACAGGAAGGCCGGAGCCAGAATAGATCCCTGCACCTCTACATTGTGAGGCAGACGTGCGAACCAGTTGCCCACTGTGTCACCGTAAAATATCATCAATAACAACACTCAAGCAGGAACACCTAAAAAATAAAAAGCAGCATTTTGCTGCACTTAGTTTACAAGATAATGATTTATTTGCCACTGCATTGCTTTTGTGTACCATCTCATTTTGTACTTCATGGCTCATTTATTGAAATCATATCCAACATGAGAGGTCTATTAATACTGGATCCAAGTGAAAGTGGCAGAAAAGTCACAAATATCAAAAAAGGGTGGCCAGAAAGTGACACCCCCCGGCTACGATGTCGCTCCGCCACCGCATTTGCCGTGCTAGTTTATTTGCTTGATGCAGCCTCAAACCAGCACGTGAAAATATTTTTCTCATGTCTCACATTTGCATGGATGATCATGACATCCTGTGACGGCAGAGACAGAGAGCAGAACAATGATGATGATATCCAGGATATCCAGTTCCAATCAGAGCCCCCAACTCCCTCCCCCCAAGTCCAAGTGCGGAGTGACAGTATCTCAGTACATGTTGCTTGGTCTGTGTATGCGATGCAGACCTGTTTCAAATTAATGTGAAAAACAAAAGCCATGTGCCCCATCTGGGTGACTCACTCTTTGTCTCTCCACACTGCCCAATGAAATACATTTGACTGCATGTCCTCCTTGCTCCGCCTAACCGACTCCCCCCAATGTATTAAGAACTTCACGCTACGCGTTGTGACAGTGAATTTCTGTCAAGGACATGACGAATACCCTGTTCCCACTGAAACTAGTGGATAGTAGTGATCCGTGGTGACATGCAACCAATTGGCATGTTGTCCCTTTCCTATTGATCAACAGAAGGCAATTCTGCGCCCCTCCCTTCTCCCTTCCATCATTTTGCGTCTGGTTACGTCACCACGCTGTGATTGCGTAGATGAAAGTACGACAGATTTCTTGGTGGTAAACAAAGCAACATGGAAGCGAGTGTTCTTTCTTTTATCATGCTTTTTAAAATGGTCGAAAAGCAGAGGAGGATCAACTCTTTGTTACTACTCAGACAATGTCGACACGTTGACTGATATTGTGCGGATATGGCGGATGGCTACCAACAGCTTAAGGGGCGATCTCCTAGCTTTGTTGTGGGAGCGTGCTATATATACGAGGCCGATGGCGCGCGATATTATGACGCATCACGTACCGCCCTATGTCATCACGTAATTACCGGAAAGTCCCGTGTTAGGCTTTCACACTGCAAGCGGAGGCGATCCGAGGCGATCACAACCCGCCTCCCATGGCGTGCTGGTAGACACGGATCGACACTGGCCAGTGAGCCTTTCCCACTGCCCAAAAATGCGTGTTTAAGCGTGGTTTTGTGGCAGTAGGAAAGGGGTATAAGATTTGTTGTACCTGGGAACAGCGTTTTAGGGGAGCTTTTTGGAGTGTGTGTGTGTGTGTGTGTGTGTGTGTGTGTGTGTGTGTGTGCGTGTGTGTCACTTGTACAGCTACACTGAAAAAATGGTATGCTGAATTTCCTCACTTTTATTTATGTACTCATTTTACCACTTAACAAAATAAAATGAACTGCATTCAATTGTTCATGGCAGCCATCTGGCCCACAAACACATTCCCAAATTCTTGTTTTTCTGTAGCCACAAAGTTATCAAGTCAAGATCCTTTTTTAAAAAAACAAAACAAAACAGACCATCATATTAAACTACGATGGGAGTGGAGTGAATGGACCCACATGATAGTGATACTAATGGTAGAGGTGTACAGATTTGTATTTCTATACTTTGGCATGGGAATGCGCCAAATTATGGGCAACAGTTTTGTTGACCATTCAAATATAAGAACTTTAATTTGTAATATGTCAGGGGTCCGCATACCGCACACGCACACACACACACACACACACACACACACACACACACACACACACACACACACACACATGCACGTGTTCTTTATGGGCTAGCTAATGGAGCTATGCTCTTCCTGCCTCTGTGATGTGGTTTACTGTTGTTTGATGTGCTCAGGAATCCAGCATAGGAGAGCACTCCGGCCCGATCTTATCACATAAAAGCCCTTGCAATGGAAGAAGACACTCAACTTGCATTTTTTTTAACCTTAACTTTGTGAAAGCCCGTGTGCGTATGTGTGTGTGTGCGCGCGTGCACGCGTGCACCATTTCTTCTAATTCAATCAAGTGTAACCCAAAACCAAATACACACATTGGATTTTTGTCAATGCTGAACTCGGAGACCTGTGTATAGAATGGGCCAGTGAGTGCCAGCGAGTGTTGTGTTGTAATCCAATACATAATGTCAAATTCAGTGAATATCTGCACACAACGCGTGTCTGTGTGTGCACTGAAAAAGAAAAAAAAAGTGTATTCCTACATAGCTTTGGAACAAAGCGACCAAGTGGCTCAGATGAAGCCACACCACAATTGTGACAACCTTTGAGACATACTTGCAGGCTACAACCACCACAGCATTTTAGGGCTTGACAAGAAATGGAAACAACTTTATGTCTACGACAGGCCTTCACATCCCGGAACATATTTTTTGACAGATTCCCACGCATTCAGTGTGCTGCTTCACTTCAACCGAATGACTAAACCTTTGAGGTTTTTCCATTATACTCTTGATTACAAGCTCTAACCAGTGACGGGCGAAGCATTTTGGATGCCTAGGACAACCAGCAATTGTGATGCACCAGAACAATTACTATTTTATCATATTTTTTCAATTTATTATTATTAAGCCATTATGAGTCAGAGACTGGTTTTGTCCTCAATCTGTGTTGTCCATTGTTTTCCAAAATGAAAGCAGATGTTTGCAGATATCTTTTTAACACAAGACAATCCGTTTGCTTTCATGGGGGAAAACAGAAATTGGAGAATTCTTACTTTCGAGGCGTTGAAATCAAAAGATTTTTTTAAAACTTCAATTTCAACCATTTCAAGTCATAAAATGGCTTTAAACCACGATAGGCAACTGATGGTCTGCGGGCTGCATGCAAGCCACACTTGAAGTGGCTTCGGATGAATTTTTGAAAATACAAATGTGTACTGTTGCTCAGCCATTGAATAGTGTTCACGGTGTTCCATGTTGACCAATAGTTGGCAGACATCGCTCAGAAGCGCCCCCAACGTCCAAAAGTAAGTTGTGCAGCAAAGAGCTGAAAATCATAGTCGAGTATGTGCTTGTTTTTTGAAGTTGAAAAGCGGATCTTTTATACGCGATTTAAGAAATTCAAATATATTAAGATACCGAAATTTCCGGACTATAAACCGCGACTTTTGTCACACGCTTTCAACTCTGCGGCTTATTTAATGAAGCAGCCTATATAAAGACTTTTTTAACGGCCGCCTGTGTACCGTCTTTCTTTGTAAATATCTCATGTAACAATATGGGCACCTGCGGCTTATAAACAGGTGTGGCTTATGTGTGTACAAAATGTTTTTTTCCTTTAGAAATGTGGTGGTGCGGCTTATAATCAGGTGCGCTCTATAGTCCAGAAATTACGGTACTCTTATGTGAAAAAAACAAAAAAACCAAGAAAATAATTTTTACTCAAAATGCAATTTTTGTCATACATCAGTTTTGGAAATTTGCAGTCTCGTTTGGCTCCGGAGGCATTAGCACTGCTGAAAAACCATGGCCCTCCAATGTTAAAGTTCCTCATGTCTGTTCTCAACAATTCATCGATTATCAAAATAGTAGTCGAGTAGTTTGAGAATCGATTAGTTGCTGAATAATCGATTAACTGTTGGTTCTCAAGTTCAGTCCATCTAAATGTACTTCCGGGACACAACAAATATTCATTTCAATGTTTTCCTTGCTCTCGAGACAAGAGATCTGTCAAGGTTCCAATATCTCAGTTTAACAGACAAAATGAACACGAGCGAGCAAGAAAAGACAAAATCACCATTCAACCAAACAACTGGAAGAGTCTGCTGTTTTGTTTTTTTTTTAACCATGAGCACTCATGCTCTTCACGTGGTTGTTCTTCTGAGCCCGAGCACTGGCATGCGCACACTGTAAAACAAACTCATGTAGGCACTTGTTTCGTGTACACATAAACACATTTAATGCACATCAGAAGGAATACGCATATTTATCCGTACTAGCTCGGGCTGTTTCCAGCTGTTGCTGAGAAGGGCATGATGATAATTACAGTTTGGATCTGCATCCATAAATTAACCAAATCAGACGCAGGTTCACAATCCAAAAGTGCCAGCGGCTGCTAAGCATGCAGAGTGGGTGGTGGGACACTCTACCTTTCTTCTCAATTAAAACCTCATGGGAAGGTGCAACGGCATCATCTATCGTCACAGAAACCGTGTTTTGAAAGCAGGTTCCATGGTAACGTATTTGGAGAACACCAACATTCAGGTCGCCATGTAAACAACTTGAATGGCACTCGGTAAAAACGGAAATATCTTTCCACGTATCATAAAATAAACAAATGAAATTAAATATTTTTTTCCCATCAATGGTCTTATTTAAAAGGACATGATATGTGATGTTTTATTTTTTCGTTCTACCTGTTATAACCATTATCAGCAGTGGACATTGCCTGTTTCATATTTATTTAAATTATGTTTTGCTTCACAAATTCCTCTCCAGTGTGCATGAAGGTTAACTTTAGAGATGCCATCCAGTGAGCAAAGCTTGAGAGAGTTGAATGGGGAAAAATGTGAAACGAACCTTTACAGGGGATTCAGTGAAACAAATATCAACAAAAGCAAGATAAGAATGAGGTGAGCAAAGCTCCTCTGAAGTTAATTAGATGTTTAAAAGAAAACATGGATGGAGAGAAAAACAGACAGCAGTTAGAGGTAAAGACCGAGGAAGTTAGACAAACTAAAGTTCAAGTGTGTGCATGCGCGCGCGTGTGTGTGTGTGTGTGTGTGGGGTGGGTGGTGTGTACACAAATCACAGAGTCAAAGATGTGTTTACAGTGTGTGAATATATGCCAGTAAGCTCCCCTAGCTCACTATGCACTGGCACTGAAACATTTTATACACCCATTAGGGTAAACTTAAGGCAGCATTTAAATTGCTCTTTTACAACTCAGCACATTCTACAGTATTACACACGCAGCTGCATCAAAGTCTGTCATTGGCATCAATGATGAAACTTTATTGTGCAACCATTCAGCAATGTTTAAATCATATTAGGGCTGAAACGAGACCTCTCGTCATTAAGATAGCCTGGTCGAAAAAATTGCTCAAGACAATTTTTCTGCCTTTAAGACCCACTTCCTTACATGTCTACTGTCACGAAGAAGTAGTCAAGCTAACCACGGGAACAATTGTTCATACTATTCATGAGAGTAACACGCCACTAGCGCGGTGAGAAGGCCAACTGGAAAATAAATCATACTTCACCAAATGTTATTTGGAAATCAAGGCCTGGCACGCTTTTATTTTGAAGTTGTTCCCGGCACTGAGTCACGGCGTAACGGCTGACTTGACTCGTCTTCCAGTTGTCACAAACGGTTGCTACAGAAGTCAACAACACAACGTCATCCTGAAATAACATCCAGTCGCTTATTTAAAAAAAAAAAGGTTTAATTACGCAGTATTGTACGGCGCCAGTTGCCAGCAATTAGCGGCAGCCCCGGCGTGCCTCATATAGGCTGGCAAGAGCTGACTGATTACTTTTCAAGAGAGTTTAACAGCCTCTGCACACTTTGATGTTGATAGCCTGACACAGTTACTGTTCCGACTGATCATTTCTTAACAGAGCAGGCTCACCCAAGTGTGTTGTTTTAGCCGGCAAAATCACTGCTGTGCTTCTGACGTCACTTTGTCTCATTGACAAAAACATATGGGGAGAAATTTGTCTCAGTTGTAACTAATGTTTCTACAGAGGAAAATAATATGCGGCTATGCATAGTTTAAATGTAAGTATAAAATGTCTAAAAATGAACACCAGCTGGTTATTTATTACAAAGTGGAAATGTGTTTTTTGTCTTCTGTATTTTTAACCAGACAAAAAATATATATTTAAATGTATTGTTATACCAATACCCGATTAATGGATAGAATTTTCAGTCGGATACCCAAATAGCAAAAAAATGTGATAGCTGCAGCCCAAAATCATATTTAAAATAACTCTGGTGGCACTCAGGGTTATTTTCGCCCTTCATCCTGTGACTGCCCCAACCCCCCCAAAATGACCCCCAACTTCCTTCTCCTCATTCCATCAGTGACCCCGAGGGCTGGACTGTAGTTTAGGAGGCCATCTCTGGTCACCTCTGGGTGCTGTGTCCTGGGCTGGCTCTTTACGGCTGCAGGGTCTGCCTAATCAATTGCGCACTCATGTGCACACACAAACACAAGGCTTTCAGTCAATTAGCCCTGAGATTTATACAACCATGCAAACTCGGGGTGTTAGTCTCCCAAAAGCCAATCAGATTAAGACTACTGGAGTCTTGTACACCAGCCAAATGACACTAATTAGCTTTTGCCATCAGTATGTGTGTGTGTGTGTGTGTGTGTGTGTGTGTGTGTGTGTGTGTGTGTGTGTGTGTGCGTGCGTGCGTGCGTGCGTGTGTGTGTGTGTGTGTGCGCGCGCATGCGCGTGTATCTGTGCATTTGCGAGGTACACTAATGATTAGCAAGTGCACCAACGTCTCTACTTCCTCAGGACCATTTCCTGGGATAGTAATTATTAGGTACGTGTGATAAATTCCAGGCCTTCTTCGACCCTTCAAGAGATAGAGCCGAACAGTGAGAAAGGGCCAAACAAAGAGGAGAGCATTTCATACTGAAAGGAACAAGTCAGTGCGACCGAAGTCATAAAGTCAAAGAGAGAAGAAACAAACAACAGAATGCATTTGATTCTCTTCAGTTCCCAAATGCCACCTTTGATGTGTCACTTAGTGTCACATTTTCTGTACTTGAGCTTCCAAAGATGTTTTCTTTTTTTTTGCCCTAGGGAAAGACTATTTCAGTAACCACTGAATGAACTATCAACACTTTGCAAGCGGTTTCTTTCAAGCCACGATTCGTGCGTCATATTAAGGGGATGTTTATTCTGATCTCTAACCGTGCATTCTTTTGATTCCGATATTGTGCGATCACTTCAAGTGACTGTAAATTCAAGTTATAGTGGCCACCTACATTTAAGACAACATCCTTCACATGCACTTCGCTGGAATGTTAAAACGTCATTGATGGCTGCTGTTGCGATGGCGACGACGTAACCCAAATTTGTGCTAAACGCACTGTAGCCTGCCACTGTCTGTTACAATAGCAAAGCCTTAATGACACACAAGAATCAGGATGAAAACTTGTTTTGACAAAACAGTGTGGTGGTAAGCAAGTGCACTGCACAAACTAGTTCATTGTTAGTAACCTCTCCATGAATAATAAAAAAAAGAAAGAAAGAAAGAAAGAAAGAAAGAAAGAAAGAAAGAAAGAAAGACAGAAAGACAGAAAGAAAGTAAGAAAGAAAGAAAACATCCGTCTGCCTGTCGGTCCATCTCTTGGGAAATTTACAATTTGAGGCTAATATTTGTTCCATTAGTTTATTCCTCACAGATTGTAATCTTCAATTCATCGCAATTCTCAGGGATGTCAAACTAATTTTTGGCCCGGGCCATATTGCAGCTATGATTTTCCTCAGAGGGCCACTATTACAGTGAACCCATATAAACATATGCCTCATATTATCACATGTACACAAGTTGATGGATAACAAGCTTTAAAATCAGAAGCCAGCAAAAAAACAACAAAAAATGTTTGTTCAATTATTTTAAAAGGGCAACTGGGAACAAAAATTAGTTTGCAATGTTATCAAAAATGGACACAATTTGCATTTTGGAATTTTCATGAAGTCACTCAATCAAGCTGGGCCTTGAATTTGACACCTACACAGTATGTGCCCGTATATGGACGCCTGATATTTTATCCAATCACATCTCTGACTTGTAAGTGCTGTCATGTCTGTCTCATTTGCCCAAGGCCCTGAAAATGATGTAACTTAAAATGATGTCATTTAAAAAGTTTCTTGAACCAATCAGACTTAAAATTTGTGCTCCCAGGGCCATGACGGTGATGTCGAATTCCCCTCTTGTGATTGGTTCGTTGAGCAAAGATTTTTAGAACCAATTTCAACGAGCGAGGCAAAACTGTACGAGTCTGCATCCCTGGTGAGTATGATGTACAACTCACATTGTTTATGTTTAGAATCATGCCATAAGATAACTCTGAAGAAACGTACATGCAACTGTCACATGCTGTTATATTGTCTTTTTGTATTGCACAGTGTTGATAGTCGAACTGTGAGGGGACACTGGTGGTATTAAGAGTTGGATTGATGTGTCCACACTGAAGGAAAATGCCCGGCCGGCCACTTTATAAATCCTACATCAGCTGGCAGTCTAGCACATTTATGACGCACCTGTATGGACTGTACTGCTTCCAAAGACCGAGCTGCTGGATATATCCTCATTTCACTCCCCATTTTTTGCCCCCAGCCAATGTTCTCTTTTCTCTTTCCATTTATCTCGAAAATTCCTGCGGTGATCTGGCCCCCCACTGACCAAATGGAGGATTTAGCCGAGGAGGGCGGCCCTGACATAATAACACACCTAGCAAGCTGACAGCCGACACACATGTCGAAGGTAAACACGGGTGTCAGAGGGCACAGGAGCACAGACAGACATGATGAATGGCCCAGAGTTCCCACGAGGCGACACGCACACAAACCTGCTCAGGAAGAGGAAGGTGATGTGTGGTCAGCTCCACCTCATCACTGTAGCACAGAGAATCCCTTTCAACCACTTTCAATGTCTCATCGTTGCCTTAACACAACAATCACACTTGAACACCGTACTTGTGCACGCGTCAATCGCTATGTCTGCGTCAATGCGCTCATACAAAGCGTCGTCTGTGCGTGAGCTTTGGCAGGTTGGAGCAACTTATTTCAAAATTGCCATAAGGGAACACAATGCCGTTAGAAAACAGCAAACGTCTTTGTGTGTGCATTGTAAAAACGTGTGCGCTTTTTCCATTATTTCACGGCGTACTTGAGACTGCAGTTAGAACGTCTCGGCCCTGCAGACAGATCAGTAAGCAGGGACACGACCTTGACTCTACAGCTGGACTCTTGAGTGTTTTGGCACCGTCACCATGGCGATTGCTCTACGGAGACAGGATGTCTACATCGGGGATTTGAAAGTCATAATGTCGCTATTGCTCTAAGCTTTATTATGCCATGGGTTGCTCTCACTTGCCAACAACAGGTCAGAGCGGCAAACTTGTTGGACAGAGAAAGGAGTCCAAATCAAAAATGTGACACTGGGATTTGGGCAAATTACAACTAGGGGTAAGACATAACGATTTTCTTCAGATATGACACATTTCTTTTTTCAATGTTAGAAGTCCATTAAAAGGCCATTTTAAAAAGTCTACAAAAGGCCAATAATTTCCCAAATGAAAACATCAGGTACAACTCCCCACAAAATGTAGTCTGGGATGTGTTTTTAATACAGTGAAACCTTGACTTTGAACGCCCTTTTTTTTCCAAACAATTCGGGCTACACACACATTCTTCGGAGAAAATTGACCTCTGACCTGTATGCCAAAATCAACCAATCAATAATACAAGAAAGAGACAAAGAAAAAAACACTTGGTTGCATGTTATTGTGGAAGAAGACTCCTTGTCAATTTTTCAATGGAGGAACCGTTGTCCTTCTCCACTTTTTCCATCCTTGGTTAAAATTATGAGCAATAATAGTCATATTGTAAGTGTTATAGTTCTTAATAAGTGTGTTTCAATTATTTTTTTACATTGTATTATATTTATTTTCGCTACACACTGCTTTCAAAAAACGGAGGGGGATGTATAACTTTTTTTCAGGGCTGGAGCGGATTAAATGCATTTGCAATCCTTTCAATGGGAAACATTACTTTGATTTATGAACATTTAGAGATACAAACGGGCTCACGGAACCAATCAAGTTTGTAACTTGAGGTTCTACCCTACTTTGTGCTGTGCTGAATAAGAACCAAATTAAATGACGTGTGGACATTTACACTCATAATTGAGCCAAATGTTTACACCACTCCCATCATTTGATGTTGTACGTATCTCCATAAAGATCTTTTTTTTGTGTGACTAAATGTGAGTGAAACTGTTGGAAAGAAATTTTCGTCAAGGTCTGCCAAAGAGGATACTGTATACAAACGTCAGCACTCCTCCTTGATCTGCTCAGCAGTGCTGAAGAACTCTCTCAAAGTGTTTTTCCAAAGTTTGCTGTAGCGGAATGTTTATTGGTATAGCTGTACATAGTGCACGCACAGAAACACCAAACAGTGCTTCTCCCCATGTCATTCGCAGCTCCACTCATTGTTTTGCTTGTCTTTCTTCTATCACTCCTTCCATCATTCCCATACTCCTTTTCCCCAACACCCACGCTCTCCATCAATCACTCCCTCAAACTATCGTCTTTTTTCACATCATTTACTATTTCCTCCCTACATCTTCTTGCGCGTCGCCTTGTAATTATTCTGTCCTTTGACACATGTAAGTGTGATAGATGCCTCTTCTTTTCACACAATGTTTGTCCACTTTGATGTACAGTGTCTGGCGTCATGCTTCAAACTTGTGCCACTTCTTTTTACGAAACAAGTGGGGTGTGACAAAGACGCACGGGAGCAAGTGGCCACTTTAAAAATTAAATAGGCTGCAGATGTACTTCATATAGAAGAACGAACAATTCACTTTAGGTCCAACTTATTCTGGACCCTGGTGCCAAATGATCCCACTCGGCCGCCACCCCAATTGTCAGTGCATTTAATTACTAGTGCACTAGTGCACTCACACACACACACACACACACACACACACACACATACGTGTTTTGGTGCATTTTCAGGACGTCCGTTTGTTCATCCAACATATGGGTACATGCCTTTCCCGTGGTCCTACTGGCTCCAAAAAAATATGGTAACCATGAAAAAAAATCAGGAAGACACCCATCTATTCAGATTTTGGCTAAGATGTAATTTTTTTTGGATTTATGACAAAACTACGACATATGAGGACATTGACAGGTTTTTGTGTATTATGGAGACAATCACCTCAAACACACTGCCTTTTCATGTTTTTGTGAATTTTGAGCCCCCTAGATGCACATCATTTTCAAGTATATATGACTTATGAAGACCAGCTAAGTATAAAGTGTGTCTTTTTAGATTGACTCCTGTAACATACCAACAGTATATGTTAGAAACATGTGTCCAATTGTCATGCTCGGGCACGGGAGAACTCTACAGAAGGAAGCCCACATTCGAACTACCAATTGCTGAACTGTGAGGCGAATGTGCCAAACAGTCGTTACACCCGTCATCCCTCAGATATTCACGTTGATAATACAAGACAGTAAAACTAAGCTGTGAAGAAAAAGAGACAGTTAAATATGTGGTCAGGTTACTTTTTTCTTTTTTAATTGCTGACGAATATGAACTTATGAACATAGAAAACATGCCACCTCCTCTCCATGACACAAGGCAGTGCAATAGATGAAGGTTGTTTGAACTGAAGAAGATTATGTCAAATGTGAATACTGTGATGATTTCAATGTACTATATATTCATTTTCCTTTTTAATGTAGTTATCCTGTTGTGGATGTAGTTTTTGATGGACAGCCAGTCTCTGTCTTTCAGAGCTACTGGCTCTGCGTGGAGACAGGCGTCACAGCTCGTTTTACCTGGAACTTTATGGCTTGTTATGAAGTCAAACATATGTCGCTCAACAGCCTTCACTTCATCACCTGTCCACTTGCGTCTCTTATTCCCACCTGTAAAAGAAGGCATTATTTATTAAAATGGCATTGCTAATGTTAAAATGCAAAATAAGATATTCCAGGAAATAATGAGAATTTTGAACAATACTGCTTCTTGTTGTATTTGCTTTGTTTTGCCCCCTTTGGCAATGGTGTGACCTTGATAGCGCTGTTACTCTCTAATGCATTCCCCGATGAAGTGGCACTGCAACTTGTCACTGAAATCGAATGACTTGAAGCTATCGCTGAGGTGGTGATTTCCTCAATCTGTACTGCATCTTTTACTGGCATGTCCTCTTTTGGCGAAACAAGAGAATCTGTGATTCTGTGCTCTGTACTGCAAATACTTTCTTCTGATGAATTGCCACTTGTGTCTGGAACATAGTCCATGTCGTCATAATCCGAATATTCATCAGGAGACATCTGAATTAAAAGAAGAGAAAAAATTTATTTTATATTTATATATGGATAGAATATCACTTCACCACAATACCACAATGCTCACCGAATCAGTCATTCTTTCCATCGGTCTCAGCGTGATTTGCCTTTCTCTTTCGATAATCTCTTTCCTGGCCTGGTTTTGCAGTCGAGGGCTGGCTCTTAACTGTCCATATCATGTATGAAATGTAAACAGTCTTCGTGTTACTTGAGATTCAACAATATTTCCTCAGACAGTAAATATGTCAAGTCAAAGAACATGCAATTCAAATGAAGCAGGAGAAAGCAGCTATCCTACCTGCTCAGCAGTAGCTGTCTGGTGAAAGGGGACTAATCCAATGATTTTGCTGGCCTTAAAAAATAACAATAATTTAAAAAAATAAAAATACATATTTATATTTGTTCAGCATTATTAATCCTGACACAGGATGATCTGGGCCCAATGTACCACACAAAAAAATCTGAACGCTGTTCAGCTCTGTGAAGCAGCAATATGGAGACAATATATAAAAGAATTTAACTGAAACACACTGAAGTGTTTCAGACTAAAGAAATATGAGGACATGACGACTGAAATTCTGAAAAGTCCATTTTCCTGACTTCTAAACTATCTTAAGAGGGTTTGGGATTAATATACCACACTATAGAAAGTTAACACTGTTCAGCTCTGTGGAACAGCAACACGGGGACATTCGAACACAAGCTCTCCAGAGTTAGGTCCAGACAAAAATCATGTCACCTGAAACACACTCAGGTTTTTCAGGTCTAAAGAAATATGAGGACATGACGGCTGAAATCATGGAGAGTCCATCCATCCATCCATTTTCCGAACCGCTTCATCCTCACTAGGGTCGCGGGGGGCGCTGGAGCCTATCCCAGCAGTCTTCGGGCAGTAGGCGGGGACACCCTGAATTGGTTGCCAGCCAATCGCAGGGCACACAGAGACGAACAACCATCCACGCTCACACTCATACCTAGGGACAATTTAGAGTGCCCAATGAGCCTGCCATGCATGTTTTTGGAATGTGGGAGGAAACCGGAGCACCCGGAGAAAACCCACGCAAGCCCGGGAGAACATGCAAACTCCACACAGGGAGGCCGGAGCTGGGATCGAACCCGGTACCTCTGCACTGTGAAGCCGACGTGCTAACCACTGGACTACCGGGCCGCCATCATGGAGAGTCCATGTTTCTGATTTATAACTTCTCCTGTGTTTGTCAAAGAAAGCTGTAAACTCAAACCTAGTATATACTGATAAGACATAGTAACCTGTTGTAAGGATGAAGCGGATCTCTCACTCCCTTCTTGATCTTCAGAAGGTTTCGTCAGGATCCGAACACCTGGTGTCTGCAACATAGCAACAATGTAGCGTCAGAAATATTCTCATTTATTAATCCTGATGAGTTAATAAATGAATAAACATTATTTCTCATTGAACATCGCTCCCAGGAGGGTTTGGGATTAATATACCACACTATACAAAGTTAACACTGTTCAGCTATGTGGAACAGCAATATGGGGACATTCGAACACAGGCTCTCCAGAGTTAGGTCCAGACAAAAATCATGTCACCTGAAACACACTCAGGTTTTTCAGGTCTAAAGAAATATGAGGACATGACGACTGAAATCACGGAGAGTCCATGTTTCTGATTTATAACTTCTCCTGTGTTTGTCAACAAAAGCTGTAAACGCAAACTTAGTATATACTGATAAGACGTAGTAACCTGCTGTAAGGATGAAGCGGATCTCTCACTCCCTTCTTGGTCTCCAGAAGGTTCAGTCGGGATCCCGTCACTTGGTGTCTACAACATAACAACATTACGGTGTCAAAATATTCTGCATTCTTCATTCTGACCAGTTAATAAATGAATAAACATTATTTCTCATTGAACATCGCTCACAGGAGGGTTTGGGATTAATGTACCACACTATAGAAAGTTAACACTGTTCAGCTCTGTGGAAGAGCAATACGGGGACATTCGAACACAAGCTCTCCAGAGTTAGGTTCAGACAAAAATCATGTCACCTGAAACACACTCAGGTTTTTCAGGTCTAAAGAAATATGAGGACATGACGACTGAAATCATGGAGAGTCCATGTTTCTGATTTATAACTTCTCCTGTGTTTGTCAACGAAAGCTGTAAACTCAAACCTAGTATATACTGATAAGACGTAGTAACCTGTTGTAAGGATGAAGCGGATCTCTCACTCCCTTCTTGGTCTCCAGAAGGTTCAGTCGGGATCCCGTCACTTGGTGTCTACAACATAACAACATTACGGTGTCAAAATATTCTGCATTCTTTATTCTGACCAGTTAATAAATGAATAAACATTTTTTCTCATTGAACATCGCTCACAGGAGGGTTTGGGATTAATATACCACACTATAGAAAGTTAATACTGTTCAGCTCTGTGGAACAGCAATACGGGGACATTCGAACACAAGCTCTCCAGAGTTAGGTCCAGACAAAATCATGTCACCTGAAACACACTCAGGTTTTTCAGGTCTAAAGAAATATGAGGACATGACGACTGAAATCATGGAGAGTCCATGTTTCTGATTTATAACTTCTCCTGTGTTTGTCAACGAAAGCTGTAAACTCAAACCTAGTATATACTGATAAGACATAGTAACCTGTTGTAAGGATGAAGCGGATCTCTCACTCCCTTCTTGGTCTCCAGAAGGTTCAGTCGGGATCCCGTCACTTGGTGTCTACAACGTAACAACATTACGGTGTCAAAATATTCTGCATTCTTTATTCTGACCAGTTAATAAATGAATAAACATTTTTTCTCATTGAACATCGCTCACAGGAGGGTTTGGGATTAATATACCACACTATAGAAAGTTAACACTGTTCAGCTCTGTGGAACAGCAATACGGGGACATTCGAACACAAGCTCTCCAGAGTTAGGTCCAGACAAAAATCATGTCACCTGAAACACACTCAGGTTTTTCAGGTCTAAAGAAATATGAGGACATGACGACTGAAACCATGGAGAGTCCATGTTTCTGATTTATAACTTCTCCTGTGTTTGTCAAAGAAAGCTGTAAACTCAAACCTAGTATATACTGATAAGACATAGTAACCTGTTGTAAGGATGAAGCGGATCTCTCACTCCCTTCTTGATCTTCAGAAGGTTCAGTCGGGATCCCGTCACTTGGTGTCTACAACATAACAACATTACGGTGTCAAAATATTCTGCATTCTTCATTCTGACCAGTTAATAAATGAATAAACATTATTTCTCATTGAACATCGCTCACAGGAGGGTTTGGGATTAATGTACCACACTATAGAAAGTTAACACTGTTCAGCTCTGTGGAAGAGCAATACGGGGACATTCGAACACAAGCTCTCCAGAGTTAGGTTCAGACAAAAATCATGTCACCTGAAACACACTCAGGTTTTCAGGTCTAAAGAAATATGAGGACATGACGACTGAAATCATGGAGAGTCCATGTTTCTGATTTATAACTTCTCCTGTGTTTGTCAAAGAAAGCTGTAAACTCAAACCTAGTATATACTGATAAGACATAGTAACCTGTTGTAAGGATGAAGCGGATCTCTCACTCCCTTCTTGATCTTCAGAAGGTTCAGTCGGATCCCGTCACTTGGTGTCTACAACATAACAACATTACGGTGTCAAAATATTCTGCATTCTTCATTCTGACCAGTTAATAAATGAATAAACATTATTTCTCATTGAACATCGCTCACAGGAGGGTTTGGGATTAATGTACCACACTATAGAAAGTTAACACTGTTCAGCTCTGTGGAAGAGCAATACGGGGACATTCGAACACAAGCTCTCCAGAGTTAGGTTCAGACAAAAATCATGTCACCTGAAACACACTCAGGTTTTTCAGGTCTAAAGAAATATGAGGACATGACGACTGAAATCATGGAGAGTCCATGTTTCTGATTTATAACTTCTCCTGTGTTTGTCAAAGAAAGCTGTAAACTCAAACCTAGTATATACTGATAAGACATAGTAACCTGTTGTAAGGATGAAGCGGATCTCTCACTCCCTTCTTGATCTTCAGAAGGTTCAGTCAGGATCCCGTCACTTGGTGTCTACAACATAACAACATTACGGTGTCAAAATATTCTGCATTCTTCATTCTGACCAGTTAATAAATGAATAAACATTATTTCTCATTGAACATCGCTCACAGGAGGGTTTGGGATTAATGTACCACACTATAGAAAGTTAACACTGTTCAGCTCTGTGGAAGAGCAATACGGGGACATTCGAACACAAGCTCTCCAGAGTTAGGTTCAGACAAAAATCATGTCACCTGAAACACACTCAGGTTTTCAGGTCGAAAGAAATATGAGGACATGACGACTGAAATCATGGAGAGTCCATGTTTCTGATTTATAACTTCTCCTGTGTTTGTCAAAGAAAGCTGTAAACTCAAACCTAGTATATACTGATAAGACATAGTAACCTGTTGTAAGGATGAAGCGGATCTCTCACTCCCTTCTTGATCTTCAGAAGGTTTTGTCAGGATCCCGTCACTTGGTGTCTACAACATAACAACATTACGGTGTCAAAATATTCTGCATTCTTCATTCTGACCAGTTAATAAATGAATAAACATTATTTCTCATTGAACATCGCTCACAGGAGGGTTTGGGATTAATGTACCACACTATAGAAAGTTAACACTGTTCAGCTCTGTGGAAGAGCAATACGGGGACATTCGAACACAAGCTCTCCAGAGTTAGGTTCAGACAAAAATCATGTCACCTGAAACACACTCAGGTTTTTCAGGTCTAAAGAAATATGAGGACATGACGACTGAAATCATGGAGAGTCCATGTTTCTGATTTATAACTTCTCCTGTGTTTGTCAAAGAAAGCTGTAAACTCAAACCTAGTATATACTGATAAGACATAGTAACCTGTTGTAAGGATGAAGCGGATCTCTCACTCCCTTCTTGATCTTCAGAAGGTTTTGTCAGGATCCCGTCACTTGGTGTCTACAACATAACAACATTACGGTGTCAAAATATTCTGCATTCTTCATTCTGACCAGTTAATAAATGAATAAACATTATTTCTCATTGAACATCGCTCACAGGAGGGTTTGGGATTAATGTACCACACTATAGAAAGTTAACACTATTCAGCTCTGTGGAAGAGCAATACGGGGACATTCGAACACAAGCTCTCCAGAGTTAGGTTCAGACAAAAATCATGTCACCTGAAACACACTCAGGTTTTTCAGGTCTAAAGAAATATGAGGACATGACGACTGAAATCATGGAGAGTCCATGTTTCTGATTTATAACTTCTCCTGTGTTTGTCAAAGAAAGCTGTAAACTCAAACCTAGTATATACTGATAAGACATAGTAACCTGTTGTAAGGATGAAGCGGATCTCTCACTCCCTTCTTGATCTTCAGAAGGTTCAGTCGGGATCCCGTCACTTGGTGTCTACAACATAACAACATTACGGTGTCAAAATATTCTGCATTCTTCATTCTGACCAGTTAATAAATGAATAAACATTATTTCTCATTGAACATCGCTCACAGGAGGGTTTGGGATTAATGTACCACACTATAGAAAGTTAACACTGTTCAGCTCTGTGGAAGAGCAATACGGGGACATTCGAACACAAGCTCTCCAGAGTTAGGTTCAGACAAAAATCATGTCACCTGAAACACACTCAGGTTTTTCAGGTCTAAAGAAATATGAGGACATGACGACTGAAATCATGGAGAGTCCATGTTTCTGATTTATAACTTCTCCTGTGTTTGTCAAAGAAAGCTGTAAACTCAAACCTAGTATATACTGATAAGACATAGTAACCTGTTGTAAGGATGAAGCGGATCTCTCACTCCCTTCTTGATCTTCAGAAGGTTCAGTCAGGATCCCGTCACTTGGTGTCTACAACATAACAACATTACGGTGTCAAAATATTCTGCATTCTTCATTCTGACCAGTTAATAAATGAATAAACATTATTTCTCATTGAACATCGCTCACAGGAGGGTTTGGGATTAATGTACCACACTATAGAAAGTTAACACTGTTCAGCTCTGTGGAAGAGCAATACGGGGACATTCGAACACAAGCTCTCCAGAGTTAGGTTCAGACAAAAATCATGTCACCTGAAACACACTCAGGTTTTTCAGGTCTAAAGAAATATGAGGACATGACGACTGAAATCATGGAGAGTCCATGTTTCTGATTTATAACTTCTCCTGTGTTTGTCAACGAAAGCTGTAAACTCAAACCTAGTATATACTGATAAGACGTAGTAACCTGTTGTAAGGATGAAGTGGATCTCCCAATCCTTTCTTGGTCTCCAGAAGGTTTCGTCAGGATCCCAACACCTGGTGTCTGCAACATAGCAACATTACACTATCAGAAATATTCTAAAGTATTCTACAGTAACTGAAGAAGTATGAGGGCATGACTGAAAACATTAAAAGCAACATTATACCAACCATAGAGTGTCAGAAATATTTCGTAGTTATATGACTTTTGAATAAATTAAAGTACTTTTTTCAGTGACCACATTCACAGCACACGCTGGCTCTTCATGGTACTTACCACTGTACAGCTCTGATAGCTAACAATTTCAGGGCAACACACACGACTGAGTTCAAATAATAAAGACAACACCCGAAACATACTCTTTCAGACTAATAGAATGTAATGACTGAAAAATGTGGAGTCCATGTTCCTGACTTTGAATTTCTGTTGTTGTCAAATAATACTCTAAAACAGACACTCGTGTTAACTTTTAAAAGGTAATAAACTGTTGATGAAAATGATCTTTCACTCACCTATGAAATATAATGATTTACTTATTAGATCTGCTTGTCTATATTCAGGCATTACTTACCAGTGCTCTCCATGCCCACTGAGAATCTCCATAGTCATAGGTTATTTCATTCCCTGCTTGGATATTTTCAATTGCATACAAGCAAAGATGAGGTTTATCCTGGATTGTCAGCTTTTTCATTCTACAGTTTGGGCCTTTGTGAGCATCATTGACCAGTCGACCCAATGAACCATCTTCATGGGAGGAATCAATGCTGAAATTGAACAATGAAACATGAATTGTTTTTCCAGCAAAACTACAATGTTGTACAGGACCACGTGATGTTTTTCTAGATCTTGACTTACCACCATGTGCTTCCTTCCATTCAAAATCAAACAGGAAACAATTTTGCTTCTCTGTGTACTTTTTCTGTCTCTTGTCTCGTTCATAGCTTGAGATTAACTCTCCACGGTACTCAACCACAAAGGACCCCTTTCGATTGGTTCACTTGTAAATACACCACGTCCTAAGACACGAAAAGTTGACACTTAAATGTCGATGAATACAATCCAAATCAGGCTTACACAATGCAGTTAATCAGATATTAAAAATACATGCAGACCAAAAAATAAAAATTTAAAGAGAGGGGGAAAAAACATGTTTAGTGGTGCAACAACAAAATCATTCGATGTAAAACTAAAACAATTATCAGAATCGCTGATAATTTTCTTTAGCAATTTGTATCAGCACAAAATAATAATGTGGCTCCTTACATCAGAGTTGTTTACATTCCTTGCCATTAATTGAACAGAATGTATGGAATAGCAAAGAAAAATACCAGAGGTTTGACCGACAAAGATGAATACTGCTATAATTTCATTGCAAACGTTTGTTTTTTCTTTGAAACGGTGAACATTAATCAACACAAGAATAAACAGTGTAAATACACCGGACTTAGCATAAATGCTAATAGTGCATGGCCCACTTTCATTAGGCTACCTGTACTAACTAATCTCAATTAACTGCAATGGAATAAAACAAATACTGCACTGAAATAAACATTTGGCACCAAAATCAACTTCCATAGACTGTGTTGTTAAAGATTTAGAAAAGTTTTCCAGAACCTTGCCTGCAGGACATGTCCACATTACTTTTATTGGAAGCTTATTAGCATGCTAACGATCGATCTAGCTAGCTAGCTAGCTGTCTAATTGAATGACATTACCTTTGGTGGGCACTGTTAAACATGTTATGTTACGGTAAGAAAAACGAAAAGGAATTGCTTACCAGGTGGTCAATCACGCGTGGTCGTGTTTGTTTAAGAGAGTTTAATAGATATCTGGCTGTAGGATTGTCTGGCTGCTTCACATGTTGGATTCTGTGTGACTGCTAATTGATGTGACTTACCAGGAAGAGGGCGGGGAAAGTGTGTGAGTAAGTCCGAAAAAGCTGACATTTGAGGTCCTGCACAATGACGTCACTGAAAGTGTGTTAAAAGTGTGTAAAAGTACAGAAGTTGGCCACTAGTTTTCCAAATGAAAAGTGAGTCGAAAGTTAAACACAATTAAACACACAATTTCTGACAAATGTGCTCTTTCAGGACATCACTTATTTTTGGTGTGGGAGTATCCTCGTGAGCTCTAGAGTAGTGTAGACTGCGTGGAAAAATGAGGACGCGAAAATGTCCTCATTTTTCCACAGGTCCTCATTTTGAAGGTGTGTTATCATAAAATTGTCCTGATATGTCATGAATACAAACACACACACACACACACACACACACACACACACACACACACACACACACACACATACGTGTTTTGGTGCATTTTCAGGACGTCCGTTTGTTCATCCAACATATGGGTACATGCCTTTCCCGTGGTCCTACTGGCTCCAAAAAATATGGTAACCATGAAAAAAATCAGGAAGACACCCATCTATTCAGATTTTGGCTAAGATGTAATTTTTTTTGGATTTATGACAAAACTACGACATATGAGGACATTGACAGGTTTTGTGTATTATGGAGACAATCACCTCAAACACACTGCCTTTTCATGTTTTTGTGAATTTTGAGCCCCCTAGATACACATCATTTTCAAGTATATATGACTTATGAAGACCAGCTAAGTATAAAGTGTGTCTTTTTAGATTGACTCCTGTAACATACCAACAGTATATGTTAGAAACATGTGTCCAATTGTCATGCTCGGGCACGGGGAGAACTCTACAGAAGGAAGCCCACATTCGAACTACCAATTGCTGAACTGTGAGGCGAATGTGCCAAACAGTCGTTACACCCGTCATCCCTCAGATATTCACGTTGATAATACAAGACAGTAAAACTAAGCTGTGAAGAAAAAGAGACAGTTAAATATGTGGTCAGGTTACTTTTTTCTTTTTTAATTGCTGACGAATATGAACTTATGAACATAGAAAACATGCCACCTCCTCTCCATGACACAAGGCAGTGCAATAGATGAAGGTTGTTTGAACTGAAGAGATTATGTCAAAATGTGAATACTGTGATGATTTCAATGTACTATATATTCATTTTCCTTTTTAATGTAGTTATCCTGTTGTGGATGTAGTTTTTGATGGACAGCCAGTCTCTGTCTTTCAGAGCTACTGGCTCTGCGTGGAGACAGGCGTCACAGCTCGTTTTACCTGGAACTTTATGGCTTGTTATGAAGTCAAACATATGTCGCTCAACAGCCTTCACTTCATCACCTGTCCACTTGCGTCTCTTATTCCCACCTGTAAAAGAAGGCATTATTTATTAAAAATGGCATTGCTAATGTTAAAAATGCAAAATAAGATATTCCAGGAAATAATGAGAATTTTGAACAATACTGCTTCTTGTTGTATTTGCTTTGTTTTGCCCCCTTTGGCAATGGTGTGACCTTGATAGCGCTGTTACTCTCTAATGCATTCCCCGATGAAGTGGCACTGCAACTTGTCACTGAAATCGAATGACTTGAAGCTATCGCTGAGGTGGTGATTTCCTCAATCTGTACTGCATCTTTTACTGGCATGTCCTCTTTTGGCGAAACAAGAGAATCTGTGATTCTGTGCTCTGTACTGCAAATACTTTCTTCTGATGAATTGCCACTTGTGTCTGGAACATAGTCCATGTCGTCATAATCCGAATATTCATCAGGAGACATCTGAATTAAAAGAAGAGAAAAAATTTATTTTATATTTATATATGGATAGAATATCACTTCACCACAATACCACAATGCTCACCGAATCAGTCATTCTTTCCATCGGTCTCAGCGTGATTTGCCTTTCTCTTTCGATAATCTCTTTCCTGGCCTGGTTTTGCAGTCGACGGCTGGCTCTTAACTGTCCATATCATGTATGAAATGTAAACAGTCTTCGTGTTACTTGAGATTCAACAATATTTCCTCAGACAGTAAATATGTCAAGTCAAAGAACATGCAATTCAAATGAAGCAGGAGAAAGCAGCTATCCTACCTGCTCAGCAGTAGCTGTCTGGTGAAAGGGGACTAATCCAATGATTTTGCTGGCCTTAAAAAATAACAATAATTAAAAAAAATAAAAATACATATTTTATATTTGTTCAGCATTATTAATCCTGACACAGGATGATCTGGGCCCAATGTACCACACAAAAAATCTGAACGCTGTTCAGCTCTGTGAAGCAGCAATATGGAGACAATATATAAAAGAATTTAACTGAAACACACTGAAGTGTTTCAGACTAAAGAAATATGAGGACATGACGACTGAAATTCTGAAAAGTCCATTTTCCTGACTTCTAAACTATCTTAAGAGGTTTGGGATTAATATACCACACTATAGAAAGTTAACACTGTTCAGCTCTGTGGAACAGCAATACGGGGACATTCGAACACAAGCTCTCCAGAGTTAGGTCCAGACAAAAATCATGTCACCTGAAACACACTCAGGTTTTTCAGGTCTAAAGAAATATGAGGACATGACGACTGAAATCATGGAGAGTCCATGTTTCTGATTTATAACTTCTCCTGTGTTTGTCAAAGAAAGCTGTAAACTCAAACCTAGTATATACTGATAAGACATAGTAACCTGTTGTAAGGATGAAGCGGATCTCTCACTCCCTTCTTGATCTTCAGAAGGTTTCGTCAGGATCCGAACACCTGGTGTCTGCAACATAGCAACAATGTAGCGTCAGAAATATTCTCATTTATTAATCCTGATTAGTTAATAAATGAATAAACATTATTTCTCATTGAACATCGCTCCCAGGAGGGTTTGGGATTAATATACCACACTATACAAAGTTAACACTGTTCAGCTATGTGGAACAGCAATATGGGGACATTCGAACACAGGCTCTCCAGAGTTAGGTCCAGACAAAAATCATGTCACCTGAAACACACTCAGGTTTTTCAGGTCTAAAGAAATATGAGGACATGACGACTGAAATCATGGAGAGTCCATGTTTCTGATTTATAACTTCTCCTGTGTTTGTCAACGAAAGCTGTAAACGCAAACTTAGTATATACTGATAAGACATAGTAACCTGTTGTAAGGATGAAGCGGATCTCTCACTCCCTTCTTGATCTTCAGAAGGTTCAGTCAGGATCCCGTCACTTGGTGTCTACAACATAACAACATTACGGTGTCAAAATATTCTGCATTCTTCATTCTGACCAGTTAATAAATGAATAAACATTATTTCTCATTGAACATCGCTCACAGGAGGGTTTGGGATTAATGTACCACACTATAGAAAGTTAACACTGTTCAGCTCTGTGGAAGAGCAATACGGGGACATTCGAACACAAGCTCTCCAGAGTTAGGTTCAGACAAAAATCATGTCACCTGAAACACACTCAGGTTTTTCAGGTCTAAAGAAATATGAGGACATGACGACTGAAATCATGGAGAGTCCATGTTTCTGATTTATAACTTCTCCTGTGTTTGTCAACGAAAGCTGTAAACTCAAACCTAGTATATACTGATAAGACGTAGTAACCTGTTGTAAGGATGAAGCGGATCTCTCACTCCCTTCTTGGTCTCCAGAAGGTTCAGTCGGGATCCCGTCACTTGGTGTCTACAACATAACAACATTACGGTGTCAAAATATTCTGCATTCTTTATTCTGACCAGTTAATAAATGAATAAACATTTTTTCTCATTGAACATCGCTCACAGGAGGGTTTGGGATTAATATACCACACTATAGAAAGTTAATACTGTTCAGCTCTGTGGAACAGCAATACGGGGACATTCGAACACAAGCTCTCCAGAGTTAGGTCCAGACAAAAATCATGTCACCTGAAACACACTCAGGTTTTTCAGGTCTAAAGAAATATGAGGACATGACGACTGAAACCATGGAGAGTCCATGTTTCTGATTTATAACTTCTCCTGTGTTTGTCAAAGAAAGCTGTAAACTCAAACCTAGTATATACTGATAAGACATAGTAACCTGTTGTAAGGATGAAGCGGATCTCTCACTCCCTTCTTGATCTTCAGAAGGTTCAGTCGGGATCCCGTCACTTGGTGTCTACAACATAACAACATTACGGTGTCAAAATATTCTGCATTCTTCATTCTGACCAGTTAATAAATGAATAAACATTATTTTTCATTGAACATCGCTCACAGGAGGGTTTGGGGTTAATGTACCACACTATAGAAAGTTAACACTGTTCAGCTCTGTGGAAGAGCAATACGGGGACATTCGAACACAAGCTCTCCAGAGTTAGGTTCAGACAAAAATCATGTCACCTGAAACACACTCAGGTTTTTCAGGTCTAAAGAAATATGAGGACATGACGACTGAAATCATGGAGAGTCCATGTTTCTGATTTATAACTTCTCCTGTGTTTGTCAAAGAAAGCTGTAAACTCAAACCTAGTATATACTGATAAGACATAGTAACCTGTTGTAAGGATGAAGCGGATCTCTCACTCCCTTCTTGATCTTCAGAAGGTTCAGTCAGGATCCCGTCACTTGGTGTCTACAACATAACAACATTACGGTGTCAAAATATTCTGCATTCTTCATTCTGACCAGTTAATAAATGAATAAACATTATTTCTCATTGAACATCGCTCACAGGAGGGTTTGGGATTAATGTACCACACTATAGAAAGTTAACACTGTTCAGCTCTGTGGAAGAGCAATACGGGGACATTCGAACACAAGCTCTCCAGAGTTAGGTTCAGACAAAAATCATGTCACCTGAAACACACTCAGGTTTTTCAGGTCTAAAGAAATATGAGGACATGACGACTGAAATCATGGAGAGTCCATGTTTCTGATTTATAACTTCTCCTGTGTTTGTCAAAGAAAGCTGTAAACTCAAACCTAGTATATACTGATAAGACATAGTAACCTGTTGTAAGGATGAAGCGGATCTCTCACTCCCTTCTTGATCTTCAGAAGGTTCAGTCAGGATCCCGTCACTTGGTGTCTACAACATAACAACATTACGGTGTCAAAATATTCTGCATTCTTCATTCTGACCAGTTAATAAATGAATAAACATTATTTCTCATTGAACATCGCTCACAGGAGGGTTTGGGATTAATGTACCACACTATAGAAAGTTAACACTGTTCAGCTCTGTGGAAGAGCAATACGGGGACATTCGAACACAAGCTCTCCAGAGTTAGGTTCAGACAAAAATCATGTCACCTGAAACACACTCAGGTTTTTCAGGTCTAAAGAAATATGAGGACATGACGACTGAAATCATGGAGAGTCCATGTTTCTGATTTATAACTTCTCCTGTGTTTGTCAACGAAAGCTGTAAACTCAAACCTAGTATATACTGATAAGACGTAGTAACCTGTTGTAAGGATGAAGCGGATCTCTCACTCCCTTCTTGGTCTCCAGAAGGTTCAGTCGGGATCCCGTCACTTGGTGTCTACAACATAACAACATTACGGTGTCAAAATATTCTGCATTCTTTATTCTGACCAGTTAATAAATGAATAAACATTTTTTCTCATTGAACATCGCTCACAGGAAGGTTTGGGATTAATGTACCACACTATAGAAAGTTAACACTGTTCAGCTCTGTGGAAGAGCAATACGGGGACATTCGAACACAAGCTCTCCAGAGTTAGGTTCAGACAAAAATCATGTCACCTGAAACACACGCAGGTTTTTCAGGCCTAAAGAAATATGAGGACATGATGACTGAAATCATGGAGAGTCCATGTTTCTGATTTATAACTTCTCCTGTGTTTGTCAAAGAAAGCTGTAAACTCAAACCTAGTATATACTGATAAGACATAGTAACCTGTTGTAAGGATGAAGCGGATCTCTCACTCCCTTCTTGATCTTCAGAAGGTTCAGTCAGGATCCCGTCACTTGGTGTCTACAACATAACAACATTACGGTGTCAAATATTCTGCATTCTTCATTCTGACCAGTTAATAAATGAATAAACATTATTTCTCATTGAACATCGCTCACAGGAGGGTTTGGGATTAATGTACCACACTATAGAAAGTTAACACTGTTCAGCTCTGTGGAACAGCAATACGGGGACATTCGAACACAAGCTCTCCAGAGTTAGGTCCAGACAAAAATCATGTCACCTGAAACACACTCAGGTTTTTCAGGTCTAAAGAAATATGAGGACATGACGACTGAAACCATGGAGAGTCCATGTTTCTGATTTATAACTTCTCCTGTGTTTGTCAAAGAAAGCTGTAAACTCAAACCTAGTATATACTGATAAGACATAGTAACCTGTTGTAAGGATGAAGCGGATCTCTCACTCCCTTCTTGATCTTCAGAAGGTTCAGTCGGGATCCCGTCACTTGGTGTCTACAACATAACAACATTACGGTGTCAAAATATTCTGCATTCTTCATTCTGACCAGTTAATAAATGAATAAACATTATTTCTCATTGAACATCGCTCACAGGAGGGTTTGGGATTAATGTACCACACTATAGAAAGTTAACACTGTTCAGCTCTGTGGAAGAGCAATACGGGGACATTCGAACACAAGCTCTCCAGAGTTAGGTTCAGACAAAAATCATGTCACCTGAAACACACTCATGTTTTTCAGGTCTAAAGAAATATGAGGACATGACGACTGAAATCATGGAGAGTCCATGTTTCTGATTTATAACTTCTCCTGTGTTTGTCAAAGAAAGCTGTAAACTCAAACCTAGTATATACTGATAAGACATAGTAACCTGTTGTAAGGATGAAGCGGATCTCTCACTCCCTTCTTGATCTTCAGAAGGTTCAGTCAGGATCCCGTCACTTGGTGTCTACAACATAACAACATTACGGTGTCAAAATATTCTGCATTCTTCATTCTGACCAGTTAATAAATGAATAAACATTATTTCTCATTGAACATCGCTCACAGGAGGGTTTGGGATTAATGTACCACACTATAGAAAGTTAACACTGTTCAGCTCTGTGGAAGAGCAATACGGGGACATTCGAACACAAGCTCTCCAGAGTTAGGTTCAGACAAAAATCATGTCACCTGAAACACACTCAGGTTTTTCAGGTCTAAAGAAATATGAGGACATGACGACTGAAACCATGGAGAGTCCATGTTTCTGATTTATAACTTCTCCTGTGTTTGTCAAAGAAAGCTGTAAACTCAAACCTAGTATATACTGATAAGACATAGTAACCTGTTGTAAGGATGAAGCGGATCTCTCACTCCCTTCTTAATCTTCAGAAGGTTCAGTCAGGATCCCGTCACTTGGTGTCTACAACATAACAACATTACGGTGTCAAAATATTCTGCATTCTTCATTCTGACCAGTTAATAAATGAATAAACATTATTTCTCATTGAACATCGCTCACAGGAGGGTTTGGGATTAATGTACCACACTATAGAAAGTTAACACTGTTCAGCTCTGTGGAAGAGCAATACGGGGACATTCGAACACAAGCTCTCCAGAGTTAGGTTCAGACAAAAATCATGTCACCTGAAACACACTCAGGTTTTTCAGGTCTAAAGAAATATGAGGACATGGCGACTGAAATCATGGAGAGTCCATGTTTCTGATTTATAACTTCTCCTGTGTTTGTCAACGAAAGCTGTAAACTCAAACCTAGTATATACTGATAAGACGTAGTAACCTGTTGTAAGGATGAAGCGGATCTCTCACTCCCTTCTTGGTCTCCAGAAGGTTCAGTCGGGATCCCGTCACTTGGTGTCTACAACATAACAACATTACGGTGTCAAAATATTCTGCATTCTTATTCTGACCAGTTAATAAATGAATAAACATTATTTCTCATTGAACATCGCTCACAGGAGGGTTTGGGATTAATGTACCACACTATAGAAAGTTAACACTGTTCAGCTCTGTGGAAGAGCAATACGGGGACATTCGAACACAAGCTCTCCAGAGTTAGGTTCAGACAAAAATCATGTCACCTGAAACACACTCAGGTTTTTCAGGTCTAAAGAAATATGAGGACATGACGACTGAAATCATGGAGAGTCCATGTTTCTGATTTATAACTTCTCCTGTGTTGTCAAAGAAAGCTGTAAACTCAAACCTAGTATATACTGATAAGACATAGTAACCTGTTGTAAGGATGAAGCGGATCTCTCACTCCCTTCTTGATCTTCAGAAGGTTCAGTCAGGATCCCGTCACTTGGTGTCTACAACATAACAACATTACGGTGTCAAAATATTCTGCATTCTTCATTCTGACCAGTTAATAAATGAATAAACATTATTTCTCATTGAACATCGCTCACAGGAGGGTTTGGGATTAATGTACCACACTATAGAAAGTTAACACTGTTCAGCTCTGTGGAAGAGCAATACGGGGACATTCGAACACAAGCTCTCCAGAGTTAGGTTCAGACAAAAATCATGTCACCTGAAACACACTCAGGTTTTTCAGGCCTAAAGAAATATGAGGACATGACGACTGAAATCATGGAGAGTCCATGTTTCTGATTTATAACTTCTCCTGTGTTTGTCAAAGAAAGCTGTAAACTCAAACCTAGTATATACTGATAAGACGTAGTAACCTGTTGTAAGGATGAAGCGGATCTCTCACTCCCTTCTTGGTCTCCAGAAGGTTCAGTCGGGATCCCGTCACTTGGTGTCTACAACATAACAACATTACGGTGTCAAAATATTCTGCATTCTTTATTCTGACCAGTTAATAAATGAATAAACATTTTTTCTCATTGAACATCGCTCACAAGAGGGTTTGGGATTAATATACCACACTATAGAAAGTTAACACTGTTCAGCTCTGTGGAACAGCAATACGGGGACATTCGAACACAAGCTCTCCAGAGTTAGGTCCAGACAAAAATCATGTCACCTGAAACACACTCAGGTTTTTCAGGTCTAAAGAAATATGAGGACATGACGACTGAAACCATGGAGAGTCCATGTTTCTGATTTATAACTTCTCCTGTGTTTGTCAAAGAAAGCTGTAAACTCAAACCTAGTATATACTGATAAGACATAGTAACCTGTTGTAAGGATGAAGCGGATCTCTCACTCCCTTCTTGATCTTCAGAAGGTTCAGTCAGGATCCCGTCACTTGGTGTCTACAACATAACAACATTACGGTGTCAAAATATTCTGCATTCTTCATTCTGACCAGTTAATAAATGAATAAACATTATTTCTCATTGAACATCGCTCACAGGAGGGTTTGGGATTAATGTACCACACTATAGAAAGTTAACACTGTTCAGCTCTGTGGAAGAGCAATACGGGGACATTCGAACACAAGCTCTCCAGAGTTAGGTTCAGACAAAAATCATGTCACCTGAAACACACGCAGGTTTTTCAGGCCTAAAGAAATATGAGGACATGATGACTGAAATCATGGAGAGTCCATGTTTCTGATTTATAACTTCTCCTGTGTTTGTCAAAGAAAGCTGTAAACTCAAACCTAGTATATACTGATAAGACATAGTAACCTGTTGTAAGGATGAAGCGGATCTCTCACTCCCTTCTTGATCTTCAGAAGGTTCAGTCAGGATCCCGTCACTTGGTGTCTACAACATAACAACATTACGGTGTCAAAATATTCTGCATTCTTCATTCTGACCAGTTAATAAATGAATAAACATTATTTCTCATTGAACATCGCTCACAGGAGGGTTTGGGATTAATGTACCACACTATAGAAAGTTAACACTGTTCAGCTCTGTGGAACAGCAATACGGGGACATTCGAACACAAGCTCTCCAGAGTTAGGTCCAGACAAAAATCATGTCACCTGAAACACACTCAGGTTTTTCAGGTCTAAAGAAATATGAGGACATGACGACTGAAACCATGGAGAGTCCATGTTTCTGATTTATAACTTCTCCTGTGTTTGTCAAAGAAAGCTGTAAACTCAAACCTAGTATATACTGATAAGACATAGTAACCTGTTGTAAGGATGAAGCGGATCTCTCACTCCCTTCTTGATCTTCAGAAGGTTCAGTCGGGATCCCGTCACTTGGTGTCTACAACATAACAACATTACGGTGTCAAAATATTCTGCATTCTTCATTCTGACCAGTTAATAAATGAATAAACATTATTTCTCATTGAACATCGCTCACAGGAGGGTTTGGGATTAATGTACCACACTATAGAAAGTTAACACTGTTCAGCTCTGTGGAAGAGCAATACGGGGACATTCGAACACAAGCTCTCCAGAGTTAGGTTCAGACAAAAATCATGTCACCTGAAACACACTCAGGTTTTTCAGGCCTAAAGAAATATGAGGACATGACGACTGAAATCATGGAGAGTCCATGTTTCTGATTTATAACTTCTCCTGTGTTTGTCAAAGAAAGCTGTAAACTCAAACCTAGTATATACTGATAAGACGTAGTAACCTGTTGTAAGGATGAAGCGGATCTCTCACTCCCTTCTTGGTCTCCAGAAGGTTCAGTCGGGATCCCGTCACTTGGTGTCTACAACATAACAACATTACGGTGTCAAAATATTCTGCATTCTTTATTCTGACCAGTTAATAAATGAATAAACATTTTTTCTCATTGAACATCGCTCACAAGAGGGTTTGGGATTAATATACCACACTATAGAAAGTTAACACTGTTCAGCTCTGTGGAACAGCAATACGGGGACATTCGAACACAAGCTCTCCAGAGTTAGGTCCAGACAAAAATCATGTCACCTGAAACACACTCAGGTTTTTCAGGTCTAAAGAAATATGAGGACATGACGACTGAAACCATGGAGAGTCCATGTTTCTGATTTATAACTTCTCCTGTGTTTGTCAAAGAAAGCTGTAAACTCAAACCTAGTATATACTGATAAGACATAGTAACCTGTTGTAAGGATGAAGCGGATCTCTCACTCCCTTCTTGATCTTCAGAAGGTTCAGTCAGGATCCCGTCACTTGGTGTCTACAACATAACAACATTACGGTGTCAAAATATTCTGCATTCTTCATTCTGACCAGTTAATAAATGAATAAACATTATTTCTCATTGAACATCGCTCACAGGAGGGTTTGGGATTAATGTACCACACTATAGAAAGTTAACACTGTTCAGCTCTGTGGAAGAGCAATACGGGGACATTCGAACACAAGCTCTACAGAGTTAGGTTCAGACAAAAATCATGTCACCTGAAACACACTCAGGTTTTTCAGGTCTAAAGAAATATGAGGACATGACGACTGAAATCATGGAGAGTCCATGTTTCTGATTTATAACTTCTCCTGTGTTTGTCAAAGAAAGCTGTAAACTCAAACCTAGTATATAATGATAAGACGTAGTAACCTGTTGTAAGGATGAAGTGGATCTCCCAATCCTTTCTTGGTCTCCAGAAGGTTTCGTCAGGATCCCAACACCTGGTGTCTGCAACATAGCAACATTACACTATCAGAAATATTCTAAAGTATTCTACAGTAACTGAAGAAGTATGAGGGCATGACTGAAAACATTAGAAGCAACATTATTCCAACCATAGAGTGTCAGAAATATTTCGTAGTTATATGACTTTTGAATAAATTAAAGTACTTTTTTCAGTGACCACATTCACAGCACAAGCTGGCTCTTCATGGTACTTACCACTGTGCAGCTCTGATAGCTAACAATTTCAGGGCAACACACACGACTGAGTTCAAATAATAAAGACAACACCCGAAACATACTCTTTCACACTAATAGAATGTAATGACTGAAAAATGTGGAGTCCATGTTCCTGACTTTGAATTTCTGTTGTTGTCAAATAATACTCTAAAACAGACACTCGTGTTAACTTTTAAAAGGTAATAAACTGTTGATGAAAATGATCTTTCACTCACCTATGAAATATAATGATTTACTTATTAGATCTGCTTGTCTATATTCAGGCATTACTTACCAGTGCTCTCCATGCCCACTGAGAATCTCCATAGTCATAGGTTATTTCATTCCCTGCTTGGATATTTTCAATTGCAAACAAGCAAAGATGAGGTTTATCCTGGATTGTCAGCTTTTTCATTCTACAGTTTGGGCCTTTGTGAGCATCATTGACCAGTCGACCCAATGAACCATCTTCATTGGGAGGAATCAATGCTGAAATTGAACAATGAAACATGAATTGTTTTTCCAGCAAAACTACAATGTTGTACAGAACCACATGATGTTTTTCTAGATCTTGACTTACCACCATGTGCTTCCTTTCCATTCAAAATCAAACAGGAAACAATTTTGCTTCTCTGTGTACTTTTTCTGTCTCTTGTCTCGTTCATAGCTTGAGATTAACTCTCCACGGTACTCAACCACAAAGGACCCCTTTCGATTGGTTCACTTGTAAATACACCACGTCCTAAGACACGAAAAGTTGACACTTAAATGTCGATGAATACAATCCAAATCAGGCTTACACAATGCAGTTAATCAGATATTAAAAAATACATGCAGACCAAAAAATAAAAATTTAAAGAGAGGGGGAAAAAACATGTTTAGTGGTGCAACAACAAAATCATTCGATGTAAAACTAAAAACAATTATCAGAATCGCTGATAATTTTCTTTAGCAATTTGTATCAGCACAAAATAATAATGTGGCTCCTTACATCAGAGTTGTTTACATTCCTTGCCATTAATTGAACAGAATGTATGGAATAGCAAAGAAAAATACCAGAGGTTTGACCGACAAAGATGAATACTGCTATAATTTCATTGCAAACGTTTGTTTTTTCTTTGAAACGGTGAACATTAATCAACACAAGAATAAACAGTGTAAATACACCGGACTTAGCATAAATGCTAATAGTGCATGGCCCACTTTCATTAGGCTACCTGTACTAACTAATCTCAATTAACTGCAATGGAATAAAACAAATACTGCACTGAAATAAACATTTGGCACCAAAATCAACTTCCATAGACTGTGTTGTTAAAGATTTAGAAAAGTTTTCCAGAACCTTGCCTGCAGGACATGTCCACATTACTTTTATTGGAAGCTTATTAGCATGCTAACGATCGATCTAGCTAGCTAGCTAGCTGTCTAATTGAATGACATTACCTTTGGTGGGCACTGTTAAACATGTTATGTTACGGTAAGAAAAACGAAAAGGAATTGCTTACCAGGTGGTCAATCACGCGTGGTCGTGTTTGTTTAAGAGAGTTTAATAGATATCTGGCTGTAGGATTGTCTGGCTGCTTCACATGTTGGATTCTGTGTGACTGCTAATTGATGTGACTTACCAGGAAGAGGGCGGGGAAAGTGTGTGAGTAAGTCCGAAAAAGCTGACATTTGAGGTCCTGCACAATGACGTCACTGAAAGTGTGTTAAAAGTGTGTAAAAGTACAGAAGTTGGCCACTAGTTTTCCAAATGAAAAGTGAGTCGAAAGTTAAACACAATTAAACACACAATTTCTGACAAATGTGCTCTTTCAGGACATCACTTATTTTTGGTGTGGGAGTATCCTCGTGAGCTCTAGAGTAGTGTAGACTGCGTGGAAAAATGAGGACGCGAAAAATGTCCTCATTTTTCCACAGGTCCTCATTTTGAAGGTGTGTTATCATAAAATTGTCCTGATATGTCATGAATACAAACACGCACACACACAGACACACACACACACACACAGGAAATCATTAGTCTGTTTCATTAACAACACTGAAGCCAACTGCCACACCCACACACACTGTCAGTGTGTTTTCTGCAACTGCTCTTTATTTTTTAATTATATTTTTACAAATGCCACACAACATCTGAAAGACAAAAGAAAGATAAAATTGCCAACACGCAAGGTCTCTTCCTTTCTGGGATTTAAATGCTTCAGTGTGTGCAGACCAAGCCCGATTTCTGCGACACCATAGCTCACATTCTCTCATTACTTCACATTCTCTACCATCTCTGGCCTGCTTGCTTGTATCTGTGCTAAGTTGAACCAGAGCCGTGCTGTGAGAATATGGTGTGTGTGTGTGTGTGTGTGTGTGTGTGTGTGTGTGTGTGTGTGTGTGTGTGTGTGTGTGTGTGTGTGTTTACAGTTGTTACAGGAGAGTGAGCAGACGCAAGTGTGTGAGAGCACATTTGGCATACGTATCTCTGAGGCTTGGTAAGATGCAAGTGAGTCTCTCAAAGCTTCGCCCCACTCAACAGTTCAAAAGTCCTTTAATCCGCATCATCGGTGACCCCAAAACTATGCTTCTGACCTCCTCATGCACACTGCAGTGACTGCTCTCAGACCACACACAAACACACACACACACACGCATGCACACGTACACGCGCACACACACACACACACACACACACACACGCACACACACACAATGATGCTCTCGCCATTAGCTTGTGTCAGTGTAAACTTGCATCCAGTCCAAGGAACCGCACATGTCATTTTGCTGTTTATGTCAGCCAACCATCACACTGACTTTCTTCCTCAAATATCTCTGTAGTGGTGATATAACAATGATTTAAGACTAGCGCCAGCAGACTAGACAAGAATAATTCACTAGGCAAGGCAATGTTCTGTGAGTGTGTTTGCAATTTCACATCCAAAAAGAGGCACAGCTTGCGACTGTCTCAGATGTAACACATTTGTCCTGCTGGAAACCACTGCTTAGCTGAAAGTTGAACAGATAGCAAGATAGTTGTGTGTGTGTCTTTGTGTGTTTAGCACGAGCATGGCTACCCTTCAATTCCAGCTGCCGTCTCCAAAGACAAACGTACAGTTGCGTTCTCGTCGCAAGACACAGTGGACAGAAAGTTTCCAATAAATATGTGTGCTACCCAGTGGTGTAGTGGGGATTTTTTAAGTGGGTGTACGCGATTCTGGGATGTTCTATATATACATACAGAACATCAATCATGGGCTACAACGCCAGTTGAACTAACGTTAAATTTAATGTTTTACTACTCCAAAATAATCACAGGCCAACGTTATTAAGCATAACTCGCATTAGAACAATGATCAACAAACAGTTCAATAACCCGCAGACAGTGCTAGGCTAAAACCGAAATAAAAATTTAATGTGGCGTCGGGAGAAGTGGGTGGACGGCGTACCCCCGCGTACCACGCCCACGACACCCCTGGTGCTACCTTTTTGGATGACAAAGTTACTTTTCTGATGCCCACATTTCCAGCGACAGGCACCTTCTACCCGATCCGAGAAAACAAACGCACGTGCATTTCCCCCACTGACACGTACATTGAAACCCATATAGTTCCAAATGGTTTTTTTTTACAACAAAAAGTATTGTCGTGGGCAGAAGCAAAGACAACAGAAAAACTCGTTTCACCATTTTAAAAGCCAGTTCACAACTCAAAATAATTGAAACAGGTTAGTAGATAGGTAGACACGTAAGTAGAAAGACAGTGTGGAACTAACTTCATTTCCAGAATTTCTTCCAGCTGTTTTCGTCTTTCCTGGCACAGGCTGTTGAGATGTCTGTCTCGCTCATGCAAGGAGTGCTGAGTGGAGGACAGGTGCAATTTTGTCGTGTCCAGTTCCTGCCGGGTCTTCTCCAGGGCCCCCATCAGCTCTTCCAGCTAGTCAAGGGGAGACATACTTTGGGTATAAACAGGATGGAACCATACCACATAAGAGACATATTGGGCATATTTATACAGCAATGCATGTTTCGAGGTATTTCAAATTCACCGATCAGCTACATTAGCTACACCTGTACAGAGTAATGAGATGCGTATATCAAATTCAGCATTGGAAAAGATAACCCTGACAAGGCGCTAAATTAATCGTAATCACTTGCATACTGTTTAATTCATACTGTGTGTACAATAGAGGTGTTGCATTGGCTTTTTTTCCCCCTCTTGATTGTGCAGGTATTGCTAATTCTGCCGGTCAGAAGGAAGGCTAAAATTAGGTGAAATGAATGAATGGAATGTATGGCTGCTAGAAAATGAGGGGCAGGTCAAATGACAGGAGTCTGCTGTTGTAGCTGCAAAGTCGTCTCTCTCTCTCTCCTCCTCTTTCCATTGGCACGCTAATTTTTTTACATGCGGGAGTGTTTGTCTACTTGAGTGCAGGTGAGATCAATGAACACATACGCCCTCCAACCATTCGGGCCCACTTGTCCCACCTGAGCGTCTCACAGACAGGATGTGACCCCGGGGGCGTCATTATCCGCACACAGGAAGTATGTAATTGTCTCACAGCGAGCACTCTTCGAAAGGACGCGGCATCGTAGCAGTCGGGCTCGTTACGATGACGTGATTGGAAAACACCAACAACAATTCATCTTTTTTCAATTGTGACAATGTGTAGATTTTCGTGATAAGACAGATCGGACAAATTATTGTTGGAGCTAACATAAAGGAAGGGAAATGGAAATGAAAGAAGAAGTGGAAAGCGCTCCATGGGGTGGGACATAAAAGAGGCAACGGGCCTCTTTTATGATGGGGCCAAATCGTTCGCACATTTTCAGGACGCTCTCCGTCGCCGCCTGTTTGGTAGGTGTGTTTCACAGATGTTCGACAATCTGCTCAGTCGGCCGCTTAACGCTGCCGGAGTACACAACTTTGAAATGCAGTTTTGATTCATAGCGGTCTGGAAACGCACTGAAGCATTTCTATCAAACTAACTAGACCGAACATCTTTGGCAACAACAATTAACCTCATAACCGTCCAACAGCTAATTCAGCCATAAAACAACACATCCAAATGTCTCAAACCACATCAAAGTCTCCCAGCACATGATCAGTGGGGGTGGTGATCAATGGCTAGCTTGGAATTATTTTCATTGTTTGATGTTTTGTTTGAAAAGCTAAACTCCATTACGGGTCACCCACGTCACATATGGATCTGTCAGCCCAACATTGGTCCACCACCCAGACTAGCCCTTGTGTCACAATCACATCATTAATAAGGAATACAATGCGTTTTAGTGAAATTAAGGTCCTAATCAGCTTTAGCGACAAGCCTGTGCGTGCTAATTTAACTCAACTTCAAGGGAAAGCCTCACAGCCTGGCTAAGGCTTACTAAGACTACCTAAGCTGATTGAGGGCTCAGAGGTAAGGGCCAAATCCCCCTTGTCCATTCGCGCCGGTGTTGACGGTTCAAAGGCCCAGTTCAAATGCCACGGAGGCGTGAGGGCTGCAAGAGATTTGGACGGATAGTGGGACAAGGCTAGAGAGAAAAAAAATGCGTGGCGATAATTGGGCCAAATGAGTTGAGAAGGCCGATGGGTGAGGAGGAGGCCCCCGATGATGGCCACAAGAGACCGGGCGAGTCTACATTGACAATGTGAAGAAAAGGCACCCAGAGCATTACCCATGCTCCATTTCAGCCAGTCAGGCTGATGGAAGACTTTCACCGCATTACACATCATGAGACTGATTACTTTGAGACACAGAGGAGAAAGAAGAAAGAACATTTCAAGGGGGCTAAATGTGAGAATGCCAGGAATGGTGCCAAGATCAGGTGATGTTTTACTGACCCATTACAAAGTGTTTTTTTCCCCTTTTCTCCTAAGTCCGGGTCACAGTGGAACCGCATGCTTAGTAGCCTCCATCTTGCGTGCATGATGTCATGCAGACTCACAGTGTTCTGTGACTCAACGCGTTGACAGCAGCGAGCATCACAGCCAAATGGTTATCTTTTGTTGGGCGGACAGCATGACTGCTCGATTCTAGCTTAGTATGCATCAAGCCCATTCACCAGCATGACAGCACAATGGCTCAGTATGTTCTCTGCATGTAGGGACCCGATTATTTGGGAGGCCTTTTCTCACTTCACATGGGGGGAAAAAAATGACTTGGTGCAAGGGAAAGTCCCACCACCGTATTTATTTGTTCCCACCTGTCAAGAAAGCTCATTTGAATAACATTGTATCGAGGTGTTGACTAGTGCTGTCCTATGCCCCGTTGCACGACCTGATGAAGCCTGCTCCTACGAGAGGTGAAATATAACCAGAACAGTCATATTCACAGGCAATTAAAAAAAACAACTCTAAATCAAAATGCACATACGCTGGACCAATCAATCAAGCAGTTAAATCCCAAACGGTGTGATTTTAGTCATTCGCTAGCTGCACACAACACCAGCTATAAATGAAATAGAAAACACAAAGGCTCTAAACTATCAGTCTAAGAATTGTGGGCTATAGTCCACACAATTTGGAACCAGCTCACTTTGAAATCACCAGATCTCAGCTAGCTTGTTAGCTAATGGCTAGTGCCTCCTGTTGTGGGGCTTTCCATGCGGTCAGAGGAGACGGCCTCAGCATTTGAGAGCAATTTTGAAGCCTCTGTTTTTTTTTTAATCTTTCAAATTTGGCAGGGTTAATGACACCACTCTCCTGCAGTGTGTCAAATTCAGAAGATGTTTATTCTCACTCTCCATCAACTTTGCTTGCATGCAGATTCTGACACGATGTTGCTTTTGTCCTGTGTTATTATGTGTAAATGTCCTGAGCCCACCCCCACGAAACTTTGAGAATAAACGTATATTATGGTATGTTATTGGAGTCATTAATGCCCTAGTGTCACAAATACTGACTGGAAATTAAGTATGAACTACTCTGGGCTTTTATAAACTGAGTTCGACCTTTTTTTCTGCTTCAACCACCCATACTTTTCTTTGTCAGTGTTTGTCTTTCTCTGTTTTGTGAGCAAAGAGGTATTCGACTCCACCACAAAAATGTTAGTTGTAGTTGAAACCGCTGGTGGCTCCCGTCTTTCTTATGGCACTTAGAACTAATGTGAGGTCATTCGCATTCAAATGTTCGCACTCTCTCACACACACACATAGGGGGGAACACACTCATTCAACCCATTTCTTGACTTCCCAGCAGACATGCAGCCGTGCAGACACATCTGCAAAACACACTTAAGGCGCTTACCAACTAACCAGCCATCAATCACAAAAATTGCAGAACATGCCGTTTTTTTGGATCTGTAACGACATTACAAAGACAAAAGTCCTGGGACACATATTTTAATAAAATGATGAATGCTGTACATTTGGGGTGTAGATCCTTGAGTCCACACAATTCTTCATCTACACAAGCTACTCTGAAAAATTGCATACTTCCAGCTTTGTAAGAAGAGTTTGGGTTAGGCCTTTTTCTCTTCCAGCAGGACTATTTCCCAGGGCACAAAGAAAGATGAGAGCCTAAACGGCATATGAGTTTGAGTTTCGTGTGGATGAAATTGAGACATGGCCTCAATTACCCGAAACACCCCTGGAATGAGCTATTACAGAGAAGAAAGTGAGCAGGCCCACGCGTACAACACCCATGACCTTGTTTGCCTGGATTCTTTAATTGAACAGCTGGTTGGGAGAAACTCAATAAACAGGACAATTTGAAGTTTACAGAGTAAACTAAGAAAGAGATCCTAAACATCACACCATTTGTGAAGTCTCTACTTTGGCATTCAGTCAGTCACAAAATACAAAGTCGATTTTAAAACAGCACTTAACGTTTACGAATTCCAAAATGGGTTGGGCCCAGAGTACATCTGTGATATGTTCAGAGATTATAAACTTGGCAGGGATCTCGGGTCCAAAGACTCAGGTCCACTAGTCCAGACCATGGTCCAGACTAAACATGGTGAGGCAGCATTTATCTGTTGTGCTGCACTCACTAGGGTTGCTGTGGGTGCTGGAGCCTATCCCAGCTGTCTTCGGGCAGTAGGCGGGGGACACCCAGAATCAGTTGCCAGCCAATCGCAGGGCACACAGAGACGAACAACCATCCACACCCACACTCACGCCTAGGGACAATTTTAGAGTGACCAATCAGCCTGCCATGCATGTTTTTGGAATGTGGGAGGAAACCGGAGCACCCGGAGGAAACCCACGTAGGCCCGGGGAGAACATGCAAACTCCACACAGGGGGGCCGGAGCTGGAATCGAACCCGGTACCTCTGCACTGTGAAGCCGACGTGCTGACCACTGGACTACCGGGCCGCCCCCTTTTAATCGTTTTAATCTAATTATTTTTATTTTATTCTTATTATGATTTCAAGAAATAAAAGACCAATTGCTTATTTTCCTCTCCATGTCCCAGTACTTGTGTTTTGTGTGAATTTATCATTTGTAATGACACGCTCAAAAACTCAACACACACACTCACACACGATGCAAACCATATTAATGCCAAATTTGGAATATTGCATCGGGCGGTTTCACTTTATTGGAGTCACCGATTAGGTTTAACCCATCTCGTCTGCAGTTACACACGCTAGCCACACAAGGGTGTATATTACACTTTCTGGGCTCTTTTGAATAAGTTAGACTGCACTGCAAGTTATGTCGTTCTTGAAGGAATGAAAGGGTGTGTGCAGAAGGTATCAGGTACACCTGTCTCTGAGCCCGAACGTGGGCCGTTTCCTCTTGTGCCCAGAGCACCTCCCTACGTGCAGAAGTGTTCATGCTCTCCCTCAAGGCATTCTCCAACTCCCCTATCCGCTCAGCTGTCTCCTGCATGGCCTCCTGGGAAGCTGAGAGAGGAAGCTGAGGGACAAAAGAATTTTAATGCGTTGGAAGGAAAGTGGTGATGGCGAGAGCGTTTTATTTTTTAAATATTCAACACTTTCTTGTATGGTAAACTGATGACTAAATGATTGTAAGGTAACAAAGCTGAATTCATAAGAGGAATGGCGTCCAAATCAGTGGTGAGTGCACAGTGTCTATTAAACGGACATTAAACAGAAATAAGTTATAAGAGTGTCATGAACTTTGCGGACTTCCATATCGGCATGCTCTATGAAAACGTGCGTATTCACATGCAGAGCAGGTGTGTATGTTTGGTGCATGTGTGGCCTCCACAACGCCCGTGTTGAGTCGGAAAAGGATCACTCTCCACATTGGCTGATGGAACTGTGAAAGAAAACACTGAACAGAAATAATAAACCCACAGTTTCTCTCGCCCGCTTTCATTTTGGGGTCGGGGGGGACTCGCCTTCAAGTTCACACGTTCACACTGCAGACTAGCCGTGCGGTAATTGGGTCACATGGGTATGGAGACACGGCCAAGACAAACTTGGGTAGGGTCACATTTTCTCCAACCACTTTTAGACACCCAGTTGCCGTATGTATGGGACTTGTGCGGACTCAAATCATAGGACACCCAAATGAAGTAAATAAGTCAAACGGTGATACTGACAGCAGCAATGGGATTCTCCCTGCGGGTGATTGAGAAAGGTGCCAAGCGGGGCAAATCACAAGCGGAAACTTGTTGCTCGTCACGTCAGCGCCACACAGCTGGAGGTGAGCGACAAAATCCCGCGCACACGCACAGAGGAAGCCTGTGTGCATCAGCTCTGCAGCACTGTAATTGGACGTGACAGACGGCCAGTAATTCGATGCACCAGAATCAACAAGTGCTCCTCTGACCCCGCCCACCAGAGATATGCGCACGCACACGCGCACTCACCCCCCCACCCCACACCCACACATTTGGACAAAACTACTCCACTCGCCCAAGCCCCCATTGAGATGCTGCTGTTGCTGAGATCCTGAAGCGAAACTACCAAGAGGCTGCCCCTGTACGTCAATGCAAATATCTGTACATCCTATGGGTGTTATGTGACTTTTATTAGCCATGAGAGAATAGTGCTGTCTATCAAGTACATACTCTTCATGGGTGTGCATGGGGGGGGGGGGGGGGGGGGGAATGGATGGATAATTGGCTCTACAGAACCAGTCATCACCCAGGTCCCCACGGAACGGTCATTATGGAGTCTGGGTCTTTCTGTTGGGATGGAGGGATTATAATCATTACAATAAACCAGAAGGGAGTGAGAACACTTCCAGCAGCTGTGTACTCTTGAACACTCCCTAATACATACAGCATACATATGTACACATTACTCACAGAAAATTAGGGCTATTTTGTTTTTGGATGAACCTAAAATTTGACCTTCTCTAAACTTCAAATGTGAATGAAATGTCTTGCTTCTAAAGAATTTGGTATTGAAACAGTCCTATTCATAACGCTGTCCACAGATCTTGAGACCGAGATGTCATCAAGCAACTGCTGAACATCATCTCGCCATTGAGAAACAAACATGATATTCTCAGATGGAAGGATATATTCTAATATTTTTAGAGGTTGATGTGAGCATTAAGTTAAGATGTCAACATAAATGTTCCTGACCCCCGATCCCAGTTTTGGCATGTTAAGCGATGTTTAGATTCCTACAATACAGGTTTAGACTTCAGGGTTTCGTCATGTTGCATCACTGTACGGCAGTTGAGAAAGGGTATATTACTTAAGTGCCAGCAACTTAAGATTCCACGGGAGCTATAAACTCTTTGAAAATCTAAAATGTATATACATATTCTTCTCCTTTTTCTCTTCCATTCTGTCACAGACAATAGTTGATCGGAGCGATATATCAGTCCATGGCCCTCTTCCACGGCGTCATGCACGGACGGATGCTTTGGTTTTTTCGGGGGGGGGGGGGGTACGGAAGCACCATTTTAAAAGGACGAGGACAGGGAACGATTATTATATGAATAAGGACAGAGGGATGATGACGGAAAGATACCCAGGTAAATAGGGTAAAGTGCCCATCTCTGCTTACAGTAAAAAAGTAATAAAATGCCACTTTGAGAGATTAAAGTGAACATTTCGGAAGTGTGTTTTCTCTGTGTTGGCCACAAGTGGAGTATGGTGCGATGGAGACGTTGAAGCAGAGAGATGTTATCTCTTCATCCCACATAAAGTATCCTGCATGGATGGGAAGCGGGAAGCTGGAGGCGCGGCCCTGTTTATATGTACGTATCCTTGGGCATGTTGTGTTCCCCATGAATGCAGAGATAAATGTAGAGCAGTCGCGGTGAAAAGGGAGCAAGATAGGGGTGACTGCTGAGAAAACGCTATGCAGCCATACAATTGAATGAGACAAAGAAAATATGGTAAATGCAACACAGTAGGGAGTGCTCAAAGCAAACATTTACACTTTCGTCCACAATGGGCATATTTTTTTAAGTGTGCCATACTTTTGCTTTTTGTCTGTCCGTTTAATTAATTAAAGTGACAAGAATGAGGCAAACATACTGCCTTGTGTAAAAAAAAATAACAAGTTTGTCAAAGTCTAAATGTTGGAGGGAGCTGTGCGGAAAACTTAAATGAAAGGCCAAGAAAACTACACACACACACACACACACACACACACACACGCACTCTTATAGATACAGTATAATGATATTTTCAAACCTGCGATAAAGAGTGTTGATGTCCGTCAGGCTGGGCATCTTTCCTCAATTCCACCGTCTGTTTTTGGATGTGAGGGGACTTGATTTGCCTTGAGAGAAAAGGGTAGTTAATATATTATACATACATATACATATATATATATACATACATATACACACACACACATATATATATATGTATATATACAGTCAAACCTCGGTTTTCGAACGTCACGTCTCGGTTCTCGACCAATTCGGTTTTCGACCAAATATTTAGATTTTTTTATGCCTCGGATGACGAACAAATTTCGGTTCTCGAACAAACTGAGCGCACTTGAATGCACCATTTGACTCCTCTCGCCTTCCTTACGCGAGGAAGTGACGCTTCCTCGGGTAGACGAGGAAGTGACGCTTCCTCGTGTTGCTTTCCATTGTGAGCAGACGTGTTCAGTAAACATTTTTATTTTAAAAAGAGCGTGGTTTTGGTTTTCGAACAATTTCAGTTTTCGAACAGCCTTCTGGAACGGATTATGGACGAAAACCGAGGTTTGACTCTGTGTGTGTGTGTGTGTGTATGTATATATATATATATGTATATAATATTTTTGCAGATAAATGATGGCATGAATGATGTGTCACGCACATGTTTGACTCATGGCAGGCAAGATGAGTGATGGGAGTCGAGACACACATGTAAATCTGTAAAACTGCATGGCACACAGACACAACGTACACGTTTGACAGACATCCCGCACCCCATCTGCCCCTCAGAACAGCCACAATGAAAAATGAAGTTGATGAGACCGAATTTGCTAATAGCCTTTCAAGTTTGTCTTGGCTGTCTTTGCTTAATTCAGTGAATTGAGGTACTTATTTATACTTTAACCATGGACGGTACATCCCATTTCAATTGATATGAAGCAATGGCCTAGTTTTAAAAACACTTGTTTTATTTCAGGGGTGAAACATGAAAAGGCAAGAAAGCTGACAGTGACAAATTAGCGTAAGAGAACTCTCCGGCCCTGTAAACAAGCCGTGAGCAAGCAGCTGCTAAAACGCGCCACATTATTATTCCACATCCATGCTGGCGTGTTGATTTTGGGTCAGCGCTACAAATTGCCCCCGCATGTGAGCAAATATTTGCTTTTATTTCAACCAAAATGTTGTTTGTGTGTGTCCAACATGTGAGTGGTGTCGGTGAGCAATTCATTTAAATATGCTTAAAAAGATGATGAAAACACAGAACACACACACACACACACACACACAGACACACACACACACAGACACACACACACACACACACACACGCACACACACACACACACTCTACAAATTCATTGTACATGCGCTAGAAGCAGTTAAGGTCATCAACCGGAAGAGTGATACATTCTGGAAATGGAGTTTACAGCTTTGGAGTTCTTTTTGGAGTTTCCAGCTGTTCCAGGGCAGGTCTATCTTCTACACCAAACTATAGTTGGATGAGTGTGAACTTGGACGCTCTCACCTCAACCCCTTCAAACACTCACTGGATGAACTCCAACAGTGACTGTGAGTCACCCTGATCTCACAAGTGCCGTTCTAGATGAAAACGTCCCGCAGACGCACTCTAACATCTCAGGGTGGGGTAGAAGCAATTATAACTGTGACGTTTAGATTTTGCCAATACTTGTGTCCCAATACTTTTTGTTTGCATTCTATGGAAAAGTGTGTTGTAAGAATGTAAGTCTGCACGTTCAGACCATGACTTTACAAAGGCATGTCATGTTTGTGTGGGTGCTTGTCTGGCCACTTTTCTCTGTCATGCACTCACCTGTGCCTTTCTCAGCTGCGCTTTGCTATCCCCAATGACCTCACAAGCTGTCTGATTATACACCTTGTATCTTTTTGCCACACATTTTGGGATACACTTGCATTTGCCGACTGCCTGCCTACCCTTCAAAATAATCCACAACAAAATTTCAAATTTCTTCCATCTGGCGAACATGAGAGGTGTGTCACAGCAAGAATGACAAGACTATAAAACAGTTTCTACACCCGCGTGCCAACAGGCTACTGACCAAATGACATCGCAATCTCAACCACACTGTGCATGACTTTCCTTTGCAATCCTACTCACTTGAATAAACCACACCATTTATTGATCAGTGTGTTTTCTGCAACTGCCTTTTGTTTCTGAGTCTCGCATTTCCATCTCCTGTCCATGAAAATAACACATTTCTATCAGTGTTTACTTTAACCTGTGGTTAGACCCTCAGAGACAACTACAGGAGCTGATTCGAGGAACCTGTTTATACTGCAAAGTCTCTGTGTGTGTTTGCCTAAGCTCCGAGGCATGTCCGCCGAAAACTAGCTGGTCATGAGGGCATATCGACTCTCACACAGCTGCTCCCACAGGTGTGTCAGCCCGCAGACGCGCTGGTGTCTTTTGATAGTTAATACAGTGCCGACAAACCATCCGGGCAAGGGTGATGAAGTAAAAAAGTGTGAGTAAGAGTATCGGGGCTGCATGTGCTCATGCTAAAATGTGATCGTTATCGGAAAGGGACAATAATGTTTTAGGGAAGCACAATTTCTAAGACAGACAGAGTTGTTGGCGAGGGAGAGTGAAGAAAAACGCTGTGGATGAAACCTGATAGATTTGTAAGTCATTTTTCACATGTCCCTGTGCTTCTTCCACCTGGAGCTCTCGACACATCCATATTCCAACACAAGCAGCTCCAATTTGCTCCTTGTTCCAAGAGCAGCTGTGTTTTTGATCTTTTTTAAACACGTTTCCCATCATTCTTATCCCATGTTTTGAAATGTCTTGGCTTGGCAAAAAATAAGAAAATTAAAAATTAAAAACATTAAACGTAACCTATAGATAATTATCAATCATTAATAAGACATTTGGAATGCGGCAGGGTGGTTTATATTGTGTAAACTTGCAGAAAATGTGTGCAAATACTATTATGCAAAGCACTGAGAGAACAGTAGCTTCAAAATATGGAAAAATAAGTGTAAATCCACTTGTTGAAAACTTTTAAAGTTCAGTCGTGTGAATTGCAAGTATTCAACATCCCAAAGGCCCGTGCTTAGGATCGAATAGTATTACACAAGAGGACAACGGAATAAAAGGCAAAAATATGTTTGAAGTTCAATGATCCTTGAACATGCATGGATGGATGAGTTGAGCGCTCTGATTACAAAAAAACAACAACAACGAGACTAAAACCTTTGCTGTAGCGTAAATTGGACTAATATTAAAGGTTAACAGAAACATCAGTAGGAATAAGATGTTCAGAAAATAAAATCAATGTCTCTCTCTTGATAATTGCTTGAGATTACAGTACCTTAAGGTTTTTTTGTAATACATTTAAACACGGAACTAAAGCCTCCGATTTGAAGTAGATGGGAAAAACAGCAGGATTTTGATTGAGAGATGTTCAGTTTGGGTAAAAAGAGGAAAGATACGGTACATTAAAAATGATATACATTTTTCTTTCTGTGGAACAAAACAAAAAGGAACGTCGCACAACGGGTGAAGAAAAGGGGAGGAAACATGAACTCAGAAGGTTTAGAGTACGGCAGTTGGGTTTGGGTCAACACGCTGAAGTTTTATCCGAGACATTTGTCTTGATGTGGTGCTGAAAGACCCAAATGGGACAAGACTGTTTTCTACGTATACATTCTTTATGGTACTTTTACATCTTATCTTAGTTAAAATACCATCTGACATGTTGCCGATATGAAACTGGGAAAACAAAAACGACTTGAAGAATGTTATTTCGTGCTGTGCTTTGACGTATACTGTCCATCAGCAGCAAGCGATGATGAAACTTTTACTGGGTGGTTCTTAGAAATTGTGGTCCAACTGCATGGTCAAACACTGACTCACTTGGAGAGCCATTATTTTATCCCCTTTCCAATCAATCACCAGAGTTCACTGCTTGGAATATTGCAGACAGGGATTAAATAAACAAGTTGACTGATATGTGTGCTGTCATTTGTGTGTGAATGGATTTTGAGTGGTGAAAAATAGCCGACGGAGCCACTTCCAGACATTGCGTATTTAAGAGCTCTTTAAACCTTTAAAATGCATCAGCTTCAAAAACACCACTGAACTGGCAGAATGTCAATGCAACACAATACCATTTAATCAAGTCCCACACTGTCTGTAATTTGATAATACATCGCCCCAAACAAACAAAAAAAACAACAAACTGTAACTCACTGGAACAAATGTAGTCAGTTGAACCAGAATTTCAATGGGTTTGCTGCCAAATACGATGTTAACACATTCTTTTAAAAAAGTTGAGAAAAAAAAAATCCCTACAACGCCCAAGTAAGCTATGTCTCAAGTGTGGGGACCTTTTTATTGGTCATGCATGTTATATATATACATTTTTTTTTTCATGCTAGTTGCACACACTCTTTTGTAGTGTATTCTTGAATGCAAAATTCAGCTGCAGCCAGTGCACATTTTGCACAGCAAATGCTGATCAAAAGAAGATATCTCCCGTGCCTCCAAAGTAACGCTATGTAAATGACGGCCATTGCTGTAATAATATTCACCATTCAATTCATTTCCAACTGGTTATTTGTGCCAGTTTTTCAACCGAATGACATTGCATGAATATCACGAAACTGATCAAGTGTCAAAATAATTATTTCAATAATTGAGTGCTCAACACTTGGTGCTCAGGCAAGTGCTACAAGACAAAACAATGGAGCACTACGACATTCAACAATGTCTGGTGAACAAAGGGGTGAGTGAACTTTATTCACAGCACACTGCAGGATTTTTTTTTTTAAAGCATATATCATTTTGACCTGGTTTTGAACAGGTTTATATTTGGGCTCTCATGTCACACTCCTGGACCCCACTTACTGAGAACCACCCATATGCACATGTATAATGCACAAGCATAGAAGCCTCCCTTTCAGTGAAACTCTCCCTTACATACCAGAGTGCTTACCATGTCACAAACCGGGATATGGTCAGACTGGGAGGCAGATTTATTTTCCAAAGTTATGTCTCCATATCACTACAGAAATAATCAAAACTACACGAGTACAACAACATACGTAATTTCTCTGGAATCTTCCCAGATTTCTGAAAAAAAAGTCATCTGATTGTTCCCATTTGGCAACAAACCCACTAACTCAAAATGTGCTACACAGTATTTGTAAAGATTAAATTGTCCCCATAAAACAAGAAATTAGCATTTCGATAAATACAAAATTAACCAAGACAACATCATAGTAAGCTCTACAGTGGTACTGTATCTATTCTCAGTTTTCTTTACTGCTTTATTCGTTGGTGATGAAAGTGCTTCATCACCTGGTTTTCCTTAGCGCTCCAGAAAAGTAAAAACATTTTTTGTCAATTTCAGGAACTCACATAGAAACATTTGTGTGCACTGAAACATACTGTAGTACAGTACAGATTTCTATCCATGGTGCCGTAACCTAGAGTCAGGTGGGAATTGATCCAGTTTCACTCAATTTGGCAAAATTGTTATGTACTCATTACAAATACTGATCCCTCACTTATCGCGGTTAATGGGAACCCAGACCCCCTGCGAAAGAAGAAAATCTGCGAAGTAGGTACAGGTATATGTACATGAGTATGAGTATGTATAATATTTATAAGGCCAATTATTAGTATACATGCATGTAGAAGTAATTGTTTATAGTAATTAACATTACTTAATGCTGTTTACTAATATAGATATACATGTATAAGATGTATAATTTAGGTTAGGTTAGTGTATAAATAACAAAATACAGTAAACAGAAACATGAAATATACATGTACTACTGTATATGTTGACCTATGTGACTTGCTGTTGTTTTGCCGACTTTCGCTGCCTCTTGCAGATCTTTTGCGGCATTTTCGCTAATTTTTCATTTTATTACATATGTATATATATATATATATATATATGTGTGTGTGTGTGTGTGTGTGTGCGTTGGTGTTATGGTGCGAGCAAAAGTAATTTCTCTCATGGTCTGTCTGTCTGTCTGTCTATGTCTCTCTCTCCCTCTGTATCGCAATACATTTTAAACTAGCTGGCAATTCTGATGGTGCAGTATTTTTTTGCGTGTAACAGGCAAACACAAAGTATACTCAAACAGAGCTGAAAACATTTCCACACAAAAACAACTGATAAGACATTTCGTTACACGATGAAAAGCAAAGCATATAGACAATTGACTGTATATACATTTGGGATTGCATACAGGAAAACATGAGGATGGAAGCATTTTTCCAGAGGTAGGAGGAAGAAATGGAGAGTTTACACTTTGTGGATTGCTCCTTTATAAATAGAGCACTTAGGAAGGAATCAATGACTCAAAATGATTCAGTAATTCAGAAAGATGCTTCCTTAAGGACACCCAGAAGGGACCATCTGGATCTATTTTTAAACACTCACCTCTCAAGATCATTTATTTTTTTCTCTCTGCCAGATCTGTCCACCTCAGCATCTTTCAGCGCCGCCATCAACCTTGCTACTTCCCCCTGTGACTTTCCAGATTCTTCTCTGTAGCGAGCCACTTCTTGCTCAAGAAGCCTCAGACGAGCTGCAATATCCGGACACTTATGCAATGTGTCCTCTGGGTTTGTGGCCTTTGGGGTGGCAAGTTCACGCATCAGGTGCACAGAAAGTTAAGAAGACAAACTTTGGAAATTCTACAGCATTTGGAATTTGAAAAATGTCCATCATTTCATAGTGATGGTAAAATGAAGTGTCAAAATGCTTCATGAATCAGTTGTCATAGATGTTGACTCTATTGAAGCTTATGACTGCTCTCCTGTCAAATATGGAAATGTTATAATAGCATGACACTTACCGTGGAGCTCACAGCTGGTAGAGCTTCTACTTGGGCTGGCATCTAGAGGGTGAAATGAGTGGGAGAGGGAAAAAAAAGTTACACTAGCTTGCCTTACTTGGAACTTTCTTTGACTAAAGTCGAGAAGGGCCAATGACAATACAGTACAACAAAGTCATCAATTCAATATAGCGTGTTGCATAGATGGCATAAGAAGATGATGTGCCCATCTTACATTGATGCCATTACATCCATTGAAAGAAAACTATTTAAAGACTAACGGTTTCAGTTTTGTCTTCAGCTTGATACAAGCCCACGAGGGAAGCCCTTCCTTCCGACCGCTTTCAATATTTGTCTCTTTGAAAATAGCGGTTACTTCCCCAAAGTCCTTTACTATCTCCGGGATGAGCAAATACAAAATCATGGGAAGCGGATGCGGTGCTTTAAACAACTTTGAGATGAAAAAGCTCTGCTAACAACTCCACTGAGTCAGACACCAAACATCTGCAAACACCAAACTGCAACAGCTTTAAGAGATTTGACTCACACAACTGCAGTATTTACTTGCTTAGTTTTTTTTCTTAAACACTAGGGTCAAATGAAAGCAACACAGATATTCATCCATCCATTTTCCGAACCGCTTGATCCTCACTCGGGTGCTGGAGCCTATCCAGCTGTCTTGGGGCAGTAGGCGGGGGACACCCTGGATTGGTTGCCAGCCAATCGCAGGGCAGCAACACAGATATTTTATCTGTTCTTTATCTATTACAAGGAACTTTGTATTTTATTAATCATGAAAATAGTGAAGGGATTGGTACATAGAGAAATAATCACTGAGAATTGAAAAAAGCAGCGTGTTGAATTTACTCAATTTTATTTCATCAAACCAAAATAATCTCGATCCAGATGCATTTTGTTAGACGTAGTTCATATGTAGTACATTTCAGAAAATGTGTCCAAATCCAGATGATTTTATTTGCAACCACTTGATGAAATAAATCGAATAAATTCAACCAAAAGGTTTTTTTTCAGTGAAGTTCCGTGAGCTTTGATCTCATCTGCTTTGTAAGTCAGCAATTCACCAGCAAGAAGCTCGATTACAACCCACCATGGATGAGGCAGACAAGGGACACCTCTTATTTCGTTGCATTTAGCACTTGCATTGCTACTACAGCATCGTAGGTCTTCAAGTTACAGGATCTACAATATAGGTAACTACATTGAAAAAAGTCATCTGATCCCTTTTTCAATGAGCAAGACATTTTGCAAAGTGTGGTCGACATTTGTTTTCAATAAAATGATAACGGTTGTGTGGATACAAAACCACTTTTTCCAACCGTCTCTTATTGTGCCAACGAGCTAAGCTAAAAGGTGGAGCTAAGCAATTAAATGTTCAACAATGAAATATCACGGCAGCTACGGAATGAGATCTGATTTAAACCCAGAGCTTAAAGTCACGTGCAGAGCAGAACGGAGAAGAGGAAAATGGTCGATTTCAGATCCTGCAAAACGACCACAGAATATAATAAAAAGAGAATATATGACATGGTGCAGCATTAAGACGGCTTTGCCATGAACACACAACCCAGGAAGGGCCTCAACTGTGTGCGCTTTTACACGACGACACAACATTCCACAGTAAGACGACTGTCGACATGAGGACCAAAATCTGGGGCCATCTTGCCTCTATTACAGCAATAAGACAACCGCCACAGGTGGACTACTGCCAAAATGACTTCTGGGGTTCGCGCCATGTTTCCCCTCTTTGTTGCCATTAGTGGTATATCGCACTTTTATGGTGTGGGTTTGATTTCGTTTTTTACGTATGTATGAATAGTGTACATTTTTATGTGCACTAATCTATGAAAGCATGTTTTTTAAATTATTTTTGACCTCCAGGCTAATAAATATTAAATGCTCGTCACATGGTAATTCATTCTAAAACACGTTCATACATGCACACTGCAAGCATATGTTCGCACACGTACCGGTAACATACATGTGTACAAATATCACACGAGCTCATCGAGACACCGAAGACCACACGTGTTCACGCAAACAGCAACACCGTAAGTCCTGATGAAGAATTTGCAGGTTTACATAACAGCTGCAGATGAGACTAAATAATCCAATTATGGCAACACTTCTGTCAGTGTAAATCTGCTGGCTACAAAGAGTTATCGAGCTGCCGTCCCTTTTTTTTGTGGCCCAGCACTCACCAAGATAACTCTTAACGGGAATGAGATGTGTGTGTATGCTTTTTATGACTATAAAAGAAAAGTCGCTCATAAATTCTGGACAGATGACAGTGTATGTGCTGGTGTGTGTGAGGGAAATGGGAGGAAAAATACTCTTACTTGGCACCCAATAAGGGATGGAAGGAGTTTTATTTCCCCATAAATCACCTCGTTTTAATATCAGCGGCCTAAGATCTATCTCGCGCAGGACGACCCTGTCAATGCTGAGTTGCGAAGATTATTGTGGATACTATCAGGGAGGTACCAGAGAGGAATAAAAGATGCATTTTGGATGCTGTCACAAATAAGGAATACAATATTGGGATTTACCGGTTCCTGCAGAGTAGTGAACTGTGTGTACTTTGAAGCCACTGTGGTGATTAGACATCAAACACATATTTGGTCACGAGCTGACTTTAAATTATGTTCATTCAGATAGTTGGCAGACATTCAACAGAAAAAAAAAGCTCCATGTAAAGCTGCATATCTGAGCGTGGTTAGTAATTAAAGGAGCCAAGCCAACGAGTAGAACATTGAATACGTAATATTTCTTTTTTTTTAATTTTCTTTTTTTAATATTCTTCGACCTGGCTGGTCCGCAAGAACTGTCAACCGCTAAAAGAGGTAATCTGCGGATTCCAGCCATTTAAGTAGGTTATTGAAACTACCTTTCCATTTCAACTCCAATGAAAATACAACGTGAAGGCATTTGTTTGATATATTTGACTGTTATTTATTTTGGATTGGTTGCATATATTTGAAACGGCTCTTAATATTTGTGTTCTGGAACTGTACAGCGTGTGTGTGTGTGTGTGTGTGTGTGTGTGTGTGTGTGTGTGTGTATGTGTGTGTGTGTGTGTGTGTGTGCGTGCGTGTGTGCGCGTGTGTGTGTGTGCGAACAATGATGTTACTGTTTCCGCATACTGTACATACATACCATTCACAATCTTCAGCGTGCACAGTTCTTGATTCAATAAGCAAGTCGTTTCGCCCATTTGTTCTCTCGCTTTTGGATTACTTTGGTTTCGTCTCATAGTAAAAAATAACAACGAGTACAACAACGACCTACAAATTGACCGGCGCTGACATTGACACTTTATAATGTTATCTCCCCCAACACCATTTGTTTCACTTGCTCCTCTCGGGTGCCGCTGAGCATATAAATTGGTGAAAAACACACACATGCTCACGTTTCAACTTGTGAAGCGCCCCTCCTCCTCCTCGCGCTCACCCCATACAGACCTCTCCATCGGGCCTCTGGCCTTGCTTTGGGCCCACGATCGCAGGCTGGCTGGGGGACAGTTTCTGAGGTTGGAGGGTTGACAGCTTGTCCTTCAATTCCTGGTTGTCCTTCCTCAGCCGCTCCAACTCCTCCAGTTGAACCCTGTCCGCCCGCTCCTTCTGTTCCCGAAGGGTCTCGATGACTCGCTCCTGAGAAGTGAGGAAAATTGAGAGGCATGAGATTGACTCTGGTAAAGACCTTAAAAGATATGATCTACTTGCGTGCTTATTCCCATTAAAGCTATAAACCATTTCACTTCCAAAATGCACACGACTGTCCGTCCTGGGTGACCATTCGGCTCCCCGCTATCGTTAATGAAACGTAGCCTCTTACTGAATGGGCCCAACCGCGTGTTTTGTAAAGGGCAGCCAAGCTCATAAAAACAAGTCTGAAATTGGTCCACCGTAAATAAGAGCCCGGGACGGAGAGAGATCAGAGCGGGACGCAGTATCGAGACAGATTTATTGAAAATGGATAATGCAGTACTGGAGATCATTTCCTTACAACTCCACGCTGACTCCTGATAAACCAAGATGGAATGTTTATATCATAATTCTCCCCGTTCTCTAATCACAGCAGCGCGGCTTTGAGTGTTGGCCCTGCGCGTCTACAGCACGGGTGGGAGAGCAATACAAGGTGTGTATAGTAGCTGTGTGGACTGAAGCCATTATCAAGGTGTTTATTCAGGTGTTTATCTAGGCACGCGGCGCAACTCCGAATTGGGCCTTTACGATGTGGCATTGCAGCATGATTGGCAGCTTTTAAACCCCTGGGTAAATTGCACAAACACACCATCGAACTCGACCTGGCACAGCAATGCGCGCAGAGAAGCTTTTGGAGGAGCAAGGGAGAGAGAAAAGAGACGAGGAAACGGCTAATGGGCCATGAGTGTTTTCCTCATGATGAGCTATCAGAAAAGTGTTTGGTGTTTTGGGTTGGAGATCAGGATGTGATGGAAAAACAAAACAAAACAAAAACAAAACAAAACAAACAAAAACAAAACGCTACAATGAGGACGGACGGATGTGTGGCGCCGGGCGTGCGAGTGCAACGTGAAATACAAACAATGGCAGAGTGAGCTCCAGGCTTGGTCTGGGCACTAAATCCCAGCATGTTAATTAAATCCGCAGGACTGTGGCAACCAGGTTTGTGATTAACAACACACATGATCACTCCTGGAAACATATTCCACGCCCAAAGTACAAAAAAAAAATGCCAGTGCTCTTCTCATCACAGCTGAATTCTGCATTAAGGAAGCTGCGACCAAATATGGTGGGTTTCATGTTTTTTCACAAATTTAAACCATTGGTGTGTCCGCAGACCGTCCTTTGTTTCTACAATTTATTTACCAATTCAAAGTGTTGAAAATAACTTTGGAACAAATTGACTTCCTCTCTTGGAAACTTCAACTATCTAAGAAATGGGGATTCATCTGCATGGGCAGCAATATGCCGCCTCAAGATTGAAATTCTAGGTGTTTAAAAAAAAAAAAGCAATCCAAATAATAATAATAATATAAGTACAAATAATTAGACACACATACATTTGAGTAATCCTAGTTGTAGTTAAGTACAGAAGGAACTGGTAAGGCATGAAGGTAAACTTGCATGCAGATTCATTCCTGTGGATCACGCTGCTTTGTCAACTTTTTTTTTCGCATATTGCATCACTCTCTAAAACCTTTTAAAAGAGTTTGAGAAGCCGATGTAACCCCAGTCATTCGGTTTTATAAGGTGCTTAATGAGTTTAGTCTGGTTGGCGGGAAAACAGATGTTGATGTGCACAAGTGGTGGCAATAACACATTTGTGCCATTTCGATTGCTATTACTGTAAATTGGCAGTTTCATATGATTTAAATTATTTATATATACCTGGTTATATATTTTTTGAATTTCCTGAAAAGTAGTAATTTGCGAGAACTTTTAGGTTCGAGAACCAAAAAGAAAAATGATTCTCAAGATGAGTGGATGGGTGGAAGGATGGATAGATTGATTCCTCCAAAACTCTGCACAAGGATGAAATTCCAATTCAGTGAACTTTTAAACTCCCTCCATGCTGCACTTTCGGTTTTCTCACATCTTGTGCGGTCCATTTTCTCGATATTAGGATGCATGTGCCCATAAATGATGACCATGAGTCATGGCAAAAGAAGCAAGCTAATGAAGCTTTAGCCATTGAACAATTGCCTTCGAAATCTGTGTACCTTGATGAGTAAATGTTTCCAGGGCCGTTAAAACCCATCTGGTGTTCTAATGGTTACATTTTGTGACTACACAATGTCCGACGAGCTGCTTTTAGCATTATCACCAACATCATGCTGTTTCTTGACCTCAGCTCAGCTAAGTTGATGTGCAAACGTTACGTGTCCGCCTCAACTGTCAGCTTTGTGTTTTGCTATTTTATTTCAAATTCATATTTGCACACTGTTTCCTTGTACCTTCTCAGACAGGGCCTCCTCCAGGGTGGCGAGGGCTGTGTCTGTGTTGCTGGAATCGGTCTGAAGGCCTTGGACCCGATCCCTTAACCCAGACAGCTGCTTGTCCTTGTCCTTTAACTGCTCCAACAGGTTATCAATCTGGCAAAAGAAAGTTAGAGAAAGCCAAGTGAAGCCCTTCAAAATCCAAAAATGGCTTCAGATTCCAGAGTCAATTTGACGAGTCATATACATGAAACTTAGTTTCAGAAAAACATGAATGGAGACACATGTAAGTGGAACATAGAGAGATTGGAGTCACTTACTGTAAGTTGCTGTGATTGTAACTGACTTGCTTTTATTATTATTTTTTTTAATGATACAAAGACTCAGTTTGGAGAGCTTTGAAACTAAAATATAAACAGTGCATTTGTTTTAACTTTGTATCACAAAGAAACTTTTTAGCTTCTCTTCCTGGAACATCTTGGCCTCTGTAAACGTATCAAGCCACGGATTGTGATTTTTTTTTGGTTTTTTTGTGTGCTTAGTTGCTTACTGATGTAAAATAAAAGAAATTACACAAATAATAAGTATGCAAAGCGTAAAATTTGTGGCCGTGAGAATGCCTCTAATAGACTTTGGAGAGAACAATGTAACATAATATTTGATGTTACTGAAAACATCAGAGAAATGAGAAAAGCAATTACTCCAGGGACCTTTATTTCAAATTCAAATGGCTCCAGATATGACAATGAGTAATAAAACTCAAGGTTTATACTACAAGTTGAGAACTGTAATTGCTGAAGGGGGAAAAAAAAGAAGAAATTCTCCAGAGCTGGTGGAATGAATGAAGCCAAATGCAATGCATCCTCAGTGCTTCAGTAGGACAACAAAAAGTCACATTTCTTTCCGCCTCCGTCTCTTCTCTGCCTGTCTTGAGACACACAAAGCGAAGTTCAGGCAGTCATTTATACCGTAGTTAATCTAAGCTGTTTTGTTTTCTTTTTTTTCCATTCAGAATGGATCTCAAAATATTGTTATTCTATATAAGTAAGATGAGAATCTAATAAAAACCAGAAAAGCACTTCCAGCCAGAAGAAGGAAAAAAAAAAAAATCAAATGGGAAGCCACATTCCCGTCATGGGTACATAGATAGATAATGTTGAAATCTCCACAGCTATTGTCCAAATGAATCCAATTAGACTTCAGACTTTGGAGTGCTGCACTCTCTAGAGGACAAGCAGCGAGCTTTAATGGGGCCAACTTGGGCTTGGCAAAAGAGAGAAAGTAGCAGGAGGCAATGGGAAAAAAAATAGGCCTGTTCCCTTCAGTAAATCTTGATTGTTAATAGCTGTAATTACACTTCAAGCTCAGTCCGCTGATTGGTCAGTACATAGACGATAGGGACAGTAAACCCTTCAAGGAATGATGAGAACATTTCACACGGCCATTGACAGAATTCCAGCAACGTACCCTTTTGTTTTTTCTTCACCATTTTTTTCTGGTCGGTTTCTTTACATGCTACGTTTTCACATACGATAGGCTTCTAAACTTGTGGAAACATTTAAACACAATCGTCTTCAAAATACTGTATGCCCGAAACATACTGATACACACTCCCGCATAGCATTGCTCCCGACGACCCTAATGGACAGCACAGAGCCCTATTTCAGGTCAAATTGAGCATATCGTTCATGCTCTTTAGATAAATCATTACCCTCTTCATGAGGCCGATGTTTGCTTTGGCCTCTGAACATAAAATAAGCAGCAGTCAGTAAAATATTGACCTTGACATTCAGCCTACTGTGGAACTGTCTTATAAAACCCAGCTTAGGTCTCAGACTGAAGGAATTTGTCGTTGGAGTCACATCGATCCGAAAGAGAATGTGACATTTTATCCAAAATGTCAGGAGCTCTGACTTGTTTTTTTGTTTTTTGTTTTTTAATGGCTAAGATGCATTTGGCTTCATGCCTCTGGAAAGCAGAGCCTGGGTGTTGCTGATGAGAACAGCAGTCAAACTCTCAGTGCAAATACCAAGCTCCGCGCACGCCTGGGCTTTGAACATCAAGTTGTGTTGCACGGCATGTGCTGTCCCACCGTGTACACCTCGTGCTCCACCAGACCTCCTACAGTGAGCCGCTCTCATGACCTGCACTTCGACTTCTTGGACGCGTCAATGCGCTATTTTCAGACGGCTCTACGTCTGCCTCATTCCCAGACACAAACAACTCCAAAATGTTTATGGCGATCACTTTATCTATGAGAAAATGGAAGCAGACTAAACTGTGCCCTTGAAAGTTGGAGTGCCGATGCAACATTATGATTCTGTGGAATCCACACGCCAGCAGCAGGGTTGAGTTTCAGCCGAGAGTTCTTAAAACATTGAGGGACAAATAGAATGCCGATTAGATTAGGTTTGACGGACTCTGAAATCGTGCCGAGTTTAATATGATGTAAGCAGAAAATAAGGAGGCAAAAATTGAAAGCAGAGTTTTGAAAAATGGATTACTCCCCCCACCCCCAAATAACATCAATTGTTGATACAACATCAAATTTAACAAAAATGATCAGCTGCACTGCAAAATGATCACTGGCTTACTATTGCATTGTGGTTTATAGTTTGTTAGTAACCTTGTCATTAGAGCTCAGTTTGACGGGATGAGTGAAAAGATGTTGAAAATGTGCTTCTGGCAAAAACACTGTGACCCAAAAGCAACATGTTCCAGAGGAGAACCACAAACTCAGTTGACCCATCTGTCTTCCATCCAAAGAAAGAACAAGAACTCAGTGGCCTCCGGAAGAATCATTTCAGCAGAACACCCAGGAGGCCCGGATGGAACGTGACCACCTTCGCTTTACAATTGTTTGGGCAGTCGTTCTCAAGATATCGCTTTTTCTCCGAAAAATCAACCAAGTCTTCATTTTTCTCCCCTTCTAAACATCTCTAAACACAAAACGGCGGCTGTCGTCAAAACTGACGTGCACATACTGTCGACGCGCATTTCCAAAGGACAACAACCGAACAAAGTGTCATAACTGATGGAGTACTTCCCAGGAGAAATCTAGGTCACAGTCAGTCTCACTGACTTCTGAGACTCCAAAATGCAAACTAGTCCTGGATACTGTGCACGCTGTGATTAAAGCAAAGCAGATAAACATTCCACATACTGTACACACACACACACACACACACACACACACACACACACACACACACACACGACTGCATATGCATTCTAAAGTGGGTTGGAAACAAAATATTTCAAAGTATAACACCTGCATGCTAGTCCCATCTTTGACCATCCCGGCTTCTTGATTCGTACATGAATCAATAATCACAAACGTCCTCCCGCTTGAAAGCTTTCAGATGTGTGTTTTCAAAGGAACGCACAACTCACTCATGAAGCTTAGGGGAGACGATCACCTTTTCAGTATGGCCTTCGTTTAACCCCCTGTCCCTCCATCAATTCCCACAGCCATCTGTTCCTGGGATATAGAGTGCTGTAATATTATGTGAACTGTCGCCCCCTTGTGGCCAGTCTCTATCAACCAACAACTCTAAATGACCACATTCATATGAAATAGGACTGTGCAGGTAACACCAAATAACGAACATTAAAGTTCAATTGCTTTTCGTTTTGCTCTATTTTTGTCATCCTTTGTTAACTAACATATGCTTTCTCGTGCTAGCACAATCCTGCTCACCAAAAAAAAACCCCCAAAAAACAGTGACACAAAGCTAACCACTTAGCATTTTCGGAAAAAAACTAAACAAAAGAACAAACTCTGCTGACTCGTTGACTGGCAATGCAAAAGGTCATGGTGACACACAGGAAATTGCAACCCAGGATCGCCGTCATGTTGTGGCCCAGAGACCAGTACTCAATGGATGTATCATCCACTTAGAAACAGAGCGTGTTGATTTGACACACAGGAAGAGGGAGAAAAAGTCATAGCATACTGCCACAAGTGCAATCCATCAATCCTTCCATTTTCCATTGAGTCTTCAATTAACTAACCATACATGCTTTTTGCAATGTGGGAGGAGGCCCATCGAAGTGTGGGCTAACATGCAAAGAAACCAATGATTACCATCCAAGCAAAATTAAGGAACAATGGATTTAAATTGAAACCTTTCCGCTGATTCTGTCCATCCAGTTTTTTTAGTGTGTTCATCAGGTTAAGGGCCGCTGGGAGCTGGGGCCTATCCCAGCTGACTTTGGGAAAATCAGAAACTTCACCTTGGCGTACGTCACATTGCTAGAAAAACATTCACACCATCACTGAGTGGGAACTGAACCCACCAAGCCTACAATCTGCGGTGGCTCTAGACCTCCCCATCAAAGTTTGGTTTTTGCATAGCATGCACCAACTCTTCAGTCCTAACCCGCTGGACCAATTGTTTTATTAAATGCTCACTTTTCAGTCTGTGAAGTGATGTTAAGTTGTTGAAGTGAGAAGATGTTAGTCTAAACATGGCACAATATGACATCCCCCATCCGTGTTTCGGCCAAACTTTGCAGCAACGTTTAAGATACCCATTGCAATGTTTTAATTTGTTTTGTTTTTTTACTTTGAATTACTTAAACTGGCATTTCTCAATTGTTTATTCTGTATGCGCAACATTATACATAAGGAATGGGCATGTATCAGGCCGATACCTACCTTATTTTAAAGTATCATCTCCTCATGGAGGCTGCCAATACCAGCCACTGATACTTCTGACATTGAGTACGTTTTCTTCGGCAGTTGTTGGCGCTATACTGCTGCAGTTGGACACAACAGTGAAATATCATCCGCGTCAGAAAGAAAGGGCTTGGTTCCTAATTTTTCACCCTTATGTTAAATGGAATGTTGTATTTGAAAAGTACCAGAGGTATCGATACTCGGTACCAGTGAGTACTGAAAGAGTGACTCGTATCAGTCTGGGAAAAAAAAAAGTGGTATCGAACATAGGGTTGCTTATGATGAGGTGGTACATTCGCCTGATTTGTGTGCGGGCAGTGAGGGATCGGTTCCCGCTCGGTGAGGGTGTGGATGTGGGTGTGAATGGTTGCATAAGGGAATGGAAAATGGATGCATGGATGGTATCGAACATCCGGGATCTTGGTGGATTTACATGATACGGCTCCATGGCACAGAATCAGATCACAGCAACAGAAAGCAACACTTGTGGTCTGAACTGCATTAAGTCATACAATGTGCATGTTAAAAAATAATCAGAAGCAGCAACTATATCCGGTCTGACTGTTGGGGGTAACGTGTGGCTTTTTGCGAAAATTAGTCAAGCTTTGATTGTCATCATGAATGTTTGCCGTCTGGTCAAAGCACTGCACACGGCACTGCAACATCACAAAGTCCTCCTCCCCCTCCTCCTCCTCCTTTCCAGACACTCCGTTGGATCCATACATACTAATTATAAAGGAAGACACATATGTGAAACACACACACACAGAGTAATAGCTAAACATAGTGGGAGTTTCTTCTGCCGAGCACAACGAGCAGGGAGGTAAAGCTTCAGCTTTTGAATAAAGACAGATTGTACTTGTGTGAGCCAAGCTCTACCTGACCGTGTGTGTCTGTGTGTTTTGGCTAAGTTGAGTCATGTCTCTGCTCTTTAGGCTCAAGACCATATCTCGAGCCCCCCTTCAGCTGCAGAATGCTATGGTAATTGCTGTGTAATTAGCCCGTTGCCTGATTCTCCTGCTCCCAGTGCCATTAGTATTTTTTTTTCCTTTTTGTTGGGAGAGGATGGAAAGCCAGAAAGGAAAAGTTACCCACTGCAGATGTAGAGCGTCGCAACTTTGTGTTTTACAAGACAGATCAAATGCCGTCTTCCCTAATATGAAAGACCCCCAAAAATGTTTGTGTCGGATATTAGAAAGTTGACAAAGCAGGTGCGCTTGAGATATTGTTTGTCATTATCAGGATAGCATTGGTTTTCATCAAGTGCGGAAGTCTTTCAAAGTGTGCGATTTGGTGAAGTCAAGTGCAGGTGTTGTGGTCAGGCAGAAGATGGACTTGGATAGCTGGAGCCCGACACACAGCCCAACTTTAGGTTTGTCCTGAGTGATGTGTAGCCTGCATGGCTCCAATCAGTCAGCCTCAGGCTCTCAACATTAACCCAGCCTGATTGTTGATAGGAGCAGTAGAGGGAGACAAGAGTTGAGGGGCGGGGAAGGGGGGACTATCACAAGCTTTTTGCCGGAACTTCTCCAGCTCTGGCAAGCTTATCTGCAGCCATGTGTCCTTGCCCTGATTGGTCAGATGGAATCCATTAGGATGAAAGACTTTGGTGGACTTCACGGCAGCAGGAATGAATGTGGAGAGTTCAGCGTTATCTCAGACCATCTAAGAAGTACAGCTGATACACACACTCAATCACTTAGCTGGAATACCTCCAAGGCAGCCCACGACGTATCTGGCTCTGTGGGTAATTCCCCAACCCGTGTGCTTTGCAAAACGTTTACTGATACCACAAATTGACTTTTCTCTGACACGTTTCCAACATCAAAGCTGAATATAGAGAATTGGCCATTGAGCTGGCAGAACTCTACAAATTCAGTTTCATAGGTTCTGCAAGTTCTTCTAGGAAGATGACGTAGATTCATCCATAATCAACCGACAATAAAACAATTGCCTCCCCCCTAAGACAACTTGAGGTACTTTTACACAATAACAATGAAAAAAGAAGCATTTAAAATCCTTGCTTTTGCGGAAAAAAGAAAAAAACTGATGACAACTCTGTCGAAAAGATGTAAAGTAGAGTAGAGTAGTAAAGTAGATAGAGCTGTAAAAATGCCACAAAATACCATTGCGAGGACACCAATCGCCTCGCTGTCTTCCAAAATCTCCTTACATTCTGGATAATTTTACAAATACAGTAATGTCTGCTGATCACAGTCAATGAAGTCTTCATTCGAGTATCTCCTTAAATGAGTGGCCTACAGGCACAGGCCTGTGTTCCACCATTCAGGAATGAACATGACATATTCAGGCATCTATATGCAAACATGCTTTTTGTTCTTGTTTTGTTTTTTTTAAACAAACTCAATTCCAATGTAGTTGGAATGTTGTGCATAACAAATAATGATTTGAACATCATGTTCAAGCTCTATTGAATTGAAAACACCACAAAAACAAGCCATTTAATGTTCAAGCTATTAAACTTGATTGTTTTTTTGCACATAATCATTAACTTAGAATTTTATGGCTGCAAGAAGTTCCAAAAAAGCTGAGAGAAGGTCATGTTTACTACTGTGTTAGATCACCCTTTCTTTTAACAACAATCAATAAATGATTGTGAACTGAGGAAACTATTTATTCAAGCTTTGTAGGTGGAATTCTTTCCCGTTCTTGCTTGATGTACAGCTTCAGCTGTTCAACAATCTCTGTTGACGTATTTTACGATTCATAAGGCGGCACACATTTTCAACGGGAGACAGGCCAGGACTGCAGGCAGTCTTCTACTATAAAGTCACGCTGTTGTAACCTGTCCAGAATGTGGATTGGTATTGTCTTGCCATTGAAACCAGGCCTGGGCGAGGGACAACGGCAGGATATATATATATATATATATATATACGACTATATATATGATATATATACAGTCAAACCTCGGTTTTCATCAATAAAAAAAACTCGAAATTTCTGGTCGAAAACTGAATTGGACGAGAACCGAGACGTTCGAAAACCGAGGTTTGACTGTATATATATAGATATCTATATATATCTATATATATATCCATCCATTTTCCGAACCGCTTCATCCTCACTAGGGTCGCGGGGGGTGCTGGAGCCTATCCCAGCTGTCTTCGGGCAGTCGACGGGGGACACCCTGAATTAGTTGCCAGCCAATCGCAGGGCACACAGAGACGAACAACCATCCACGCTCACACTCATACCTTGGGACAATTTAGAGTGCACAATCAGCCTGCCATGCATGTTTTTGGAAAACCCACGCAGGCCCGGGGAGAACCGGAGCTGGATTTGAACCCGGTACCTCAGCACTGTGAAGCCGAGGTGCTAACCACTGGACTACCGGGCCGCCCATACATATATATATATATATATATATATACACAGAGAGAGAGAGAGAGAGAGGGATATAGATATATCTATATATATATAGATATATATTTAGATATCTATACACACACACACGCGCGCATACAGTATATATGCTCCTATGTCCAGTAAGTGCAGCCAAGGCAGAGGTAACTGGAGCTGCCCGTCTGCGGTTGCCATCGGGAGGGAACCTGATAGTGGATACTATACTTCCACGCACAAAGCTCGGCTTTTTAAAATCATGAATATGGATTGAGACGACCACAATGTTTGAACATGAATAACACATGGGTGCCAAGACCGCACCACAACCGTCTCTGCCTCTGTGCCTCCGCAACCACACCCCCGGTGAAAGAGAGGAGCTGAGAAGGGAAAGAAACCCAAAATGAAAATAAATAAATAAATAAATGCATTATGCATTGGTCATGCTCACAGAGACGGAGGGGTTCCAACAGAGCTCCCACTGTTTCCCGCGGTGATATGGGAACACCCCCCCCCCCCCCCCAAAAAAAAATGAGAAGGCCGAAACCTTGCAAATTCACATTCATTTGTTCACTTAAAGAGCAGTTGCTCATTACTCTTGGTTAAATTCGGCCTTTAATGATGAAAATCAACCTGAGGCTCAAGCTACAGCAGTGACATCATGGTGCCACGCTATAAGTCAGAGTGGCTGGCCATGGAGGGGCCGGTAGGAAACACTGGCAGTCGTCTCCTGAGACAAGAAATACATACAAGCAAGGAACATATCCCTTGCACTATTAAGCAACGAGTACAACACAAATGAGGGGTTAAAGTACAGCTCTTCACCATTCCAAAGTTCCACATGTCAAAGATCTTTAGAACCTTAGTTTAACAGATGAAGTGCGGTACATTATATGCTGGTATAATATAGATATAAGGAGTAGAGAAAGAAAAGCCGGTATGATTTAGTACAAAACAAATACGAAGGCTGCCAAATGTAAAACACTATAACATAAAATCGGTAATTTGCATCATGTATTTTGAGTCACATTCATTCGTCTTTTACTCGTACATCCGCATAAGTGGTCTACAGAGTGTTTGCTGCTTTTATTTTTCCAGATGTCCATCCAGGAGCTGCCTTTATTTTCTTTTTTTTCCCCCCCCTTTACAACCATCGCGCAAGCCAATCAGTGTCTGGACCACCACTGCACAACAGTGTAGGCCGAATCTGGTTGTGCGCGAGTTGGGCAACCGGCAAGAGGTAAGTGTTGTGAAAACCCAGCAATGTGCTTCAACGTCATCATTCCTTTACTATGTGTTTTGGTTGGATCAGCACACAAGTGCCCTCTCTTTGCCAACTATTCACAGATAGAATGTTACTGTGTCACTCACATTTCAGGATCGCGAGTGCAATTTTTAACTTTCATTGGCATTTTGGGAGCACCTGCCCAATTGTTGGCACCCGAAAGGGTCTCAAGTGCACTAAAATTGTATGTTCCAAACTCACTGCGAAAAAAAGTGGATCGTGAAAATGGGCAACACTCTAAAAGACGTTAATCATATGTACGGGGGGGGAAAAATGGCTTTAAAATGGCTTTAAAAGCATGTCAAAATGTTTTCATTTGTATCAAGCATAACAGGTAATTGCTGATCCACCATGTTTGCTTTGTTGACCCGAGTCTACTTAAGCCATTCAGTGATTTATAGCCAGGGGAGGTGCACAGGAGCACCGGAAATTGAATATTGCATCTGCAGTTTAAATCCGACAACGTGCTTTTGTACACCGGTCAGGCCAGCCTCAATTCAAAGTCAAGTTAGCTACCACATTGATGACTTCCAAGGGTTAACTTAAAATAAATAAGCCAATGCTATTCACGTACACTATCATTTGTTTCGCTTTTATTTTGAAGTTGAGGCTAATGGCGCGGCGTATTAGCCAACGAACAAAAGTTGTGGTGGCTGGCTTGATTAGGCTGGCTTCTGAGGGAGTCCAGTCAGAAAAGCATTACAATATTCAAGGCTAGAGGAGATAAGGAGGTTTTGTCTTGAATATTACAGTATTATCGCATGTGGCCTAACCGACCTCAGTAAATGGAGCATCAATTCGTTGAAAAACCTTAGAGCCGCCCGCATCCACCCAAAGGACATATGCCAGCTCATTGCATGTCAATAAATACTATACATCCTCACTGAAAAACATTGGCTCTTTGAAAATTAAAGACTAGAGTCTATATCAGTTCGAAGGGAAGAAGAATCCTTGATTTGCGCCTTGCAAATCAAAACGCTGCCACTTAACGATCACAAATAATGAAAGACAAACTCTTCTAATTACTATAGCTGGCTGTCAGTTTGTTTAAGTTCTTCTTTCATATCAAACATCTTACACACTGTAATTGTCTGTCGCAGACACAAAATGAGAGAGGGAACAGACAGCACATAGCAGAGCATCCCAAATAACAGAGTGAATCTTTTAGAAAAAAGAAAGAAACATCCACAGATTGATAGATACACAAATTTAAATAGGACTACTGTACAGTTCTATGATCTTTTCTTGTTTTATCTTCAACACATCAAACATCCCGAGATGTGAGTGGAGCATGAGTGAATAAATCGAGTCGACTATACTGTCAATTGCAGATTTAGCTTTCCCATTTTAGGGTCCGGAGGAACGTTTTTACCAAACAGAATTGATTTCAATCGTACTAAGTACACTGAAAAAAAATGGTGTTTAATTTGCTCAATTTTACTTTGTCCAGTGACTGCACACAATATGATCTGGATTGAATTTAGTGTTTGATGTAGCTCTGTAGGCTACTTTAAAAAAATTATCTGGATCCAGATGACTTTATTTTGTGTGTCCACTTGACAAAAATCACTTGATGAAATTCAACGCACCATTTTTTTTTCAGTGGATGAACCTGAAAGCAGTCGTCGTCGGAAGTTTCATATTCACTGTTATTATGTGCACACAGAATGCACACTTCACAGAAGGGCACGCTCAAGGGTCTGAGAGAGAAGGTATTAAATATTCATGTAGTAAAAATGTCAAAACACGCAGAGACTGACGAAATAACATGTGACCTTTGGAGGCACTTCTCAATTAAAAGTAACAAGGAGAGCGTAAGGCGAGACAGGGGGATCTAAATTGAGGACACGAGAGGAAACAAGGAAGTTGACAGGGGACCTCGGTGCCTTTATTGCCACTTCTTAAAGTTTACCGTCAAACTAAATATTCAAGAGAATTATACCTTGTGGACAGTATTTAAAACAGCTACTTTATGTCACTTTACATTTAGGTCCACCAGCTTCACGCATTTAACATGTAATGGGAAAAGCCATAGACTGACTTACGAACAGAATCGGAGTGGTGGGTGTTGCAACCCTTGAAGTCAGACATTGTGAAATATAATACACCAATAACTTTGTGCCCATTTTCTTTATTCTCCGCGAAGAATGGCTAATATCACTGTGCTTACAGGGGATTTGAGATGTCTCAATGTCTATCTGCATGTCCAAATTTGTTCTTGACATTGTATGACTCTGTCATGACTGTGATTTATACATTCACCTACCTTTTTCTGGAGGACCTTGACTTTCCTCTCCTTGACGTCCAACATATCCTTCATGTCTCTGATTTCTCCCGTTAGAGTGCTCTTTTCATCAGTCAGGTCTTGAAGCTGCTTGTTCTTCTTTGTCAGGAACTGCTCTTTTTCTTCCAAACGCACCCTTAGAGCATCTACCTAAAATAGTTAAAAACACACAACTGAGTACAATGTGGAGGGCCAAACTGTTTACATGAAGTATCCTTTGGCAGTGGAAGACAGAAGCAGAACCTTGAAGATTAGGAAAAACGTATACAACAACAACAACAGCAAAACTAAACTGAAATGGCATCATGTGCACTACTTGTGACCTCGGGTGGTCCACATGGAATAAGTGAAGAAAATGTTTCACTTTGATTGACTTGTTGACTTTTAAAAGTAGTACACGCTCAACTTTGTGCCAGAAAAGTAAAAGCGTGTGTGAGTGTGATCATGGCCAGAGCTGCCAAAGATCTTACTGTCTACACACTTTACACACACACACACACACACACACACACACACACACACACACACACACACCCTTAAGTCGCTTTTTGACATACATCTCCGGTCTTCTTTATACTGCCTGCTGTGAGGAAGCCACACACACACATAAAAACTTCACTGGCTGTCATGAGGGATACATGCATCTCTCTGCTGTGACTCAACATCAAATTACATTACCAGCATCTCTTGGATTTTAAGACTACAAGATTGTTTATTGTTTTTTTTTTTTTTTAACTTCCATTAATGCTCACTGACCCAAGCATATGCTGTACAGATTGTTTAACAAAAGACAGCAACGCACTGGTCGAAGGCACAAAGTGCTTTTCTCTCAAGAAGTAGCATTAGAAGCAGGTCTGCCCCCCTCCGTGTCAGATGGTGCAAAATGTCTTAGATTGCTCCGCTGGCAGATGAGAGTCAGACAAGCAAGCCAAGTTCTGTCCAGCCCTTCACACACACACACACACACACACACACACACACACACACACACACACAGCACTCACGAAAACCAGATGACACCACTAATCCTTGCACCTTGGGCCTGTAAGTGTGTTCACATCAATGCATGCTAAAGTTCGGGTTCTGCAACATGAGTGCAAAGAGCCCCACTACCCTCAAATTCCACCTGGAAAGGAGCAATTTAGCAAGAATGTTCTGGAGAGGCTGAACAGGAAATCCCCACTCTCACCTGCAGCGGCCCACTAAGCTGGGATAGTACAATAAGGACACCCTGCTAATACCCTCAAAGAGCACCGATAACTGCCAGACAGAGAAGTGGAAAAAAGGGAAACCGAGATGGGTAAAGAGAGCTGAAGGGATCCCGATGAGTTTGAACAGAAGGAGAGATTCAGACAAAACGAAACAAATAAAAATAACATAAGATAAAAAAGTAAAACCGGCGGCCCGGTAGCCCAGTGGTTAGCACGTCGGCTTCACAGTGCAGAGGTACCGGGTTCGATCCCAGCTCCGGCCTCCCTGTGTGGAGTTTGCATGTTCTCCCCGGGCTTGCGTGGGTTTTCTCCGGGTGCTCCGGTTTCCTCCCACATTCCAAAAACATGCATGGCAGGCTCGTTGGGCACTCTAAATTGTCCCTAGGTATGAGTGTGAGCGTGGATGGTTGTTCGTCTCTGTGTGCCCTGCGATTGGCTGGCAACCAATTCAGGGTGTCCCCCGCCTACTGCCCGAAGACAGCTGGGATAGGCTCCAGCACCCCCCGCGACCCTAGTGAGGATGAAGCGGTTCGGAAAATGGATGGATGGAAAAAAGTAAAACCTCAGATGCATCCCTCTGCTATAGAATGGCAACAACAATGAAACACTTAATTGTGCTACTTTCTCAGCTACACCATCACTGTTTTAAGCTAAACACACATTTGTGTCTTTGCTAACATTGAAAAGTTGATGATGGACAGCACAGTTTTATTATAATAATTTCTTCCTTGGCTTTCCTTCACACACCTAACCAACATTGGCTAGTGTAAAGGGAAACGGAGCCACAAAACGTTTTAAAAGCAAGAATTTATTGTATGTGCCCGCACCAGTAAAAACACGGTACTCTGAAGAATTGTATTAATGGAATAAGAATTCCCCAGAATAATTCATAAATCTAAACGCATGCTGGGCAAAGTCATTTTCAGCTGCAGACTGGAAGTGATGTCAAATCGCAAGTCACACCATGCCTGTTGTTACTGAATTGTGTCGGCCTGACAGATGTTTGATGATCACATACAAAATGATGTGTACTGTACATAGAGAGGGAGAGAAAAATTAGACATCTTAGGTTTAGTTCCCCTTTAATGAAGAGATGTCAATGAATCTGTCTAAGCAAATCATTCAGATGTGTTCAAGATTGTGTGGTTGCAATATGCCTAATGATTCGAATCGTTGGTATTACTTGGGAAAACATCGACTTATGGTTGCCACATGCAGACAAAAAACCCGTACGCAAGGTTAAACCGACAAGCACTTGAGCGGACTTCCTCTTTCTTTCAAAGATAGCCAAATGTGTATTCTGGACAGTGGTTAGCTAAGTGAAAGAGAGGCTCAAAGAAAACATTGTCTCTGTTTGTCCTCACCTCCCTTTTTCCTGCCTCACATTTCATCATAAAAGTTTTTCTGGCAGCAAAATCTGCAAAGGTATCAGGCCCGAAGTGGGCTCCGGACCGCAATAAACAACCAGGGACTATATGAGTCGACCACAGTCAAGACGGCAGAACCAGAGACGATGGGAAGACCACGGCGGGCCAAGCCCAGTGGACGCTGAAGCAGTTTACATAGTAAGTGTGGCATTCCCAGCCAGGAGGCTACAGATTCAGTGTGGGAATCGAGTCAAGCCAGTGATCTGAAAAACATTCCTAATACACCACAAAGATCGCAGTGTAACATTTTAATCACCCGTAACCTTCAAATGAGTGTAAAAAGATACAACGCAGTATCTGCAGTGGATACGAAACAGCAACACCCGCTGTGAAAAGTCAGCTTTTACGATATTAAAAAGTAACCCCAACATAAAACATTTCTTTACTTTTTCCCCGCTTCATTGTGTAAAGAGGCCTGTTCAAACAAACTGCAAACGATTAGCGAAGGAAACTCAAGAAAAAAGAAATACTTGGTTGCATAATCGTTTTGTTTTTTTCAACCTTTTGATTGCACACTGCATCATTCAATCTTTTGGAGAAACCTCAAATATTTAGACTCGTTATGCAAAGATATCTCCTCCCGTTAACCCATCAGTTTTGAGAATAAACTCAGATGTGGGCGAAGTGGGTCATCCTCCCACAATTATAGTCATATTCTGGTAGTGACATTCTTTTGTTGATTTGGATGAGTCATCAATTATTTGAGGGACTTACGACCACATCTTGGTTTTACAAAACCGGAAAAGCAAGACTTTTTTCCTCTTGCTTTTGGAAAACGTTATGAATGTGTTTGCATTATTCAGATAAGGTTGTGTTGTGCCATACTTGAGACTTTAGGTGACCCCAATCAGGGCACAAGTAACCCATGCTCCGTACCACTAAAAAGAGCTCACCTGTGACGGGACATTGTGATTTTCTCGGGATGAAGTAATCATTGGAAAACAGAGTCAAATGTAAAGTTATGAGAGATTGAATGACTGGATGGATCGATAAAGATATTTTATTACCTTTGTAAGTCATTGCTGACCGTTATTGTGTGAAATAATTAAATAACCTCAACATAGATGAATACTGTGATGTATTCAACAATAACATACAATTAAAGGTCATTTGAGCAAATCTGTTATTTCAGAGGCGGCCCGGTAGTCCAGTGGTTAGCACGTCGACTTCACAGTGCAGAGGTATCAGGTTCAATTCCACCTCCGGCCTCCCTGTGTGGAGTTTGCATGTTCTCCCCGGGCCTGCGTGGGTTTTCTCCGGGTACTCCGGTTTCCTTCCACATTCCAAAAACATGCATGGCAGGCTGATTGAAATTGTCCCGAGGTGTGAGAGTGGGCGTGGATGGTTGTTCGTCTCTGTGTGCCCTGCGATTGGCTGGCAACCGATTCAGGGTGTACCCCGCCTACTGCCCGAAGACAGCTGGGATAGGCTCCAGCGCCCCCCGCGACCCTAGTGAGGATAAAGCGATTCGGAAAATGAATGAATGTTATTTCAGAAGTGTTCATCAAACTGGTATGCCTTGGCATGAATCCGTACCCAAACAGCGGCTCACAAATGCATTCAAATATCTGATCAGGAAATCTGAGTCACACGACCGTACAGCACCACGGCAAAGTCTGTTGTGTCATGTCAAACCCTGGGAACACAGCTGTTTGCCTACAGCCTACAGAGATAACAAGGAAGAACACAGATGTAATGTGCGCTGTCACCTGCAGACACACACGCTCCCATAATTGGAAAAGAAATTGTTTTCTGCCGCGACATGAAAGCCCGTCATGGTGTATTGTAAAAGTGGATGGATTCATGGCGCAAAGGGAGGAAGTAGTAGCAAGCTGTCACTTTGCTCACACTCTCCATCCATTATCATGTCCATTTACAGCACTGACAGACACATGGGGTGCATGCATAGCAAGAAAAAGTTTCCCCTCATCAACTGATCAAGTCGTCCTTTTTTGAATATGAATCGTGATCATCGTGTTGGCAGAAAATGAATTGTTACTCCCGCAGGGATCTCATCTTGTCTTTTCATCATTCGATCTATTATTGTCGTTTCATCACAGGAAACACATGACACGAAGGTACACATACATCACAATGTGCCGGTATATGGCTCATAAGAAACTCCACATCCAGCATGTCCAGTTGTTTTTCACACTGGGGACCACTGAGTACTTAAGCACCACAATACCATAGAGGTTCAAATTTTAATGGCTTCCTGTCTGGTAATCATGTCCCCTGCATATTCATGTCAACAGCCTCAAACGGGTGAGTTGAAAGTTAGCGATTCTTTCAAGTAACTGTTTCATGTCAAACCCTGCCTGCTGAATTGGAGCAAGAAGAAAAGGTCCAAGCTGTGTATTTTTGCTTGCTTGCTTTCACTAGAAGAAAAAAATAAAAATAGAAATCTACTCCACAGTGAGAGAACATCTGCGGTGCTGTATCATTGTCTTTTTATGCTCGCGAGTTTACTAGTGTGTGAGGATGAACGTTTGCGGTTAAGTGGTCAAGTAAAATGGTAAGACCCTCAAGTAAGACAAACTCTGTTCGGAAAAGAATGCCACGTGTTGTTTCTGGCCCTTCCAGCAGCCTCAATTTGATAGCAGACAGAGCCAAGCTATTGTTAGCGTGCATGTGCGTGTTTTATTGATCTTCAGTGTGTTTAGACATTGAGGAGGTTCCACGAAAGGACACACATGGGATACATCACCAGAGAGATGATCGTTTATATCCGATATTTGATTCGGTCAACAATAGTGGAATGCATATTTTGCACATGTTCGTGCAAATTAGCATTCCCTTCAGCACACATGTACCTTGATCCCTGAAAGAAACTAAAGCATTAACGGTCTCATGTCCGTCACCACCTCCGTAACTCCAATTTATGGTTTCTCCACATGCTCTCCACAGGGACTTTATGTTGGACCTATCCATGTTTGTTCTGGGGAGCCCAAAAGCGTTGCTGCTTCCACTGCATCCCAAACCACATGAGCCATGCAACTAAGGCCTGAGAATGGTAACCATGGTTGGTCATGCTCAGAGTAGGTCAATTCAATCACCTGATGGCTATCTTGCCAGATCTCTGCTGAGATTCAGCCTCTTTTTGGAAGTACTCTGTTTTAGATCATGTGTTTCTTTTTCCCTGCTCTTCGACCCCACAGTATGTTGTTTTATGCCTTTGTTAAAAGAGCTTTTCCAGTTGTACCCTGCCGCCACAAACAAAGTACTCATTTGAAGGCAAGATGGCCGCAACTTTCAGGTGTGTCAATGGCACAAAAATGGAACAGCCCATTCATACACCATTAAGCTTAAAGCCCCTTAAACTGCTAGCAGCTAGATTATTGGCAACAGACAGTGACAATTGCACAGCAATTTCACAATTCTTAATGATCACTGAAAAACATAGATGTGCAGTTATCGATCGGTTCATTTGGGGTTGAGATAGTCTTTTATCAAGTGAGCAGTGTTGTCTTAGACCTGCTGTATGTTAAAAGTGCCATGAAACAACTTCTGTTTTGATTTGGCTTGTATCAGGTACTCATGGAGGCTGCAGATAACAGCTATCCATATTTAAAGAGAAAAAAAATCTGACATTGAGTAAGTCCTCCTTTGGCAGTAGTTTGTGGTACATTTAATACATTTGTGAATCAAAATGTGCCTCAGAAAGGCAGGAGTTTTTGGTTTTTGGGTTTTTTTTTTATCACAATTCAACGGCATTTCAATCACAGTGTGATTATCTGTTTGTGCCTGACTGGGAGCACCGTCTGGTATGGCTAAAGAGGCCAATCCGGGAGTGACAGTCCCTGTTGCAGTAGATGCACCTGAACACACAGTTGGAGGGGGGCGCTTGTTTGTCCTGGCTGTTCTTTCTCCTGGCTCTCTTGTCTTCTGCTGATGCTCTCATCTTCTCCTCCCCTCGGCACAGACCACGTGCCAGTTCTTGTTTCCAGCTAGTGCGGTTCTGGGCCAGTGACTCCCATCCCTTCACATCTATCTCAACAGCCTTCAAGTCCCTCTTGCAAACGTCTTTGAAACGAAGCTGTGGGCGGCCCTGTGTTCTCTTTCCAACTGCGAGTTCTCCATAGAGCAGATCTTTGGGGATCCTACCGTCCTCCATCCTGTGGACATGGCCGAGCCACCGAAGGCGACGCTGACGGAGGAGGGTGTACATGCTGGGGATGTTGGCACGTTCCAAGACGTCTTTGTTGGTGATGTAGTCGGACCACTTGATACCAAGGATTCGCCTAAGGTTTCGCATGTGGAAGGTGTTGAGCCTCTTTTCTTGGCGTGCATACAGGGTCCAGGACTCACTGCCATACAGTAGGGTGCTGAGAACACAGGCCCTGTAGACTGCCATCCTGGTGTTGGTCGTCAACTTGCTGTTCTCCCACACGCGTTTGGTGAGCCGGGCAAGAGTTGTGGTGGCTCGGCCGATCCTTCTGTTCAGTTCAGGGTCCAAGTCAAGCGAGTCTGTCACTGTGGAGCCAAGGTAAGTAAACTCCTTGACCACACCCAGCTGGTAGTTGTTAATGGAGATGGTGGGTTGGCTCTCCGTGTCCTGACTCAAGATGTTGGTCTTCTTGAGACTGATGGTCAGCTTAAAGTCGCTGCACGCCCTTGAGAAACGACCCATGAGATGCTGAAGATGTTCTTCCTTGTGGGCAGTGACAGCAGCATCGTCCGCAAACAGCATGTCTCTGATAAGGACTTTGCGTATCTTGGTCTTGGCCCTCAGCCTCGCCATGTTGTAAAGGCCGCCGTCAGAGCGAGTATGGAGGTAGACACCCTCAGTGGAGTTCCCGAAGGCGTGCTTGAGCATGACAGCGAAGTAGATGCCGAAGAGGGTTGGAGCAAGCACACATCCCTGCTTAACACCGCTTTTCACTTCGAAAGAGGAAGATGTTACGCCATCAAACTGGACGAAACCCTTCATTCCGGAGTGGAAGGAACGAATGATGCTCAGCAGCCTCCCCGGGCAACCAATCCTGTCAAGGACTTTGAAGAGGCCGTTGCGGCTCACAAGGTCGAAGGCCTTGGTCAGGTCAATGAAGGCAACATACAATGACTGGTTCTGCTCTCTGCATTTCTCCTGGAGCTGGCGGAGCGAGAATATCATGTCGATGGTGGATCGTTCCGACCTGAAGCCACACTGTGATTCGGGGTACACCCTGTCAGCGAGCTTCTGAAGTCTGTTCAGGACCACTCGGGCGAAGAGTTTCCCCACGATGCACAGTAAGGAGATGCCTCTGTAGTTGTTGCAGTCACTGCGGTCACCTTTGTTCTTGTAGAGGGTGATGATGTTACAGTCACGCATGTCTTGAGGTACCTCGCCGTCTTCCCAGCACTGGCAGAGTAGGTTGTGTAGGTGGTGCAGCAGAGGTTCTTTGCCGCTCTTGATAACCTCTGCTGGGATACCGTCAAGGCCAGGAGCTTTCCCAACGGGCAGTCTGTCGATGGCTTTACTGAGCTCCTCAAGGCTTGGTAACTCGTCTAGCTCCTCCATGACGGGCAGGCGCTCAACAGACTCTAAGGTGGCATCGGAGATGGTGGTTTCTCTGCTGTAGAGGTCCGAGTAGTGCTCTACCCACCGCTCCATCTGCTTGGTCTTGTCTGTGATAGTCTCTCCTGTCTTCGTCTTGAGGGAGGCTGTCTTGCCGTATGAAGGGCCTATGGCTTTCTTGATCCCGTCATAGACGCCTCTGATGTTGCCGGTGTCTGCGGCTCGTTGGATGCCATCACAGAGATCCATCCAGTACTTGTTGGCGCAGCGCCTTGCTGTAGCTTGGACTTGACTTCTGGCAGCTCGGAGAGCCTGCAGTGTGGACTGGGAGGGATGCTGGTGATGCTTCAGCAGTGCTGTGCGCTTCGCTTCCATCACGGCACTGAGTTCCTTCACGTTTGCTTCAAACCAGTCCTGGCTTTTCCTTGTTCTCTTGCCGAAGATGGAATAGGCAATGTCGTGGATGGTGTTGCGGAGGAGGTCCCACCTCTGTTCCGCGTTTCCTTCTGGTGGTTTCTTCTCCAGGGCGTCTTTCAGGTGCTGGGCGAGTGCCTCCACCATGTCCACATGGTTTGCCTTGGCTGTGTCGATGCGGGACTTGCTTGGTGGCTTGGCTCGGTGCAGCTTCTTGGGCTGGAGTCGGATCTTGCAGCAGACCAAGGAGTGGTCTGTGTCGCAGTCAGCGCTATGGTAGGAGCGTGTGGTGAGAATGCTGCTTAGCTGCTTGCGGCGAGTCAAGATGAGGTCCAGTTGGTGCCAGCGCTTTGAGCGGGGGTGGCGCCAGGACACCCTGTGCTGCGGCTTGCTCTGGAAGAAGCTGTTGGTGACACATAGGTCTTGAAGTGTGCACAGTTCCAGGAGACGTTGTCCGTTGTTGTTCATGTCACCCACTCCCCAAGGGCCGAGGCAACTGGGCCATGATGTGTGGTCAGATCCAACGCGGGCGTTGAAGTCCCCAAGCAGAACAAGTTGGTCGGTGGTTGGAACTTTCTGGATGGCTGCCAACAGCTGGTCGTAAAATTTGTTTTTCGCCTCCTGCGTGGAGTATAGAGTAGGGGCGTGGACGCTGAACAGGGTGACAGTGCCGACTGTAGTGCGAAGTCGCAAGGTGAGAATCCTCTCAGTCCCTTCTTCACCAGGCTCTATCATGCTCAGCAGGGAGTTCTTGACAGCGAAACCAACACCGTGCTCTCTGGTCTCATCGGCAGCTTTCCCGCACCAGTAGAAGGTGTAGTCTTTCTCCCGGAGAGATCCAGTTTCGGCGAGGCGGGTTTCTTGCAGCGCAGCAATGTCAATGCTGAGTCTCAGCAGCTCGTTGTTGATCACTGCTGTCTTGCGTGCATCGCTGATGTCCCTTAGGTCTGGCGTCAGGCCGGGTGTCATTGTCCTGACATTCCACGTTGCAAGTTTTAACAAGGGCTTGCTCCTTGTGTTTCTTTTGTTGTTTCCTGGTGCATTGGTTTTACAGTCCACCTTTCAAACTATTCCTAGTCCTAATCCCTACGCACCCAGTAAGGAAAGTGAACTGTGGCGGGGTAGCACCTTACTGTCCGGGGGCTGCCCGGCTTGAAGCGGGCGGTAGCTACCCAGTGGGGGTACGAGGCCCCCTCCCACTGTCAGGAGCGACCCCTAGCGCCTAGCTCTACGCCAATTGAGCACTGACTTATCACTGGTATCTGCCACTCCTCGTGTTGTGTCGTCACACGATGACGCTGGAGTGTCCTCTCCAGGGCACAAGCCTGGGCAGGTGTGTATGGAGGACCTGGCGTTGCCCATGCGCTAGATCCTCCCTCTCCACGCCGTTGATGTTGTCCAAGGGAAGGGCGGGGCCCAAGCAGCTTGGCATCGACGTCGTCGCAGGAGTTGCCAGGACGCTAAGAGAGTTTCACAGCGCACCGCCTTAGGGACTCCAACTCCGGATTTGGCCTCTGGGTTTACTCCCGAAGGAAGATTGCCGACCAAGGCTAAGGAGCTCCTCCCACCCCACGGGTCGCAACTCACGGCAAGTGAATCGCCCCATTTGTCGCCCCATTTGTCGCCTCTTACGAACAGCAAGGGGGGTGCTAGGGACCTATTCTACCCCCGGGCCCCCACGGGTATCACAATTACCTGTCCAATTACTTGTAGTAGTGGTACTCTGTATTGCTGTTGGTGAGTATTTGAGTAAATACATTTTTAAAAAATGCTACTGAACACCCTTAGTTAACAGATTATGGTTACCTGTTTGGCTGCTCCTGTACACACCAACTAAAGCAAAAAATAAAATAAAATAATTGAAAGTTTATGAATGTGGTTTCTCCTCTGAGCTCTTGATACCTACAAAACCTCCCTCCAGGTCTAGGAGATTATCCATCTGCTTGTGACACTGGAGATTCTTCAAGTCAGCTCAGGCACTGGCTAAGACAGGGTGGATGATATAAAGCAAGCGAACTGGAAAGAAGAGAATGACACAGGGAGACATAAGAGCGAGCTGGTGTGGGGAGGTCTCTGTGGTGGCATTTTGCCAGGCTGAAACCACATTTTCTCAGCCTCACTATTTGCTTTTACCATTCATCAGGTGCAAGAACAAGGAAAGATCACCAAAAAAATGAGCCAGTTTGAGGGGGCTAACATATGTATAATTCTATTCCTACATCCATCCATCCATCCGAAAGGGCTTTCTTGGGCTGTTTAAATATGTACGAAGCTTGCTGTCAGGACACCTGATCTGCAGGTGTACAGTTTCAACTGTGCGTAGTCATAATCGCTGCAGAAAGGATACATACATCTGTATTTTGGCTAGGTTTCTTCAGACAGGCAGCAAAACCTCAAACCCGTACTCACAATCAATATTTCCGACAATTACACTTATCTGCACATGAATGCAAACAGGGCCATGTGGAAGCTGTCCTCAACACTGACTGAAAAATACATCAACTGCTTTAAGCTTCAAGCGTTGCTCCTATGAGCCATTGTGCACCAATTACTGTCAGTCACATGAACCACAATTGGCACTAACGCTTACACAGTTCACTGGTGTGGATTTGATAGGTTTGGCTGGAGTAAAAAAAAAAAGATGCGATGTGGAGAAGTGGGGATGAATAAATGGTATAAGTGGATGAGATGAATGAGCTAAAAGGGAGGTCCTGTGAGAATGGCTGAGTGATCGACAGGCAACGGTGGATTTCAGGGCGATAATTGGCCCCAAATGCCCAAAATAGCTTTACTCATCCTGGGGTTTGCCCACTTAGATGCGGAAACCCAAGACTTTCTCAAGCAGGGAAAATGTGACTTCAATAGCAAGAGAAAACCTCTTGAGACTGGACGGAGATGAGAGACAAGCAATCAGCCCTCAGAGTGGGTGTGTTTTGTATGTTTGTGCTGAACAGTGTGCGCATTTGGTGATCCTATCATATCCAATTACATGTCATAAGAGTCTAAGCACCCACCGTCACGGGCATTAGAATCAATTGAATATCACTACTTCACTATGAAATCATTATTTATATTAGTACTTAATCTCAGTGTGATTTCAAGTCCCTGCCAAGAGGAAAATAAAAGTGTTTTCATTTTACACACCACGGACAAGATTGTTGTTAACATCCCTGCTGGTATGAATAAAAAAAAAAAAAACATCAGCCCGTATGTAAAATGAGGCATCACAATTGTAAAAATTCAGGCCGTGGTCATCGCTCTCAGACGCTGTGGCCATGTCAGCTGAATGTGCTGCAACCATGCCCAGCTCAACTGTCAAGTGTCAATCAAGTACTACTTCCTATGACCTGGAAAATGGATGCTATTTCATCGAGCATCTTTCTTACACTTAAGCAGAACTTGATGTTTGAGACGTGAAAACATATCCGGCTTAAAGCCTCAGATGGCTGGGATATATTCCAGCAGGCCAACGCAGCCAGATCAACCCGGAGACACCGGTCCAAATATCTCCGCCCTCCACGCGTTTTCACTTTACTATGTGTGACACGCGCGAAAGCGGCCACGTCAGTGGTCTATCCGGCAGGAAGATGCATTTTTGGGGTGTAGACATAGCTAGCTAATTGCAAGTCACAATTGCATCAGATAACCACTGACGCCAAGAAAGACGCTCCTGTTCTTATATTGTAGGCGAGGGCCGACAAATGTGTCACACGTCATATTGGTCACACCCCACACACACACAAAAAAATAAATAGATAAATAAATAAAAAAACTGAAATTGTTAAAATAATGTCATGCTAGATTTCCAAAATGTACTACCTTTGCAGTGTTTTTTTAACAGGGTTTTTCAGTCAAGCGTGATGCCACCGCAATGACTGCAATGGTGATCATAAAGAAACATGTGACTGACTGCAAATGTCTTGTGACACACCAATAATCAATTAATCAATCAGCGGAATTTCAATAAACCAAAACAAAAGGAATTACTTGTTCACACTTCATTGGATTGCTTTGAAGAAGGCCCCGTTCTCCAGCATGACTGTCCCCCAGCACAACGCAATTCATTAGATGGATGAGACTGGAACAACTTGACTGTCCAATGCACCCTGATCTCAACCCCTTCAAGTACTCGTGGGATGAATTTGACCTCAACTTCACGTACTCAAAAGTGTGTGCTAATAGTGATCACCTACTGTAAAGTACGAGGTAGGGTGTATCAAATCTGAAGTCTAAAATGCGGTGGTATCAGACTATTATATTATATTCTTCAGAGTATTTAAATTACCGTATGTCTACATTGTCATCTCGTTCATCAGCTCGGGGTTAGGGAAGGGGCTGGGGCATATGAAAGCTTTCACCAAACCACCCCTGAAATCCAAACCACCCACTGAAACCAGTCCCTATAAGTATGATGTATTCACGACAAGAGCCAAAATTCCTGACGCATGTATGGCCAATTAGGCCTAATTTTGGCCCAAATTGCTTCCTGTAATGATGACTGGACAAAGTTAGCAGGCCACTCTCAACGGGGGAACAGGGAGATCTAAAGTATCAGTTCCAAGTCTAGAGAGTGATGGAGAAAAATGTTAAATGCTCCCTGCTTTCACATGCACACCATCTCCGTCCATGCAACCTCCATCGCTCATAGCACAGATAAAATCATCACAGCCATCAAGTTTCGGGACTTCAAAGATGGCCTCCTCTTGTAGCCATTCGACAGCTTTAATCTTGAACAGTCTAATTGTGAGAATGTGTGTCTTTCAAAGTATTTCTTTGCACCTGTGCTTACATGTCAACTAACCTCTGTCTGCAGCGTATTGGCACGTTGCTCCTTCGCGTTGAGGGACTCTTTAAGCACCTCGATGTGTTGCTTGCAGTCTGAGTTCTGATTGGCTAGTGTTTCCAGTTTGGTCTGCAGGGCCTGCATCTCAGGCTCCTTCCTGTTCAGCTCCCGCTTCAGCTGCTCTATCTGGAATTCACACACACACACACACACACACACACACACACACACACACACACACACACACACACACACACACACACACACACACACACAAGAAAAAAATTGTCAGCCCGTTTGTGAGGACTGATGCAAACGATAGCATGCACCGCGTGCAAACAGTGACACTCTTTCTCTCAGTCGCACTCCAGCACACAACAAACGATGCCAATAAATTGCACATGCTGTTCTCATACAAATAGTGGAAGCCAAAATTGAATACAGACAACTGTCGGAATGAGACACATGTATCCATGCACGTTAGAATTCTGTCCTGCCGAGACTGTATAATCACTTGAATTCCCTTCAGAGTTGATTTAAATGGGAACATCCAGAGGGGCTGTAACACCATGGCAACCAGCAATTAAATGGTTGTTCTTGACATCTAACCAATTCTTGCTGTTCTTGTCATGTTTCAGGACTTCCTGCCCGTACGCCATTTGCAAATAAAGACGTTTCTCACAAATTAACGAGTGAGAAAAGATTGCACGATTGTCTGTGTCTCATGTGTTGTCTTGTATTATTTTGTCTTTTTTTTGTCAACTTTTCTTTTGATGGCGGCGCGGACACCCGCAGCGGCTCCTCTTGTTTTATGTTGAGGGGGAAGAAATTTCATCTGTGCTGTATGTTACACATATGTGCAGCACATTTGACAATAAAGTTATATTCAATTCAATGCTGAACTGGCAGCGTCTGTATAAAATACATGACATCACATTTGGAATATGTTTAAACCAATGTGCACGTGACACTTTCTATGTGCGGCAATTAAGAATCACTGCAGGAGAGAGGAAAAAAAATCGGTTGTTTTGCAAAGCTAAGTTGTCATAAACATACAGTATTTGCATGTCAGAGAAGATGATACAGCATGCTGCAATAGGCTGTAGTAATTGTCTTTTTTTTTGCCATCAGTGTTACTCTCGTGAGCATGTAATAGAATTGGAAAGGCATCAGAAGAATGAATGTAAAAAAATAACATAACAAAATTGCAAAGTAGGCAAATGTCTTTGTTTTAATGCCTTATTTGGTGGATCCAACATCATTGATTACGACATTACACCCCATTACCAGTTTTGCATGAAATGCAAAATGTCTGCCGATCAAATACGGCTGATCAAATCAGTGTTAAGTCTATCCGCGACAGCCCCATTTTTGTTAAGGTGCCCTCACAGGCAGCATGTTTGCAAGTTCCCAACAACTGCATTTTGATTGAGCAGAGAATAACGGCGCTGCTGGACTGTCTGCCATGGTGTGGCTGTGAGGAGCAGAGGCCGCGAGTACTTTCACCCAGTCTATGTGGAGCTGTAGGAAATACGGAAAGGGATGCGAAGCAGGGCTAGAAACTGAACCAAGTGAGATGACGAAATGGAACAGGAGAATTCAAGCTTTCTGTGTGGGACTGGCCAGGGGACGAAATATTAGTTGTGACAAAACTACGGTTGCTTGTTTAGTTTCAAACTCAGCTTGTAGCAAATGTGAGTGATGTCATGCTATAGAGTTGAGTTGAGTTGAGAGGCACTTGGCAGGGATGAACAGCAATCCCAGAGTGGAAAAGAGTTAGCATCTTTTTTTGTAAAACGGAAGTTGATCTTCCAAGAAATACCGAGAAGGGACAACTCCACTGGACACAAAACCATCACCTGTGGGCCCATGCTTTATCATGCCAAACACATTCGCATGCAACGGAGCTACTGTAAAAAATGTCCTTTGAGCATGCAGGCCATTCTACCTTATTCTTCATAAATTTAGAATGGCTCTTGTAGACCTCCACTTCTTTGAACTCATCCTGCCTGTCGTCAGGGTGCAGCAGGCCGCTGGTCTTTAACATCTGGACCTCATCTTCTAAGTCTCTGATGTTCCTCTCCAATGAAGAGATCTTGGTGTCCTGCACCAGCAACAGCAGGCACATTTAACTTTCATAAGAGATTGTCGGTCTTACATGTCACCAATTAAACGACCATGTTTCTTTCAAGCCGTCCATTTGGTCAGCCGCACACTCATGCATAAAACTAGAGGGGTGTAAAAAGCTTTTGATCGTGATGCAAGAACTGCCATACGCTGTTACCAAATGGAAAGCTTCGGTAAGGTTAAAGAGAGAGGGTCTTAGATCTCAAGGAAGCCATCAAAAGAATATAACTATTACCACTTGTTATTGTGAAAATGGCTATTACGGAGAGGGCAACAAAAACAAACAAGTCTGATTTGACATTTGATGCTAAAGATCATAAAATAAACACCCGCTTTGTAGGCTTTATACCGCCACGTTTGAGTAAGGGACGGGAAATGTCAAGGCTGGCAACCAAGTATGGCTGAGGGAATGGAAGGTTCTGCCATGGGCAGATCCTGAGATTGTTTAGCTGCATGTGTTCATACATACGTTGAATGCTAAACCTTGGATGAGAAGAGAACGGGAATTGAATAAATGGAAGCAGATTGCATGATGCCATCAGCACACGCCACAGGCAACATGGAAGCATCTGACCTCCATTACTATCTCTGACATCAGCCCCCTGACCAGAACATGGTGCTGCAAACACGCCCCAAAAAGGACACGGAGACCATGCAAATTTCCACACACTGAGGCAAAGCAAAGTTTGGGGTTTAGCTTCCCGTCAGTTGTTAAGATTCGACTATGGTTCCAAAGTAATGTCAATATAACATCCGAGGAGGCACAAACTCGACAGAATATGGACGATAGTCTATGTCGATAGATTTCAGGTTACCTGTTGAATTACTGCAAGAGTAACTCAAGGCAAAGACAAAGAAAGAAAGAAGGCAAAAACAAATAAAATACAGAGACACTTATCGAATCGGTATTCAATACCAGCGGGTCCCAAAATTGATGCAGTATGAAATGTATGAAGGGACAGAATTCCAAGTTCAGAAGACTTAAGCTCAAGGTGAAAACAGAAAGATCAAGAAAGCACTCATCACTGTACCTGCCAGATAACATCAGGATCAAAACAGAAAGGAGGCGCGGTGTTCTGTAATCACAAAGGGAAAATTCCAGGTGCACATGACAGACTTATTACAGACAGCAACAATGGACAGCATTATTCAGCAACGGTGTCATTGTAGCCAAGCAAATAAGCATCGTACTGGATGCTTAACAAGATTTGTTTCACCTCCAATTCGTTCTTTCAACAAAAAAAAAATAGAGCCCTATTTTTGTCCAGCTCAAAGTGCAGTCCAACTGTGCGCACGGGTTGGGTTTTCTTTCTTTTGGTCTTCTCATAGACGGGCCCAGTTAGAGATGGGGGTTTGCGTCAGTGCGGGAGTGAGCCCAGCCGACTTGATTCCCAACTAATCCAAGCGTCTACCCTCATTCATTTAGATACAGCGCAGGAGTATCATGTTAGACCACCTGCGCCACAACTTAGACCTGGTTTTCGCTGGTCTAAAGTTTATTTTCTGTAACCAAAGTGTCAGGTCCACCAACGTCCAGCATGGTGTGGCGCGGCCTGCTCTATTCCCAAACACGGTGAACAAGTCTTGCAGAAAGGCAGATGCATCAGTGAAGTACGTATGCCTATGTCGATGAAAATAGGGCCCCTAATGTAAATGTACTGTTAGCATGCCAAACGTGCATAGGTGCAGTTTGTTAAAAGTCAGACGTATCAGAAGTATGCATACAACATCCATAGTGTGGTGGAGCCACATTTGTGTATGTGGGTGTGAATGTAAGTATTTGGGGGAGGTTGAGGGTGGGGAGGTGGGAGACGGGGTGGAGGGGGTTGTTGGCTGTCTTTGCGGTAGTGCACACCTCCACATATGGCGACGACTGCAATTTTTTTCACCGCCCTGATGACTTCAAAGGTTTGAGCTGTGAGCGAAAGCTTCCATATGTGGCATTTGAAACTAACTGATCAAGTACACAACTTTGCAAGTAATAAACTTGGGCAGGAATACTGTGACTCAGTATCAGGTGTAGCAGGGACAACAGTATTCTGGACGGTTTCCACTTCTGCTCAGATAACAGCGGCCCTCATCAATAATTGCGTTTGTAGTCATAGGTGATAGACAAGGCTGCTGCATGTGTGTTGTTGAATACAAAATAAATAAAAATTGTCCCCGCCTCAAAAAAAGCATGCTTAGCTTACGCATGAATCGGAATGATCACTGTGGCAATTCTTCACTTCTATATTGTAGGAAGTCCTACCTTCATATCAATGACGGTCTGCAAAGCCCTGCACTTTGCAGGGTCTGCCTGCTGGTTCCGCCGATGGAGCTCTTGAGGAGGAACCCGATAGAAATATGCTTGACGGCTCATCATTTTTAGCGCTCCAGAATGCCTGAGAGCTCCATGCAATTCAAATAATGGTTTTAAATGCCTTTGCAAGAAAGAAAATGTTATTTAAGTAACTTCCCTGTTTGGACCTCCCCTAAAATGTATTTTGCCTCAAGGAGCAGGTGCACGTACCTCTTTCTGTTGATCTCACCGTCTCAGTCCTATCGCAGATTGGAGACATGTTCATATAACGTAAATCCTCTCACTAATTTTTTGTTTTTTTGTTTTTGCTTATTGCTCATTTAGTCTTCTGTCCACAGTCTTTCCTCAAGATGTCTGGCGTACTAAAACACTTTTGCAGCAACACCGTCTGCCTGCGCATGTGCTTAGCTTCTCCCATCAATAATTAAACTTACAGTGTTGTGAAAAAGTATTTGCTCCCTTCCTGATTTCCGTTTTCTTTGCATATTTATCACACACAAAGGTTTCAGTTCATCAAACCAATTTTAATATCAAACAGAGACAATCCAAGGATATAGAACATGCAGTTTCTAGATGCCAATTTCATTTATTTAGACATGAAAAAAATCCAAACCTAACTGTCCCTATGTGAAAAAGTAATTGCCCCTTGAACCTAATAATGTGTTGTGCTACCCTTGGCAGCAATAACTGAAATCAAGCGTTTGCGATGATTGATGATGAGTCTCTCAATTGGATTCAAATCTGGACTTGGACTTGGCCACTCCATAACCTCAATTTTGTTATTTTTGGGGGGGGGGGGGGGGGGTAGCCATTCAGAGGTGGACTTGCTGGTGTGTTTTGGATCGTTGTCCTGCTACATGATCTGAGAGTGCATAAATTTGAACTGGAAAACTGATTGTTGGAATTCTCCTTCAGGATTTTCTGGTAGACAGTCCAATTCATTGTCCCATCAGTCACAGCAAGTTGTGCTGCTCCTGAGGTAGCAAAGCAGCCACAGACCATCACACTGCCACCACCATGCTTCACGGTTGACATAATGTTCTTGTAATCAAATGCCGTGCCGTTTTTACCCCAGACATAATGTGCTGCACATTTTTAGCCAGTGTCTTTCTTATGGTAGAGTCGAGAACACTGACCTGAACTGAGACCAGCAAGGTCTGGAGATCTTTGGGTGTTTCATAGCACTTGTAGCTTTTACTCATAAATACCCCTTCACAACCATATAGTAAGATACAAAATGAAGCGGAACTATTTAGGTCTCACCCTAAATGATTTTCTCATATGAAGCTCCTGAAAGCAAATATTTGCAGCATCACCGCTCTCCACTTTTTATTTTCTGGATAAAAAACACAGACATGAAGTGCGATGACTACAGTCTTGGTAATTTCCTGTAAATTACCGCAGTTCTGGGAAAGTCTATCCATCCATTCCAAATTTTCTATTCAGCTAATTCTGGTCAACATCACAGAGAAGTTGAGCATATTTTACTCACAGCTTTCTTGCTCTAATGCGCAGGAAGTCCATATCCACTCCCGCACTGCTGTTGAGAAGTAGGGCGCAACTGCACATCGACATCTAACAAGTTTAACACCTGAAACACCTTTTCCAACACATGAAAACGTTGCAACTAGTAATCGATCCTGGCAAAAGCAAACAGTTAAAGGATGGGTTCAAAATTGCACACGACAGATTCCTGACACAAAACATGAACCAATACTGCATTTCACCCCAATTACGTCGAGCATCTGGGATTGGATATTTTTCCAAATCAACACGATTCTGGCCCAGACATGAAAGTCAACGAGAGATTGAGACCGAGGTGAGAATGTCAGACTGATGTTGAATCTCATTTGATATCAGAAAATAATCCATGAGAATTCACACAAGCCTGATTGTTGAACTTTAAAGATGTGACAGGTTGGCTCAAACCTTTGACACCACCACTGTCAGCCTTGTTATGAAATTCAATGTTTCTTGCTTAGACATACAGAAAGATTCCCTGACAGTTTAAAAAAAATAAAAAAATTAATCGGTTTAGATGTGGTAAAGCGCTTAAGGGAAACCCCGATGTACAGTACTGTGGTAGATTGAGACAAGCTGGAATCTTATGAAGTTCTCCCAAAGAAATTAGAGGAGACGAGCCTGATCCTCTTGTCCTATTCACTTGTGTTTAAGGAGGGATTACTCCTCTAAGAGCATGTCTGTTGCTGCCCACTGACCATGTGTGCACTATTGTGTCACAGTGTGTTGACTCAAATTCAAGAATGACTGCGGCCCTCAAAAATGGCCCAAGTCGACTTCTCGTCGACTGTTTTCACGGCACTGCTGTGTCCCCCAGTGGACGATTTGAAATATTCAAGAGGAGCATGTCAGCAAACATTGTCAGCTTTCCTCCACACGTCAGAACAGCTAACATATGGAATTAATAGGATCAAAGGTAACACCATAGCAATAAATGCGGGCATCCTGAGAGACGGATACGGTCAAAAAGTTCAATTCTTGCCTGAAGGCAATGGTGTCATAGACACCACACAGAACATGCAAAGTGCTATGTATACAGATGCATCACTCACATTCCCATCCCTTCTCCATCAGTGAGTAGAAGAAAAAGCTAAAACATTTGCTTGCCATAAATGTGTCAGCCTATCTCAACTCAGAGGATTTAGATCATTCAAAAAGACACATGACGAGGCCTCACATAACTCACTGAATAGAGGGAGTGGGTGTGTTTGTGAGATTGTCAGGGGTGTCAGTTTGTCCCGCTAAAGTTTTCTGGTTAGACATTCTGGAAGATCAACAGAGCAAGGCAAGCATGTGGTTCCCGAGTGTTGGTGGGAAAAGGGAAATTCTGGGGGTTGATTTGTGATGATATATGGAAATGTCTTCTAATGGTAATCTTCAGGGGTTTCTGCTATAACCAAAAAGCCTGTGTAGGCTAGAGACTGCAGGTGATTGGTTTGGGTGACATAAGAAGACATTCAGGCAGAGAGAATATGTGCTCTATAGTACATTGCACAAGTTAAGAAAAACATAAATAATAAGAATACTGTACCGTTAACAATAACCATGACAATAACAACAATAACAATAAGTCAGCATATAAATAGCAGGAAAGGGGAAATGGGGAGGTCTCGTACTACCCAAAGCAAAAGCTGATTATTCACAGCAAAAATGGTCGTGAGAGTTTTGGTCTTTGCTTGACGCAATGGGCCAACGCAACAAAACCGCAATAGCTCATCCATAGTCTGACGTCCTTGTACAAACTCTTGGTAAATCCCATTTTGATTATGTCAAATCCACACTTCTGCATGAAATAAAATGGAGAAATAAAAATATGAGTATACCTGAGAGAAAGGGAGAGAGAGAGAGAGAGAGAGAGAGAGAGAGAGAGAGAGAGAGAGAGAGAGAGAGAGAGAGAGAGAGAGAGCTCACGCTAAGTGCTGCAGCTGCAGGTACAGTACAATAAATCTCAAGAGAACACTGCCACTTTGTGGTTAATATTAGTACTGCAAAGCACGACGAGCGACTGACTGGCTAGTACTGTACGTGTGGAGTTGGCATGTCCCAGTGCCTGCGTGAGTTTTCTCACATGCTTAGTGAGTTTATAGAACACTCTACATTGTACTTAGATGTGTCTGTGAGTGTGAATAGTTCGTCTATGAGTTTATATATATATATACACACACATATAAATATATATATATATATACATATATATGTATATATATACACATACCGTAATTTCCGGACTATAAGCCGCGACTTTTGTCACACGCTTTCAACTCTGCAGCTTATTTAATGAAGCGGCCTATATAAAGACTTTTTTAACGGCCGCCTGTGTACCGTCTTTCTTTGTAAATATCTCATGTAACAATATGGGCACCAGCGGCTTATAGACAGGTGCGGCTTATGTGTGTACAAAATGTTTTTTCCCTTTAAAAATGTAGTGGTGCGGCTTATAATCGGGTGCGGTCTATAGTCCGGAAATTACGGTATATATATATATATATATATATATATATATATATATATATATATATATATATATATATATATATATATATATATATATATTTATATTTATATATCAGGGGAAAAAATTATATATAATCTAACTAATCAGGGGAAAAAAACAACAAAAACAAAAAAAGCACTATTACATGCAGCATCCCCTGAGAGCAGGCACCAGCAGGTGAATGATGGCCTGCACACTTTATCCACACAAACCCCTCATGAGCATACCATCCAGACATAAACACAGACTGATGGTTCAAGTGACTTGACATCTGGTGAAGATCTTCTAGTCCTGACCGCTACCAAGTCTTGTGGAATTACAATGCAGATGACCATTTTCTGTGCATTTTTAACCACCAAATTTACTTTGAATTTGTCCTTTAAACTAACCAGTCCCCTAAAACGGTAAGCGTTTGTCCATTAGGAAGTGCAAAAAAAAAAGAAAAAAAGAAACCAAAATAGGCTAATGCAAATTCACTAATATAAGAAATGAGCTGCATTCCAACAATAACAACAAGGAAGCATCACCCATCGAAACAGAGTACAAGAAAAGTCGACACGTGTTAAGCATTTAGTATCTTAGCTGAAGCGAGATGAGCAGGGTCATTTCAAAAGAGCATAACGGCCACGGTAATGGAAGGCAGTTGTGCTAACTTCCTCTGGAGCTAATCAAAATATGTGAGAGCAGTGCAGCACTACCGTAACAGCCATCAAAGTCTAAGTGTGAGGCCAAATTACCACTCTGACAAGTCAACATAGCCAAGAGGCCTTGACAGGAAAAAGGTTACCTCACAGTTAAACACGTGCAAAGAAATCTTTTGATTAATTAGCGGTTAACCCAGACATTTGACATTTGGAATTCTTCACTGACCACAAAACTGATGAAAGTGCTAACTAACTAAAGTACCAGACAACCTGAGTGAATTTGTGCACTTTTTATTTCGATCGCACTGTGCTTAAAAGTACTTTGGAATTTATGTTTCGGGTGTAGTAATTATGTGTGGAAAATAATTTAGGAAATCATTTAGGACACCAATTATTTCCCCCGTCTGGTAGCTTGTGATAACACCGCTACTTTGCTTTTTGGAGAGTGCATATTGTTGCTACCTTAAATACAGTATATATGTGTTGTTTTTATTTTTCAAGAAGACCTCCAGGCCATTCTAAGAATGAACGTCACATCAAAATATTCTCTGAATTCACTCAGCCTTGTTATTAACATGATGTCATTCAAAGCCAAAAACCAAATAAACACATACAGTCACTAGACACACTCCAATAACAAAAATTCACTTGGCAGGCAAACCATTTGTTGCCCTTATGCTTGTCAGCTTGTGTAACACAAGTATGAACACACAGATACCATCACCTTGATTTTACCTAAAAAATGACAATACTGCGCTACTTTTTACATAGCTTCAAACAACACTTTTCACACTTATTGACACAACTTCTCCAAGCCATCCACCTCCTAAAGTACACGCATGACAAACTGCCATCCAATTGAAAAATAGAATAATATCTTGTGCATGTGCTTGCGTGCGTGTGTGAACAAGTACTCACCTATTACACACACTTGCACAGAAAACATTTCATTAAAAGAGCCGCAATCTCCAGAGAGACCCAGCACGGGCGGATATTCCATGCCCAAGTCCAGAAGGGGCGTGGCCTTGGTAGAGTTGCTAAGCCGACAGTGTCCAGATGTGCGCCCTTATTCCCCAACAGTGACGCACACAATAACTTGCTGCGGATAGTTTTGAAATCAATGCGCTACACACAATAGTAGGAGTCTGCACGCACGCACACACACAGGTAGGGAAATTAAGAGCTAAGAAGATTTTGGAGTTAAAAATAACCAAAGCAGGAGGCAGGTGGACAGAGCAGTGTGCTGCCAATCCACCCGGCTTGCTTGGATAATAACATACAGACTTGTGCAAGGCCACATTTGCATTTCTCAATCAATGTATGTAACCCTCTAAAGGGCAACCCGTGACTCACATTTAACCAAATCAGATTTTTTTTTCTCCAACTTCCACATGAGCGTGTGCAGCTCCAAGAACATACTGCTGGTATACACACAGAGACACATAAAAAGCATCATTCAGAAGATGGATTTGCTAATCTGGCCCTGGTGGTCTGATTTCTGTGCCCAAAAATGAAATTAGAATGAAATAGGAGGTACGCATATGCATACACAATTAAGAGACATGCCATACAGGCATTTCCTGTGATGTTTGGGGAGAAGGATAGTAGTAGTGGTACATAGACTGGATCCAAAAAGTCTTCATACTTATAATGGGAAAATGAAGCTTCAAGATGCTTCATGAACCAGTTGTTTTATTTTTGACTCCTTGAGATGGCACATCCTTGCTCATCGATGGAACATTTTTGCACTGATTTCTCTTTTTCTATTTATTTTTTTTACATCACAAAATAAATGGCATTTGAACAGGGATGTGTAGACTTTTCCTCCACTATCCATCTCAAATTGCATGCAATCTTCCCGGTTTTGATTGCGAAGCTATAGAGGTAATCATACGGAGGGAAATAGCAAACATTCCAAGATATGGTAGATATCGTAAAGATGGTAAGACCGAATCTACATGACTTTTCCCAAAAATTCAAAATGTGAGAAGAATAAGCAAAACTCACCTCTTTTACGTGCATGTTTTCGAGTTGAGCTTCAGCCTCCTGTGCGGCCATAGCTAAGATGCCCGTTCTCTGTCCCCGGCCACACTGCCCGTAACCTTGACCTTGACCCTGAAGCATCTCTAGGAGCCTCTGGATGCTCTCGTCTCTGGTACCCAGCGTCTGTTTTTGAGAGTCAATTCTCATCTCCATCTCTTCCATTGTTTTCCTCAGCAGGAACAGCTCCTTGGCCTGACGCTCGTGCTCCGACTGCAGGTGCACAAAATTCTCATGTGACGGATCCAGAGGTGGTGAGGAGAAGCCATCACAGCCCGGCACTTGGCAAGGGCTGCAACGCCGAACCAAATTGGGGTTGGGGATCGCTGCTTGATTGGGGCTGTGTTTCGTTCCGGGATGAAGCGTGCCGGCTGGGCTGACTCGCTGTGCGGCTATCGGACTGGCCGAGCCATACCCAGAGGTGTGGATGATGATGTCCGCTTCCTGCTGCCTTGGATTCAATGTGTTGGAGGGACTCGCTCTTGGGCTGTTCTTTGGTCCAGAACTGTGGAGATTGCTGGGACTTTCTCGGGGAGTGCGGCCAGGACTGAGCCCTCCTCTGTGCTCCTGCTCCAGGCTAATGTCGCGACAGGAACCGGAGGTCCCGTGCTGATGGGGTTGCTGTAGGCGGCTGTTCATCTCCCTGTGGGCCCTCAGCTCCTCCTGGAGTTCCTCAACTGTCAGTGGAAGCTGTTAGAAAATGGGGAAGGTAAACAAAATAGATTCTTCTGTTATGTTCAAGTGTTTGATTGGGTACAAGCAGTGGTGTAGTGGGGATTTTTTAAGTGGGTGTACGCGATTCTGGGATGTTCTAACATCAATCATAGGCCGTTATTAAGCATAACTCGCATTAGAACAATGATCAACAAACAGTTCAATAACCCGCAGAGAGTGCAGGGCTAAAACCGAAATACAAATTTAATGTGGCGTCGGGAGAAGTGGGTGGACGGCGTACCCCCGCGTACCACGCCCACTACACCCCTGGGTACAAGGAATCAGAAGCACATGAAGAAAGTCACAAAGAAAGTTGAAAACCTGCTTGTTGAATACTTTGTCCTCACGGGGGCGGCATTTCACTTCGAAACATTGGGAGATTATGAGTGTTGGGTGTTGGAGGGGGACCGAAGTACACGTGGTAAACGTGTGGTGGTGGAAGAGTTCTACTTGTGTTCATGAAACTACAGCAGTTATTATAAAAATGTCATTATATGGAGAAATCAAATTTGAAAACCCCCCGCCCCCCCCACCCCCCCCAAAAAACCCCATCATAAGTAAGCACAAATAAATCTGTCATCTGTCATTCCATTTCCTTAGACTTAGACTAGAAGTTTAGAGTCTACGGGCTGAATTCTGTCCATGTTGATTTAGGATCCTGCAGCATTGATCACCAGGTAATTTAAAATTTGGAAGAATTAATTGATTTTGCGGTCATTGTATCTTTCAGATGCAATTTGAATAAATGGATTATTAATCACGCCATACAAAACTGTCCATTCTGATTGTCTGTTAGCTAGCCAAGGCAAATTAGCGCATGAGATAGAAGCAGACTATAATCGAAGCAAAGGCATATAAAATGGCATTGTCTAGTAAATTAAGATTGGCAAAATATTGTGTTTTTTTTTTTTACTTAGACTTGATCCTGCTTGTATGATGAGTGTGTTGGACAAGGTTCTGGGCAGTATGTGAATGTACTCTCTGAAACCCTGCCTGCCTGATGAAACGCAAAACATTGATTTTCTCTTTTGGTCATAAACACACACAGGCCCTTGAGGATGAACAAGCACGTGCACACACAGATGCCCAAGAATGCTTCTGTACTGTACTGTACTGTACTGGCTGTTCTCATCCAGAATTGCCAGTCCTGGACTGACATTTTGGAAGGTGTCAAATGGGCTTTCAGAGAGCCGCCACAAGTGAAGGTAGGTTGAATGGTCTTTGACAGATTGTCAAAATAAAAACCTGCATGATATTCCTGTTCTGCTCTCATAATTAAAAGGTGGGTGGCACCAAGGACACACAGCTGAGATGAAATGAGGCGTGGGTGACATTCCTCCCTCTCTTACAGGTCACCGCAAGATGCTAAAACTGAACACCAAGACGGTGTGTGTGGACAATTCCACTCCACACACACACACACACACGCACACGCACACGCACACACTCAATATGTACACGCATACACAACAGATGGTTAGGTGGGAGTCTGTTTGGCAATAATTGGCACAGCTGAGGGAGAAAGTGACATTCCTTATGCAAATGAAACAGTTTGGACGTGTACAACTTTGCAAGGTGACTCAAAGGATAATTTATAAACAAAATGAATCATCCACCCTAGAACAAGGAAGGATATGGATTAGTTAAACTCAAAGTTTAAACACATGGGGGTAACGATATTTTAAAAAATACACACTAAAATATTTTTTAAAAAGAGAATAAGAGGAGTTGAGATGTGATTATGAATCTTCATTCGGGCCTTTTTCTGTGGTGTGTGCTTAATCTCCCAGTGCTCGCTCTTCGCTGGTACTCCAGAAAAGTGTCACAATTTGCAGATTTCTTTTCAAGATTCAAAAATGTTTCTTTTAATCTATTCTTTGTTTTGTTTGGAGTTTTGGTAGGGGTTTTTGTGTATTAGTTTTTTCCCTTTTCCTCCATTTTTATGAATCCGAATCAGAATCAGAATCACCTTTATTGTCATTGTATAAGATTACAACGAAATTTGGGTGCCACTCCTTAGTGCATTTCGTAAAAAAAAATAAAAATAAAAATAAATAGATAAAAAAATAATAAAATAGGATAAAATAACAGTTTGATAAATACACAGAACAATACACAGTAGAGGTTTATCAGCATTGTTAGAAGAATTTTTGTGTGTTCATTTTTTTTTCTCAAATGCATTTTCGCTATCCGCGAGCCGATCCAGTCCCTACCCCCCACGAATAGTAGAGGTCCACCATTTTCTTAATTTCTCATCAAACTGCTAGTGGGGCAACCAGAAGAGAATTTTGTGTAAAAAAATATTCTATTGTAAAGTTGAACCCAAAGTAGGTCTGATTCAAATGATCAGCTCAAACCAGCTTTGGAGGAACCTGATAACCATCCTGATCATTTAAATCAGGTCTGTTGGAGGAGGGATAATCTAAAACATGCAGGATAGCGACCCCAGAGGACCACAACTGGTGGCATATTCATGCAAAACAGTGAAATGTTCAACCTTTTTTAATTACTGTAGATATTTTTTAAATGAATTGTCCAATTAACTGGTTAACAGAGGGGTTTTCTTTCTTCTGCCAAATAAATCAGTCCATATCAGTCCAACCCTAAGAAGGTTAAGGTAAACGTATCAGAGTATTTAGGAAATGCAGTGGCGCAAACATGAAAGTTGCTAGAAATATAACGGGAAAGTGCAGATATGTGAAAATCCCACTCAAATACAGTAACAATGTTTTGTTTTTGTTTGTTTGTTTGTTTTTTGCACAGTTACACATTACAAGAATGCTTTCAGGAGTAGCTTTTAAACTGTGTTGGACTCTGGTAAGCACTAAGAAGGCCAGTTCCCATGGAAACTCAAGCACGGAGCCTTGAAAGCATCTTTCCAAGTGAAGTGGAAAGTAGCTTTTCTTTGCAACCTGAATGACGGCTGCACAGAAGGTATGCGAAGAGGTTTGACGTCCGCGTGAGACACACAAATAGAAACCAACACAGATTTACTTGTGTGAACATGACTCACTTTTGACGTCCCTGTTGACTCATTTGGTGCAAAGTGCAGTACCATTGCCATGGATATGAACACTGGTGGTTCACATTCATTTAAACTATTTAAAAAAAAAAAAAGGTCAAATATGAGATGAAAATAATGATTATGACTTACCTGAACGTTATCTTGATCTTCCTTGTAATAGTCCTTGAGTGCAGAGCTCCTTGCTCCATCCTCCCGCCTAATGCCTTTGTCTCTCTTGGCATCCATACTCCAAAGGTGGGCACTGTTCATACTGTGGCCTGTCCGTCCATCCTTACCTCCATCCAATTCTCTTCTTAGACTGTCATTTTCCCTATGGAGCTCTCTCAGCTGAGCCTGGAGATCAGATGCAGAAGGCGCCTCGTGATCGTTCGAGTCCAGCGCCTGTGGACGCCTCCCCGATTGCCGCTGTAGACTGCAAGTCCCTGCAGGGTGAAAGTTTCGGCCTTTGCTGCAGTGGTTGGATGGGTGATGCGGGTCAGTGGAGTTGACATTTGGGCTGCTGCCCGCACCAGCACCACGGCCACTGTGGGAGAAGCGGCTGGTGTTCCTTCCAAGTGTCATGGTGCCTTTAGGATAACTTCCAGAGGGTTCCAAAACATCCCGCTCGCAGGAGTATATGCCTGAAGTGCCGTAAGCCGCATTGAAAGACTGGATGTTTTCCATTGACATAGTTTTTCCCCCCGGGGCTGTTGCGGAGCCATAGGCCTCCTTTGTATGTGTTACTCCACCAGGTTTCTTTGGACTGAGCCTAGACATTGATTCTTGACCTCCAGGAACTTTTGAAATGGGTGTGGAGACCGAGCCGGGTTCCAGTCCTGAGCGGCAGCCTGGGGTTGAACTGGTCTTAGTCGGTTTACCTTTGGCCTGTTTTGCAGACCTTGAAAAGCGTGAATGAGATGCAGCGGCATCTGCGCGCCCGCTGCTCTTTGACACAGCAGACAGCTTGCATTGTGCCGGCTTGGCTCGAACATTTAGAGGCATTTTTATATGGCTACATTTGGCATTTTTAGGACAAACTTAAGGACAATGGTTTTATATCCCTTTATGGACTCACTTTGTGGGTTTAGATGGCCAACTCCTGGCCACTCAGTTTTCACCTGCCCATCGTGGATTTGATGGGGCTTGAGGATGAGACTTACAGTGTTTTGTCCTAATAACAGAAAGAGGTTGCCATGGGCAACAGGCAACGCGGCTCCCAAATACAGCAACCCAACATGAATTGGTTTCAGGGACAGAACCGGACATCATGGATCCTTGACAACAGAAAAAGAAAAATCAGTCAAAAGAAAAGATAGATCGGGCATTAAGGTACAGTGGGCAACTGGTTAGCACATCTGCCTCACGGTGCAGAGGTTTGGGGTTCGACTCCGGCTCTGGCCTTCCTGTGTAGAGTTACTATGTTCTCCTCGTGCTTGTGTGGGTTTACTCCGGTTTCCTCCCACATTCCCAAAACATGCATGGCAGGCTGATTGAACACTCAAAATTGTCCTTAGGTGTGAGTGTGAGCGTGGATGGTTTTTCGTCTCTGTGTGCCCTGCAATTGGCTGGCAACCGGTTCAGGGTGTCCCCCGCCTACTGCCCCAAGACAGCTGGGATAGGCTCCAGCACGCCTGCGACCCTTGTGAGGATAAATGGATTCAAAAATGGATGCATGTATGGAAGAGATTTTACAATTGAGTAAAAATGAACAAAATGGAAATAAATTGAGGGCTTGATTGACATACAGTATTTGGCTAACAATAAATACACCACCTTGAAAAGATATTAGCCATTCATTTATAGATTTGAAACTTACTCGCGCATTTGTCCTTTTACGCATGCAACACAGGCGTAAAATCTGTTTAGCAGTTTACTGTGGTTTTAAAAAGTCAGTAACCACAAATACCAGCTGTAATTGGTCATATGCGCTTCTTTTCATTTTTTTTGCTTGCAGAGTTGAGTAATTTAGCTGCCAGTTTGAAGTTAATGACCTCCGATGACCCCCCCCCCCCCCCCCCCAATTAAATCAGAAAAGGCCATTTTAGACTTTTTATTTTCATACCGTCCATGATACCTCAATATATTTGGTCTCGGCTATCATACCGTCAGATGATAATATCCGCCCATGCCAACTGGACGCCAATCACTTGCAGGGCAAATACAGACAAACAAGCATTTGCACTCACGTTCTCACCTAAAGACAAATCAGAGTCTTCAATTAATCGTAAAAACGTTTTGGAACGTGGGAGGAAACAGAAATACCCATGCAGAGAAAATCCACAAGAAAACAGAGGACAGATTCAAACCCCTAAACACAAAACCATGAAAGTAGATTTCCTCATTCACTGTGCCAGCCATGGAGAATCCAAAAGCATCTATTTGTGATGGGCCAGATATTGGAATGACCTGTAAAGCGTAGGCAAATCTAAAACATTATCCCTCCTCTAATCCAAGAGGATTGGACGATAGTGGTCACTGCACAACATCCAATTGAGTGATTGGTTAATCTGCGTGTCAGTCATCACACAGCCGTCAATCTCTCATCCGTCATTGTTGCACACAATGAATTCAGCTTTTGGAATCACCAAAAAATTTTGCTACAACAGTGCAGCATTCCATTTGTGTGGACATGTGACTGGGTTGGAAATGTGAAACCGGCTTGGCATAGGTCCCTGACAGCCACATTAACAAGTTACACAATGCTATAACTAAGAGCAAAACAAAAAATAGCAAAACTAGTTGTCAAAATGTACCAACTGCAAGTACCGCCATTTATTTCCCTTGTTTCCCAAATTGTCGTGACGGCCAACTGTTGCCTGGAACAAAACTCGTTGCTTTGCCGAGTGACGTCACTGACAGACGCCTTGACACTTTAGTAAAACATTTCAACTCGCCATCCACTATTTTTATGGCATGCAAAAAGGTCGCCTGCTGTGCCTCCTCCTCCAGACGCCGCCGACGCCACCGACGCCACCGCGCAGCTCTACTACAAGTGCATGAGGGGATTAGTTTCTTGCTCCTATGCGCACGGCTACATGCTACACGAGTCCGATGCCTTATATAATAATTAATCTCAATCCACATAGTTGTCATGCACATAGTTGACAGCGAGGGAACACGGAACCCCCCTTCACCGGCGTCCACGTACGCACCTCTCTTGCAACAAACGGTGGCCGGCTCCTCCACCTGTCCGGGGTGGGTTACTCCATCACTGTGTCATCTCTTCAACTGTGCCTCTTTTCGTGCGTGACCTCTGCTGCCTGCCAGCATTCGTGGTGTCCGCGTGGGCTCGCTCACGCTCCCAACTGTTGGCGCGTGCGCGACAGGACTCCTGCCCCAGCTCCATGGACTAGTAGGCTAGGATTGGACCATTTCATCATCAGCATCATCATCATCATCATCACCAGCAGCAGCCACAGCAGCATCATCATCATCATACCTTTCGGACATAGTCGACAAGTGATCATAAGACTTGATGTTGGTTTTCCATTCACACTTAATGTTTGCAGGTCAATTTGGACCTCGGCTATGGATGTCCATCTATTTACCATTTTCTAATCCACTTACCCTCACAAGGGTCGCGGGCGTGCTGGAGCCTATCCCAGCTGTCTTCGGTCAGTAGGCCGGGTACAGACCAGCCAATCGCAGGGCACACAGAGATGAAGAAAAATGTGCGCTCACACTCACGTCTCGGGACAAGTTGGAGTGTTCAATCAGCCTGCCATGCATGTTTTTGTAATGTGGAAGGAAACCGGAGTACGCGGAGTAAACCCACACAGGCACGGGGAGAACATGCAAACCCCACACAGCGAGGCCGGGGGCCTAGAATCAAACCCCAAACCTCTGTGCTGTGAGGTAAACATGCCCCCTAAGGATATTCACCATATCAAATTATGAAGTAAAGTTCTAAAAATAATAGCCTAACATTAATTAATGATTAATCCATAATTGTTTCACTGGAAAGGGCATTTTTTTTTGTTTTTACACCACTCATTTAAAAAAAAAAAAAGTTTTTTTTGCCATAGCTTCTAATGACCTTTTTTCATTATCGTATAATTTTAGACTTCCTTTTCATTTTACAGATATTTGTTTTTCTCATTCGTGTGTCAAGGAACCCTTTGACCAGTGGCAGAGCCAGACCTTTATCTTTGTGTGTGGGTGTGTGTTGGGGTGGCCAAGGCTAAACAAAAACTTGGAAATACATTATCTCTTTTTATATTGAACCAAATGTGTACATGCAAATTTGATTCAATATCAAAATGATTCTCATGGATTTTGTGACAACTCAAAGATTATGATGACAACTGTTGATGTGAAGAACGTGTATGGACTCATTATTTGACTTCAAACTATCAAACTAATCTTTTTAAAAACATGACTATATTTGGAAATACACAATGTTGTAAAGGTACTTTAAACAACAGGAATAGATCATCTTCCTTGTGAATACCATCTCTTCCCATCACTTTTCAAGTTGTTCATGGTTCAGCTTTGCACTAAAGTCTGCTACATGTCTAAACAGACTTACGAGGAACTAAACTGTAGTTTCAGTCCACATACCGAAATACAACCAACCGTAAGACATTATGAATGTACATGATCAGGGAATGAACAACAGCATGGATACTAATTTAAAACAGCCTTTATTCAAGTTTTAGAAGTGTTAGGACATTTAAGAAAAGAATCATACACATTAAGAATCACACACACACACACACCGTAGAAGATAGTAATCACCGTCGACATAGACAGAATCAAACTAACACAAAGTGTGTTCTGGACTCAGACCACTGATTTGGTTTGGCTTCACAATGCCCCGAAAACAGGAAAGAACCTTTGTTAATATTCTTTTGCTAGAGTTAACACACTATCCTCTTTTCATTCAAGCCCTATCACTCACACTCAAGTGTTGTATTATCCACAGAGCGCTGTTCATGAAGCTATCAGACTCAGCATCCACGTTGGACAGCGAGTGGTTGTTCCCCGGGTATATCAGCAAACTACACATAAAAAAATAAAAAATAAATTTTAAATCAGAGCATCAATCAGAGAATGAGCAATTCATATGAACAGAAACCACAAAAGAGAGAGGTCATAAAAGCAACTCACCGGACAAGCACCTGCTTTGCTTTCAAAGCTCTGTAATATTCAATTCCTTGTTTGTGGGGCACGCGCTTGTCATCTTCTCCGAGTACGAGTAAGACTGGCGTCTGTACCTGTATTCATGTGACGTGTACACAGCTGGATGAGCACCAGTTAAAAGCCACATGCTCATTATTAATTGACACACAATCACTTCTCATACCTGTGGCACAAGTTGGACTGGAGACTTGCTCAACATTTGCTCCCAAACAGCAGGTTCACGTATGCTATCTGCACTGTAGTCAAAGCCAGCCTCAAACACACACCTGTAAGAATCGGACACGACGAGGGCAATGAATGTAAAAGATGGGACTTTTTTTTTTTTTTTACCCAGGGTGTATAGATGAATTGCTAAAACTGTGAAAAAGATGCTTTGGTGCACATTAGCGGCAGTTATACAAAACAAGATAAACATATCAGACTATACCAGTCTGGGATGTCTGTGGTGCAAGCCATTGAGGCCAAATTGATGACCGGGTTGAGAGCCACACAAGCCTTGTAGTAACCGGGGTATTGGCCGATGAGATGACAGGCTAAGAAGCCGCCGTGGGAACCTCCGGTAACTGCCAGCTTCTGCCTGTCAAACTCCTCACTTTTCAGAACACTTTCAACGGCAAACTGTTGGCGAAAAACATGAAAACAACATGTATTGATACCATAGTAGGAAATTAATTGTTTCTCAATTGCAATTACACAAATAAAACACTACTGAAGAAACGTAATCTGTACAGAAGTAAAACAAAATAACAGTTGTCATGTGAGTTACTTGAAAGCAAGGAGGATTATTCATTTTACTTGAACATCTTTGACATCCTGTGTGCCAACATTGCCGGGCAATGAAAAGATATTGTCCTGGCCAAATCCAATCGATCCACGATAGTTCACTGAAAACAAGCAAACCAAAAACAAACAAAAACGATATGAAGATGCAAATATGCAATTTGAATTTCAATTTAGCAGAAAGTTTTGCACTCATAGCAACCTTTGCAGTTTGATACACGATTACATTCCTACTTTGTATATTACATGAGGACTCTTCCAACATCTTAGTGGGTGAAACCAAATCCCGAAAAATACTCCTGTTGAGCGATCATTGTCTTGAGCGAATGACGCGTGAAGCACTTTTTGTTTAGTTGGAGTTTACAACTTTGAAAGGTCTACAGAAGTGTGTGTGGATTATATTATTGGTGTGGAGTCTGAAAATGTGTGCAACACTGAAAAAAAACAAAACAAAGCAAACCATCCATTAAAAGTGAATATCCGGGTTGAGGATTTGAGATTCCTGAATTCCTAGCATTGGCACATATGATTAGGTGGAACATTCTAAGGTTTCATTTTGGGATTTGAACTTACCTAATAAAATAGCAAAGCCCAGCCTGCATTGCACAGCGGGGGACAGAAGCCAGTCCGCAACAATCACTGAATGTGGACCCCCTATTGAAAGAAATTATTTGAAATTCAATTTAGTATTTAATGCTCATGCATTAGTCAAAGTAAAACAATCCCACAAGTAAGAACCTAGCTTGTTGGCCTTCTGCAGATGAGATGGATTAATTGCAGTAATTAATATGCAAAAAGGGGATCAATTTAAGAATAAGTCACCATCAAAGCTCTGTGTCCTAAGACAATACACTAGGAGACCAGTAATGCAGACTTAAGTCATCATAAGCACCAACCATGAGGAGTCACAATGAGAGGCAGCTTGGCGCCATCCTTCACATCCTTTGGTTTGATCAGTAAAGCTTCAAAGTCAAGGCCGGCTGGAAAACAGAAAATGGAATGATACCCATTAAATAGCGCCAAGTCCAGACAATTAGCATGACAACAAATATCCTCACAAATATTGGTGCTTGCCTGGATAGATTTTTGCCTTCACATGAACAAAAACATCTGCCGGTTTACTAGCAGTTCATGAAAATGTTCCTTGAACGCATTTTAATTTTTCTCCTTTCTCAAATGAAACAACACAAAGACAAAAAATAAACATCTATAACAAGAACAAGTTCACATAAAGCCATCCAAAGTTACATAGAACTGAAATTGCGCTGTAAATAACTTGTCAGTGTACAATTTATAATTACAGCATTCAAAGATCTTATCTTAAAACAGAAGAGACTCAATATGTACAATTGAAAATGAGAACCAAAAAAAAAGCTGAAGCAGAATTTTACTCCTACGGTATTGGCTGTTGTCTTGCTCTGTGGGAGGGGTGAATGTCAAGATCTGCCAATCAATTTCCAGCATTGTCTGAGATTCCTCCAGTGTAATCCAAACCACTTCTTCTTCAGAATCCCTGGTCGGAAGGAACCCCACTCTCTGGAAGTGAGACACAGGAAACGTTGCAATGGGAGGACTGCCCAATTTCCTTTTTAACCTAAAATTGCATAAGCTGTAACAATAACTAGAAAACTGACTCATTTGTCCAAAAAGGCAATTACTGATGCGGTTATTGTGCTGTAAAACAAGACATCTAAGTAAAACAACATTCATTATATCATTGTTGACTGCTATGAGTGTCATTGACTGTTGGTGGGACCTCTCACTTCAATAAAATGAAGTGAATAGAATGTAGGAGGAAACCGAAGTACCCGGTGAAAACCCACGCAGGCACAGGGAGAACATTCAAACGGGAAGGCCGGAATTGATCCTTGCACCTCTGCACTATGAAGCCGACATGCTAACCAATAGTTCACTGTGCCGCCCCACTATAATTATACAGTAGTGAATTATTTACTGACATTAAAAATGAATTAGACGCACACACATCGTCACTGGCAGACTTATCCTGGTTGACGGCTTTCCTGTGTCTCCCCCCATTCAAGGTTAGGCGATACATATGTTGTCAACTTATCATGTTCTTCGTTCAGGTACAAATTGCATGTGACGTCGTCTGCACGTCCCCTTGGACCCTCAAAATTATTTGTGAAAGGTCGATAAAAATATTCCAGCTAGCATTTCGGGCAGTCAAAAAGTGAGAAACATCAAAATACTGCATGAAAATCTTCAAATTGAAAATGAGGCGACAGAGGAGATCCCACTGAACATCATATCTAAAAATAAACATGGAAAACACATTTTTAACAAGCCAGAGCTAAATTTTTTTCTGAGAGGAGTGCAAAACAGACCTGTGCAATGTGGAAACGAGTAACATACTGTAGTGGGAATTTGACATTTAACAGTGTTAATTTGTATCATTGTATCAGCTGATCATGCGATCTGTAGGTGGTGCTATGCAAAGTTGGTTTTGTTGTGCAAGGTTGTGCGTCAGACTTCATCTTGCTATCTGTAACTGTTGCTATGCAAGTTCGTTGCTATGCTAGGTTGTAATTTTCCTGTACGTCAGGCTTTAACATGTTCCTAGAAGAAAAAAAATATATATAAGAGGGGCCACACCCCACTGCTTGGGGAGTCTCTCCGTCACAGATCTTTAAATGGTGTTTCTCCATCAATTGTATCTGAAATTAAGACTTTCGTTGTCTTGGTTTCCCTGGACAAGACAATACCTGCAAATAGGGAACTCGTTCAAAGAAAGTAATCAGTGACAGTTTTATGATTGAGGTTGGTCTATGTCCTCAACAAGCTCTCATAATGGAAGAGGAAATCCAGTCGTGCTATGTAATACTTGAATGAAATGAATACCAGACTTGGAGGGCAGCTTGGAGAAGAGCAGCTTGCCACTATCAGATCTCGCTCGACAGTCAGCAGATTCCAAGCACCCATGCCAGACTCTACAGAACACATGAAATAGATTTGACTAGAAATAGACTCATCTTAGCCCCAAAGCATAAGCGAGCACTGAAACAACTGTTTTGGTTTGCTTCTTTGGATTCATTAAGTTCCAGACAACCCAGGATGCATGGAAAAGAAATCAATACACTGCTCTGACAGCTACTTTTGTCCTTTTGTCGTCATTGGTCTGATTTTCGTTTTCTGCTGGACCACAGTTAAATCAAACTAAAACTGGTTTTACAGTTCGGCTTAGTCTCCTAGGCACTGTTGAACATTTCCCTAAAATATTGCTGCATGTTTACACGATTTACAAATTTTGAATGGTAAATCATTGATGATATGGCCTCATTTTGTCATAATTTGGAAAAAGATAATTTTGGTGGAAATTCAAGATTACCAAAATTAGCCCCTTTGCGTTAATTCGAGCTTTCAAAACACATCAAATTCGTTTTATACCACATCTGATCAATCAGTGACCGCTGAATTGCATTCCAGCAAATCCAAGAAACGTTTGCGTTGCATGACAATGTGATCAAAAGAGACTGCTCTCGAGATGTTCCAAAATCTTGGTAAAAATTGATAAGAAGTGAGGCAGGAGCGACCGAAAGAGAGTAGCGGATGATCATCTTAACTAGGACAGATATGTTTCTGTTTCAAAGTGTTTCATGGTTTCGAGAACAGCTGTGTGCTGCATCATTACAAGCAATAGAAAAAAAAGTGATAATATTGATATTTGGAGCACAATATTTGCTTTTGCGAAGGCACTTTCGCTGCGTTGTGGTGTCATCATGAGGCTGACGGAGCCTGTTTTGATGGCTGCGTTTTAGTTTTGCGCAGACGAAAGCGTACTGCTGCTTTAAGAAACTCCTCTCCCTAGTCATGGTGGAAGATTTTTCTTCCCCAAGAGCAATCCTCACAGGTTAATTGTTTGATTTCTCCATCGCTACTGGTTGAAACGCACGCTCTAACCCTTACTACACGCTACTCCACCAGACTCTAGGCTACTCCACAACTCGGCCCATGCATCACTCCAAATCTACTTCTACTTGTTCTGCAGCAAGATCCTGGCTGATGCCTTAACACACGCTGCCACCTGCTGGACAGATTTTAAATGATTTACAATGCAGACAAGCCTGATTCTTAGACAGAGCCTGCATTATACTCTTCTGCACACTATTGCGCACAAAAAATACATAGTGGGTAAGCGGCCGTAGCAGGTTTTCAAGCCGTCTTTAACAATGTACTCTATGTGCATACCATGTTCCAGAATTAATCTTAATTAAACGTGCAGACAGATAAAAATGAGCCCATTCATTCATGTAACTTAATGAACTTTAAGTAAGCATTGACTCACTTGAAGTCAGAGAGGTGACACTCCCTGTATTTATATCCACCATCAGCAACTCCTTCAACACAGACAAGAACAACCTTTACTCAAGGGCAAAAAAAAAAAAACGGTCTAGATATCTTTAAAAAATACAATTAGTGTTAGGAAATGACAATGACCTTGCGGCTGCGTTGAGGACAGGCAACAATAATTCGCTGACTATCAGCTGACCAGCATTTAGACGGCAAATTACTGCAATAGATGCCAGTGAAGCCATCTGTACAATCACAAACACACAGCCTCAAGACAAATTTTATGAGCAAAATGAGCAATAAAAAGTGTGACAAATGTTACTTACCTTCTCCTGGTCTCTTCACCACATCCACCACCACTGAGGTCTTCTTAGTATACCAATCATACTACAAAAGAAAGGAATAAGTGCTTGAACATTACGAAGGATACTGTACTCAATCCACAACCCCCCAAAAAACATTCCAAACAATGCAACAGAGAAAATACTACTACTAATAATAATGTATGATGAGCTTTACCATACACAGTCGGCTACACTGCATGTGTGGTCCATAGCAAGTACATTCTAGGTAGACAATCCGGCACTGGTCTGGGCTCAGCCTGGGGGAGTACACTGCACTGTTTCCAGATGGAAACTTCTCTGAGAGGTACAAAACACGCAATGAGTGAGCAAACTACCGGTAAGTTAAAATACAAAAAGTAACCACATCCATTTGCACAGTCTTGATTACATTTCCAGCGTTGCATACTAGAATGAGTCACAGCTCTGAAGCTTAGCGGGTTGCACTTACCACATTTCCCTCCAGTGAGATCCACATAGTACAAAGATGAGCTGACCCAAAAAGCAGAAACATGAACAGTGGTGAGTGGAGACAAACTCAATGAGGATTGTATTTTGAGTTAGCATGCGGGGTTAACACAGAGACTGTGCTGATCAAAATGAAGATCAAATCACCTCCTGTTGGGACAGGACCTGAGTCCGAATCTGAAAGGCTCGTGACACCATCCAGCAAACACCACACCAGTGTCACCTGGAGCCCAAAATGCCTGCACAAACCAAGAGAGGCCGCAAGCACTTTGGTTGTTCAAACACGAAGTGCACTGATTTCCTATTAACTGACATTCAAAGAAGCTAAGTTCCTTGTAGGTACAATATAATTTCATAAACTAACACGTGCAATATGTTGCATGTCGTTACCGAACCTCTGGTAATTAAGCCAAGCTAATGTTTTACTCGGGAGTTGCAAATGAAAGGAAACATGGACAGTGTGCACCAACCTGTCCTGGTGAGATGTTCTCAGGCACTCCTTCTAACACAGAAACATTGTTTCCTTCGATGTCCACAACACACAGCACTGGACTGCTCTTCTGAACCAGCGCTTCTCCCCAGTCCTCATAGAAGACAAACTGCTCTCCCTTTAGGTTAACCGAAGAAAAAAAACAACATTGCCATGAGCTACATAACACATAATACTGAAGAAAAAAAAATGCATTTGTGTGAAATAGTTCTACTTTGACAGAATCTTTTTTTCCCGATCTCAAAGTCTCTTCCTCATCCACAGAAGAGGACAACGGTGAAGACTCAGTCTACAATCAGAAAGTGAACACATAATTATTTACCGGAACTTACAACAATGTGCAATATTGATTTTGAGTTTTAATAAAAATGTGAATCACCCATTAAGCAATCATCTATTCTTTCTAAACCTCCTGTCTTAATGAGGGTTACAATTAAGATGGAGCTTGTAATGGACAAATGAAGCTTTATGAAGCACTTGTGATCATTTATGACTCCTCTATTTGGCACTCTTGATTTCAAGATGCAGTTGAAACTAGCCTTTGTCTTTAAATCAAGAGCACCATGGAGAGGAGTAAAAAAAGAAAAAATACCACAACTGCTTCATGAAGCTTCAGTTCCCATCACAAGCTGGAGTTTATCCCATCTGATTTTGGGCAAGAGTTGTGGTTCAACACACTGATCGCCAAACCGATTGCAGATTAAGTTTAAGAAAAAACAATAAATCAACAATGAACACATACAAAGAAAATGCCTAATTGTGTAAAGAAGCAACAGACATTTTAATTTTATTGGTAATTACAGGCTGTGTGAGTTATAATCATGCGTTTCTCTTTTTAGGGATAATCTATTACCAAACCAGCAGCTTTTAACAGACCTGGAAGAAAGACTCGGCCTTGGGTCTCTTTTTCTCTGCCACATACAGGAGGTGTGTCTCAGAATGGGACCAGACCAAGCAACCAAAGATGTCTGAGGATACAAACCACATTGATGTTATTCTGTGACTCTTAATTCCATTTTGTCGTCATTAGAGCTCTTTTTTCATCAGGAATGATATGTCGAGCTTTTTTTTGGTAATTAGGAATTATGATTTTAGCGCAATCGGATTTTTGGGGTAACTTACCATCTTCATAAACTTTCCCATGCTTCTTTAAAGCTGTGAGATTGATGGTTTTCATCTTGATGTTTTTATTCCAGATCTGTAGAAGAAATTCATTGTAGAAGCTAAGTAGAAACTCGATGAAATAGAAACTCAACTACAAAGACCAGTGTAAAACGAGTGGTTTACAATAATCTATGTGCTTTTGAGGAATAAAATCTATCTCATTTTTGTTGAAAACGTAGACCTACTACGCCATTGTATTCAGTGTTGGTCATTATTAGTGGGTCATTAAGGTTCAGCTAAATGCACAGCTGATGGCCAGCCATGACTTTTGAAGATGAAGCAATTTTGACATGAACCTCCCCTGGCGGTATCTCCAGAGTGACGTGGAGGAGGAAGCTGTTGTGCATGGTATGTTGTCAATACAAGAAGCCTGTTGAATCATTAGAACCAGTAGCACCCAAGTGAACAAGTGGAAAGCATGAAAATGCGAGCAGCGTTTATACAGCCTATCCAAGGAACCTTTCACAGTTTACTGTAGTCACTAATAACTAGATGGCAACCACCAGACAAAAGCAGCAATCAATCGTGTCATTTCTTGATCAGTCACATTTGCAATTAGCAATGATGCTAACGCTGTCTGTGGAAGTTTAAAACTTAAAAATTATATTTACATTTTAGGGCGTATTTATTATTCCTGATTGGTCCATTTCATTGTGGTTCAATAATATTTTATTTTATATTTGTTGTACAGTACAAAAATGCCGTTTGAAATGAATGGAAAAAATATTTGAATGAAATGTTTAATTACTCTATATCTATCTTTGTTATGGGTACCAGTGCTTTCAAACTGGTGATTTAAAAGTAATAAAAAATGGTTGCCGGTCCGCAAACAACATGTATTTGTCTCAACTGGTCGATGACACCAAAAAAAACCCACTGCTGTAGAGTACTGTACAGTATTAATAAAACACCAAACCTCCAGAAACTGGTTATCTTCCCCCTTTACGGTACTTTTTCTGACAACAGCCTTCATTTCTCCAGATGGGGAATCTTTACTTAGCAACCTGACATGAAGAGGGAAAAAATGTGTATATTGGAACATATTCAAAATAACTAATATATCTAACTTAATAGCTTGTACATACACTCCTTGGACCTCAGTGCAGTTTCCGGATGGCGCTGAAAATACCACAGACTTGTCATCATGGAACACGATGTACTGTTTGCAAAACTTGACATTTTCATTCCTCTCCAGATCTCGCTGGCTCCATTCTGCAGGAAATGATCAGAATCAATGTCCTTGATCATGGCGGGAAGCGTAGCCTTCGACGTTGACACAAACCTGTGTAGATGTTGCTGTATTTGCCTCCATACTGAGAGGTGATGACAGGTCCCACGTCTGCTCTGCTAAGTGAGGGGAAGAGGCTGAGCTCTCTGTAGAGTCTGGCGATTTCCTCTGGGTTGGTAATCACCTAACAACATCCAGCACAACGATCAAACAAGCTACCTGCAATTGGCAACAGTTGTCACTCAGAGGAACATTCCCTGTTCATTTTTCAACCAGGGGACAACAAGCCAGCCGGCACAAATGGAACGTGCATCAGCAAAGACAAATCCATGTCATCAAACCACTTTGTTACTTACCAACGATTGATAATATTATACTTAACGTACTCAGGTACAAGCAAAACGGAAAATAACAGCTTGGTCTATCAATGGGTGACCAGGTTACAGTATTTCAATCGAGAACTTCCTGTAGTGTAGTAACTGACGGTCAAAAACGAAACCAAGCCTTGACACTAACTGCGAGCTAGCTTGACTACGAAAAGTGTTGAGTGAGTTTATGAACATAAAGCTTAACTACCAAAGTCAAAACGCGGACACATGGTCTAGTGTCAGATGTGTTGGTTATGGTCACTATTGGGTGAATTGTTTACCTGCGAACCCATGACTGGAGGTTGGTAATCACTGTGGTGGAAAGCACAAGAAGTTGATGAGGATACACAAAACGATTTCCTTTGATTTTTTTTCACAATAAAAGGATCCAGCGCCGCAAAAATAAAAATAAATAAATAAAACAATTGACAAAAACTTTTCAGTGCAAAAACTGAATCGATTATGATGTTGGTATAATTTTACAAAATTGCAACTTATGATTGAAACTTGTGCTCGTCATGGCGATTCTTTCATTTCAAATGATTTTTTACTCTGTGAAACAACAGGAAGTAGTGGTAATAAAAGCCCGGGTAATAACCCCACCCCCATTCTTTGTATTTTTGTTGTCCTTTAAAAGTTGATGATACTTGCTAATGTTCGTCATAGTGTAGTGTAGTGTGGTGTGGTGTTTTCTTTTTGGGAGGAGCACACGCCACTTTGCCGTGTACTTGTCCTAATAACAATCACATCGGTTCCATCACTCCGACCGTTTAGGTGGGGTCACAATGAGCCAAGATGGCTGACGTTGAAGAACCGCTGTCAGACGAGGAGAAGGTTTGAATCTTGTAAACTTCTTTCATTCACGGTTCCAATTGTTCTAGTTTGCTACTAGGTAAAATTCACGCACCCTTACGGGATTCGGCGTTGCCGTGTAATGACAAAATTGATTGTACAGTGTATTTCCCCAGAGAGCTTTTGCTTACCATTTAGCCAGCGTTGGTAAGGCATCTCCAGCTAGCGGGATTTGTTTCAGCTCGATAATTGTGGTACACGCTTTAATTGTTGCGTACAGTGCATCGGAATTAAAAGCACAGTTACTACTATGTTAAGGTATCCGTTTCCGTTAGTTCTTGCAATTCACCCGGACGCATGTCACCCAATGGGAAGGTTTGCTTGTGTCAGAGGGGTACAGTTGCAGCTGAAATATTTGGGACACTCGCATGACTTGAAGTGCCAATTTCAGGTCTTTTAGTTTCGATTGAGCCTAGTGGACGACCCATGGAATCAAAGCTGCAACGATGAAGACTAAGGCTTATTTGTGATTGTTTTTTGTAATGTCGTCATCAAAGTAGCAGGTGGTATTTTGAATCCACGAGCAGACACAAGATAATGTGACTGCACACACTAAGTCTCATTGGCATTAGCGTGCACTTATGTTTTTTTTCTGGATTACAGTTCATTTTAATGTTCATACTGCGCATCTATTTTTGATTTGAAAGGTTCGCATTGCAGCCAACTTTGTGACCCGTGCCCCCCCAGGAGAGTTCAATGAGGTATTCAATGGTAAGACCTCAGCATTAAGGATTTGGAGTACCGGTATTTAGATACATTTACATCCGAGTACAGCATGTTATATCTGAATAGTCTAATAGGATAAGTAAGTAAAAAACTTAGACGGGGGTCGAACGAGAAGTTTTTTACTTCCCTATTGTTGTTTGAACATGTAAATTGTGTCAAATAATATAATTGTATTTTTTAAATTTGTGTAGATGTTCAAATAAAGCACCAAATCAATTAAGAGAGTTATGTTGCACAGAACTTGCAATTAATTTAGTCATTTAACAGTTTGGTGCAAAATCTGTTCAGTAAATTGTTAATATTCAATCTATCATATGAATACAATTTTTATATTTAGTAGTCTAATTCACTTAATTCATCAGCATATAGCAGAATTGTGACAAAATTACCTTGAATGGACCGTGTTTGGATTGTGCGCTTGGAATAGAGGTGCAGCTAGTCATAATAAAATAAACCAATTTGTACTTTTATGACACATATGTTTAAGAAAGTAGTATCCAAAGCATTTGGAGGGAGACCCCTGAGGATTTTGCCATCTACATGTCCAATTATAAGAGTGAGGTGAAAAGGCCAACGGGTATTTTTGTCTTTACAGATGTGCGCCTTCTTCTTGACAATGATACCCTCCTCAGGGAGGGAGCATCGCAGTAAGTACCATTTATTGTGGAACAAGATATATCTAACAACATGACAAATCTTAACTGTATGATTACATCTATCCTATGTGTCCAGCTCCTTTGCCCAGTACAATATGGATCAGTTCACGCCTGCCAGACTGATGGCTTTGAAGACCCGGTATGCATCTCCATAAGCTTTCCTTCATTCCAGAAACACTGTTTTACAATTTTTTTTTTTTTTTTGGTAACCTTCATGGATTTTATTTACAGGTGCTGATTACAGAGCATGGTGACCTGGGTCAGGGGCGCTTCCTGGACCCTCGCAACAATTTATCTTTCCGCTTTGACCACCTCCGGAAAGAAGTGAGTGACGTGCAACCATATGAAGGAGAGGCATCTCTGAAAACCTGGAGGGATTCCTGTGACAATGCCCTTAGTGCCTATGTCAAAGAGCACTACCCTACTGGAGTCTGCACAGTGAGTTGCACCCAAATGCTGCAAAATCATACAATGGTACCTTGGCTTACAAGTAGAGATAGGAGTCCCTTTGAGGTGTTAGAGGGCAGCACAGAACGTAGCACAGTTCACGTCACAAGAACCAGCAGTTTGTCAAGATAGTGAACTATTCTTAGAAAAAGGCTTTCTAACTGTCACTCCATATTGACATTTATTGTCAAATTAAACATTAAACAAGGAAACTTGCACATTTTATATTCAAAACAATAACATGAATGCCTTAGGAAGCGCCCCTAGCTTCAATCAAAGCAAAAAAAATAATTTAAAACAAATAATAATACATGGCTATTAGCCTCTGCATTGCGTGTCATAACCAGTGTCTCGATCTTACTGCCTCCTGGTGGCCAAAGCATGCACAACAAATGGGGGCATAATGTTGCGCCGGATTGGAGTTATGGCTTTTCCACTCATTTGAATGGAGAAAGATGATTTAAAATACAAGTGCTCTGAGTCAGAAGTGTGGTCATGGAACAAGTTAAACTTGTAAGTCAAAGCCCCACTGTAGTAGTGTACAAACTACATTTGACCCATTTTCTCGCTTTGTGTATTATTTGTGTGTCACAGGTATATGGAAAAAATGTTGATGGCCAGCAAACGATCATAGCCTGCATTGAGGGACATCAGTTTCAACCCAAAAACTTTTGGTACCGTACCCTCTTAAATCAGAACAACAACAAAAACATCCAATTTTATTTTATTTATTTATTTTTTGTTTTTTTTACAATCAGTGAAATAGACTGAATGGTGTTGGCAATAACTAAAGTGATGGATCTGATTGCCAAACAGGAATGGTCGCTGTAGGTCAGAGTGGAAACTTACCATCGGCCAGTCGACTGCACAGGTAGTAGGAGTGCTCAAGATCCAGGTTAGTTGACCTCGAAGTACCTTTTTGTTTGAGTGACAAATGGGGTAACGGTCAATGGAAAAATCAAAACTAACTCTGTTCCTCCTGTATCTAGGTGCACTACTATGAAGATGGTAATGTGCAATTGGTTAGTCATAAAGAGGTGGAACAATCAATATCAGTGACTGTAAGTTATCCATTACCCTTGCTCTTCATGATAGTGACTCTTTGTTGTCTGCTTAGTTGTGTGTTGGTTAAATATTGTATCTGGAATGGCTTCATTGTGTTTCAGAGTGAAACTCAGACAGCTAAGGAATTTGTCGACATTATCGAACATGCTGAAAATGACTACCAGGTAAACCGCTGCTCTTATGATATCTCGAGTAGCAGTTGGTTTAATGTGACTCATGAAGTTAAAATATAATATGTACACTAGTAATAATGCACTTTGCTCCTCTTTCATCACCAGACTGCAATCAGTGAGAACTACCAGGCCATGTCTGATACAACATTTAAGGCTCTACGTCGCCAGCTGCCCGTCACACGCACCAAGATTGACTGGAATAAAATTCTGAGTTACAAAATTGGCAAGGAGATGCAGAATGCCTAGCGGGAGGTCAGGGAGATTCCTAGCTCCACTGGTCCTACCTAGTCATCCCCATGGACTTAAACCAAAGTAAAACCATATCAGTTTGGGGCAAGGAATTAATGGAAACAACTCATCAAAACAGAACAATTGCAAATGAATACATTTGTGTCTGATTGGGGGGGGAACTGTACCTCGGGAGAACATCATAGTTTAAATTAAGTGGTTGTGACTGTGTGGTGCATGGGAAATGTTGGGAGGTGGTGTAGCGCTACAGTCATATCTGCAAAACATTTATCGAAGAAAGAGTTTGGCCAATTGTGTAAGAAGAGTGTATTGATAAAGACTTACGGTGTACACAAAAACAAGATGTGAGAAAAACAGAACATTGTTTTGGAGCAAGAAATTTGGGAATGGGTTGTGAGGTGATTGACATTGTTTTCAGAATTATACATGATGTAGGGACGAAGAAGAGCAAGAAGAAAACTATTGATACCCCAGAGGTGAAAATTTCAATCCTCATTAAATTGATAGTACTGTATTGCCAATTGGAAGTAGCGCAATCCTTTGCATTTAGCTCTTCTCTTGCAATGTAAACCTCCATGTACTGTCTGTCTGCCAAGTCAAGGGAACATTTTTAAGTTGTCCTCCATGTTTTGACTGAAATAAGACAATGTGCCTGCTTCTCAAAGCTGTGATTTGTTCTCTCTTTGGAAGCATCACGTCCACTGCTGTCCATTATTTACATTTACAAAAAGAAAACACAAATAACCATTTGGCAACATCTCTTTCCTATGGTAAAGACTCCCATTCTCCCACCCACAAATGCACATTTCTACTTTAATATGCTGCTTTCTTTTGGAGTCATGAAATGTTTTACTGCAATAAATTATGTGTTGGTCAATGCCAAGGGCGCATAAATCAGTTGCCATGCAAAGCAAGATGTTGACTTCTGTAGGGCCACATCAAACTGTAACTTCATACCAATACTTCAAAGTGGACATTTTTGGATGGATGCTATGTTAAGCCCTCAGACTGTTACCAACTGTGTGTGCTGATCAGTTATGTGTTGCCTGTCCTGCCCCATTCTGTTGTCTGAATTAAAGGACAGAATAACAGCTGGCTTACTGTTACTGAACCCATGCAAGAGTCGTATGCTTGTCATGCTGAGTGTGTAAAAACTAAAGACGACTCCATTGTACACAGTGAGCACCAAATTGTAGTTTATTGATACTTTTCAGTATGATTGGTTAAAATATTCAATTATGTAGCGTGAGGAATTGGTCTCATTCCTAATTCATCCTGTTGAATTTGTGATCGTCTTGAGTTGTGTGCGGGTGATCATGAATCAGTCAGGGTGATCAGGCCACGCATATCTTGCGCACTTCTTGTTTGGAAAGGTAAATCAAGTCATTGTTGCAAATATACATATTAAAAGAGAACAAATCTACAGAAAACAAAACCATAAACTTGACATACAAATGGCTGCAATAGTTGCAGGAATCAACATGACGCATCTGTTTTCTATTTGGTTCATGTTAGTCTCCCAAATAAACATTTTTTTTCCCAGTACTGCACTGTAGTCTGTGTACGTAAAGTGCAGTCAATTACGAGACTGCTTTTGATTTACAGTGTACTATTCTTTGAAACAACCTTTAAATATTTTTCATGGATTGGGGGCAACAACTTGCATTCTAAGAACCACCTTTTCTATTTTTGTCCCATCTACAACTAAAACAGCTTTTCATCAAGCATTTTTTTCGCTCATTGTGTCTTGTTTGCGACAGTGTTGGCGTTTTCAGCATTCTGGGAGAGTGCCGTGACAGTTGAGTCAATCTCCAGTTTCTTCAGGTTCAACGCATCCCAGGTGTAAATGCACTGCTTTTCACATGACTCTTGTGCGGTGACGCCAATCAAATACAACTTAGCAGAGAGGCCGAGCAGTCTACCCGGGCACCTTCTCATCAGTCACAGAGCTTATTTATAGTTTACAGGTGCAGTGAGGTAGTGCATTGCTATGATGTGAAGGGGTCACTCCAGTAGTTACGTATTATCACTTGTGATAATTTTGGACTCCTCTAGATGGCACTCTTTGTTTAAAGATGCAGTGGAAATACTGTATAATACATTTCCTTTGCAATAGCCTTTATCTTTAAACTAAAAGCAACATCTGGAGGAGTAAAAAAAAAAAAAAACATCACAAGTGCTTCATGAAGCTTCATTTTGTCATCACTACCCTGTGTTGCTGGCAGTTGTCATTTCTGCGCTTCCTTTTTATAGCAAGTGCCACTGCCATCCATTCTTGTCTAAACATGCCAATATGAGCTCGCTTATTTTATTTTTTTTACTTTATGCATCTGCCTGTCTGTGCAGTCCTCCAAAGAGGCAGCTGTGCAAAATGTTGATGGATTTTACGTGACTCAGGTAGTGTGGCAAGTAGAAATTGTTTGTATTTTAAAGGGTTTGTCAGTATGATGTAGGCATTAACTACTAGAGGATAAAACCAGGTCAGGTTCTGTCGCTCCTTCTTGGCCGCTGCTGCAGTTCCCTGTAAGTTCAGGGAACAGGCTGGTTCGGGCAGAATGACTTGGGGAGCCAGGAGTCGGACTCACCCCTGGCTTCTTGGGAGGGATTGGGGGAGGGTGAGTCCTCTCTGATCGAGGGGCGAGAGGGGAACGGATACCTGGAGATAGCGGCCCAGAAGGTGACCTCCCCCCGGGAGGCGATGCAGCTACATTCCGGTAGTCTGTACCAAATGGAGAGCTGCTCATTGGTACCAGCTTGACACCAGCCTGCTGGCTGGTGAACCGGGACAACACCTGTGTGACCGTGTTGCGGGCCAGCTGCTTGGCTGCACTGTGCTCTGGCGGGGGAGGGTTGGAGGCGGTGGTGGGTGAGAGGTCCCTGGGGGAAAGAGGGCCACCGTGCTGTTGCTGCTCCAGCTCCGCCTGGGTTTGAAACTTGTGTCTGGCAGCTTGGAACCGTTGATTGACTCCAGCCTGGTAGGAGGACTGATGGAAACCAGGGCTGTTGAAATGTTTGACCAAAACTGGTGAGGAAATGGGAGAAGAGGAGAGGGAAGAGGAGGCGGTACTGGATGGAGAGTAAGGTACAGTCTGAGGATGTAGAGGAGAATGTAAGTTTGCTCCTGCCTCGTTTTCAGGCACCCCTGTGTTTTCTGTTCCTCTCACATCCTGAGTTGTCTCTGTCTCTTTGAGATTATGATGGCCGTTGACCTTCAACACAGAGACCGTTTTTCCAGGGACAATTACTTTTCCATCAGGTTCGGTCTGAACGGAGGTGGACATAGGGTATCATCTTAGAGGGTGACTCTTTTACCACTGTCAGTACCTCCGTTGTCCCTTGTTTGGACTCGGTGCTTTCAGCCAATCGCTTTTTCAACTGTTCAAGTTGTCTCCTCAGGTCCTTACTCCTTTCCTCTTCCTTCATAAGCCTGGTTTTCAGTTGCTCATGCTCAGTGGTAAAATCAGCAAGTTTCCTCTTAGACTGAGCCTCAAGTTCGCCAGCCCTACTCTTTTCCTCATTGAGCAGCCCCTGTAGCTTTTCCACCACTCCCGTCTCCTCTTGGAGCAAAGTACGGAGCTCTAACACCTTCTGCGACTCCTCCTCTGCTCGGCTCCTGGCTTTCTGGAGCTCCAGGCTGAGAGTGGATGAAAGCTGCTGCTGCTGGCTCAGTGACTTCTCCGCCTGGCTCGCGGCCTGATCCTGTTCTCTCTCCAGTCGCTGCACTGTTGCACGCTCAATTTCAAGCTGGAAAGATCAGAGCATTGGTGAGTAAAACAAGGCAGCATATGGCCACATGGAGGCAGAATAACTCTGCTTTGTTGAATTGCAACATTGGCGAGTGTGATGCAGACGTCCATGCACAATGAGCAGAGACAGTCAAAACCCAGACACCTTTCTATACAGAGCCAGAGCTGTTATTACATAATTCGAACTAATGCTTGTATTTAAACCCTTTCATGCACCCTCTAACCTGATAACATGATAAACTGTCCAGTGTAATAACCGCTGTCGCTGAAAAGATTAACATGCACAGCTTCTATGGGGATTTACATTTTTTTAAGATATGGATTTCTATCAGGGCGGCCCGGTAGTCCAGTGGTTAGCACGTCGGCTTCACAGTGCTGAGGTACCGGGTTCGATTCCAGCAGTTTGCATGTTCTCCCCGGGCCTGCGTGGGTTTTCTCCGGGTACTCCGGTTTCCTCCCACATTCCAAAAACATGCATGGCAGGCTTTGAACACTTAAATTGTCCCTAGGCGTCTCTGTGTGCCCTGCGATTGGCTGGCACTGATTCAGGGTGTCCCCCGCCTACTGCCCGTGTAGGCTCCAGCACCCCCCGCGACCCTAGTGAGGATCAAGCGGTTCGGAAAATGGATGGATGGATGGATTTCTATCAGATTTTGTGGTCATTCGGTTATGCAAATCTATATCTCTTGAATTCGGCTTTGGTAGACTTATTGCAACAAAATTTAATTTATTGGTCATTTTTAAGTGTGCACATTGAAAAATCAGATTGATGATCAATGACCCAGACCTGTGGGAATATTTTGTGGTAACGTACATAAAACATACAGATACGAAGGAAACGAAACTTTTTCGAACAAAGCTAATAGGTCTGTAATATCTATTATTTTATTTTTTTTTATCACTGTGTTTATGAATAATTAGAGGCTGGTTAGCTTGCTTCAACAGTTTGCTGCGGACATAAAATGGACTACTTCTACTCAAACAGGAAAGGCTGAGGAAAACTGTTGGACGCCGTCTTACGTAATGCCCTAATGTAGAGTCTGACGCTGCACTCAAGCATGTGTACTCGAGCCGACCAGACATGTAGATCCATTAGCTTGTTTCCTGAGGCTTGAAACTCCAGGCAGGACAACTAAACAATGGCCTCTTCCTCATTTGTTTCCTCTCCAACAGCCACGTGCGTGCGCATAATGGTGCCTGTGTATGCTCTTGATCTTTAAAAGCCCTGCCCACCACACTGGAGTGAGACAATGGAGCCCCACTGATGCTTTCCTGCGACCTCCCTGCTTTTTACAGTAACTCACAGCTTTCAGTATGAAAGAGAAAAAGACAAGCAAAAAAGGAGCGGGAAAGAAGAAAAAAATACAAGCAACCTGAGCTCTCCTAGGTCAAGTATCAACAAGTTGAATACTTTGGCACCTTTAACACAAGCACATCCATCGCTTCAGTATTATGTGGGTCAGCACCTGTTGCAACAGTTCATCTCTTTCTGTTTGCAGTATCAAGGAGAAATTGTCACTCCGTGCAGATTCATGGGCATGCCGCAGTTTTTCTTCCGCTAGATCAGCGATCATCTGTCAAATATAGAAACATGAGACCAATGAATCAAAGCACACGTATACCCACTTCACCACAGACTAAGAATGAAAAAAATGACAAAAACTGATTAAATGTTGTGACTCAAAGAACTTTCGGAATTTTAGAATTGTATAGTTATTATTAATATTATTATTATTATTATTTTGCATTGATTCACTTACAAATTTAATATGACTTACCTGCTAGCAAGTGCTAATAATCTATCAATCCTCCCTCAGATCGGGTGTGCTGGAGCCTATTGCAGCTGACTTTGGGTGAGAGGCAAGGTCCACGTTGGACTGGTTGCCAGCCAATCACCAGGCACATATAAACTAATGACCATTCACACCTACAGACAATATGGTCTTCTAATAACCAGGGAAGCATGTTTTTAGAATGTGGGAGCAAGCCCGAGCAGCCGAAGAAGGAGAGGACCCCTGCCAGTGCCAACCTCAGAACTGTGAGGTAGACGTGTCCACTATTCCTCAGTGATGATCATAATAACATACAGTATGAGCTTCCTGTGATGTTTGATGTTTGTGTGCATTGAATGGTTGTCTATTTGTGGCCTGTGAGTGACTGCCGACCCTTCAAGGGTGTACACTGCCTCTCGCCCAAAGTCAGCTGGGATGGATTCCAGCTCACCCACAAACAACCCCAGCGAGGATAAGTGCTCTAAAAAATGGATGGAAATGTCTCTTTAACCTGCAAAGCTCTGCAAGAAGTCATCTCAGCTTCATATCTCTACAACCCCGGGTGTGAGGGAGATATTCCAGTGTCTAAAACATGGAGCTCAAATCCATATTTACACACACAATCAGGCTATTGTACAAGCCTTGTTGTGACACTTCCTGGTTTTCTGGAATCATCGTCACACGCAAATTGAAGTGCAGCTGGGTGAGCGTTTTACAAGCTGAAAAAAAGTGTGTGGACTAATTACCCTTCTGTGTCTGCTCTCAGTTGCTGCCAACTGTCTCATCATCCTTTCCTGCATCCTCTTGCAATGGGCCATGACCAGTTTCAGTACAGCCAGAGGATTGGGGCCCACTCCTTGCCCCTGCAGGCTCCCATGAGTCTCTGCGAGTGTGTTTTGGTTCTCTGCTGCTTTGCTGTCCCGTTGCAAGGCCAGAAATGGATCGCTGAGGTCATACTGGCCATAACGCTCTTGGATGAAAGCATCTTTGTGTTGAGCCTAAAGAACACAGACAATTGATTCTTACAATTTGTCATAACTCACACTGATACAGTGAGAGTACTCGATGTAGGTCAGTCAGCCACTTCCCATACTTCAGGACTTCTGTAAGGATGAGCGCCATTCAACTCAAAACTAATGATGGGAAATAATGTATTTTATTTCTCTTCTCGAAGGCACTCTGTTCAACATTGGGCTGAAAGTACACTGACGTTTTTCTTGACCCTCTTTATTTTAACCAACAGTGTCATCTACATGAGTAAAAAAAAATATGCACCAACTGATTCATAAAGCAAATTTGAAGCTTCATTTTCCCATCACCAAAAAAAAAATAAAAAAAAAGACCTATCAATCAGGTCAAATCAAATTCAAACTGCGATTTCATAACTATACAGTACTTTATTTACGTACGTCTTGACCGATGTGGTTTTGTGTGTTCAGCGCAGACTATTTTGCACCCGTTCCACTATGTAAGACAACCACATGGAACTGTCTTCTTTTTTGCTTGATTATTCATAATTGTGCTATCCTAGAAGTGTTTTCATTAGTGGTGCTCCAGTCAATCGGCCAACTTCCATAGGAAAAAAAAAACAACGATCACCCACAGCCTGTATTTTGCAGACTGCACTCAGTCTGTGCAGTATGGTGCCTGCCCCCCTTTCGTGAACACGTTACATGTTACAAACCAAACCAGTAACAGAATCGTAATGTTCACAATGTTACAAATATGTTAACATATTTATGTTAACATTTTTAAAAATATGTTAACATTTTCAGTACAGTCATTTTCGTCAAGGTTTTATGTTATGTGTTCTTTTATTATGTACTACATGTATTGTTATTTTATATTTGAATGTTCCATGAAGCGCTTTGTTACAGTTGCAGCTGTTGCGAAAGCGCTACATAAATAAAAATGTATTCTATTGTTCTTTCTATTGTTCTTTACTACCTGCGAGCTGGTGAGGGACCCACTGGAAGCCCGGCATCGGTGTGGAACGCCATGACACCTGGATGCTGGGAGCACTTGAGGATCATGTTCCTCCAGTTTTTGGAGGATAAACTGCAGCACGCCGGAACACACCTATCTAATGTTTATGTGAGTCAGCTTCTTTTTTTTTTTTCACCCTCTACACCTCGGACTTCAGATACACCACTTCAACCTGCCACCTATTTCTGACGACTTTTGTCTCATTACAGAGGGAGATGATCGAGTATGACACTTCGTGGACTGGTGCCAGCAGAATGTGTGTCAATTATACACATCAAGGGTACGGACATAGAGAGGGTTCCTACAAGTACCTGGGTGTTCATCTCAACAATAAACTTGACTGGTCAGGCCGACCAGAGCCGCCTCTTCCTACTCAGGAAACTCCCTCTCCTTAAGACCTTCTATGACTCTGTGGTGGCCTCGGCCATGGCATTGTCTGCTGGTCAGGCAGCATCTCGGACAGATGGAGCGACTGGTCATTCTGTCACACTGTGGAGGACAGCAGGAGGATGCTATCAAAACTAAAAGCTATGATGGACAGTTTCCAGAGACAGCACTGGGCAGCTCCTTCAGTACTACACCCGCGCTGCAAGAAGGAGCGATATCGCCGCTCATTCTTACCGACTGCTGTCAGGCTGCTCACACACAAACACAAGGCACAGGTGGCATTATACTGTGTACAGCCCTTTTCCGAAAGCAAGACTGCAAATGTTAAAGGTTTTCTTATTCTTATTCTTATTCTTATTTACAGGAGAGGGATGGATTTGAATCCTCCCATATCTAATGATCAGAACAAATCTAGCATTTCAATGTGTGTCAATTATACACAGATGTTTGCTATGTGCAGGCCGACCTGGTCCCTATTCAAGTATGTGTGTGTTGGAAATCAATGCAGAGACGTTATTGTAAGTTTGAGCACAAGCAGATGGTCTCTCCCCACAACCAAAACACAAAGGGGTGAGATTATACACCCCTTCCGAAAGCAGATGTTAATTCCTCCCCAGAGACACAGAGGTGAATGACCAGGCCATGAAATCAAACGGATGTTAAGATAGTCAATATATTTTAGAGTCAACACATTCTGTACCCTGCGAGAGTCAAGGTTGTCAAAGAGAAGCAGATGACAAAAAACGAAGTGTGACTTTGTACTAGGTCATGAGGAAATACTAGGTTTAAACTCTTGAGCAGATACAATCATGCATTCAAACATGACTCAAGGCTCTCCTGAAAGGATCCCATCTTCCTCCTTCCCAATCACAAATGCAACAAATTCTTCCGCCAAATATCATCACTTCTAAGAAATGTCGCACTCTGGCAGGTTTTTTTTCTTCCCCTTGCTCAAAGTCTCCTACAATGTAAACACACACTCGTACATACTTGGGGCAACCTTAAAGACGCTCACTGTCCCTGGCTGAACAAAGAATCTGCCCCTCAGAGAAGAGATTAGAAAACATGCACAAAGACACTGTCTGAATGTCTTCAGTGCCAGCCTTTGTCTTCGCGTGTGACCCACTAGGCTTCATTGTCAGACTGGGTGCAGAATGTCTGTCTTTTGCCTTCTTATGCGTGCATGCGTGCGTGCGTGCATGCCTGCGCGCAGTCCACAATATGTTTACCTGTGAACAAGTTGTTCTGTCCTGAACTGAGTAAAACTGCGGTGCTTATTTTTCTAGTTCCCTGGGATGCTAAGATCATACTGAGCATGTGTGTGGTGCAAGATAGCTGTAATTATAATAACAAGACGTGTTTTCTTGGATGAGAGTGTTGCAAGACTCACTTCTCTACAAGCCAGTGACAACAAATGTCTTCACATCCAAAATAGCTAAAGGAACGAATCAAACAATGATTAAAGGGCTTTGCATTTTTCTTGCCGGTATGTAAACACCCTTCTACTTATTCCTGGGATAGTTTTGGGACTGGAATAGGCATGCTAACATCCTTAGGCTGTCTTTTCATCAGCTTGGATCACATCCGGCATCTAACGTGACACGTGACTGACAACCTGACCTACACCTGCAGGGATCTGTTGTCAGTCAAGGTTCAGTATTGCCTGAAGTCACAATCACAGCCTTGTGCGAGATGAGAGGGAGCCACGGAGTCTTGTTTCCTCAGTGGGACCGTGCAGAGAGAGTCAAACAATGAAGCCTGCTCCTGGTGTGGTCACGATAGCAAAGAATATTATGATGGTGCATTTCTCCAATTACGGATGTACAGTCAAGCCTTTCATTTTGCTCCTGAACAATACTGTGAAAGGCAGCAACTAATAAATGAGGTTGAATGGATCCCACTGCACCTGTGTGTGCACTGAGTGCATCTGGGTTTGCCTTGTTTGCCCACTATCTGTCGACTGAGAATGACATTGTAGTGCCCAAGAGCTCAGGTAGTATACGTCACAGCTCATCTGTTTTCTGGGTTTGGTCATACGATGTTCAAAAGACTCACGCTGTGTCTTTTGTTCCTGAAGAGTGGTATCAGAATGCTGTCTGATGGTCTTGCACAGGAAAGCCCAACCAGCCATTTACTGCCATTACCACCAGCTACATCCATCCTTGAAGCGCTAACTAGATTTATGTGAGCGTGCTCCTTTCCACTGTTTTCAGAGATCAGTAACATGGTAGTTTCATTCCCAGATTGTCTATTACCTCCACTGAGACTTTTTAGGCGATGCGTTTTCATCTCTGGCGTTGCCGTTTTCGGACGTAGTTTGTGATAGTCTTTGGTGGAAAAAGGCATCTTGCTTTGAGGCTGTTTGCTAAACGCTGTCTTGTGCTAATTGGCAGGCAGTGCTCACGTTATTGTGAGGAGGTAATGAAGAATGTTGAAAAATGGCCACAACTGGCCGAAAAAAAAAAACAGTCCCACATATCTAAGAGTATCCAGGAGTTATTTCTTGTGTTTTATTGTGAGCAAAGCTGAAATCATCTGTAAGAGAAGCAGGAAGTGAACCTGAACTAGTGGGGGCACACTGAAGATATAATAAAGAAAATGTTTGACTTGACATCCCCTTTAAGAAACAACAAACTTAAGAAAATTGAAATTGATTTGTGAGAAGTTGTAGTGGTAAAAATTAAACATTGTCATTTGAAATCCTCATAAGGAAAGCCATAATGTTTTGACATATGAGAATTGCCTTACTAAAGTGAACTTATACACACAGGTAAAGCAATGATCACACTTTCCAGTTGTAGTTTTTATGCAGCAACTGGAATATAGTACAGTAAAAAAACTGAGGATGACAACAACCGGCAAACCAAAACCAGACCGGATTCAAGGACAGGGTCAATGTGACACACCCCATTGTTGTGCGCCAAAACGAATAAAACAAGAGACAGAAAGAGCCCACAACAGCTCCAGTGAATGGTTTTTGGAGAAGAATCCTGTGCTTGGGGCTTTTGCTGTAGCGTACAGACGTCAGACCAATAAAATAACCTAACTTTGCCTCAGGGGATGAACAATGAGACTGCTACGTCGTCATGTTTACCTGATTTAGACATTCGTGGTTATTGATAAGTAGGCAGACAGACTTTGTTCATACAAGTCATCTTACTTTCTGACAAGCATACAGTCCATTTTTTGGCCTCAGGCCAAAACCTTCCAGTCATCTCGTTACCTTTGCGTCCCGTGTCCTAGACGCATCATTTTCCTGCGGGACGCACAGTTCCAAATATTGTGCGTTTTTGGGACACGAAGAAATTTCTCAGTCAAAACAACAACAACAAAAACAAATACGGTATATCTTTTTTTCCAGCAACGAGATTTCCGTTCTCGCGAGACGAAATTGGCGAGATCGGCCTTCAACCTCACGGAAAGCAGACGATTGCCAAGTTGTGTAACGTTAAAACAAGTGCTGCGGAAGTTTATTATGGAGATATCACAGAGGAAGCAGCTAAAGTTGGAAAGTTTTTTGCGATAAAAAGTTGACTTTGAGAAAGCTTTGCATCATTGGAAGCACGGTAAAGAGAGGAGAATTTATGAATTCAAAGACTGGACCATGGGATGAAATAAGAACCTATTTCTCAGCAAATCTTGTATGCCTGAATTAATTAATATTTTGCAGCATTTGTTGCGAGATGTTTTCTTCTTCCTAGTGTGGGCATGACAGAAAATAATTGAGAAGCACTGCTTTAAGGTAACAAGCCCTCTGTGCCATTCATGCCTGACGAACAGACAGTTGATATTTGCTTTCCTCGTTAGATAAAGACAAGTCAAAAGATAGGCCACTCCCACTGGAATATGACCTGTTTGCCCTGTCTCAGGAATTTTCCCTCTAGTGCAAGTGCTTAACCAAGTTTATCCAAGTCTTTTAAGGTGCAATGAATAATGGAGGTAAACAATGAGAAGGGGGCGTGTGTTGTTTCTTAAGGTGAAACAATCAGAAAATGTCCTATAGTCCAAAGATGCCAACCTTTGGAATTATTGTAACTTGAGCATGCCACAAATAATGACTGTTTTAGACTACAATATACAACCAAAGGTGGCCCTGAATAAAACCCCTGTTCAAATATGAAACGAAAACCAGTTTAAAGATTGTTTTTGTAGCACTCGTAACAATTCCAGAACAGCTGTCTTGTATATGCTGGACAGGCCCCAGACGAAAGGGATGGAAGTCAGTGAATTTGGAGGTCTCTGTACATCCGCCACAGAGTCAACACCCAACTGTTAAACAGGCCACCAGAGACCACTAGGGTGTGTGCATACGCGCGCGCGCGTGTGTGTGTGTGTGTGTGTGTGTGTGTGTGTGTGTGTGTGTGTGTGTGTGTGTGTGTGTGTGTGTGTGTGTGCGTGCGTGCGCGATTGGGCAGATGGACAAGGGTCATGGTGAATTACGAGAGCTGCCTTGGAATATTGCTGTGTAACATGATTGAGGTGGGGGAAGCTGAAAGGAAGGCAGCAAAGCTTGAACTACAAAGAAAGGACGGACACAATGAGGTGACAGTTCACTTGCCCACGATTGCTGGGAATTTCTTTTATCTCGTACCTTACATGCATCCAATCTGGATTGCTGACATTTAAGTCTCAAACATCTACGATTAGAATGCTTCAAGAAAATTGGGCTTGCTTTGTTTGTTGGGTATAACCCCAGTAACATCGGCGTGCTTTCAAGGCATTCAGCAGCATTTAATGGCTCCAGCCAAGCATGGAGAAGTTGCTGCAATGTGGCCACAGTGTGAGAAGCAATCTTGGGCCTGATGCGAGCCCAGTGGGAGCACCCTCAAACACTGTGACCGTGCTGTCTGAGTTCAGCATGGATAAATGACCAGCGTAAGGAGGACCAATCGAGCCGACGTGTGGGGAATAGCCCTCAAATATTCCTGATGTCTTAGCAAAAAATTAAAACTTATACGCATGGGCCTGTTCTCATGCATTTTTATTCTTCTTCTTATTTTTTAAGACCCTTTAGGTCAGGGACCACTTTGGAGTTACGTGTTCCTCGTAGGGCCATTATGACAGTGAAAACAAATGAATGTTTAATCTTCTCATCGCATTATTACTTGTACACAACCAATTGATGGATTAGTTGGTTTGAAATTGTTTAAGTCAACTATTATAGTTTGTTCAGTTCTTATTCAAGTGACTATAAACGGAAACAAAATTATTGCAATGTTTTAACGTTGCTTATTACACATGACAGGTTGACATTTTAGTACAGATTTGAGCAAGGACCATGCAAGTTGACACAGACGATTTGCGTTCGCGGGCCACATAAAATGACGTGGTCGGCCGGATCCGGCCCCCGGGCTTTCAGTTTGATTTCTGTGCTTTAGATCAATGTGACTGGAAGGTGCTTTGGTGTCCTCATCAGAATCACTCAGTCATCATGAAACTATAACAGGATAATCAAACTCTGAGGTCTTACTATGAGTGCCCAAACATTTACACTGTCATGTGTAATCATGTGTATTCTATTTGCATTTTCATGCTGAACATTTAGCAAAAATGTCCACCCTACCCTGTAATTGTCCGCACTGTCGGCAAGCGCACACATTTTGCCGTTAGCATGTGCATTTTCTCCTTGCAGTTAATGTATAAAGAAACATTTAGCAGACCGACGAATGTGCATTTCTAACAGCATAACATCAGTTTATGCAATGAATAAGTCCAATGGAAAATCTCAAATTTCTTGTCGTTAAAGTGAGGACGTCTCAAAGACAGCTTATGGTGATATTCTTGGTGATTTATGATGAAAACGAGATCTGATTGGTTTATTGATAATCGGTCATCTGCTGGACTTGATGCTGAGTTCTTTTGTTAGAACTACAGTCCTCATGTAAAGGCCCATTTTCCATGTCATAGCACATTATTTTCCCTTTTTTTCCTCAAAGTGAGAACAAATCATTCACTCCTCTCCCTGAGCAAACAGCAAAAATTGTTGACATTGGTGGAACCAAAATCCCGCACCATTGTCTGGACTCATGCTGTTTCCTCGGTTTCCTGTTGGCACATCCCCTCTCGGTTAAGTGACATTCTTTTTGCAAGTGTAATGCTGAGAGAGCTTAATTTCCGTCTGAAAGAAAAGAGCCGTATTGCATTCGCGGTTATTCACTGGCAGTGGCGTAGCTAGACTTTTATCCGTGGGGATGGGCCTTGGGTGGTCAAGGCTATCTCAGGGGGTCCTCAAAACAAAAACTTGGAAACACATCCATTTTTATATTGAATAACATTTACACACACACACACACACACACACACACACACACACACACACTAGCCCATTGATACTTTTAGGTTGCATGGCATCACTTACAGTCACACAATGTTCTAAAATGTCCACTTTCAGCCTAAAAAAATGTTAGAGAAAATAGACCGATTTAATATTCAAGCTTTTCAGCTTGTTGACACACTGTGGCAGTATATAGACCGAGGATGGGCAACTGGCGGCGCCCGCACTTTGAGTGGCACTTTGATGAATTTACCCCCCCCCCCCCGCCCCCTCCTCCGCATTTTAAACATTCATTATATGTCCCCTAGGAAGAATAGGAGGAAAGTGTTCATTGGCAGAGCTAGAGGAATAGTCAGCTGTTGGTGATGGTTGTACTTACCCTAAAGGCATGAATGACCACCTCCTGGGCCTCCAGCTCTCCCTCCAAGATACTGAAGAGAGTCAGCAGCTCTGCTCTACTCAGAGCCTCCACATTCATCTTCCCCTCCTAAGAAAGAAGAAAGGCACACAGACTAAGAAACGAGCCGCTAAACCATTTGAAACTGTTCTCCTTGAATCTGAATCTTCTTCATGGGCCAGGAATGTTACATACAACACACAAGGAATTTGTCTCCGGCAGATGCAGCCACTCGAGTATTACAGTAGACAAACCGCTATACAGTAACAAAATATACTGTTATTGCTCCATTTGTGGAAAAAAAAAGCCCCCGACATATGAGTAGCTTTCAAGGAGGAGGTTTGCAACACATTCACTAAAAGCGCTCACAAGGACATTATCCCATTCAACAAAGGCTTTCTGACTTCAAAACAAATAAGCAATTCAAAAACTTAATTGGCTGTTGATCTAGCGCACAGGTGTCAACCTTCGGTACTTGAGGGCCGCTATCCTGCATGCTTTAAATGTTTCCATCCCCCAACACATCAAACTCAAATGATCAGGATTGTTGTATTAAGAAATACAGTATAAAGTATAAATAAAAATATAAAATATATCGTGTCCAGTAAGTAGTGCAGTAATACTGAGACACCACATTTTCACAAGACATTCCACACAATTTTAGGCTTCTCAGATGGTTCGTTGGGCTATACAATGGAAGTCACTGGCATAACTACATGTTAACGGAACAGAGAGCAAGTCTTTTTTGTTTTTCACTCCTTCATCCAACTCTCTTATATTTTGATGATTATGAGTTTTATCCTTGGAATTAGGCAAGGATATGAATCTGTCTGATTATTTCAGCTCCTAATCGCAAGAGTGCGTAATAAGGAATGGTATGTGTCTGTCTGTCTGCTCGGGTGTGAGCAAGCTGTCAGGTCAGGTCCAAAAAGCCCAACACACCTCAAATATGACCACACACACACACACACACACACACACACACACACACACACACACACATAAAACATCTAATCTGGAAGAACTGTTCATTTGGTCTTTTCTGTCTTCCTATGTAGGTGTAGGAATAAAAATATTATTGAGGTAATGTACTGGCTGTCGAGATTGGAACTCATGCAATGCATTAGGCATTCTGAGAATTTAAGGGCACGTCGACTAGACCAGTGTTAGTTTCACGAGACATAGTTAAGATCATTGTTGCCCTGTCATTAAAATATGCCTCTGATGTCATTTTTCTTCATGATTACAAGCCACACTTAAAACAGTTTCGTCCTTCCCACCACAACCTCTTGTACCTTTTTTTCCCCTAAGCAACACACAAATAAGAGCCCGTTATTTTTTACAACTGGCATAAAGGAAAAAGAAAAAAAAAAGACAGAGGTATCAAACTAAGGAAATGTAGAATGAAAATCATAATTATATGGAATTAGCCAAATTGGATTTTGAATCTAAACCCTTGGGCTTAAAACAAAATCTTAACAAGCCTCTCTGTGTGGAGTTTGCATGTTCTCCTGCTGCTTGGGTTGGTTTTCGGCACCACAACTTCATCGCACACTCCAAAAACGTCCTGTGAATATTGATTGAAAACTTTAAATTTACCATTGGTTAACTGGAAATGCTTGTTAGTCTGTATGTTATCTGCGGCCAGGTACAGAAGATGGATGGATGGAATTTGTCCTCTCCCTTGTTCATAACTCGGATTGTTTTCCACCTATCACAAAGCTTTGGGATTTAACACTGGGAATTTCCCATTTACTTTTGAGACTGTGATTTCCTTTGTAAAATTTGGTTTGGTTTTGCTTATGTGTGACCTCTTTGTTTTGTTTTTATAATTGGTATACATATTTGTCCTCTTATGGTCCCATCTAATTTGATTCTGAATTTAGAAATATTCTAATGTTTTAATTTAAATATTCAAATTTTACATTAAGACAGAAATAGGTCCAATTTTATTCTAAGTCATACAGGTCCTGTTTAGGGCATTAAAATAGATTATTTAAACACTTCAGATCCTTCAAATCTCACCTGATTATGGTGTCATAAATGGTGCAACAAAAATAATTCTGGATCTTGATTTAAAAAAAAAAAATACTGTGATTGCAGCTGCTCACTCTCACATTTGATTTGACAGTGTTTCACGGGAATTTATGCTTCAAAGTGTCTCCTCACTTTTTGCACAGTGTGTAAAGTGAGTGCACTCAAGTGTTGTCTGTCAAATTCCTCGGTTTATCCTGTGGCTCCACTGGCTGAAATGCCAAAAGTGTCATGATTTGCACCAAGATTTTTGAGCGTCTTCTGTGATGCTCAGATATTTACATAAAAGTAAAATATACTTGTTCCAGTCCCCTCACTGCAAATAGTGTTGACTAGTTGTTACTTTTTCACTGATTATTTGGGGAGGCAACAGTCAACGGGCACCAGTTTTGCCTTGTCACCTGATACTTGGAGCTCAACTCCAATGAAAAACCATTCCAACATTCCAGGGATGCCCACACCATGGGTGTCAACATTCACGAGTAAATATGAATCCCATTTTAAAGCTTGCAAGTATTCAAGAATCAGCTCTGTTAAATCCGCACAAGATGGTCTCAAAGTGTTCTTCTGTGCTTGTTGCATTTTATTCCATCATCCTGGCAGAGACCAGGGAAGACAAGACGCGATCCGTTCCAGGGAGCGTCCAAAGCAATAAATGATTAATACGTTTGCTCGGGAACAGCAGATTATTCGCTCGCACTTGCTGGCAGCACCATTCACTTCAAGTGTGAAACACATCAGCAACATCAAATTAGAGTGAACGATGACTGCAAGATCAATACTGCATCGATATCTCATTAATGCTTAGATCGAGTAGCCAGGGGAAACAAAAACTATACATGATAACTCTGATTTACAGCATTTATTGAGACACTTGATCCAATACATAGTTGCACTCAACCCTTAATCAACCAATATGAAACGCTCTCAGCGTTGATAGGTCACATTTGGGATAATTCTTGTTCAAAACACCAAATAGATTAGTCATCAGAAACGGAAAGCATGAAGAAACAGCAATCTATGTTATCCATACCTTCATACACTCTCGCCTCACACGCGTCAAATCCAGAAATGTATTGCTGTTGAAACGTTTGGCTCGGAACAGTCCACTGTCAAAAGGCGCTCCTACTCCCAAACCGAACACCAGTCAACGATTCAACTGCCGCAGCCAATAGCGGACGTGCTTTCTCACAATCTGGCCAATGGCGGCCACGTTCTTCATTAAGGGGGTGGGGATAAAGGCAATCCCATTTTGTTGGGATAAAGCTCTTTGTTTCGGTCCTGTGTAGTGTTTCTGGCTCCCACCCAATGTTTACATCTTTTTGATGGGTGGATAATTCCTCACATTACAAAATGTTCAAGACAAAATTGCAAACGGTGCAATGATGCGGCACGGACTGTGGCAGCAATGATTCCTCGTTTATCAACAGACACAAAATATTACTTTGTTTTTGTAGCTTTAATTCCAAGAATAAAACAAAACATTGCGCACACCTGCTAAATCAGATGCATCCACAGTTGTGCTTTTTTTTGGTCTTTAGTTAATTACGTCATTCATCAGATTATCATACTAATCTCTGGTGGTTTCAGATGTTTGTTTTGGATTTCATGCTGCAGATATACTTAATGATGTAAGTTTAGGACATTGAAGCTGACATGAAGTCAACTCGAACGATTTTTTCGGGGGTAGTAAGTCTTAAAACTGATCAAAGATTTATGAAGACTGACCCAGATCATCTGTGCGCTGTTCTTAAATGCTAGGACAGTCATTTAAAAAATGTGGTACGGGGGCTCCCTCTTGTGACATAAAACAACGTGATTAAATGTTCAAACTGTGCTGAACACAAAAGTTGCATTTGTTTTGTTACATTTAAAAATATATAAATATATTATTTTACTTGTGTGCCATATATTTTAGTTGAATGACTATTGAAGTATTTTGTTATGTTTATGGTTTTTATGTAAGTGATTAAATGTTCAAACTGCGCTTTGTTATATGTGGACTAGGATATCAAAACACTGAAAACAGTATAGAGGCATTTAAACAGGTAAAATGAGACGTCAAAAGAGGAAAAAAGATGATCTCGCAAGACAAGTACCAGTCGATATGTCACCTGAGGCAAAGAGAATAGCAAGGAAGAGGATTTTATTTGTTTTGTCAGAACAAATCCGATTCTGGTCTAGATGTTAATGAACTACATATCAGTTGTTTGCTTTTAATTAGTATCATGTTGTTGTTCATTATTATTATCATTAATATTATCATGGACGCAAAATAGTGACATAAATTAAGGGACTCTTTCCCACTCCTTTTTGATCATGGAAAATTATGTGGGTTTCCTTGTCTACTGGTTCAAATAAAACATCCCAAACTGAGCCAAAATGCAAACCTTTGCTGTTACATGAGATGCTGTGGTACAGTCACCCTGATGTCACTTCTGTCAATTCCATTTGTGTGCAACATCAGTTGCTTTGAAGTTTCAGGATTTGACCCAGGTCTAAAAAAATCTGAGTCTGTCTGGGTTTATAGTTCCTTTGCATTCATTTAATGCATTTGCCACTTAAACGATTCAGTGGTTCATAGGTTAGTAGCAGAACCTTAAAGTGTATAAAGTCTATAGATGACTAGGAGCCAATGTCAAGACTTTGAGACTGGAGTAATGTTAACGTTTCAAAAAGGACTATGTGGACTCCAACTATCACATTATTTGCTAAAAACTTCAATTCAAAGTGCACTGGACATAATGGCAACAAAGAGCCGTTTAGCCAATTACCCTGTACTTTTTTGTTTTGTTTCTATAAAAATGTACATTTCTCTTTAATGACAATCTGCTGTGACCGCTCTTGGCACCAGTTTCAGCTTGATGGGATTCTTGGGTGTTGTAAATCCATCTTTTGACAACTCCATCGGAATCTACGAAAATAAATACACACACACACACACACACACACACACACACACACACACACACACACACACATATACATACATACATAGTTAAATCCAAATCGAAAACACTTTTGTTTCAAAATGACTGATATTGTTGACTCACGTCCGTTTCTTTGCAGGTGACAAAGCTGAAATTCTGCAAGATCTCCACTAAGGCCAACTTCATTGACAGGAGAGCGAATCGCATGCCAACGCAGTTCCTTGGCCCTGCGCCGAATGGCAGGAAGGCGTACGGATCCATGTTGGCTTTGTTCTCTTTGCTAAACCTAAAAAAATATATATATATAGATATAACAAATATTCATCCAGGCCAGCTGCCAACGATAAGGCGATGATTAATTTCCCACCCTTGCTATTCATTTTTGTACCTTTCAGGTTTGAAAGCGTCCGGTTCGGGCCACAAAGAAGGGTCGTGGTGAAGAGCATATAGTGGTACCATGACAACAGTTCCTTTAGGAATAGTCACACCACAGACTTCCACAGATGTCTTTGCTACCCTTTCCAATCGGTTCGCGATAGGGTACAGCCTTGATGACTCGTTCACCACCATATCCAGGTATTCCATCTGCATCAGCTCGTCATAGCTAGGCCGAACCTAAATTGATACAAAGCGCAGTTGCGGGAAACTAAACTACTTGATTAGAGGCAATGGCAATCTTGGAGAAGTGACCTTATCTGGAAATGTTTCATCAATCTCCTCTTGCAAAGCCTTCTGGATGTCAGGGTGAGTTGCTAGGTTGTAGGCTAAGAAGCACAGTGAGCTGCTGGTTGTTTCATAGCCGGCAAAGATGAATATCATGGCCTGGGAGAGGATTTCGTGATCAGTCAGACCTGCGACACAAATACAACACGATCAAATAGCACCGCATGCAAATACGCTATACCCTTTGGAGCCATTTTTTTCCCATGATTGTTGATTATATCTATTTACATTACTATTTACATTATTACATTATTATGATTATTTCTATTTGCCTTCATCTGAGTGTAACTTTAACCAAAATGAATACAAATGACACTATTTCGAGGTTAATTGCATCATAGTTTTTTTGTTTTTTTTTAAATACAGGACCAGTACTGCGCTGCAGTCCGGTGATTGGAGACCGCTGTTTCAATGTATGTGCTGCATGTATTTTTTTTCCCCTTACCTTTCTGGTTGTTTGCATTTTCTTTGCCGGATTCTGAAGTCTGAGAGTCCACCATCAGCTGCATGAAATCTACTCGGTTCTGCCAGGCAAGAGAAGTATCTGTAGTTTATTTAGTTAGTAGCAGTTTTAGGGTAAGAATGTGAATGCTAAATATTACAGAAATCTGCAATGACCGAATTGATCATCTCTCGACTTGATTACTTTGGTACTGTTTTTGTTTCGATCAGATTTGATGGTCTGTAAGAAGTTGTAGAAGAAAGTCAACACATCCGCGGGGAAGAAGGACACGTCGAGCTTCTCCATCAGTGGCCGCAGAAACGGAAAGAGGACTGATATCAGAAAGAAAAGATTTACTGTTAAAAAGAGGGCCATAGGGACATGAGAGAGAACAATGTAACAGTATGGGACTGACCAATAAGCACAAGCAAAGGATTCAAGAAGTCAAACTTGGTCATTTTCTTTATGTTCGCCACAAATGGATCAGTGGGACGGTTAAGAGAGTCAATGTCCACGCTGAAAGCAGTGCTGGTCACAACATCCATACTGTAAGGTCCAAATACACTGCAAAAAACATCAGACATCGCCCTATGATTAACTGTCACCAGAACCACATTTTCAATCCACTGCATTGCAAAGAAAAATAAATAAATCCCAACTCACTCTTTGACGTTAATGACCTCATCAGAATCTACTTTCTTCTGAAGACTCTTGATCAAAGTACTAGAATGCTTCAGCATGATTGAGTACATCTGCCAAAAACATCCTCAACAATTCAATTGGTACAAAATGGTAAGATGAGGATGGAAAAAAAATCGAAAAGGTTTTGACCTCTTTCAGTCGCCCACTTGTGAATGACGGCGACAGTACGCTGCGAATTCTCTTCCAATCCTCATCTTCCACTACTGAGACAGCATCCCTTAAAGGTCCGTTTAGGCCCAGATCCTAAACACAAAACAGAGTCAGAGAATGAGTTGTTCTCGTGTTGTCTTGTGTTCTTCTCCTACAATTTATGTTTGACTTGATTGTGTCATTTTCTTACCCGTCTGTTGGTGAAGACAGAATAACATTCCTTAACCAAGATGGTTTTGATCATAGCTGTGTCCATAATAGCCATGACCGGAACTCTGCCATCATACAACCTTACAGCAAACGTTAAAGTATATTAAGTAGATATTTAGTATCACCAATATTAGCACACATAATTGCACATACATACACTCACCCCCACACTTTTCCATATTTTTGAAAGCATTCCATGTCAAAATAATGGATCCCCTAATGAAAAATGGAAAGAAAAATAACAACAAAGCTACATGTTAAAGACAGCTAAACCTTCAAACATTGAGTCACAGTATGAGGCTGAATATGTCTTACCTGCCGATACTTCAGAAATGTTCCAATAAAGGGCAATGGTTTGGGACCTTTGACTCCTAATTTCTTGAAAAAGCCATAGGGGGCATTTCCGTATCTAGAGATTAAAAAAAAAACCCATCTCAAATTCAAATACAACTGCTATTGCAATGACATACGTTTTCATTTGAACATTTTCCGGCCTGAATTTCAAACCACATCCTCATAATCTGATTTGCTATGATTCATTTTAAAGAGTATTTTGTGAAACAAATGGCCACAGCGGACAGCACAGTGTTGACTGGTTCGCCAGTCCTAGTGTAGAGGTGCAAGGTTCGATTCCGGCCTTCCTGTCTGGAGTTTGCAAGTTCCTCCCGTGCCTGCGTGGGGTTTCACTGGGTACTCCCACATTCCAAAAACAGGAGTGCCAGGTTAATGAAATGCTCTAAATTGTCCTTAGGTCAGTTACACCCTGAACTGGTCCTACCCCACCTACTGCCCGAAGACAGCTGGGATAGGCTCCAGCACGCCCACGACTGTTGTGAGGATAAGCGCATAAGAAGATGGATGGATGGATGAAAACGTCCAACAGTCAAAATTTCTGTCAAGAAAAAGTTGTTTCCTTTGCGGTAGTCTAGTTTTTAAGGAAACCACTGACAGTCGTTATCATAACACGTGTATTTTGTATACACAATTGCACACACTAAGTCAGTTTTGTGTACAGGCAACTCAAGAATGACTACTTCTGGGATGAAATAAGTAACTCTTAAAAGGTAGAGTAACTTTTCAAACCTAAAGTAAACATATCGAAACTCGACTTACAGTGCCAGCAGAGCGAAGACAATGGCTATTAAAGTCCACGTCTCGATGGAAAAATATAGGAAAGAGTCCATCTCGTCTCTGCACGTGTTGTCAAGAACGTCCGTTCAGGTTGAGACAAGTAAAACTTGTCTGTGGTGTTCGTGTAGAGAAACACGGACTTATCTAACATATCATAACCCTCAGTCCAGTAGGACCGGAGCCTGGGGAGGCGTGACGCAATGCTTGCATAATACTCTTTTGTCCACACAAAATGGTGATTCAGAAGAATGGTAAATAAGATTTAATCTTGTATAGAGATTGCATTTGGGAAGAATATTGTTTTTTTAAATTAAATCCAGAGAATTAAAAATATGAGTTCAAGGTTTTGCCCCCCTACATTGTGGTACTGCCTACCATGCACATTTCCGGTCCTATTCAGTCAATAGGGTGACTATAAAAGTTGATTAATTTTATACAGTATCAAGAAATAAATTGCCTTGTTGACTAAACTTTGACCTGATATTACTCAGGTCTTTCAGTCTGACTGCACTGTTTGCTTCCTTGAAATCTGGAGCTGAAGTCAAAAAGTAATGACTGCTTTTTCTGGACACACCTCACTGTGTTTATGACTTAAGTTCGAAGGTTTTTTTTACGAGGTGATGTCATCGTCACTGTTGAAAGGTAAACACGCCTGTCTGACTGGTTGGCTTGTTGGAAATGGGTCCACAGCACGGCAAAATGAAGCAAGCAATCAGGACATGCACCAAGAAAAAAAAGGATGCAGAAAAGATAAAAGGAAATTTATATGTTACATGGAAAAGTGGTGCTAACAGTTTTTCCCAGTTCCACCAAGCACCACAGTAGTTTACACTATACGTATGTATCTGATTGAATTTGTTTGTCACAGAATTGCAAATTAGCCATGTTGCAAGGAGCTAGTCTGCTCCTGCTATTGTTAATTTCTCCTGTTAACAGACAACACATTTGTTATCAAACGTTAAAATACTGTCCTCATTTAGTCCACTGAAAAAAAGTGGTTGTTGAATTTACTCATTCTTATTTCGTCAAGTGGCTGCACAACGTAAAGTCGCCTGGATTTCAATTCATTTTTCAACTAGATGTATAGTCGACCACTTGACCAAAAAAGTAAAAAGTAAAATCAACACTTTTTTTTAGTTTAGGCTACATATTGGCGGGCCAAACTGGACACACAAGTGTCTAGTGGAACTCTTAAGATTGTTCAACATTGAATCCAGTGTGTGTATGAAGTTACATCATCATTTTGATTATTGTCAGCAATAAAAATATCGTAAATGCTCTTCTTAAGCTTTGATTTGATAGATTTTCCGAAAGTGAACCAAAAGACACAAAAATGTATATATTTAGAAATGCCATTATCAGCTAATGTTTCTATAAAGTCATATAGCATAGGTAATGTAAGAGTTGTTGATTGGTTGCCAAGTTTGGACCCTTACCACTGAGAGTCCTTATAGTTATGGCTGCTATTTTTAGATGACAAAACATTATGTGACTGCACTACCATCTGGACTGTCAGTGAGTCCTCCGGCTGTTTGCCGATAAACATTAATGGACCTGCTAATTAAGAATGCGGCCAGAATTGTTTTGTTAGGGGAGTTGGTGACATTGAAGGGACACCTTTGTAATGATGGCCACTTTGAATTATGTGCCTCTTTCTCTCTCTCTTCCTCTCTCTCTCTCTCTCTGTCTCTCTTAATAAATTGGTCAATTTATTCGTCAGTTATTTCACAAACATGGAGGAATACCCTGCTGTGACCTCTTTCTCTCCTGACAGAATGTCACCTTCAAGTGTTCACATTCATTGCTAGGCATTTGTAAGGAGGACATGATGATGTCGTCACGATGGGTCGAAGTGAGAACTGAGAGATTATCGTTAGTACAATAAGAAGATAAAGGCTCTCTTTACAGCGAACAGGCAGGAGTGCATTGTATAAGGCCTCATATCATAGATAGTAGAGCTGACTTTATTGCACATGTAGCCATTTAATTATATGTTAGGTGTCTTTTTTGGAGGGGGGTGGCTAATGTTTTGATCGATTATTAAGCATAACGCGATTATACTACAGTACATTACACCCTCCACTTGAACGGTCTGGTATTAGTTACCAACAGAGGGCAGTATAGCATAACATTGTGATAATGCAGCTGGTTGTTATGGGACGCGAGCTCCAACTTCGTCTTTTCAAAAGGTCCTCCAATACGATGTGAAATGGATTCCACGGTGCATCCACAATCCCAATAAGGTAACTTTAAGGAAATGAAATTAAGTGGGAATCTGTCTTGCACAGAGTTTGCCATCCAATTCAATCTGCATGCTTTGCAAGATGGTGCGTTATGCTGTCGCATAGTCCTTCAGAGCAACACAAGAGACTGTTAGTGGTTCAAAGATAAACTTGATTGAGTGGCACGGGGTTGATGTGGGCACTTTCGGGTTTAGAAAGACGTGTAAACTCTAATAATAACTCTTGAAAATACAACGAAAGTGTAAACACTAAACAACATCCAACGCCTTAAATTCAAAGGCAAAGTCCGGTGGTGCCTTCAAATACCAGATTAATTCATTCACTGACCATGCTTGTACCTCAAATCATCATTTTACCTTGAAATGAATGGAAATGCGTTTACTGTAGTCTTTTCCAGTCTGACCCCCCCCCCCCCCCCCCCATAAATTCTGAGGATCAAGAGCACTCCAAAACATTGTATTTCATCAAAACATGCAGTAATGAGAAATTTGAATGTAATTAATAATGATGATACAGTTTATTAATCACACTTCTTCAACTTCTGTTGTGTCCACCGTGGCCTCCTTGGGGCACCATAAAACAGACGAGATGGACACACTGTTCATCAAGGTCTTTTTATGAATCCCACTGAAGTTCTAGCCAGTCCTGCCTGAGTGCAGCAGCCAATCAGATCGCAGCAGGCTGTCCTGCCTAGAAATCAAGTGAGATTCAACTCCTCATTGAGATGTCACAACTCTAACACTAAACCCAAGCCCGACTCAATGCTAACCCTATGCCAACCAGAACCCTAACACTGACCCCTAACCTTAACCCCATTCACCTTAGATCTAAACCCAACCCTAACTGCAACACTAACCCAACCCTAACCCTGCCCCCAAACTCTAACGCTACCCCTTACCTAACCCAACCTTTTTTGACTGAAGATCTTTTTTACAACTAGCTTAAACTCCCACGATTGAACCGTAACCACACACGCACGTGTGCACGCACGCATGCATACACACACACACAAACATACGCACGCATCACCACACACATTCCATAATGAGCAACAGCCATAACGGACCCTAACATAAAGGAAGCAGGAAGATAAACGAGATACAGGACACAACAGAGCCTGTAATAAGGAAATGACTTAGTGGAAGATCTTACAAAGAGGTGCCCTTTTGTAGCACGTTAAGTGCAGAAACATCAACATCGTAGCTTGTGCGTACCGTTTTAAAATGCTTCTGCTGGCGCTCCAGATTACCATTCTTTGACAAGGGCATCGGTGAATTGCAGATCAAACAAACTTTAAATGAGAATAAACAAAAAATAGATCTATCTCAACGGCTCTGATCACTAGCTGCAATTGAAGACTGCTGACTGCGAACAAATTCCAGTGATGCAGCTCATGTGCCAACATAGGTTAAAGATGACCTACTTTTTGACTTTCATTTTTTAAATTGTCTCTCGATATGTTGTTACTGCACTGCTTTGTGTTCAATCCGTTGCTCAAGTGGTTGAAGCAGTGTACCATAGATGCTAGTTGGTGTTAGTATTAAATTTGCAGACTGAAAGGCTAAGCTATGGTTGCTGTAAATATACAAGGTGTTTTATGTCGAATCTGACAGTAAATATCCTGACACCTATTTTTTGATCAACTGTTCAATGTATGTTGAATTGAGTTCACTGCCACCGTACAGTGCTCGTATCTGAAGTCTGTGCTCACAAGTCAAAGTCGAAATGGATCTTTCTATGAATCCGCTCACCACAAAAATTATGGAGACAAATAATGGCTGTCAAGCTGGTGCAGTGCATCTTTGTGCGGCAGCAGGTAAAGTGAACTTAAAAGCCTCCAAAGCCCCACCCTGGGGAGCTGAGGAATGTGACTTTGCCCCCACTCTGCTCCCGCAAAGTCACCACCCTGCATCGCAATATAGCTCCTCATATACTGTTTCACAAATTTTATTTTGACATGGCAAAACCAATCAGACTCAGCTCCCCCCCCCCCCCCCCCCCACTGTTAAGTACTACAACTGAAGGGCGAGGGGAAGATTGAGAGATAGAAATGCGCAGATTTGAATGATGGAGACAGTGAGACTGTCTGCAAGTGCGGGATGTTTACTTGTTCAATGCCAACTTGGTTGTCCAACCCATCCCATCAAGTGAGAGGGGAAATCATGTTTCCCGTCTGCTGGCCACTTTAGGAGAATTATGTGATGAAAAGTAACAATTTCAAAGTAAATAGCTCCAAGTAAAAAATACACACATGCATCCACACACAGTGTTAGGGTCAATGTGAGGGGATTTGAATCCTACCTAAATTGCCTGTCATTCTCCCTCTCATGCACATTTGATGTCACGCACTGCTAAAACATGAAACCAAATTGGACTTGCGTGGGACGGTCCAGAAATTCCAAGTCTTTGAGTCAACTCGAAATGCGTCGGAATCCATCCAATTTTATTTAATTTTTTGTGTCTAAAAGAAAAACTTGCATCAATATCCAGAAGAGCGGGAAGAAGACCATCAGCGTCATCAGTAGTGCATGCTAAAACGTTTGAATCCACTAAATCCACTTGCTTCAGTGCTTTCCAAAAGATTTCTGAGAGGCACAGAGCCCTTTTGAATCCCAGCTCCAAGTACGGCCAAGATGATGTTCGACACGGCAGAGCAGCCTTTTGGGACCGCCATCTTCATTTCGGGGAATCGCATTTTATTGATCCACTCTTTACCCAGTGTCACAGTTACAATAAAAGAATAATGTACCGATAAATATTTCCTGACTGGACACATGCTCAAGGGTAAGAAGGAATAAAAAAAAAAAAGAATAAAATGTCAAAACATTAATCAAATCTGCAAACTAAACTCCCGTTTGAAACAACATATAATAAGTCATGTTTGAATTTACTATCAATTCTTCATGTAAATGAAAAGCAGGAATGCAGCTAAACCCCTATCAAGGTAACAAAGCAGTGAATCTGGATAAACATGAGAATAAAGCTTCTTGCTTATCTTAAAATAGCGCATGCAATATGTTTGCTTGTTCACTTCGGATTGAAACAATTGCACAGCCTGACGAACAAACACCACATGTGTGTTTTGGACTACCGATGGAACTGGACACAAGGCTTTTTAGGGTCATATAAACATTGCTCCTCGATACAGAGAGCATTTTGTAACATGTTAAAGCTGCTTTTGGAATTCTTAATCTCTTAATCCATCCTTGGATATTTTAAAAGGGTTTTGCTGTTGTTTTGGGCAGGCGCCCGGTTCAGGATGTCGTCGTTTGACTGGCTGCTCACAAAAGGGCAGGGTTTATCGAAGCAAACACACATCACTTGTCAACACAAACTTCTGGTTAAACTGTTACAAATCTCCACTCAGTCACGTCAATTTCCGAGTATGTATTTTCCCGAAAGTCAAGGGGACAATCCGAAATAAGAGCACAAAGTGCTGATTCAACTTGTCATGGTTCCATGCATCAAAGCAACACTGTGGGTGCCAGGCAGCTTTGCAAGACGCGACACAACTAACTTGACACTTTTATCCCAGCATGAAATGGCAAATATAATCATCATAAATGTTGGCCGATACCAGTAATGCACGTTTTCAATTCAAAAGCTTGCCGTCAATCAATGTATGATTCTCTTGAATCTTTTTCTTTTAAAGCATCCCACCTCCCTTTGTTGCCTGCGGGTGAGGTTAGGAGGTTCATCCGTGATGCCGCTGCTGTTGAGTTTGGAAATATAAAATTGATCAACATTAGAATGCCAATCACCTTAATTGGCAAAGTATGTTGAAACCACGCACGGAATTAGTCTCTGTTTTAGGTAGCCTTGGCAAAGACGTGTCTCAGTCAGGTAGGGTGGACGTCAGGAAGTGCTTCCATGCTTAAATCTGCAGAATAGAGGGGAGAGAGAAGCTTGTAAAGGGATTATGTGGTCGTGGAGCCAAGAGCGGGTGAGGATCGTTATTGGTCGAAGGTTACAGCTTATTGATTAATTGCCTCACAGCCTTCTACATTTACAATAGTTACCTTTTATGTGAACATTACGGCATCACAGGTCCTCCCCCCCACGCCCCAGCCACCAGCTTCAATTTTACATTCCATACAAGCATGCAATCTTCCTCCTTCCAACTGCATTCCCTCATGTTTCCTCCCATTCCATCGACCTACTCCGCCACCCGTGTCGAGACTCTCTTTTCTAAAACGGAATTATCTACTTTATTAAACTGAGTAATGCCCCTATATACCCTGACCCCACTTAAAGATTATGAGCAGATATGGCAAAATACAGCATTTTTCCCATAGTTGTGAAGGTTGTTGTAGCTGTCGCGTTGATATGATCATCTATTATCTTGAACGAATGACCACAATATGCCATAGTCTCATCACACTCTCATTCGTGCAATTGTCGGATTCTTCTTTGGTGTTGTCGCTGGTTATGTATACACCCAAGCCACATAGCTGACAAAAATGTATCAAACCACGTAAAGAAAAAGTACATTCCCAAAGCAGCTCACATACAGTAAGTCACCGGCTTTACACAGTCCAGCCATGTTCTTTGCACTTTTTTCTATTTCTATTTAAAAAGAAGACAGGAGCTTTGTACAAGGAACTCCACCACTGAACTGAACCGGGAGGAAGTGTTTCATTTTGTTTTGCTAAAAGTGAGTACCAAACTCATGATGTAATGAGTTATCACACCAAAAGATAACATTGATCCCGTCATAACATGAGATGAATTGTTACAATGTGAAAATTCTCATGAAAACAAAGCGCAGACATAAATGTAACTTAACGGTAAAGTAAGACACACATCCAATGAACTATGAGTAACATCAGCATCAGAATCAAAATCCGGCTTCATTGTCATTGTACTACAGAGTGCAACAAAATGGAACAGACATAACCCGCCCAACAGATATAGAAAAAACAACAAGGGTATACAGAACGGGAGTCCGCCGGGTTGCCTTTTTCACCACCCCATTATTGCATGTAAAAGGAAAAAAAAACATAAGGGATGTGGAGTGAAAAAAAAAACCAGACTATGCTCGCAACATAAAAACACACGAACGGGAAGGATTCATGTCCTTCTTGCGGCAACAGTTCCTCATGGCATGGCACAATGCATGCTGGGAACCACACGGCTTCACGATCACTACAAACTATTGCTTATGAGGATCATAATGTCATGTAGCAACCCAGTGAAGTGATTTATATTCAGTTTTTGAGCATGGTTTTTGTCTTTGTTAATGCCCACTGAGCACTGCGCACCCCGCAATCCACAAGTTGTTCCGCCCCCTTGTCCGTGACGTAAATCCATACACACAGACCCACTTATAACCAGAGAGTGACCTTCAGCTTTGTTATTCTGATTAGAGTTTTCACAAACAAAGGTGGAAGCCTCTTTTGCGCTCATGATAAGATTTGGAAATGATGTAAAACAAACAAACAAACAAAGAAACTCGAGGACCGTGGCTCTCCAGAGTGTTGTCTTGTTTGCATCTCCTCGCATGCTGCCATTGAAAGAATAGTCAATGATAAGTCGAGGCATCACAGGTGTTGTCCAAGTTTTCTGGAACTCCATCTCCATTCTTGTGCTACGCGTGCTTTTAGCAGCATGAGAGAAACCCTGAAAGAGGAAGACGGCATCATTTCAGATTTCAGAATATAGATTGCCATTCAGTGCCGCTCTCATCTCTCCACGACCAAATCAATTTGGTCAAAGGGGACTGGGGGAAGCTTTTATCTCTATGCTCGAAAATGCAGCCCACAAAAGGCACGCTCATGCTGGGATCGAAGGCCAGGCTCAGAAGTGCCGTATGGAGAACTGAGCCTTTGTAAGGGGCTCTCAGCCAAAGAGACCTTTGCGCCTGCCTGCTCATTTTCTCCTTCCTACCATTAGGTTGTGTGAAGAGCACATTGGTATTACCCCAGCGCTCACTCTCCAGCTCTTGCCTTAAAACTCTAAAATGAAGCATTGCCCTTTAGGTCAAAATGTAACTCCGATTAGGTGATGTACAAAACCCTGGCCTCGACACTTGAGGCCTTTTCTTTATCGCACCCGAGGCTATGCTTTCCCACGACGAATGGACGCTTACTTGACAAAACACGCCAGCGTGCAATCTCTGAGTCAAAAGTAGAACTCCAGGGAAATTACAATGAGAGAAAAGAGCCGGTAAAGTCGTTCCGATTAATTTAAAGTAAGGCAATCAGCGATGTGCTTTAGACTGATCCTGATGCCCCAACCTCAGACTCATTGTGGAAGTAACGGCAGAAGAACAGAGCAGCAAGATCTTAAAAAAAAGCAACAAAAAAAACGTTAGTCGGATGAGTCTGACTGGTGAAGTTTATTTTGTTTGAATGTATAAAAATGGCTCTTGCAGTTGTTGTTGGAACTACGTTCTCATTTTGAGGACTGGTCTAAGGTGCACAATGATTTTTTTTGTTTGTTTTAGGAAATTAAAACTGGCATTTGAGGCTGAGAGGAATGGCCTACATGCCATCAGGTCCTAAGGACTGGAATCTGGTGCATGTGCCATGTTATTTTCTGTTGAAGCTAGTTCAACCCAATGGGCATCTGATGTCAATTCAACATGAATATGACATCATCATCCAATATTCAACATCAAATTGTTGTCACGTGCCCACTGGGATTGGATATGATCAACGAAATGAAGATCAATGATAAACATTTGCTTTGGCTCACTTCAGTTTTCACTTTCAATGTACGGTTTGCAGTGAAAAAAATAATGCAATATGAAACATCCGCTGTCAGGTGACCTGATGTCAGAAAACACATCAGTGAAAATCAGGATTTTTTATCAACAATGTCGTCATCTGTACGTTAACCTTTCCATCAAGACAATGAAACAAAAAGTTTAAAATTGCTCTCATGTAAATGTTCAAAAACTATCTATCATTACTCAAATAATGTATTGCACATCTTTTTTTTTTTTAATGAAATTGGCTTGAATCTGCATACGTATTCATGAAATCTGATGTCCTTTAGCATTGAACCCACATGACAAATGCCCACCATTTGTAACACATGGGGGCAGGCTTGATTCTATTTCAATTCGCAGCAGTGACATCACTTTGTGGATTTGAAATCAATCCAAGAATAGCACACGCTTCCTCTCCGGGATTGTTGAGGTACACTTTTCTCAACCCGAAAATGGAACTGCTTCCAAATATATTGCATCACGTATGTGGAAAACAAGTACAAAAATAACATCATGTTTTTCTTTGAAAGTGAAATTCAGTGAGCGTACACAATTTCCAGTTCAAATGAGGTTGAGCTTTGACAGCCATGTTGCATCATGTGCATTTCAAGCATTCAGCTCATTGCGCAATGGGAGGCTTCAGAAAAGGCTTTGTGGTAGCAACTGTGACACACTTTTTCCATCACATTAAGTTGTGATCTCAAACAGGTTTGTCATCACAATGTGCTGTCTACTACGCCCACTTCATTAGGACGGCACCGCTTTCAATACCGAAAATGACAGGTTAGAATAGCTCGGGGCATAATTTTTATTCATCTACTGTAGGTATGCAGTACTCCCATCTATTTTGTGTCACCAATATTTCTATGCGACACGTTCATGGCAGTGACATCGATAGACTCACATCATGTCATTGTTAAGTCAACCACCATCCCTGCAAGTAAATCCAACAGCACGCTTTATCGAACAAATGAGAACATGGCAGGTGTTGTCCTCAGCAGGCCATTCATTTCCTCACAGCACAGACAAGAGACGGCAGATAAAACTGTCACATCACGGGAGGAACACACACACATATACACACACTGCTCGCCAGTCACCCGCTTCTCAGGACCCGCTTGCTTCCTGTACACTAACATGCTTTGATAATCATCGAATGAAGCGCCCCGACGTCATTTTACCTCGATCTTAGCTCATTTGTGCGTAACTATATTAGTAATGTCCCATTTGCTAAAGCGGACAACAGCTAAATTAAAAACAAAAAAACCATGTCATTCAGTGAGCGACGGAGGATAATTACCAAGAAGGTCTCCACACATGCATTTTGACGAAGAAATCTATTGATAGGGAAAGCGGTGTAGCGGTGTTTTGGCGATGCACTAAGTGCTGTTTGTGGAAATAATGGGGCCTCCTTTCTTTCTCACAATTAGCAACCCAGCAACTTTCTTCACCTTCCGCTGTGAGTTGCATCCCTAACTCGGACCACCCGACACACCATTTCACACAGCGCAGTGACTGGTTGCTCTGTGTCTGTCGCTCTGCTCATCTTCAGCCTGCAAATGCTAAACCCACCGTGCGCTCCCGAGAATCCCTTTTTCCGCTTTGCATCTTTTCAATCAGACCCATTTCACTTGTTCCCATTTCGCCTTGTCTCCCACTCAAGTATTGACTTTTCCGATCATTATATTTTGTCTCATCTGAATTTGATGACAAATGACGCCATTCTCTGATTGTAATTCTTATTTTTCCTAAATGTGACCAACTGTATTTCTCGAGTCACAGTCATTTTTTGCTCCATCCTACTCACGTTCTCTCAATTTTTGCTCTTCTTCTGTGACATCATTCTCAATCTCAAGGCCTTTTCACACTGCACTTGCTTAGTGTGAAATGATGAAAAGCGGCCCAATGCCAGTGTGTCCATATTTGCAAGTGCTGACGTAGCAGCCAACCAGGAAGTAAGAGGGAGGCTTTTCCCGCTGGTTTAGAAGCAAAGTAGACCGCACTTTGGCAAGATGTATCTGCCATCGTTGCAAAAAAAAGCCTTGGTAGGAGAAGGATTGCAGCCGCTAACTGACCTCTCTGGATCGGTTGTATACGACGTGTGTGACTGACAAGCTCAAAACACTGTATTATTACATTTTTCTTTGGTGAATTTCCCTTACTCTCTAGATTCATGAAAAGCTACTCTACGCAAAGCGACGAGACTGAACACTGCTGATATAACCAAGTACGGCAACTGAGAACACTTTCTGATTTATAATGCTGACCTGGAGGTTATTTAGGGTTCAGTATCTGGCCCAAGGTCATTTAGACAATGGACAGTCGGAACCGGAGATCAAACCGCTGGCCTTTTGGGCACTGTCTGACTCACTTTGCCGAAGACAGAGCTCCGACTGAACTGAACTATCGCGAAGAAATTGCAGATGGCGGCTCATTCTTGGCCACAGCACTTGCTGAAAAAGAAATGTTGTGACCCCTGTGGTTATCGGGAAATCATGTTTTGAGGAGCACCCATATATTATTTTCTTGAAACTCAAACAACATGGTTGGGTTGTCAAGGACAAAGTAGATTGTCCGGGCCTTTGTAGCTTTATTTGAATCATACAGAGATGCTGTCGCACCATATTATACACTACACTTTATGTACCGGTATGTATTTATTTATACACAGTCTGCACTGTAGTGATATGGCTGGACTGCGCTGACAAACTTGCTCGGTAACCAGAAACATCTTCTTTTGCTGAAGATCGTGTGATACAAAATGCCACTTTGATTGGCAGTTACATCTGCGATATTGCAACTCTATTCATCTGCGATTAAAATTTTGAAATGACAGCAAAATTACTTGCCAGTTGTGAAAACTAGTTGCAGAACGCCACACACTGTAAAGACTATTCAGTCGTGTTCGGCGATGTCGCTCCGTTTGCGGGTCGTGTTTTTATTGTGCATTTTCATAGCAAGTGGAGAGGAAAAAAACAACAACTATTCTTGGCTGCAACTGCGAGTATCTGTTAGATTCGTGTGATGCTGTTATGCTTTATTTCTGGTCCCACCTCCCATTCAAATGACAAATACACTGATGGATGTCGGCAGTGCTCAAAGGTGAAGGCAACTACATCTTCATAGGACAACATGACAAAACATATCGGCATTTCAGATAACGATTGAAAAAAACAAAAAAACAACACCAGCTTACACTATTGTCATCCTCAAGGAGAGTTCTCAGGCAGTAACTTGATGAGCTGCTTCTGCATTTACAGTTCTGCTAAATTTCATTGATTATCACCTTACTTTGTAACTTGATTCCATACCTCTCCTTTCTCTCTCTCGATCAATATTAACTTGTCTTTGTTTCTCTGATTTAACAACAGAATACACTGGGTCCATCAAACAGTGTAGTCTAGTTGTTGGCAAATGACTGCAAAGAAAATAGGAAGAGACGAGCTTTAATTTTAAATCTGTTCTTTTCTGCTTTTAAATAGTCCTGATGGACAGTGAAGAAGGGGATTAAAAAAATAAATAAAAAAGGATGCCTGTGTGCAAACAGGACACCCTCTCTGTAGCCAACTTGTCAATCCAGTGAGGGGATAAAACAAAGACATGACTAAATTTAGCACAGACAGAATTAGTGAGACATTGCGTAGTAGATGGCTGGTGGTTACTTGGCAACTGCTGCTAGGCAACCTTGTTGGTAAGCATTGATTATGCTCGGGGAGGATGGGGCTGATTGAGGGTAGGGTGACTTTAAAAGCTCAAAGAAAAACCTCCTGGAATGTGTGCCTGTCGGTAGAGTATTTTCATGAACGTCCTACGGTGTGATATCCTTCTGAAAGCTGCTTTTCGAACATTCTTGCCTTGATGGGAAAAGTCTCACATCAGCAAAAAGCCCACAGAACTGATTTGTCCAACCAAATGAGTGCCTTTGGTAATGCCATTTTTCATCTGCTGCAGAACTGATAACACGATCAATTACTAAGCGCCAAATTAAGTGGAGGGTGCTGTTTTGCATACGAGTGCACAAGGCTTTGATGTGGAGATGAAGGCTGGTGTTTTCGTATCTTCCCCCTGAAGCCTGTGGCGCGTTATGGGTGTTCATCCGCAAGGTTGCATTTGTGATGTAATCTTTGAGAAAATCAGAAATGCAATGACTTGAGCAAGGAGTGACAATGACTGATGAGTAAGTCATTGGGTGTTGTGATTATTCCATGTTATGTAATATTTAGATATAACATAACAAGCACTTTCCCCAGCAAGGAACGACAACACAATTGCTCAGAAACTCTACCAGCCAGTCGTTTGTAACCGTTTTACAACAGAATGAGAGACTGACATAGTTGAACAAACAGTATTTCTTGGCTGATGAATAATACAGACAATCTCCAAGGCGTTGTGGCAGATCAATTTTATTTCCATTAAAAATTCACTTCACTGCCAGTGGATCATATGTATATTAGGACGTAGTGCTATTTAACACTGGTGCCATGGCCAGACAGATCTGCAAAACTGTCAACTTAAATTGAGCATGCATGCCTTCTTGTGCCCGCCCCCCTGAAATCCCTTATCCACCCCCACCCACACACGACGGTTTTGATCATGTGCCCCGCAATCCCCATCACACACACACACACACACACACACACACACAGGTGCACATCCCTTACACACTCACACACGTGTGCACATTCCATCAATTAATTTGACCCTCTAGGTTTTCCCACTAATATTCGCTGATGGTGTCGTGGCACATTCGTCTTACTTGTGCGCGGGCAGCGTGGGATGGGTGTCCGAATCCGTGACGGTGTGGATGGTCGTTTGTCTCTATAAGTGCCCTGCGACTGACTGTTGACCGGTTCAGGGTGTAGTTTGCCTTCCGCCCAAAGTCTGCTGGGATAGGCTCCAGCGACCCTGTTCAGGATAAGGGGTGTTGAAAATGGATGGATGGATTTGGTTTTATGAATAATTTGCAATTTTATTTCCTTACTGTTGTCTTCTTTTTATTTAATTTCAGCTTTCTTTTTTTTAATTTTAAGTCAAGGACTCTGCTGACATGGAATTTTTGAGGCCAATGCCTTGTCTGATATTTGTCAAAAAATAAAAAAAATATTTAATCTTCCACTTAATTTAAAAATATATGTAATGATTAAGGCGGCCCGGTAGTCCAGTGGTTAGCACGTCGGCTTCACAGTGCAGAGGAACCGGGTTCGATTCCAGCTTCGGCCTCCCTGTGTGGAGTTTGCATGTTCTCCCCGGGCCTGCGTGGGTTTTCTCCGGGTGCTCCGGTTTCCTCCCACATTCCAAAAACATGCATGGCAGGCTGATTGGTCACTCGAAATTGTCCCTAAGTGTGAGTGTGGGTGTGGATGGTTGTTCGTCTGTGTGTGCCCTGCGATTGGCTGGCAACCGATTCAGGGTGTCCCCCGCCTACTGCCCGAAGACAGCTAGGATAGGCTCCAGCACCCCCCGCGACCCTCGTGAGGATCAAGCGGTTCGGAAAATGGATGGATGGATGGATGGATGTAATGATTAAAATCTCCCTTAATGCTCACAAAAGAAAAAAGCACGGATTATCAAAATATTAAATCCCCAAAGTCCCCCCGTCTACTTGCCCTTGAACCAACAGTCGATAGGAACAGGACATCCGATACACATTTACTTAAAGAACAACATGAAAAAGTACAATCATGAATAATGTATTTATTTATTTATTTTTACAAATTAAGGTTACATTCTAATCACTGCTTTATCGTTAACATAAATATGGTATGACGGCCCAGTGATTAGGCACTGCTTGAATCAGTCACATGCATGTTTGGTCAGATCCAAATTCTTATCTTGATATTGCAAATTGCTTTGATATTTGTAGCATGTGTAAATAGACAAATGACGAAGGATCATCTACAGTATTCGTCTATCTATCCGAGTACAGTACTGTATGACACTGACATGTATTTAAGACAGTTTGCCTCCAAATCGATGATGTGACGATGTTTGTATGCTACTGTTTGCGGTTGAATTAGTAAACTGATGAATGCTCTCGTCCCATTTACATTTTTTGTTGCATTTTGGACATCACTGCTGACTGTCTGAACAGGATATTCAGGTCAAGGTAAAAAAAAAAAAAGGACTGATTTGAAGGTGTGGCCTGGTAGTCCAGTGGTTAGCACGTCGGCTTCACAGTGCAGAGGTAACGGGTTCGATTCCAGCTCCGGCCTCCCTGTGTGGAGTTTGCATGTTCTCCCCGGTCCTGCGTGGGTTTTCTCCGGGTGCTCCGGTTTCCTCCCACATTCCAAAAAACATGCTTGGCAGGCTGATTGAACACTCTAAATTGTCCCTTGGTGTGAGTGTGGGTGTGGATGGTTGTTCGTCTCTGTGTGCCCTGCGATTGGATGGCAACCGATTCAGGGTGTCCCCCGCCTACTGCCCGACGACAGCTGGGATAGGCTCCAGCACCCCCCGCGACCCTAGTCAGGAACAAGCGGTTCGGAAACGGATGGATGGATGATTTGAAGGTTTCACCAAGAATGTGAGATTGGAATGCCCAGACTGCATCTCACACTTACTCACATATAGAAATGTGTGTAAATCATCATCATGACAGTTGCGCATGGTGGTGTGATGCCGAATCCAAGAATAGTCATTTGTCTGAGATTAGCTGTGAAATAGGCTATTTCCAGGATGGTGGCTGACGCGTGCGCTTGTGATTCTTCTGGTTAAAGCTCCGGCTGGATCATAGCTCAGAGGTCACCAAACTCTTTTTACCCATAACGCAACACCATCAATGCACTGCAACATAGCCATGCTTGACATTACTCCATTTGATCCTACAGAAGGACGAGACCCAAACTCCTGGTGTTATAGTCAGACTAGACTAGTATGCGTGGTATACTTCTAAAGTAAATAGGGGTTCTAAACGTCCTGGTTGAAGCAGACTTGGATCACCAAGAATGGGGCAATGAATCTTAAACCTCAAAGAATGCGGTAGGTACGCGTACGTTGGTTCTGTCCCTCCAACAAATACACAAACTGCTGCTTACTCAGGCGACATCTTCAAAATGCTTTATTATTAGACATTGTCCATAATTCATTTTTCCGCCAGTAATCCTGAGGTGCAGGTACGGTAAGTCTCTATCAATGTCGTAGCAGAGGGCACATTAAAGTGCAAAGATTCCTGAACAACAATGCTGCTTTTCTCACCTTGCATTGAAACCATTACAATAGGGGGCTGTGAAGCTTGCAGCTATTTTCGGCTGCTTCCTATTCACAGCCGTGCGATTGTTATTCATAAATCTACTGTTTGTGATTTTGAGAGGAGGCTGCGAAGCTTGACAGAATGCTATCCATCCTCATTAGACTGGCAGGATGATCACGGCTTCCTTTTCCTGCCTGAGAACGTCCCATACCGTTAAAAACAGTCTCCTTATCATCACACCTCACATAACGCAGTAAAAACTAAAAGCAATTAGACAGCTTGTGTTTTATGTTACCAATAAAACCGGACTCTCCAAACTAAAGCATCGTTGATGCAGAACAAGACTTGAATGACATTGTGTAAAAAGGAAGTGTAGTGGTGGGGGGAGGGGTACAAAAAGAAAATATTAACACGTTAAACAGATGCCAATATTGCAGCATTGTCACTGAAAGTAAGAGAAAAAAAAATCTGTCTGGCAAATTGTGTTCCCCGTTAGAAATCTCCAGACAAATGAGGTGGGCTTTATATGTGTGAGGCGGGATCATCCGGGCTTAGATTTCCATCTAGTGAATGCCATTTGGCCTTGATGTCCATCATAAAACAGATTCTGAAGGATTTAGTCAGACACACATGACACACATCCACAATGACACAAAGGACACTTGGCTGGATAAATGAACCTTTCAGTCTATTTCTGTTTCTGTGTCACTACATCCAACTCACCAAGAAGTGAAATTGGGTTTGCTACCTTGACCTTGAGTGTTCATGGTGTGCTCCCAAATTTTCCACGGTGAAAACAGTCACACCTACATAAAGCGCAATTTTTTTTAAACATGTATTCTCCAGGACATTCTGCAGGAGAATTTAAGAAGGTCCATCTGGCAATCAAAGCTCAAGTGTGTGTGTGTGCGTGTGTGTGTGTGTCTGTGTGTGTGTGTGTGTGTGCGTGCAAGCGCATGTGCAATATTTAATATAAAAATGGATGTGGATTGTTGATCACATGTTTTTTCAGTTTTTGAGATCACGTTTGCCACCCCATGGCCCCATCCAAGGATAAAAGTCTCAAATAAAAAAAAAAAAAGGGAACCAACACTGTGCTGACACTCACCATATAACTTAGACGAAAAATAAATCGTAGCTCTATTTATAAAGCTGAGCGAAACTTTTTCATTCATCTTTGGTGACTGATTGTTGACAAGAAGAATCCATGTCAGTATCTACGCCCGCAGCACTCCAGCAGTGGTGTGCACAGTTGGCCGGTGTAAAACCTACTTTTCCAGCTGATGAAGTCCTTTGCTGTGCTGGCATTGTGCTTTGAGTCATTGTCATGTTGCATGATGTAGCTTCCCTCAATTATTTTGTATGTATTTTTCTGTAAATTGCCATACAAAATGGTTTTGTAGACTTTAGAATTCGTTACGCTGCTACCATCTTTTTGGAGGGGACCATATGTGATAAGGCAGTAGATGATAGATTACAATAGACTGGAGAAACCAGTAAACGACATGTGTCCATAGGATTCAGGTCTCAAGAAAATGCAGGCCACTCTATTTGAGGTACACAGACATTCCATGATGATGTGACCTCGATGAGCTGGAGCATTGCCGTCCATGAAGATGAAATTAGGCCTGTCCTGTTCATGCAGGGGCAAAATCATTGGATGAATAATATTATTCAGTTAGTATGGGCTTGCCACTAATTGTCGGGTTGTTCTGTACCAACTGGACACACATGCCCACTCTGAGAATATCCTGTTTGAAGTATCACAGTGGCAAGATACTGTTGATCCATTGTTAGGTGTCATCTTGGTCGCCAATGTCAAAATGTGAATGTTTGTTGTGAAGCTCCTAGTCAGAGAACAGCAGCTTGTTCAAAATGTACTGAGAAGACGAAGAAGAAGAAGAAGAAGAAGAAGAACCTTTATTTGTCCCACAAAGGAGAACTTTGCAATCTACAGCAGCAAAATTGAAAGGGGGGGGAGGGGGGGAGTAGAAAAGAAAAACGAAGCATGCACAAAATAATGTTTAAGAAAAATGAACTGTACACAATACAGAATGCAATTTAAAATATAAAATATAGATAAAAGCATATATGCAACTGCATATATGCTGCATAAGATGGCTGTGCTAGTTACAATGGGTGGATGGGGTGAGTCCAGGTTTTCACGTGTGTTTGTTCAGCAGCCAGTCGATCCAGTCTCTCTCTGTCCCAGGCTGAGATGCTGCCTGACCAGCAGACAATGCCATAAAAGATGGCCGAAGCCACCACAGAGTCATAGAAGGACATGTGAACGTTAAAAAGCTTAAAGGTCACATTAAGTCACCTATAAAGGTTTGAATGCATTTTAGGCCCGTCCAGAAACCCAAAAGCCAAATATCCTTAACTTTTTGTGAGTGGTTGTATATGATGAGCCTGTTGCCTCACGTGAGCCGATATAATTTTGTGAAATATCAATAATATGCTTTCATTTACAAATAGATTTTTTTCCTGACAAACCCTGTGATTTGTGGACATATATCTATTTAAAAAAAACATGTATGCGTGTAGATAGATTGGGGAATGGACCTCCATGAAATTCATCGGGTGATCATTTTGTGTGCGTGGCTGTGCGCGTGCGTATCAGTGTGTGTGTGTGATGACAACACTGCAACTCAACCAGGACCCACACAAAATGAATGAGCAAAGAAAACGGCAACTTTTTAAAGCGTCTTGGGAATTGTAGGAATGAAGGACATTGCAAATTTATTTGTTGACCTATCAATGCAATCAATCAGTGCAATTACCAAACACATTTTTGCACACACGTCAGCAAGTCCTGGCTTTTATCGTAGACTGGCTCGTCAAATTATATTTTCCGATGTTTAGTGTTCATTTTATTTGGTTCATTGAGGTCAGTGGAGCTCAAAGTTTAGTCCTGTTGACGCACAGCAAAGGACCTCGTGGATATCTGTCGACTCAGGCTTTTGGAGCTTACATGGGCTTGCGTGGGTTCTCTTGAGCTTCCTCCTACAATCCGAAAATGGGATTGATGGATGGAGTCTCCTCTATACCTCTTATGTTTGAGTCCTGAGATTAGCTGGTGATTTGTGTACCCTGCTTTTCACCCCTAAATCATCTGGAGTAAGATCCACCTCCCGTGAAACCCTGATCAATATAAGTGTCAGATAAAGAAATGGATGGTTCACTTGGAGCATGACACCTTCTACCTTTATTTAATTGCAGGGTGTTATTGTTTGACTGAAATTAGCCCATTTTTAGGGGGCCGTCCTTGCTTATGCAAGTGAGCGACTGATAACTCCTCTACATATCCTTAAAGATTGATTTAGAGTTTGGCTTTCGTTACTATGATGACCGAGTGTGGTGCTAGGGTTTTGCGATGATGCGACTGGCTTTTACTCTCATGGTAGTGGAGACCCGAATGTGAAAAAATAGCGAGTACAGTACCTGCGAAGGTCGCCAACACTAGGAACTCAAAAGTACTCAAAAGTATTCAAATGGGTACCGCTCATCAGACGCTAAACTGATAGCAAACACTAATTAGTGAATTCTAGGAAACTGCGTATTTTTTTGTTCTGTCGTAAATTTTCAGTTACTATAGTCTGGGTGGCCAGGCGAGCTGTCATTTCATGGACAGAAAACTGTGCTGGAGGCCTTATGCAAATTAACTGACTCAGGATGTCATAATTCTAGAAAATTTAAAACTGTTTATTCAAGGACACATTTTCAGAAATGGCGGGGCAGGCACTGCAGAGACCTTCATATTTTGGAAAACAAGTATCATTAAAATGTCTATTTTGTAGAATATCCCTTTTAATCTGTGGTTGCGGTACCACTTTACATCGCTCTAGTTAGTTTTTGCGATCCTCAGGGGAGTTGCACACTTGAACCAACTAACCTCCCGGTTATCATAAAATGCCTGATTGTGGCCTTGACTTGAAAGACACAATGCAAGAATGAAATAAACATAGTTGTGGGCAGCTTGTGGGAGGCTTTATGCAACTAAATTGCAGCCTTTGACAATCAAAAATGGTTCATTGTTGCCTCTGTTGAAAGTTATTTGCCTCCCCCGCCCCTTGTCATAACTGTCTTTGACAAGTGAAGCAATGCAACATGTCCCCTTTGTTCTGTTTTTTTTAAATTCTCTTTTGCTCTCCCTCTGCAGTGTTTTCAGTGTCCCTGCATGCATCAATGTCAGCTACCCTCCCTGCTGGCTTCTGATTTATGAATCCTATCCTGCTCTGTCATTACTGCCTCCAGAAGGAAGCATTGATGGGCCAATATGTTGCGTCTGGCACCGTGAGAATTGCCTCATTCACACTAATATCGTGAATATTCTTCTGACAACCTGTGGCCTGCAGGAGTTCACGTTTAAGCGGCACAAAATGAAATATTACAAGTGTACTGGAAATTCTGGGTTATTTCATTTTCTCAGAGGATCATTTTATTGGTAGCAGTCTTCTCAGCCATGCAGTGTTAAATCGGGTCGATTTCGAAAGGTGTCACATTTACCCTCACGCTATCCAGTTTAATTTATGCCCCTGATGTTTAACTTCTTGCACTTGACAAGCTCACTTTCTCTCGGCTCTCTCCAGCATCCTCAGACTAGTGCATGGCAGGATGAAAGGGAGAAGGCTCACCACGTAAAATATAGGCGAGACCAACCTAAAGCGTGATGCAATCTAATCATCAGTGGCTCAGGCTCCAGCTCTAGACAGAAACAACAAAAAGCACAGGTCATGTTCAGAAACAAGATACACGCCGATCTATTACGCTTTGTATGAAACAGTCTCCTTGGAATATTCCACAAAATTGCTTTGATTAATAACTGAAACATGTTGGATGAGGAATTTTAATGACTGATTTTCAATTAGATATGATGAAGTAAAGATCATTTAGGTGTACATGAAGCAGTTCAACAGCCATCGACCTTTTGAGTACATTCAGGACTCTGGACATTGAACTTGAGTTTGGATTACACATGGAAACATACCAAGGAGGGCGTCTCACATTTGACACAGTTCTTTTCTTGTGGTTGCCGTTTATTCATTGCCTCTTATTTACCATTGACAGTTCATATTGATTTCTGTTCACGTGTGTTCATGTGTGCGTGTATTTGTATCCAAGAGACGTAATTATGTTGCTGGGTTGACTTCAGATAGATCATGACCAAGTGATGCTTTGTTATAAGACACCTCGCCGGCCTTGATAACAAAAGAGTTTGATTTCAACTGGATTTGAATAATTCATTTGGAAAACTTGGTTGCATTTTGCATGCGTGCGATTCTGAAGGCGAGAATCCAAATATCACTTCCAGACAAACATGCCGGCATCGGTGTAATATTTCACTGTGAACAGTGTTAAGATTGGGAGACTGGGTTCAGTTTCATTGAATAGCTTTGTGGTCACCTGCACGATATGATGTCCCATCCATTCTGTATTCATCGTTAGTTTAGCAAATTCATCAACAAAAGCACAACAAATATTGATGCCTGACCCTCCTTTTCGATCTGACCATATACACGGACCGTATCGCTATGCTCACTTTTGATTGACACGCAGCTCTCCATAGTAAAAATGACAGGACATCTTTTTATTGTCACTGTTAAAACACAGACAGCAAATCCGTGTAGGTGTACCCAATGAAGTCGGTGAGTATGTCTTCAGATTTCTTGCATTTTTCATCAAAGTATGTTTTGATATGATGCAATGCTGGTGTAACAGTGAGTCCGTGTAAGGGAGCTGCAGCCCAGCCCAATAGAAACACCCTCTTTACGCAAACACGCACGCAATTCTCTCACCGATTCAATGCACACTGGCACAGCCTTTTATTTAAGGCCTCCGTTGTCTCCCAGGTTGGTATCAACTGTCAATTGGAGCTAATGTCTCAGATGTTTCCATACCTGATACAATAGCAGAGAAGATGGGACCACTGATACGGTATCATGGCTTACCTATTGAGCCACTGACCTTCCATCACAGCCCCATTGTAAGCCACTGCAAAGCAAACGACACAGACATGAACGTAACCACCTGCACCAGGCGCCTAAAAAAAAAAAAACACCCCCATCTAGCATTAGTTGCCTGTGCAAGATTGTATTTTGTGACTTAAACTACATTCCAGGGACATCATTTGGGAATCTGATGATCATGCTTTTTGGTTTCTTATAACAGCAGTTCCACTAATCTGTAATGGGGCCAATTACTATCTAGAATTACAGGACAGTACGTTTGCATGCTACGTCATGTTTTGTCCCCATAGAGTCTGCATTGGAAGCATTTTCCGGTCTTGAAAAGCAGTGGAAACATACGTCTAATCCATGATATAAGGTTATTTACACGACCTTACCTCATTATTTAGCATCCACAAAAGATATCTAATGGAATGTCTGTCGAGGGAGCTCCGGAATTTTAAATTTGTGTTGATCTATGGATGATTAAAGTAAACGATACCTGGAACAGGTAATTGATTCGGTCTCTTTTTTTTTTTTTTAAATCGTTTAGCACAGGCGTTTGATATGTGTCCATTGTCTTCAAAAGCCTCATCTCAGTCACAGGGCCTTTTATGCTTCCTATACAGCCCTGGAATATATTTTCTCTATCGTAGTTCATATTCAAATGAATTCATTTTCATGCTGGTTCTCAGCCTTTAAAGACCCCCTGCTTCCCCCTTCTGTGTTTTGAGTTGATAAAAAAAAAAAAACCTTTGGAAGATCTTAAAAGAATATGTATGAGGAGAAAGCGATTTCAGAGTTGAGCTGCTGTGAAGGAAGTCCAAGATGAGTGATAGATCCGTCAAGCTAATATCCTGTATAGCTGCTCCCTCATGCCTACATTATTCTCTCCTTGCTCAAAGAATTTTTTTGTTGTAAACAAGGATAAAGGTGTTTTGGATTTATTTTTTTCAGTTTCAGCTCAATTTTGTTTTGACTAATATCAAATTATGTACTTCATGCAAGATAATCATCTGTGCTGTATGTTATACATACGTACAGCACATTTGACAATAAAGTTGTATTCAATTCAATTCAATTCAATTCAATAATAATTAGTAACACAATGCAGATAAGTTTTATATTGTAGGTACTGTACTTATGAACTGATACCTGGTCATGATTTGCTTGATTTAAACTCCCCTGTGGGCAACACTGCCAAGTAGAGGTGATAAGAAAACGCAATCGAAGGAAGTCCCAAAATGATCTTGTAATCACATGAGCAATCCTGTATTGTTCAACATCTCCTTATTCCAATGTTATACTACTGTGGTCATAATTGTGTCCTTCACTCACGTTTGCTGTCAAATTGCTATTTTTACTTCTAAATGCTCTTTCTAAAGCTTTGCTCTTTCCACGTGTTATATGGCAACGTAGGGAACTGCAACTCATTTCAAGTCATTTGTGGTCTTAATTATGCACAAATCTTAGAAAAATTCACCACCCATATTCATAAGTCTTTCAGTTCATTTTATGACTCTTTGCCCTTGGGCCTACTTTCATTCTGGATACAGAACCGCTGAATCAGCCTCAGAGTCCAAAGCTCTCCCCACCTCCTGCCCAAAAGTCGACTGTGAAAGACTTCAGCTCACCTGTCACCCTGAACCGAAGTGATGCATGGATAATTCGTAGCACTGCAGTTGGAGAAAAACTTTTCTTACAACACGATTACAGATCCTCCTGCTCTTTACTCTTTCCGAACTTAGATTAATTACTGACTGCAAGGGAGACACTTGTAAACTATTGATGTCCTTAAATTGAAAAAGAAAAAAAACCCACAAGGGGAAATTTAATTCACAGAGGAAAGCAGTTGGACATTCATTGACTGATTCTACTGCACAAAGCTTCTCTTTTTGGAATAAATAATTCCTGTTAAAATTATTACCGACCTGTAGAGAATTAATAGTGTTTAATATCTTGCTCATTCAAGGACAGTATAGCAGATCTGTACTCCTTTGGATGCCGAAGATAAGAAGTTTCATTTTCAAATGTTGCCAAAATAATAGATATCCATGGATTTCACTGTAAAATGGTCAAATTTGGAAGAATGATTTATAAACTAATTTAATATCTATACGACCTGATTTATTATACACTTGCACGAATTGCTCAAGCAAAAAAAAATTGCATTATGTACTTAGGGGACGGAATCAGCATTGCGTTTTTTTGTGTGGTCTGGCACGATGCAAAAAGATTCACTTAGCATCCGCAATGAACCTGTTTCACACCTGTTGCCAAGCAGTCTGTAAATGTAGTGCCTCTTATTTGGGATCTTAATAAGAGTTGAAGTGATCACACATATCACACCATCAAAGCTTGCAACTGTGAGAATGAAGATGACGCGGAAATATTAAGTTGCATATCATATGCAAATGTATAAGAGACATTGTGAGGCGGCGGAATCTGAGCAAGGGGCAGGCATCAATAAAAGTGCTCCAAGAAGGGACCCTTGTGGAACCCCGCAAGTGATCTTTGTTTGCTCAGACTCATGATTGAGACAAAGTAGCCTGTGACTTGTAATTAACATTTGAATTAATTCCAAGATTTTCTGTGTCCAAGTGAACACAAAAATAATATGATCATGTCTGTTTGTGCAGTCAAAGCAGATTTCTGAGTGATCATCGTCAGAGTGTTTTCATAGCACACAAGGCCATGACTAAACTCCATTACTCACATACAGAAATTGCTCTGACTCACTAGTTGTTGCAGAGGTGCACTCTGATGAAATGCCATCCAGAAGAGTGCTATCATCCATCCATCCATTTTCCGAACCGCTTCATCCTCACTAGGGTCGCGGGGGGTGCTGGAGCCTATCCCAGCAGTCTTCGGGCAGTAGGCGGGGGACACCCTGAATTGGTTGCCAGCCAATCGCAGGGCACACAGAGACGAACAACCATCCACGCTCACACTCATACCTAGGGACAATTTAGAGTGCCCAACGAGCCTGCCATGCATGTTTTTTGGAATGTGGGAGGAATCCGGAGCACCCGGAGAAAACCCACGCAAGCCCGGGGAGAACATGCAAACTCCACACAGGGAGGCTGGAGCTGGGATCGAACCCGGTACCTCTGCACTGTGAAGCCGACGCGCAAACCACTGGACTACCGGGCCGCCCTGAGTGCTATCAAAAATCCTTTAATATTGGACTTCATCATTCTTGCCACCAACAAGATTTCACCTCAAGACACCCAGTCACTGTTTCATTATGTCACAACTCACACGGTCTGTCAGAGACTTACCACACACTAAAACGCACAATGAAAAAATACTGTGCAAATCTATTCTTATAGTGCACTTGTAGTAGTGTTGTGCACTATGCAGTTGCAGTACAAAACACACACATCAGCCTGTTGTTTAATCAAGGAGCTGTTGTTGGAAAATGAGATCTGCAACAGTTTAAATATTAAATAACACTCGCTCACGCCTCTGCTTGTGCTCGTTGACTTGTGCCCCAATACAGTCGCTGGAAGCAAGTACTGTAACTTGATGGAAAGAAAACCTTTTTTTTCTGCGTCACTCCAGCAAGGTATAAATCAAAGGCTGCCATTTCCTTTCATTGATCGAGAACCCTTCTTGCTCCATTTCATTCATTTTAAATGAGCTTCAGTGACATATTGTTTGAAAAAGTTCTGCCTCATAGTATTCGCTAGTACAAAAGTGACACAACTAGCCAAATTCCATTTTCTCAACACTACTAAAATGGTCGCGGCACGGTGGCCAACTGGTGAGCATGTCCGGCTCACAGTGTTCCAGGCTCCGGCCGTCAGAGTTTGAGTTTGCATGTTTTTCCTGTGCCTGTGTGGATTTTCTTTGGGTGCTCTGGCCTCTTCCCATATTTGAAAACCATGCATGGCAAGCAACTATAGTCTCTTCCATGAATTGAACTCAATCAGAAATTGACTTGTAATCTCAGTCAAGCACACATTACCCTGACTTGATTGTTTCAAAGCTCTGAGATCTTATAATTGACTAAATGAGTTTGCTTGAATACCTAAATTATGAAAGTAAACCTTTATGCCTCAGAAAAAGAGAATATTCCAATGATTTGATGTCTTTATAGCAACGTGCACTGGAGTGTAGGCGCATGCAGAACCCCATCAAGACTCCTTTTAAGTTGTAAAGCTTTACACCTTGCTCAATAGCATCCGCAGGACTTGCAAAGTAGGAGCTTTTCCACCATTTATTTATTTAAATGTAATTTGCTTTGATCGATGATCTGATGTGGATCCAAACATAATTTCCCCAAGGTCTCAGTCAGAGTCCTTGGAGACTTCTTTGACAGACAAGCAAACAATAACTTGTTTATGCACCAGTAAAATATATCTCACTGACAGTCCTCTTAAGGCCTCCTGTGATGGAAGCACAGCAGCCACTGCTCTCGTCAATCCAATTCCGATGAATTTTCATAATTATGTTTTCAAGGGAGCGCTCTTGGAAGTGAATGGCTGCGTCTTTCTCCAGCATTACAAGCGATGAGTTCTGTGTGCAAATATAATATATTTGTGTGTCTTTGAAACTGACGATTTATCCGTTGGAGGAAAAAGGTGAACAGAAAGAGGACAGTGTCACTCAACTAACTTTGCCTCGCAGTCGGCTCAACTGGAACTTCTGATTGGGGTTTGGCGTGGTCAGACTGTGCTCAGAGAAACAAACCAATTTTCCATTGGTGTGAATGGTTGTGTTTGACTCCAAGTGCCCTGTGATTGGCTGGTGAGCAGCCCAGAATGTCAGAGGTCAGCTGGGTACTCCGTATATTTGCTTTTGTTAATTGTTTTGGATTTGTCAAACATGTTCATTTATTCTCTCCTATTCAGGGCTGGTAGTTTACGGTGATAGTCCTGATGGTGGTGTCCCTTTTCCGTGTGTTGTGCTACTTTGGTCCTTTTGATTTTCTTCAGCGTTCTGCTGTGTGTGTGTGCATCGCAAACCTCAGATGCCCCTTTTGGTTTATTCTCCGGCTCCCTCCCACAGGTCAGCTCCAGCCCCATTAGTTTCCTGACTTCCTATTCCTTGTGTGAAATGTATTTTATAACTTGCCTTTGACAAAATAAAAAAACATATGTATTATTGTCACTGAATGACGTCTCATGATTCGTTTTTTGGGGGGGGCGGCGGGGGGGGGGGGGGACGTACCTGGGTACTCACACTTAAATATTTCCATGGAAGAAATGTTCTTGGTGGCATTGCCTGCCTTCTCTGAGTGGTGTCGAAGGTGAAAATCCCAACTCAATTGTTTGTCGTCTACTTGCCACACATATAAGGTACTTCTCAAAACCAACCAACGTTTCTGAGATGAACAAGGAAGTAACCCAAATATTTTTTTGCAACCCCACACAACCGGCAAACGTTGTTACAATGCGACACATTTTTGTTTTTACCTTAAATGTATACTAGCCCCACCCTTGATTGTGGAGGATTTTTATTCATTGGTTTATTTATTTTTTAATGTGTGGTAATTTCAATAAATTATAACCGTTCATAGTTCTTTTTTTCAACATGCTGCTCTGAGCTGTTGCCCTCAACATGGTGGCCTTTCCCCATTGTTGCCGTCCATTCCTTCCACACGATCATGTCAAAAACACAAGAGAAACTTATTGCTTGGACGGCCCTTTTTTGAATAAGGAATTAAAACTAAAACAGGACAGTAGTCCGTAATAATGTGCAAACCCAGGCTAATGAAAAAAAGATATATGCACCAATGGGAGACTAGTCTGTAAATCCTCAAATCCATATGCAGTTCAGAGCATGTCGGTTTGCACTGAGATTTAAGAAATATATATATTTTTTTCCCATCTCATCACAAGCAGCAGGCCATCCTCACATATGGGGACATGTTTTCCATTTCACCGTGTTTTACAAACAAATGGAAAGAAATGTGTCAAATACCTTGAACATGTATTTGCCATTCAGTTGATTCATCCATTGCAGGCATTTCCCCTAACACAATAAATAAGAGAGTATAAGAGAGAATGAGAGCACCATTCAATTTCACCTTTCACACACACACACACACCCACACACACACACACTGAAATGGTCACCTGCATAACAACAAAAAGGTCAGCTGGGAAAAATAAAATGCAGCTGTTATTCGATTTCCAGTTGAGCTTGTTTGTTGGTGTATGCGCTGCAAAATGGGGAGCTGAAATGCCAAAAACGGATTTAGGCTGGGAGAGAATACAAATTTCCATTTTATGAAGGAAACAAAACAATCAAGGCTCATATTTAATCGACAGCTTTGGCTTCAGGTTGCCTTCAGTATGTTTGGCCGTGCAGAATCCTCCCCAGCTGCAAATTAGTTTGGAGGCAATGAGTGAGGCATTGGGAGTGGGGAACCTGGACATTCTCAGCTGAATCATGCTGGCCAAATTCCGGCTTTGGCTTCATTTCCCTTCTTCATTTCTCAATTCTGATAAGAGCAGAAATTCTTATGTTACATAAATTGTGAGAAGCAGAGACAGGTTACTCCGTTAGCCACTCACATATAAACCGAGCAGAGGATTAAAAACACTTGTCAGAATGCTGGCATTAAGCTTTACTAGGTTCTGTAAAATATTTCTTGAACAAAAGGTTTAGGGTTTACGGTCTAGCCTAGGCGTGCGTTGGACTGACAAAAAAAAATGGATTTGGTCAATTGTCTGAACTCCACTTTCAGTAATTATTGCATGCCAATATTAACTCACCAGAATGTAGAATCAGTGGGATTCAATCCTCTTGAAGCACCGTGTCTCAATGACCTCCTCTGCTATGTCATCAATTTGTCTTGTTACGATTCTAGCCATAGAGGAACATGTCCTGCTTTTATCACTGTAGCTTCTCTGAAAAGTTCAAAGGCAAGCACTTCTTAGCTTGAGCAATACGGTCAGATATTAAGACTGATGCTTTTATTTATTATTAACGCCTCCAATAATTGTTTCTATCATTCATGTTCACCTTTTCCTTTTCTTTCCCAAAATTCTAGAGGCCATTCTGTCAATGCACGGTGCTTTAAACCAATCTGGCAATGCAGTTTTGAGGCTTTTTAATGGATTCCTGAAGCACTGCTGTTTTGCAAAACAAGATACCTGGAAGGCTTGAATGAACGTGAGACAACTTGATGCACTTCAAATCTGTTTTGTGACAGACTAAAAAACATGTTAAAGTTATTTGTAGTACTCTGTTATGCAGTGGTGTCCTTACAAAAATTTTAGAGTACTACAACTCATAATCACGGTGCAGAGTTGGGGGGGCGGGGGGGGGGGGGGGGGTGATCATGTTTTAGTCTTCCGAGTGGGAGCGTAACAGAAAATAATTAAGAAGCTTTTGTGATATATATACAGTATTGCTTTTTTCTTTTTATTGGAGTACATATGTGAGGAATATACGCCAGCCTCCTAGTGGTTGACAAACAGATGCTGGTCCCCTAAATCTGACATACCATGAACCGGTCTCTTCCAGAAGAAAAGATCAGGGCCCATTCTACTGCGTAATAAAAACAAGTAAAAGTAACAGTATGAAATACCATGACGAATGCTCACAATGTATTTTTAAAGTACACATTAGTGGCTGGATTTAAAACATTCCACCCTCAGGGCACACGTTGTGATGTTTATATAATAACGCACGGGTGATTTAGCATCTACTCATGTGTTTCATGAATCAAGTTGTCCAGCATACTAATTGATGTGGAGAGACTCAAGGGCATCGCTTGTAATAGTATGTGATGAAATGATTTTTTAAAGAGTTGGCAGGCCGTGCCTCATGCTCCATACATTTTGTTAGGCTGCAAAATTATTATTTTATCATGCTGCTGAATATTCTAGATTCTTGCTGTAGTCAAAGAAAAAAAAAAAAGACCTCCTGCATTATCGCCAAGATCACATGTACCGGTACTCAGGAATGTTGGATTTTTTTAATATTTGAACTAACCATGATATTTGATGTAGAACCTGATGAAGAGAGCTTTTTTATTCATTGTATCCAAGTATGGTTTCGGCCTTGTTGGAATGTATTCAGTGCGGCAATGTGTGTTCATTACCAACTCATTAACAGGAGCGGGGGATGCGGGGTGGTGTGGGTGTGGAAATAGAGCCTCTGCATTCCGATATGGCAGAACCCTTTTGAATCATTCACATGTTGTGCTGCAACTACTCCCTTGGTAGTGTGTCTGTCACCACCAAAGCTCATCTCCATTGTCATGAAGAATTTGCCTTCAGATCGTTAATTCAAACTGCTCATTTCATTGCATATTCACCAACCATTTTGAATATACCACGAGGTTTGTTGCTGCGGCGCTCCGGCTCGAATTGCACTGATATAATGTTCCACCAAAGATGTATGAGTTATTAATCTGGGCATGCGGAATGATTCATGAGTCAAGTTGAGATGTGGACAAAATGAATCGTGATTAATTTGTCATTCCTGCAAGAGACATAAAGATTTGTGCTATAGATTATTCATCCGGACTGCAGCGTAGACTCCACACATCACGTCTCGTTCAGGATGCTTTGTACTCATTTGTGCATTCACGATGCCGGAACCCGTGCATTCGTTTCAAGGAACTTCCATTCAAGCATAATGCTTGTCAATGATGTTGTTTATGAGTGCATTTTATCCGCTGCTTTCGCAGTCTTGTTTGCCCGACTCTCTCAACGTTGCACTTTGAGCTCACTGTTGTGATTGTCATCCAAATAAATGAAGTCATTACCAGTCCGCCTTCAAACTTTAATAAGCACCTTCTATAATTTAAAGCAATCTCGCCTTTCTAATATTTCAATATTCGTCGCTGCCTCATTCATTGTTCATGTGGCTTTTGATTAAGTTAACTCAACAAGCACCCAGCTTTCCCTCGTTTGGAAGATGCCAGTGTAATTTGTAAATGTGCTGCACACGCAGACAGACACCCTCCTGGATGTCTTCCAGCTTCTTTAATATTTCACTGACTCTTTGTAAGTGTGAGCTTGCAAGGAAACTTAGGAGAGACAAATTTGGACAACTAAAGTAAGTAGTTCCTTTTTTTTTTCTAAACTGGGCTGTTTTCTAAAACCACCCAGTGTATGACCCCATTCCTTTCACCCCTCTGGGCTCGGTGAATATTCACCTTTGATGTGTATGTGAGCCAGTTTTTAAGTTTTGACACAAACTTGATTGTTCTGCAACAAAAACCTGTGCTGCTTAAAGCCGCAGGATAAAAATAAAGACCCAATTGTTAACAGAAATCTATCCTGCTGAACTTTACCCAAAATAAATCCCTCACAGAAACCTCTCCAGCAGAACTTGAAACAACTAATGAGAAAAAAAATATCAACCAGAAAATCCATCTCGGAAAAGTGTCAAATCGAATAATTACTTTTGAATGCGTCCACAACTAGAAGCTTCGCATAAGCTTCACATTAAAGACAGGAAATGCAGAAAGTCAATTCAGTGCGTCTTGTCAACATTATTCCAGATATTTCCCAGGAATATATTTTACTTTTTCCCACTCCTGTCTTTTTCTCTTAAAGCAAGCAATTTTTATTCCCATGGTAATACAAAACAAATGGTCTCATTTTTAAGCTCAATATGGGATTTTTGGCTCCAGTTCCATTCGCTAAGAAACATTTGGCAAACCTACATGGATGTGACTAGGCCTTGTCACAGAGTTAAACACTCCGATGAGACCAACATTTTTTTTTTTGTAGTTAAGCAGCTCTTCCATTCTGCAAAATAAACCTTTGTTCTGAACTTACATAAAATTGTCTAGAAATGCTGCAGGGGAAATCATAGTTTCACCATGTGATATCGGCTGTTATTCTCAATCATCAAATGTTTGTTTTCAAACGTTGCCAGTCTACACAAAAAGGACCCTTTTCATTTTGAAGTAGCTCTAAACTAGCCAAACTCGTTCATGTGTTGATGGATTGTTGTAATTTATCATAGTACGGCTCCACGATTTTAAACAAATGTGTACACTGAGATGACTGAGTATGATAAATGTGCGGCAGCCACTGGCACAACTTTCAACGGTGTGCAAAAGTTTTCAGGGCCATTTGTTTATCAGTGATTCTCAAACAAGGTGCGGTGAGAAATCATCACGTATCTGGGGGAAATTATTCATTTTCACTTGATTTGTCTGAATGTTTTTATTGATTATACACTAATATATAATAAGCGAGTGATCTTTTTTTTTCTTAGTTAATCTATGATGGTGACATTGAGTGACAGGCAGAACAATTAAAACCTCTTCTAATTTAAACCTGTGTATCCACCTGTTGACATTCACTCAACAGGCAACGTTATGGCTTCTTGTGGTTATATCAGCATTGTGTTTAATTACACGGGCCCAGATTTGAACACAGAGTCAGTCAACTTGTGAGTAAGACAAGGTTGGAGACAAGATTGACAGTATTTGGTGGTCCGCCATGTAGGCAGGATTCTCGATTCGATAAGCTGCATGAACATGGAGTTGCGTGGCATCATGGGAAAAATAGCTAAAAAATTAGATTAATGATTCAAGTTGCAGCTTTTCTGGACACAACCTTTGGAGGCAGACGCAGACCCAGGCAGCACGGCAGGTACACTAACAGTAGAAAAGGAACTAGAAATGAAACGAGTTAGGACCCAATGCAGTGGAGTGACACTCGAAAGTCATGACTACAAATATAAAGTTTGAGAAAATACCAAACATTTTGTCCATCACCTCATATCGAAATAAAGATCCTAACAGTTTTCTGACACATGGCGAATTCATTTCCCATGTGAGAGCTCTGGCAGCCACAGCTTTAACCCTGGAGAAGCCAAGAACCCTTTTCTTCTTTGGAAAATGATGAATTCTACATTAAATGACTGCTATATGTTCACTGAACACCAAAATATACGTTTTTTCAAATATTTTATGCTTTAATCCTAATTTACGATTAGGGCCAAATTTGACCCTTTGGGATTTAATGGTAGCATTTGAGCAGCGGAATTTATAGGGGCCAAATTTGACGCCGTGGGTTCTCCAGGGTTAAAACTAAGATTAGACTAGTCAAATTAAAACAGCAACGATTGCAAGAATGCATATATTCAATTTGGTTACCCCGCATTTCGGACAAAGTCAGCTGGGCTAGGCTCTAGCAGCTCCCGCTACCTTCTTCGAGATAAGCGGTGTTGAAAACGGATGGATGGATGGATAAAAATGTAGTTCAAATGAGTTGGCTGTCTCAAAGTGACAGGCAATGCTCTGCAGTAATCAATACACAACATATGCTAGCGAGGTGAGCCCAATAAGCGGAAAGCCATCCGTCCGCGCCTATTCTCTTGCTGCTCCATTGCTCATTAATAAAGGCCTGCAGCTGCAATGCTGCTGCTTCTTGAACTTCATTTGGGTATTTCATGAGCTCTACCCACCTCAAAATGTAATTTTGCATTCTGTAACGAGAACATTACTAATCCAGCTCATCGGTTATGAGTGAAGTTGGTGAGATATACAGTACCTCTAAGGCATCGGATGTGAGGTCATTCTTTTGTAGCTTTCATTAAAAATACTGTGTTTTCAGAAATATACCTACATGGCTATATACATAACCGATTCCTTTCTTACGTTGCTTCATCCATCCATCCATCCATCTTCTACCGCTTATCCGAGGTCGGGTCGCGGGGGCAGCAGCTTTAGCAGGGAAGCCCAGACTTCCCTCTCCCCAGCCACTTCTTCCAGCTCTTCCCGGGGGATCCCGAGGCGTTCCCAGGCCAGCTGGGTGACATAGTCTCTCCAGCGTGTCCTGGGTCGTCCTCGGGGTCTCCTCCCAGTGGGACATGCCCGGAACACCTCACCAGGGAGGCGTTCAGGAGGCATCCTAATCAGATGCCCGAGCCACCTCATCTGGCTCCTCTCGATGTGGAGGAGAAGCGGCTCGACTCTGAGCCCCTCCCGGATGACCGAGCTTCTCACCTTATCTCTAAGGGAGAGCCCGGACACCCTGCGGAGAAAACTCATTTCGGCCGCTTGTATCCGGGATCTCGTTCTTTCGGTCACGACCCACAGCTCGTGACCATAGATGAGGGTTGGAACGTAGATCGACCGGTAAATCGAGAGCTTCGCCCTTTGGCTCAGCTCCTTCTTTACCACGACGGACCGATACAACGCCCGCATTACAGCAGACGCTGCACCGATCCGCCTGTCGATCTCTCGCTCCCTCCTGCCCTCATTCGTGAACAAGACCCCAAGATACTTAAACTCCTCCACTTGGGGCAAGATCCCCTCCCCGACCCGGAGTGGGCACTCCACCCTTTTCCGACTGAGGACCATGGTTTCAGATTTGGAGGTGCTGATCTTCATCCCAACCGCTTCACACTCGGCTGCGAAACGCTCCAGTGAGAGTTGGAGAGCCCTGCTTGAAGGAGCCAACAGTACCACATCATCTGCAAAAAGCAGAGATGCAATACTGAGGCTACCAAAAAGGACTCCCTCAACGCTTCGGCTGCGCCTAGAAATTCTGTCCATAAAGGTGATGAACAGAATCGGCGACAAAGGGCAGCCTTGGCGGAGTCCGACCCTCACTGGGAACGATTCCGACTTATTGCCGGCAATGCGAACCAAACTCTGACATCGGCAGTATAGGGACCGAACAGCCCGTTGCTGTTGCTTCAATAAATATAAAAAGAAAATTTAAAATATTTGTACAGTAGGGATGCGCGCTCATGGTAAAAAATAATCAAGATTAGTTTTGACTGAGATTGAAATCACGATGAATAAAATGAGGATTCTATCACCATGGCACTTATATGTTGAACATATTCTTTGCATTCAGTTGATTATTGTAGCTTTACGATAGTGTTCGGTTCCAATGATGGCCGCATTCGAGAACTGACATTTATTCTAAGGTACTTGGTGCAAATGGAAAATATCAGATTTGTATCAAACCGCCTGAAATGCTTTTGGGTTTGTTTGTTTGTGTCCTAATGCAAGTGTATCTGCTAGAATAGACAAAACGTACCGAAAGACGTTTGCACTCTTACAAGATGAATGCACACCACACCGCTCAACGTAAAATGTGTTGATTTGCTTTTCATAAACATTCCACACTGTGTGATTCAATCTTGGCTGCGGTGGAGTTAATTTCAGACTCCAGATGCCGCGTCATTGCATCATCCCTCTATGTTCACCTCAGGCTGTTCAATTCACTGCTTGTTTCTGTGCAGTGAAAAAAAAAAATAATTGCAGTAAAAGGAAAGTGGTCACATTTGACTGAGGAAAAGGGGCCAGAGTAGCACATTGAAATTTTATGCCTCGGTTCTCCGGATCATTTTTTTTAATTTTTATTGCCCCCGATGATGAAGTGACCATGACGGTCATATTCACTTCATGTTATGGTGTCATCCTATTGCTTGCTTCGCTGACAGTGATCATGCCTCGTTTCTGACAATCATTGACATCGGTCACAGTCCATCTTTGGTCCAAGACTGTTACATCGTTCATCTTTGCCCTTACAATCCAACCACGTTTTTTGAGCTACAGTGGCTGCGGTTTCCTGCAATCACATGTCGTTTTTGTTACATATTGTATTGTGCACATAGGCCTACATCCCGTCTTAGGAGGAGAGGAGAGCACAAGTGTGTTGACTCTCAAGAGTAGACAGCTAGAAAGATGACATCATATCCCATGCCTCGTATAATTTTGATATAAAGCTTACAATTACCATGACAGTTAAAAATGAGTGAGTCTTCCCTGTGCCATTTAAAGCGATGATCTGCTTTAACAGCTTAGCTTTCGAGTGCATTCACTTCCTTAAAAGTAAAACAGGAAAAAGATTTATTGCAAATGCGTCTCAATAAAACAGTTTTTTTTCTAACAGAAGTAATGCTCTTATGCTTTGTATTCTCCATTGTTTTTTCCCCTTTAGTTTCAGCTAAGAAGCGCTGACTAAAGTGCTGTTTTCTCCGGCTGTTACTTTTGTTATAGACTGAAGAGAACATCTGTGATCTAATAATAACATCTGACATGCATATTTCATGTGTTTTTACAGCTATTTCTCAAATCTGCTTTGGTGAGTCATTAAGTCGTACATTTGGATGTCACTACACACCCTTGCAAATCAGAATCCATTTCCTGCTCAAATTATTGCTCATGTTTAATTCACTGCAAATACATACATTGTAATTTGACCACACTGAATTATTAACCTAAAACATGATGGATGGCGGATCAAACATTAGTTCTATGTCTTAAAAAGAACCAATGCCGAATGTAAACTGCACATTCGGCCACAATAACACTAGTGAAATGGCTCTAAGACCACAAATGTTGGCAGTTGTGAAAAATGAATACAATCCATCATGCTGCTTGAACAATCAGTTACAATATTTTGCATATTGTGTGCAGGGCTGTCACCACGGGCGGGCCATACGGGTCCGTGCCCGCCCACAAGATGCTTGTGCCCTCCCGTGCGGGGCACGGATTTCTAAAGTGAAACGTTTTTTAAAAAAGATTATTGTTCTTATTATTATTATTATTATTTTCATTTATCAGAGGAGCTATTGTTGCTTTGTAAAATACTACTGTTGAGTTGCTTATCACTAGGATTTTTAAAATAGAAATAAACAGTGACGTGATTTTCATTTGATTCAATTTTTCATATTTGTGGACTCCTCATTATCAAATTGCACTGTGAGCATCCAAAATTCAAGTAGCCTATTTCATCTGCTCTGACATATCCGTTGGAGAGGTGTACTGTTCCGCGTAGGGTGTGACAGAAAGAGATTTGGTGGTAACTCCAGACAAGCACAGCTTGTAGAAAGAAAAAAAATGGTTGCATTGTAGCTGGCACAAAAAGAGATCAACTGGCAAAGCATTTGCAGCCGCTCCAGAAACCCAGAAGGCCCATGCGTAGTCAGATTTGAAGCATTGCTCTTGTGATTGACAACACTGTTATGCGTCACATCAAAAACAGATACCGTAGAATAAGCTGTCGTGCACGCAGTTGGATAACGAAATCCGTTACATGTACTCTTACTTTTACTGTACTTTTACGCATTTCTGCATGACTACCTACCTTGCAGTAGTCAAGTAGTAAATGAGGAGTCGGGTTTTGTTTACCCTGTTAGGGCGCCACAATGCCGGAAGCCTCATCTGATCTACTCCACCAGAGTGCTTACATTTCAGTGCTTTCCTAATTCAGACTTCTGTAATATAGATTCCTCAGGCTCAAGCCTGCTAATGATTTATTTCAGAGCAGTAAGCTAGCCAATGGAAAGTTTGATGATTGACTCAACATCTGAACCGTTAAAGCACCTTTTGTATTTTATGTTATCACACGTGCGTTTAGTATTTTCATGAGTGAACATTCTCACCAATTGATTCTTTAATGGTTTACATTTTCTCTCCCTTGTTTACAGAGCAGCTCATCGAAACAACACAATGCACCATCTGTTACGCTACATCTACAGAAGACGGGCCCCAGTTGCTGTAGATTGGAAATGGAGCCAATCATTTATACGGGCTCTAACAGGGAACATGTGGCACGGCCAGGCAGGGGTGACATGTACCTGCGCTCCATCGCTGTGTAATGGAGTCATAACCACAGATACCCTGCTCATAAATCTCACTCAGAGCAGCGTTGCATGTGCCTGCTGTTACACTGTGTTTGGGCATGGCTAAGTGATGATGCAATGAATCGTGCAGATGTGGTAATGATGATGAGAATTATGGTGACGTTGAATAGTGTGACGATGATTATGAGGATGGCAATCGTACACACAGTGAAGCATTTACATGTTCCAATGTGTTTGACTGAGTTCATTTGATTTGTAATTCACAATCTTCATATATGGCAGTTGTTGACCTCTCTGTTTCACATCGCGTTGCAAAAGGTTGTTTGTAGAATCAATTGGTATAATGAAATCCTATTCACGCTGCGCTTGGTTTTCTCCACGGGGCTGCGCACAAGGACGGCAGCGTCATGGTGCAAACTTGCCCATCTTGGGAAGTGCTTGCATTGCAGCCTATAGGAAATCACCAACCAGGCTTTTCCCACTGGTTGGTCTATTGTTGTTAGCGTTCGGAAATCACTTCGCCACCCCTTCTCTTACGCCTCAAATTGAAATTTTTCTGTTCGAGCAGAACCACTGACAAAACTCACATCAGTACAGTTAAAAAGTATATACAGTATACAGTTAAATTCAAGGGTACCTCATGGCCCGCACCGTGACATAACACGGCGTAGTATGTGCAAATAAAATGTGTTCATCAACGGCATGCTAAATTGCTCAGTGTGAAACGGCTTGAACTGTAATAAAAACGGGCAACCAATTTCTATATGGGATCACACTAATATTGAATAAATATGTAAAGAGGTGGATTTTCATTCCAATCACTCAATTCTGCCTCCCTCTCTGAGAAGGAATATGAATGGGAAAAAAAAATGAATCCAACAGAAGATAGTGACACAAAATAAAAGATGCATGTTTCTACTATAAGGGATACACTTGCAACCATTAAGCACACTTAAAGTATCTCAAGTGATGATTCAACTGGGTTCCATGGTCTTTACGGACATTTTTTGGTATTAAAGCAAATACCCCTAAATGTCGTTTTCACATGATTAATGGCAAGTTGTTATGCCAAGTGGTTCAAATCCTCTGAAGACACGGAGGATTTTTGTATTCAATTTTTCTGCCTTCATTGTGGTTTCTGTTCTAGTCTTGGTCAACATGGGATAATAAAGTTACACCGATGCGAAGGACACGAATCAAAGTCAGAATCACATTTTACCTATATTACATTCTCTGTTTATGATGCAAGATACCCGAGAATGAAGTTAGCTTTAATATATTTTATGTTTGATGTAAATGAAATAGTACATCTTATTACAATAGAGGCAGCTCTAAAACAGACATCACATGAAATGAAAATACTTACTGTAGTTGTAGTGTGACCTAGTTCAACCTTGAAGTTTTCAATGTTGACAGATAACACTTTGTTACTGTGGCAAAAAGTGCCTTTGTAGCGACGCGCGCACGCACACACGTTCAACCAATCAGCGCTGACGCAAAGGACATTACAGATCAAAGAGCTTTGATCTCTTTCATCAGCTCAGCTAGTTTAGCCACGACGAACAGCTAAGCTAGTGGAGTTGAGACAACACCACGCTCGAGGTCAAACGGGCACGCTCTCTTTCAATCTGTATGTTTCTCTTTTCCTTTTCTATCCAAATATATATTTTTCTCCAAACAACAGCTGTCCTGTCCACGTCTTCCTTTTTCGTCCACCGGGGCTTAGCCAATGTAATTATAAAGAGACCTAAAATCTCTTTACCTTCTCTGTGCTAAGATTTTGAGATGTCCATCTGAAGAAAAGAGAAATTCACTCCCTATTTAAAAGATAAGCAGAATATTCAGTTTTCCTCATCATCACATTGCTTTTTAAAACTCAGTCCAAGGATAGTGCATGTTGTTTCGGGTTTTAATTGTTGTTTGAAGGCTCCAGTTAAATCAACGATTGCTTTTCAGGATAAAAGGACCAGAAATACAGATACAGTTCACACACCATTTCCGACAAACGTATAATTTCTATAATAATAAACCAGCCTTAATCTGCATTTATTATACCGTATTTTTCCAGACTATAATGCGCTACTTTTTTCCCCACTCTTTGGACCCTGAGGCTTTCCACACATTTTATTCATGAATTTTTACTGGTGAGCTTCAAGGTGCCCATAAATTTTCCCATAATCTTGTGATATCTGACCATTGAAATGACCAAATATGTCACAGTGGACCAATGAAACAGTCCGAGTCCGCCCTCATGGTGAACATTCTTCAGCCATTTGCTGTAGGAGTTCGCAAATATAGAGGCTCTGTTCAAAGTAGTACAAAGTGGACTGAAAATAAACATCTTGAATTGAGTTTAATAAACATAGGGAACAAGTGCCATAAATACAGCCAATTCTGCAGTACGACTCTGTTGTTTGTTTGGCCACCGCCTCGTGTGACGAGACTAAAAATTATTCTGGGACTGTGGCACTACGGTACTGTGTAATTAGCTGAGTCCAGCATTTGGTGGAAATAAAGCATCCGTCTATAAGGTGAATACAAAATATGTTTTTTTCCTCAAAATCCAGCTGTTTGGCCTCTTTCTTTGACACTTTCCCTTGCTATAATGTGGTCCTAAAGTGGGCAATGTGTGTACACATTTGTATTTATGGCTAAATTGAGCTGTTGGAGATTTTAATCTGGTGTGCTTTGTAGTCCGGTATTTCTCTGCTGCTACCACAAACATAGATGAGAAATCTTATGACGTCTGTCGAGGGATCAGGCAGGTTACGAATACATAGCCAGTTATTATCTGTTATATAATTGCATTCCAAGTATTGATAATGAGAGCTTTGTGTCGTGATCAGCAGTGTTGGGCTGAATATCGAATTAGATGTTGAAAGAGTAAGTCTAGTGGACACAAGTCCTAAAACTGGAGTTATATGGTCTTTGGCTGTAAGATTAAAAGGCTGTCGCATGACTGTCATAAAATAACTTCAAGTGTACCTGTGGTGGTCAGAAGGAAACATATTGTATGGTCTCTCAAGAAAATCTGCATCCAAATGTGTTTTGATGACACTAGTTGTATCAAAGCAAGCTTAAAATAGCCTGCGGGACCTTTCTTTCTTAGACGGCATGTCAGGTAATGCGCGCAGACATTCTCGCTTCTTCTTGACTCCTGGGAGAGGAGCCGTGGCGGAGTTATTGAAAGGTGAGCCGCAGGATTCTGGTCATTGAAAATGCTGTCATGGCGAAATGCAAAGTATGTGGATGCAGTGACTGCGTATTCTACTTTTTTAAATATGGAAAATTCATCACCAACGCAGAGCGAATCCAAATCCATTACGTCAGCATTCATGGCTTGGTGTGGCACATATAGCGTTGATTACCTCTGTGCACTATTTAGGGCAAAATAACATTAGATGGTGAGTTAACAGTCACGGCCATATAACCACTGCAAATGTATTTCCGGTTTAAGGTTTCTTGTTTTTTCTCAGACAATTTTTTTTTTCAGCAAAGAGGGAAAAAAAATCTCTTGCTTTGCTTGATCAGGTCGGGAAACCTTATTTTGAAGATTTCCTCACCCACTCAGCTATTTTTACACAGACAACAAGGGAGCAGTGACAGCTCTCACAAAGGCAGAAGTGACCATTGCAATTGAAGAGATTTTCGGTCCTGACACGTTAAAAAGGTCAAATTTCAATCAGAAAGGACGGTCTACTTAAATGCCAAAATGCCAACTTACCGGTCAGAAAGCTGATTGTTTGGTATAGTACCACTAAATAGTTATTTTACATGCTGAAATTATATTGGGGTGAATTGGAAACCATATTTAACCATGTTCGTTTTTGCTTTGTGGCCCGGTGATCCAGTGGTTAGCGCGTCGACCTCACAGTGGTGCGTTAGTGTTCAAATCCAGCCTCCTTGTGTAGAGTTTGCATGTTCTCTCCGGGCCTGCGTGGGTTTTCTCCGCGTACTCCGGTTTCCTCCCACATCCAAAAACATACATGGCGGGTTAATGGAACACTCTAAATTGTCCCACGGTGTGACTGTGAGTGCAAGTGATTGTTCGTCTGTGTGTGCCCTGTGATTGGCTGGCAACCGATATCGAGTGTCCCCCGCCTTTTGCCTGAAGACCACACCACGACCCTTGTGAGGATAAGCGGATCAGGAAATGAATGGATGGATGGACTTTTTGCTTCGAAAATATGAAAAAAGTGTGATGCATCAATGAAAGCCTCACCTTCATCGAGTAATAATTATCATAATGCTGTGTATTCCACATTTCTTTTCAAGTCCACATCCAGTTTTAGGTCAGTTTGTCTGAATTCTGAATTGCCTTTTCACAATCATTCTTTTTAGGTCAATCTTCTACTCTGGCTGACAGTATTAGGTCACTTAACGTCCCATGCCGTGAGCCCTGGGGCATGTGATATTGGGAGGGACTGGACTCCCACTTCCCTGATGAGCAACCAAAAGTAACATGGTCTCAGAAAGGGCATATTGAAACCTGTGTGTTTTGTCCACTGACTCTGTCATGCTCCTTCCTTTAAATTACTTACATATCAATTGTCTGGATCCATCAAGCCTCTGATAAGAAACATTACATCCTAATTCTTTTCTGGTTCAATAGTAAAAGGAAAACGTAAAAGGTGTGCTTTAGAGAAGCTAATCAAGTCATTGGTTCATTTGGCCTAAAATGGAGTGAATTCCTTGAGGAAATATGAGACATCTCTCAATCCATACTTCTTGTAAAACAATTTCAATGAATCAGATTCCAGACTTTTCCGGAACACTAACAAAAATTCATTGCGTTTGTACAAGACCTTGTATTTTATTTTAGAAGCCAGCTGACTCAGATAGTACTCATCCTGGTAAGATGAAGATGAATTGACTGAAATCGTTGTCTTGTTAAAGGCCATCAGTATACTACACGTGTCATATTTAATGAGTTTTGTTGAAAATAATGCAAAAAAAAAAGTCAAATCATCCAGATGTCAGGTAATCCACTACAATTCTAACATTAATATTGTAATCAGATTTCACTTCATCATAGTATTATTTCCAGTGTTATAATACATCATAAAATATAATAAGAGGTGCCGTGTTTGAAGTTAAATCCAAGAGGAATACATAAATGATTTTGTTTTCATGCAACTAATTGGTTGGACTACTTTCTCGGACTTGGTCCCACTAAATGTATCCTTGACTCATTTATACTGGCTGAGCTGCATTTAGAAATTATTGATTACTGAGAAAACTCAGAGAGGACTCATCCCATAGTATTTCGCAGACCTTTTATTACCCTGCTTCCCTTTTTACTTGCTGATGCATGATTCCCTTTTTTCTCCATGCGGGGTTCTGACATGAATCCTTTTCATCCATGATTGACTAGAATACCATGCCAAAGGTCGGTGGGGCTGCATGCTGTCATTCTTTATACAATGGGGTAGGTCATACCATCCCACCCACAATTCTTTTTTTTTTACACGTTAATGATACTTCAGATTGATTAACTGTATATGTGTTTTGATCATGACTTTCATCTACCCATCCATTATCAGATCCGCTTATCCTCACAAGGGTCGCGGGCATACTGGAGCCAATCTTAGGCCTCTTTCGGCAATAGGTGGGGGACACCCTGAACTTGTTGCCAGCCAATCAAACAACACAGACAAAAAAAACATTCAAGTCAGGTTTTATTGTCAAATATGCTCTTTGTGCAACATATAGCACAGATGTAATTACTTTCCTCTCTCAACCACAGTGCAAACATGCAGTGCATTGAAACACACACAGCTAAAAATAAAGGCAGCAAACTGTAAATACCTAAAAAAAAAAAATCCAATAACACAAAAACAAAGAGCAATACTAGAATAACAAAAATACATACAAATAATGCTTTATGAACAATTGAGAAGTACAGAAAATCACACAACAACAAGCAAGGTCAATTGGCCGACCAGGCGCCGCAGAAGTCCGTCCTTAAATACAAGGCCAGACTTGATGGGGAAACGAGGCACAGGTGCACTTGCTGGAGGGAACCGCCCTTCGCTCCAGCTGGAGCTGGAACACAATCAAGACAGACATGACAGAAACAGAAGTACCTGGAGGGAACCCACTCAGGCATGGGGAGAAAATGGAAATTCCACACAGGATTCGAAACCTCCACCTCTGCACTCTGCGGACATGCTCACCAGTCGACCAACAAACCACCTTCATGACTTACAATTTATTCAAAAGATTTTGATTTCAACAGCATCAGCCATACTCCGGTTGTTTTAAGAAATGCTTTGAAAACATGTTAGCATTTCTACGGAAGAGGATTAGGGCCACTGAAGAAAAAAAAACAAGGTTGGCAAGATTCTCACTTTGATCTCAGAAGTCAGAATTCTGAGATAAAAGTGAGAATCTTGCCAACCTTGTTTTTTTTTCTTCAGTGGCCCTAATCCTCTTCCGTACATTTCTGTATCGGACACAACTTTTCAAATGTGAAGAATTTCTAACTTCTCGCCTCCTCACTGAATTGTTACGAAAGCAGAAGTACAGCGCACAGAAACAAAGATAAGATGTTTGCACAGTAGCCTACAGCTGTAGTTTATTTACATTTTATGTACCTCATATATTATTTTATTTCATTCAACACTTATTTGCCGAGGTGAGACAATCAATAAGAGATTCTCATCTACAGTGCCGACTTGGCCAAGAGGAAACAAACAGCATCGTAAGACAAAGCAATCGAAAAGAAAATAAAGATACATATACCACAAACTGTACAGTGTCATACAGCAGGCTGCAATTTTTCATCGTCATAGGATGACGTGAATAAAAGGCTTAAATTAAGCTCATAACAGGGGCAGCGGCCATCTACGATTTCCCCTCCCTGACTTTTTAAGGGGTGACATGATGAATGAGATGAGTTAGATCGTTTTATGTCAAATTAACACCATCTTGGCTTCATGCATGTCACCGCTAGCTTTGCATCTTTTTAGTCAATACATAAAATGTTGTAGTCATCTCATAAATAGAGACACCAAAATTAGAATATGCACTGCTACCTGGAAGTGAGAGTGAAGCTACCCATGTGTGTAGAATTCACTTACGTGAGCCAAATTTGTGAAAAGCAGAAGTCATTGTGAAGCAGCAGCAGCAGCAGTGATATACTGTATACGGTCCTCCATCATGATGCGTAGCCGACAGAACTCAAGAGGCAGTGGAAAATTAGCAGCACTTGTTCTCCATTTTCATTAGTCACCAGGGACAGTGAGGTTCAAACAGTCCTTTATTTTTTTCACAACTGCGATCTAACTTACAGTCTGCCTTCATCATATGTAGCAAAGTATGACAAGATAGAGTGGACCTCTTGGGGAGCGGGGGAGGGCTTAATTTCACCTCAGAATTTGTCATTACTTCCTCCCCATCTCAAGTCCTTTGTGGGGAATCTTATTCATCAACTAATCTGTGTGTGACTGATGACCATTGAGGTCTTGGTTACAATGTGTTGGAGGTTCCTGACACCATTTTGGAGCAGCTGCTCATACATGTATAGTAAGGCACCCTCTGGCTGTTGTCAGTGGAGAACCATTGCCACTTTGAATTCCAGTCAGGCAGAAAGAGGCTCATTGCACATACCCGGCCTCATGCCTCAATGAGCATGTACAGGTAAGTGTTATGTTTATTTCACTGCTAAATTAATATTTATGACTCAATGTTCGGCGGCCCGGTAGTCCAGTGGTTAGCACGTCGGCTTCACAGTACAGAGGTACCAGCGATGTCCGGCCTCCCTGTGTGGAATATTCAAATGTGGCAGGCTCTGCACTCTAAATTGTCCCTAGGTGTGATGTGCGTGGATGGTTGTCGTCTCTGTGTGCCCTGCGAAGCAACTGTAAACCCTGGAGGATCAGCGCACTTTTCAGTTAATACTAGTCATGGCCCTTGGATGTAAACCCTGGATAGGCACTTTCAGTTAATACTTGACATGCATATCCAAATTCCAACATGGGATGAACATGTTGAGATTTTGGAAAAATATAGGACTTAAGCTCCACAGTGGACGGCTGTCGTATAATGATAATAAATGAATAAATAAATAAATAACACTTGACCGAATGAAAAAAAATATATATCATGCAATTCAGGCCTCACACAAAGCATAAGCATCGAAAAATTCATGACACTGTGCAGCACTGCTGAAATGATAACAGGCCGCCTTCAATCGGCAAGAAGGCAAATAGTGTGTGAAGATTACTTTTTATAATTAAGTCTGGGCCAAGGTGAAAGCTGAGTCATACTTCAAAGTCTCTTTAATTCTGACTTGTCATTCACTTTGTCACTTTATCCAACTGGATCTCTCACCTGAAAAATGTCAGTAACCACCACATTTAATTAGTCTCAGCAAGAATGCTGTGGGGAATGGGGTTTAATTAACTCACATGAATAATTCCAATAGCTGGAGCTGATTTCACATTGCCATGTCACTGAGTTATTATTATTGTGGTCTATGCAGTTGAGCGGCATGTGTGCGCTGTGCTGATGGTTTCTGTGGAGCACACAATAATTATGTTCGAAAGAAAACCTTGTGTCTGACATGGCATAAAGTTGTGCAAAAAAATGTCTGAGACCTCACATTGTCATCAGAATGAATTTCCCTTTGGCTTTACACTGCCTGCAACATGCAGATTGAAACATTGTACGTCGGGTGTGTTGTACATGTGATTGTTAAAGTGTATAAAGCTTCACAGCCTTTATTGCTCAGTGAAAACCCTCCAATGTTTTTGCCTCAAATGTCTTACAATGTGAGAAGCAAATGTACGAATGCGTGTCATCGTGTGTGTGTGCGTGCGTGTGTGTGTGTGTGTGTGTGTGTGTGTGTGTGTGTGTGTGTGTGTGTGTGTGTGTGTGTGTGTGTGTGTGTGTGTGTGTGTGTGTGTGTGTGTGTGTGTGTGTGTGAGAGCAGCACAGCAGGCACCTCCACCTGATGCTGTGAAAGCGGTCCACAGTACTCTGGAGTGACGTAAATCCATGGTCGGCGTTATTCAAGACCCGAGGCTACGTATTCGGTGTTGTTAAAGGTCATGCATCTGCACAGAAAAACATGCTAAACTTTGACTGCTACTCCAAGTCTGTTTTGATGCAATATTGTGTCATTTCCATTCATCAAGTAGAAATTCAATAAAACTTGCCAGGGTATTAACTGAGTACCGCTATATCTATCTATCTATCTATCTATCTATCTATCTATCTATCTATCTATCTATCTATCTATCTATCTATCTATCTATCTTCTATATATATATATATATATGTATATATATCAGAGGCAATTGCTCTGAGACTGCAAGGGAAGCTCAGCTTCCCCTAAAATGTCAAAAAGTAAGTGATCAAATACAGTACTGTATATGTGTGTACTTACAATTGTGTGGACATGTCATTGACTAAATATGCGCCACAACGCGACTCTCTTCTCATTCATTCCCACAGCTTCACTGTGCAATAAACTGTGTGGACGCTGAGCGTCGACCGCGTGGACGCTGGGCGTCGAGAGAGTTCAGGGTCGGTTGTCCCAATGCATTGAAACTAGACGAGTCATTGGATAAATGCTGTTTTTGTCCCGCCCATCGGACGCTGAGCGTCTCTGGGAGTCTATGGACAGTGGGCGGGTATCGGCTGGCCCCGACGCACATCTTTTCTGCATGATGATTGGATGATCTGTCTGAGACTGAATCTCTTTTTGATTGACAGCGAAATGAGCTATCACCTATCTTTTGGTGTTGGCATCCGTGGGAGCATTTTTCAATTCTCTTTCTGTTCTGTCTTGAACTGGAGAGTTCTTCTAATCATCTTAGCGACACTCTCTTTGTTTAAAACGACTAGCGCCAGATTAATCTTTTATTTCTGGTAGGCTTTATTGTAGTTGCTTGCGTTCGCAGACTGACTTATATCACCACAGTTTCTGAGAGTATAATTCATGTCTAAATAAACGGACACATTTGATGATGTCGGCCGAAATTGAGCTTCCCCGCCTTGACAGACCAGCATCCGCCAGATAGATAGATAGATAGATAGATAGATAGATAGATAGATAGATAGATAGATAGATATCTATATAGAGATATAGATATAAATCTCTCTCTCTCTCTCTCTCTCTCTCTCTCTCTCTCTCACTGTGTGAGGTCGGGGGTTAGCGCATCGACCTCACACAGTGCAGAGGTTCAATTCCAGCTCTGGCGAGTTTGCATGTTTTACCCGGGCCTGTGTGGATTTTCTCCGGGTATTCCGGTTTCCTCCCACATTCCAAAAAATGCATAGCAGGCTATTGAACACTCAAAATCGTCCTTAGGTGTGGATGTGAGCGCGGATGGTTGTCCACAGAGATGACATGGGAACGAACAGATGACATTGAGTTAGACATCTAAACCCTGACGAGGGAATTAAATCTTGTTTTCCTAAATTCTCATTTCAAAACCTACTGGCATCTCATCATAATCTTTGAATTACCATTGACCTCGCTTGAGTGGACACACTTTGGGGAAACACAATCCAAGCTTCTAATCTTTCCGTAATCCCTCTTATTGCAATGCGTATCACTTAGTACTTCTGTGTCCCTCCAGATTGAAGAACCAAGTCTCAGCACCGTTAACTGTAAATGGAATTCTTTGTTCCTCTCGGGCTGTGATTGTTTTATGCCCCTTTAGTCTTTTCAGCAGCTTAATTAAAATTGGATTTTGGACTATGGCACGGAATCAGAAAATAACAATGATGCTGTCTCAGTGGTGTTTATGTCATTTTCATACATTGTTTCAGTACAGTGAATGTCCTCCGTACAATCCACATATTAACCAATGATACGGGTGAAGTATACAGCAGAAGACAGGAAATTTAATGTGATAAACAACTTTTTTTTTCCTATGGAATAAAGTCAGAGAGTCCATCCCATGGGTACATACGGTTCCACTTTACTTGAAGAAGTTACCACAATACTGACTTGATGCAGCGGCACAAATCGGCTCATTTCATGACCCTGCATCACAATGGCTGCCAAGTGTCACACTTTTGTTTCGTTGTGCGATGTGAATTTAAGAAATCAGGACTACTATGTGTATGATTACATGTGTACAACTGACACATCGCCAAATTTTGAATTGAAATATGCTGCAGTGTCAAGTCTAAAGTTTGGAGTCATTATACGACAATTGAAATCGCGGGCACGCCATTACAAAAACAAAACAGTTGAAGCAGATGCAACAAAATTAGTGAATCTCTTTAGTACTCCCTGCTAAGAACTCAGAAGACAGCACAGCAGGGGATGAAAATGATATTCCACTTAACTGAATTGGGAGCAGGTAATTAAACAAAGTAATTGCGCAGTGGGGACAGAGGTCGGTAAAACCCAACACTCGGCAAAGATATGACTGGCTGACACTGACGATTTGGAACCAGGCAATACCAATCTGTGCTTGCACCAACCAAAAAAAAAAAGAAGTTTCCCCCTCGGATGTGATCCACCGCAATACCTCCAATTTGCTTATCCTGTCAGCAGCAATTGTTTGTAAAAGTGTCGTCTTTTCTTAATCAATAAACTTGACTTGATGTGAAATAGAATACTGCCAAGGGACATCATTGGAATTGCTGTGCTAACTCATGAATATTTCACTTTTTTTTTGTAGCCATTTAGAACATCTAATTAAATCTTCCACTCCTGAGGGCATTATACACAATGATCCTCCAATTAATTTGATCCTTAAAGGCAATGAGCTGACTGTATCATGAGCACGCCCACTGGAACATGAGGTTTTATATGTACAGTATATCTGCTCTTAGATCAGTGAAGAGCACAGGTTTAAAAAGGCAGGTTTAAAAAGACCCCGCAATAAAACATTTACCTGACAGCCAAGATGAATAAAATATATCGGTGAGATGCACAGGTCATGTCAGCGGTACATGTGGGTGTAGCCGGTGTCAGAAGATGTAAATAATGCTACAAGAGTGACATTTCAAGCAGATACTGAGGCTCGCTGACAAGTAAAAGAAACGTCCGCAAAGAGTTGGCCACAAGAGAAAGTAACCTTGCTTGTGATTCTTTAAGATAAGAGTCATCCATTATGCATTCGGCTTTGAATGTGGCAGCCATGAAGAAGGTGAAATATCCTTGCCTCGTTTAAGGTATACAGGAAATCCGAAACAGATAAGGCTAAGAGAGGTCAACTGGCAGGAATGGGTGATTGGTGTCGAGAAAGTACGAAGCTGGAAGATTGGGATAGCAAAGATGAAAAGAAAAGCCACCAAAGACAGGACAATCAGGCCATAAATGTTAACGTAGAAGGTGTTTTTAGTGTTATTTACGATGTATGGAAGTGTGGAGGTGCAAACGTGGAGTAAAAATGTTGTCAAATATGTAGCAACTTCAGGCATGTGTTTGAGGCTAAATGCGACAATGCCTGTGTGGGTTTTCTGCGGGTACTCCGGTGTCCTCCCACATTCCAAAAACATGTAGGACAGGTTAACAGAACACTCAAAATTGTCTCAAGGTGCGATTGTGATTGTGAATCGTGATTCATCTATGTATGTCGTGCGATTGGCCGGCAACCATTTGTGAGTGTACCCTGCCTACTGGCCATAGACCCTCTTGATCAGGGGTCTCAAACTCGCGGCCCGCGGGCCAACTGCGGCCCCCGGGACGATAATTTGCGGCCCCCGTCTTAATATTAAAGATTAATGTTTGTGCGGCCCGCAAGATTGATATGAATGACACTTGTTGTGTTCGGAGCTGAATGAACCAATCACGGTGAGGTATACGGCTCTGGAGGGCGGGACATTGGCCGGGCTGTCCAGTGCCTCGCTCACTCACTCATTCATTCCTCCAATCAGCTGGGCGGAGGAGAAGCCGTGAAGCCGATCACTCCGCTCGGCGCGCACAGTCCTCCGCTGCTCTCAGCATAGAACCGAATGAGGCGCTATGATCCGTGATCCAGCCTGTGTCTGTGTCTGTAGCCATCTCCGCGAGTGAAACTGAAATTTAACAGTAAGTGCGTTAACATGACACTTGAGAAATTCGGAGAACTGCCGTAATCCAATACGATCGGAGAGCGAAAGTGCGCATGCGCCACAGACTCGCGCGACTGAAAGTTAAAGTTCCCCGAGAGCTATGTGAGAAGAAGCGCTGCCAGGTCTCTAGCAGCAAGAAGTAGGCAAGAGAAGCCGTGTTCAGAATATTTCATGTTCAATGTTCCATTCAAGTTCAGAAAGTTAAAGGTTAAAGAGCTGTTAATACAAACATTTGAAACGGAATAAAAATAATTAGTTTTCTCTACTTAGCCAGCCAGTGTATATCTACTGGATGCTCATTATTATTATTTTATTTTTTTATTACTGATTGATTTATTTTTGATTCATCTTTAAGTTAATTTATTTAATTCATTATTTTTTGTTAAAAAATAAAGATATTTGATAACGTTGGAATGTTTTATCAGCGCTTTTCTTGTGGAAATCCTGATGCGGCCCAGTCTCACCCAGACTCTGCCTCTAGCGGCCCCCAGGTAAATTGAGTTTGAGACCCCTGCTCTTGATGATAAGCGGTTTCAATAATGGGTGGCTGGATGGAATTTCATCACTGGAAAAATCTAGCTGTGTGAGATTATTTCATCAGTCGTGAAGTGTGAATCAAACAAAAAAATGGAGCAACAGATGCCATCCATCCATCCATTTTCCGAACCGCTTCATCCTCACTAGGGTCGCGGGGGGTGCTGGAGCCTATCCCAGCCGTCTTCGGGCAGTAGGCGGGGGACACCCTGAATTGGTTGCCAGCCAATCGCAGCGCACACAGAGACGAACAACCATCCACGCTCACACTCACACTCACACCTAGGGACAATTTAGAGTGCCCAACGAGCCTGCCATGCATGTTTTTGGAATGTGGGAGGAAACCGGAGCACCCGGAGAAAACCCACGCAAGCCCGGGGAGAACATGCAAACTCCACACAGGGAGGCCGGAGCTGGGATCGAACCCGGTACCTCTGCACTGTGAAGCCGACGTGCTAACCACTGGACTACCGGGCCGCCCGAGCAACAGATGCAAAAATATAATTTGCTGCTATGGCTAAACCTAGCAAGCCCAAAATAAATGTATTTAGATGGCACGTTCAAATACGTTATGCAACTTAGCATATCAACTATTAACATTAGAGCAATGTGTGAAAATGAGTCTTGACACGTTTGCAGTAATTTGAACAGACCACTGTGGCCCATTAAAAAGGCATGGGATGTGACCCACATAAAATTAAATTAAACCATTACAACTCAATATGAGGGCTGCATTAATCACGAGCGAGCGTGTGCGTGGACAGACACTGATACATAAAGTGGGGGAAAAAAAGGATCTCTGTGTTCTCCCTCAGATATTTGCTCCGCTCGTTTTCATCCTGCAGATTAGACTCGTTGGCTCGCTCGCTCAAAGGAAGCACCGACGGCTGCCGGTCGGAGATTTTGCACTGTGTTTGAGTGGAACCGCTGTGGCTAACACCTACTCTGCTTGGATTCCCTCACAGCCGAGCTGCTGCAAGTTGATAGAGCTGTGATTGCTTTGCAATTCTCCAGGGAATGGTGCTGAAAGGAATGAGCGCATTTAACAGTGTACTCAGAGAAATGATATGTCATCCTGTTGCACAACAAGAGCAACGTTTAATGTCGAAAACTGCCTCATACAACCCAATAAACCCCCACATGGGAAAGGATTTTCACACTTAAATTCAATGCCATAGTGGTAGGATATGTGGAATATCCAGGATGTGGAAAATGCATGAATTTTTGATTGTGGATTATACCCCGACGAATGAATAGGATGCTAATGTGTCTAAGCCTCCCAACGTCGATTTCTCTCTGTGCATATTTTCTACAAAGAATCCTAGGTACATTGAAGCCTGGACTGAACATTAACCAGGATCAATATGAGAACCGTTGCGGTAAGATTCCCTCGCCACATAAGCTGCCGGTGGGGAAACACTTCGAGAAGATCATTTATTTTAGAAAGGCAAAACACTGCTGCATTGTGAATGAAAGGGGGGGGGCGAGGAAAAATGTCACAGCAAAGAGCAAAATGAAATCTCCTTAAAAAGAAAAAAAAACTCAGTGAAGACCCCATAGTCATGTAAAACGGGAAGCCCGTGAATGAAAAAGTAGAGCAGAAAGTCCAGTGGGTAGTTGAGCACAAGCCCACAGTGCTACCTGGTCCGAGGCTTGTCTCATTCATGATTAACTGCAGCTTGAGGTGAATGACGGCAGAGCGGCCGCGGAGATGAGAGAGAGGAGGTAGCTGTGAGAAAGTGACGGATAACAGTTGGGAGGGAGAACGATTCTTGAGGCGTTTTGGAGGCAGCTGGAAGCGAGCATTGACTCCAAATGGAAAAGGCTGAGATGGCTTCCCTAATTGAAATGGGACAAAGAGTGAATAACTGGAGGAAAGCGTTTGTGTAGCTTCTCACAAATCCATGCGAGGCAGAGGATTAGAGTCAGGTGCTCTGGCACAAGAAGCCTTTTGGGTGAAAAGTGAAAAGTCTTCCATCGACAGCAAGAGTCCAGTTACCTCGGTTCAACAATTTCAGAACAGGGTGAAAAGGATCAAAGGAAGAATAAGTCTCTGTTTAAAATGGTTCCTTTTAGTTGTTTTTAAAGTAGTAGATGCAATTGGTGGCGGCCCGGTGGTCGACTCGTTAGTGTGTCGGGCTCACGGTGCAGTGGGGTGTGATTCTGTCTCCGGCCTTCGTGTCTGGAGTTTGCAAGTTCTTCTTGTGCCTGCGTGGGTTTTCTCCGGGTACTCCGGTTTGCTCCCACATTCCAAAAACATGTGTGGCAGGTTAATGTAACACTCTAAATTGTCCCTGGGTGTGAGTGTGAGCGCGGAATATTGTTCTTCTATGGGTGCCCTGCAATTGGCTGGCAACCAGTTCAGGGTGTCCCCCGCCTACTGCCCGAAGACAGCTGGGATAGGCTCCAGCACACCCGTGAAAATGAATGGATGGATAGATGCAATTGAATTCCAACAATCTCATCTCACCTTTCGTAGATCTCTGACTATTTATTTGCTGCCATCACTCTGACTTGTTAAAGCAGGAAAGTATTACGCGTTAGTACAGAAACTACAAAATCTTGAATAAGATGCACTGACTGCTTTTCTCAAGGTGTTTACCTCATTTGCTTGCTGCCTTACATGCTTCTTTCTGGATTGAGATGTATTTCATACAGAATAAAAGCAATGATCTTCAAAATGTTGCCCAAACGGCTATGTAAGGATGATTAATAGTTTAAATTAAAGCATGCATGCGCAAACAGACGTACATGCCAATGAGAGAATACAGCCTGGGGTCCTGAAAAAGTGGCATTGAAAATGTGTAGTGTGTTGTATTATTTGCTTAACAGCGCTAACCTTGTCTGCCCTGCTATTGAATGATTTACAAAATGATGGCTGTGAAATACATCAAAACAAAAGCGTGCTGGTGATGGACTTGCCCAGCATTGATCGGGTGCCCCATTCAAAGGGATATTTACACACGTGCACGTAAAAGTCTCTGGCCATACATTTGCGACGGTTAGTCTGCTCTTTCAAGAGGGGAATCGGCATCTGTCATTTCTATCCACGTGATGGGCAGTGAAGTCTGGCCGTCACATCTTAATCAGCAGCTTAATGAGAGGAGGATAAGCTCCTGTGAATTCCAGCCTTCCTCTGACAGAGACAATCAATAATTCCATATCGCGGCATCTCAATAAGCTCTGCCCGGCCTGCCAGAGACCGTGTCGTCTTTGAGGAGCATAGTTGATACACATTGCGTTATTGGGCTTTCCATCACTCTCACCGCTCCCTCCTCCGCTCTCACTTTGAAGCGACAAAGAGGAGATCGTGTGAGAAATGTTTTTGAGTGTACAATCTGCCAACGACACACTGGATTCTAACCAACGCTATGAAGCATGCAGCAATGATGCTTTTTCTTGAATTTCTGCTTGCTTTCTGGGGAAAAAAAACAAACAAAAAACGGTATATTCATCCATCCATACGTTGGTGGATTTCTCTGTTCACTAAAACGCTGACTCAGCAAACAGAAATTCAAAGAGCGTCGACTGGAGTGCTGCATCTTTTGGGTGTCTGTCTGATTTATGGTCTTCAACTTGCAAAGAGCTTCCTCGCTGCCCTGTGCAACTCTCTCCGCTCCGGGTTTGGGCCAGAAGTGCATTTTCAGCAAGAACGCAGTGACGGCGTGGGAAACCAAGCCATATGCTGCGCAAGATTACATCTCATTAGAAATGGATTTATCTGCTTTGCATCCTCTCTAGTTCACCCGGCTTTGGACCCCTTCAATCCAGCCCGCTGTAATTCCGCAAGGTCGCTCATTAAAGCAACATCACCAGCGATGGACTTGATGGCTCTCTTTGAAATCCATGTCACAATCTTGACATGGTCTTGTATCGTTAATTAAATAGTGCATTTTATAGACATGGTGACACAAGTGTGCCCCAGATAATTAAAAGTACAACATTTTTATAGCAGTTAAGATGATGGGGGAAAAATGGCTATACGGTACTCCAAATTTCAGGGCAACAAAACAAAATTGAAGTTGAGCAATTTAACACAACATTTTAAAGTTTGCTGTTGTGAAAATTGGATTTCCTGTTGAATTTCCATCCATCCATTTTCCGAACCGCTTCATCCTCATAGGGTCGCGGGGGGTGCTGTCATGGGGTAGCACACAAATCGCAAAATCCTCTCAGATTCCCAACGAGCCTGCCAGATGGGGTGGGAGGAAACCGGAGCACGGAGAAAACCCACGCAAGCCCGGGGAGAACATGCAAACTCCACACAGGGAGGCCGGAGCTCGAACCCGGTTTAAAGCCGACGTGCTAACCACTGATGGGCCGCCCCCTGTTGAATTTATTCAAATTAATTTTGTCATGGGGTGCACAAAATAAAATCCTCTAGGTTCAGTGGGTTTTTTTTAAAAGTAGATGTCTAAAGTGTTTTTGGATTCAGATCATTCTATTTCGTGCAACCAATCAAAATTGAGTTAATTCAACAAAAACTGTTCAGTATATTGCCCCCCAACTTAAGGGTAGAAGTAAAAACAACTCAGCAAATTATGTTGGAGCAAACAACTTGCTTGGGTGTGCTAACATTGTTTTACATGTAATTTAGATCTTAAAGTTGTTTTACAGCGTGCAAACAAAAGAATGAAATACATTTAACGGAAAAGTAAATACATTAGAAGTAGCTTACTAACATTACTATAGGAATGCACAGTGCAAAAAGGCTGCTTTGGAAAAATATTCGGTTTTACCTCGAAAGACTCACATTTCTCACATTTCTCAGCTGGCCTTGGGGTGTCATCCTGATGGAACTGTCTGTCTGTCTGTCCAAGTTTAAACTGCTGTCCCCACATGCTCTGGAGAGGTGGAAGAATAGAAGTATAAATCAGGTGAGTGGATTGATTTTCATTTGGATCAAATAAATCATAGAATAAACTTGATTGCAAAGTCATAATTGTAGAATTGTATGATAAAAGTGATATGTTAATTGCAGAGGCGGAGAAGTAAAGCATTCTTTCAGCTTCACTTCCACTCTTATGTAATTGCTCACAGCAACGGTGGCAAACAGCAGCCTATTAGCTGGGAAAAAAAAAAAATCTTAAATTGAGACATATGGTGTAAAAAGTGTCCTTACTGTACTGGTGCAGTGTGTCAAAATACAGACACCGACCGACTTGGAATCTCCCAATTGTGCATTTGAGTTAGTAAGGACCTGACTGGGGAAAAAAGAATAGTGCAGTGCTGCATTTCTGCTCTTTTAAACTTTTGTACTTCTTCATTCTGGAAATACTGATTTTTTTTTCCAACTCTGACTGTGAGCAATTTCTGATTCTACCTAGCAGTTTCTTCACATTGATCAAATTTCAGCACTGAACAGTATCAGGATTCACCATCCATATCTTCTGCTTAGATATTGTTTGTCCTTTTATTTAAGTCCTTAGCACATCTTTACTCATGATTACATGCAGAATTGATATGATCTTCTTTGCCACTTTTGCGTCTGAATTTATTTTGGTGCAAATTATCTCTGTGCTCTTATCAGGAAGCCACACCATTTGCTGATAATGAAAACTTGCCTGGTAAAGCCCAAGCTTAGCGAGTGAGCCAAAAGTTGTTTACTTAATGAGACCTTCCTAAATCTCGCATACACCCTTTGGCAAATTTCATAACCGTGTTCGATGACTCCTCATGCTGAGCTGTGATAAAATTTCCTGTCAGTGAGGAGGATTAGGATGCTCCCTTGGTAAAGATTTGAACCTTGGGCATCATCTGTGGCGACGGGGAGTGGAGGGTGGGGGGGGGGGGGGGTGTTGATGTGGTTGAAGTTTCCCCTTGGAAGAAATTGAGGTGAACACGCTTCGTTTAGTGATGCGGCATCAATAGGATAATGAACCAGGTGTTTCTCGTTAGATTGCGGAGATGCTCTTCTCGCTTCGATCCCAGCAATGAACATCTGAATAACAGATGAGAAAACATTCATTTGAAATAGATTGTGGTTTGCCATGCTGCCGTAGAATTGCTTATTCTTCTTTAATATTTGCCTCAAACTTTGGATTCCTTGCATTAAGCAAGGATCACAACGTGTTAAAAAAATAAGGTGTTTCCATCATATTTATTGTTAATTCATAATCTATTCGGTAACAAAGTAATATGAGTTACTCATTACATTTTTGTAATATTATTACAGTTTCTGAGTCCAGTAATGCATCACAACACTGAGGCCACAAGGCAAAATTAGATGAAAACAATAAATAAAGGAGTGGAAGCAGCCCATTAAAACCTTTTATTCCAAACATTTGCGAGTGTTTGCGAAGGTAGCAAATGTTGCGTTCTCATCAGGGTTCATTAAGTTCGCCAGACGCTTGCCAAGAGTTTCAGGGTTTTTCCGGTCCTAAGAAATTTTGACCATGTTCAAATATTTATTTTTAAGCACATTTGGTTGCCCTCGAAGGACGTACTAAATTTCACCTCATGAAATAAGACCCTTGTTTAATATTTCTGTTTGTTCATTCGGTTCACCTCAAACATTTCTCACCGTGCAGTAAAGAGAATTACAATCAACTGAACTTTGAATTGTGCTTTGTTCATTTGTTTTAATGAACATGAAAAAAAGATGTGCTCCAATCAGATCTCTCCTGATCAACACGTTTCCTTTTATTACACACGTCTATCTATCTATAGATCTATCTCACTGTTATCTAGGTTGTTGTTTTTTTAGGTTTTTTTATTCAATTTATTGTAAGATCTTACTCTGCCCTTCCTGTGCACCTCAACCTGTCACACAGGGAAAACTTGGTCACATTCAACAATGACGCACAATCCATTCAATGCTGTGCAACCCTGCCAGGAACTGCTGAGTCTCCTGTGAGGTACAGTGAGTTCACATCCTCTGAGAGTGCACACTCAAATTTGACTGATGGATTTTGACATTGACATTGTCCTCTCCATTACAGTGTAAAATGAAGTCTTGTACTAAAGCAGAATTAAATGACGTTACCAAGCCAGTATTTTCACATGGATGACTGGGATGTATTCAGTGGTCCACTCGTGACATGTAGTGTTCCGCTATGTTAGCCATGTATGGAAAATAATGAGCGACACGTTGAGTCGGAGGCAATATTGGAATAATGCATTTGTCTCCACTATACAACACATAATTCCACGAACGTGATCTGTATTGCAGGATGCACGCATGACCACAAATTCAATTATACCTCTGATAAGAATAGCAGTAATAAATGATGACTGAACAAGTGCTGCTGGACTAATGTTGCCATGGCTACAGCAGAAGCAGTAGACACCTTCCCACCTCCTCGCTGAAAGGTGACTGTGTCAGACAGGCAAGCGTCTCATCGCCAAGGCTATTACACTGGCTTCTGCCATACGTAGCAGTCATCAGGTCTCCTTCTACAAACGGACCACTCACCCGGTGTTACAGCTCATCTTGTCAGACCTCACCCAAGAGCTGGCTCACCGGTCTCAAACGATGACTCAGGGGCCATTTGTTGCCCGTCATACTTTTTTGAGTGTCCTGCCTCATATACAAAAAATTATATTGAACATGGCATGCAAAGTTACTTCCCAATTAAAAGGGGTGAGGGTGGGCAGCGTAATTATGTGTGGCCCCCAATGAATGCTAAAATGAGTCGGGGAGGGATTTTGGGACACCCACATGAGTGGAGGGATGTGGTTCATGGGGACTGCCAGTGCTGCTCATGCATTGGTGTTCTATACTCCAGAGAAAGGGTATTAGGTACTAATTAATGCAAATGATTACCCGTTTGATAGACACTTTTTGAGTAGCAAATTTATTTGCCTAATTTATTTGGGTGGTAAATAATCTTCTCTTTGGTCATGCACTACAATGCAAATTTTTGACCTATGCAAAACACTCGCCTGCCTACCCCTGATATGGTTATTCCAAAATGTACACAAGAGCAAGTGTTATTTCAAAAGAATTGAAAAAATTAGATATACCGGTACCGATAAGAATGGTAAGTGGAGCTATTTTCTGCAATAACAATAATACATAATATCCATCCATTATCTAGAAAATTGAGTAAGCTCGTCACAAATTCAAGAGAAAGAAAAATATTCGAAGAACCAAGGCATGCAGGGTGAGGATTGCACGTGAAGCAAAGTATTTGTAAATTTCTCACTTTTTTATTATCATTCATTTGTCAAATCAACAGAAGCTAGAAAACAATCATCCATCCATCCATCCATTTTCCGAACCGCTTCATCCTCACTAGGGTCGCGGGGGGTGCTGGAGCCTATCCCAGCTGTCTTCGGGCAGTAGGCGGGGGACACCCTGAAATGGTTGCCAGCCAATCGCAGGGCACACAGAGACGAACAACCATCCACGCTCACACTCACACCTAGGGACAATTTAGAGTGCCCAACGAGCCTGCCATGCATGTTTTTGGAATGTGGGAGGAAACCGGAGCACCCGGAGAAAACCCACGCAAGCCCGGGGAGAACATGCAAACTCCACACAGGGAGTCCGGAGCTGGGATCGAACCCGGTACCTCCGCACTGTGAAGCCGACGTGCTAACCACTGGACTACCGGGCCGCCCTAGAAAACAATCAAATCCATCATTTTTGATTCAAAGCATGCTCATGCGCCTTGATTAACATGGCGCACCCTCGTTAACCTTCCGTGATTACATCGCAACAGCATCATTAGGATGAAGTTCAGGTGCTTAAGAATCATTCAAACGGTTTCCCTTCTCCAATTAAGCACAAAAAGAAGTCCCATTTTTGGAAATAGATTGGCTTAGCCTAAATCAGTCAATTGCTGCTTTGTAAAGCCCATGAAAAATGACCCGTTTGGATGGGCAAACTTGTCAAAGACCTAATCAAAAGCTCTATATCTTGCTCTTCTTCTGCCTCATAAATTTTCTCGGCTAAACAGCTGCACACTTTTTCCATCTGATCTTTGATATTTACTGTCGGCTCGATTGCATATTTTCCATCGCTGGATACAAAGGAGCCCCGGAATGGGAACTGAGCGCTTTATTAATCTTACTTAAGCATCAGTGATGAGTCAGACTGTGGGAAATGATACAAGCAATGCTTTTATTCACTTTGTGAAACACAAAGTTTGGTCTCACAAAGAGGAAAGCGCAGAAACTGAGATGCCAAGCAGAATGCTTCTAGGTTCGCTGCTGGTGTTTGCACGTATTTAAATCAGGTAATATGCATATATATCGCAGAGAAATTGCCCACCTTTACCCAAATGAGCTTCAACATACAATTCACTAACTCGAGGCAGCCCAGTGGTCCAGTGGTTAGCAAGTCGACCTCACAGTGCAGAGGTACCAGGTTCAATTCCATCTCCGGCCTCCCTTTGTGGAGTTTGCATGTTCTCCCCGGGCCTGTGTGGGTTTTCTCCGGGTACTCCAGATTCCACCCACATGCCCAAAACATGCGTGGCAGGCTGATTGAACACTCCAAATTGTCCTCAGGTGTGAGTGTGAGCGTGGATGGTTGGTAATTTCTGTGTGCCCTGCGATTCTCTGGCAACCGGTTCAGGGTGTCCCCCGCCTTATGTCTGAAGTCAGCTAGGAATAGGCTACAGCAGCCCCGCGACCCTTGTGAGGATAAAGCAGATCGGAAAATCAATAAATGAATAATTCACTAACTTCAGCGCTAATGGCCACACGCAGTTTGAGTTACACAAACAACTCAGAGAAAAAGCTGGTGTAAAATTGCCGCAATTCAAAACACATCTATAACACTCCAACCCAGAGCTATAGACTGAATGGCCGCCGGATCAATATGAGATATACGGTGAATAAACTCCACCACGGTTACAGACGAAACCCTTGAAGCAATATTGCAGTTCCAATATACATGGGGAATGTCATCGTTAACTTCCCTCAAATAAACCGATAAACAAATGAATAAACAGAGAGATTGAAATATAAAAAAATGAACACAAAATAATCTCACTTCTTATTTGTCAGTACCAATGCTCAGTGAGTAGCTCATAACCATGTGGTCCTATTTAAAGTCTGGTGAGAGAAAGTCTGGTGGTGTGTTGGATTCACCATTGACACCAAATATTAAAAGGAGCTCCCAGAATCGAAGGGTTCTTAACCTGGGTTCAATATATATATATATATATATATATATATATATATATATATATATATATATATATATATATATATATATATATATATATATATATATATATATATATATATATATATATATATATATATATGGCGGCCCGGTAGTCCAGTTTAGCACGTCGGCTTCACAGTGCAGAGGTTTCGATTCCGGCCTAGTTTGCATGTTCTCCCCGGGCTTGCGTGGGTTTTCTCCGGGTGCTCCGTTCCTCCCACATTTGCATGGCAGGCTCGTTGGGCACTCTAAATTGTCCCTAGGTATGAGTGTGGGCGTGGATGGTTGTTCGTCTCTGTGTGCCCTGCGATTGGCTGGCAACCAATTCAGGGTGTCCCCTGCCTACTGCCCGAAGACTGCTGGGATAGGCTCCAGCACCCCCCGCGACCCTAGTGAGGATGAAGCGGTTCGGAAAATGGATGGATGGATGGATATATATATATATATATATATTTATTTAGTTATTTATTTTTTCATGCGTGAAGGGTTCGGTGAATGTGCATATTCACTGGATGGGTTCGGTATCTCTAAAAAGGTCAAGAACCACTGCCCTAGATTTTCCTTTGAACTTAGCTGGAATGGAATTTATTCAATGCAAATCTACACAAACATAATGGAGTGCAGGGAGCGGCATGAGCTTTGTAGATTCAAGCGTTACAGCATCGGTAATAAGAAATAAACTTGCACATGAAATTAAAAATAATGCCAAGAAGCTTGAGACAGATATACCTGCTAAGGGTGTACCGTTGCAGTGTATGCATTTGGTAATGTAGAACAATTTTAGTGATGATTTATGTTCACAGTTTAATCTAATTGGATGCATGGGTGATTTCAGGGGATAAACTCCCCGTTGCGTATGGATCAATTTTTCATTGTGTTTTGAATGTGACAAATCAGGAAGACCGATAACCAATAAACAATATACTTAGCAGAGTGAAAATATGTAAGTTTTGCTTTGGGATTTAAAAAAGAATAATACAAAAATAATAAAAATACATTAAGATAAGTGGACACAATAGAAGAACGTCTTTATCCTTGATTTTTTTTTTTTTTCAGTGTGACATCATTGCTGTAGGAAGCATTTACAATTTTAATATCACCGTCATGCCTTCTGGCAATTACAACGACCTGCTGACCATGAAATTCAGACCACCCTGTTATTCAGTGACATTTGAATTATTAAAATTATTCACAAACTCATCAGTTAAAAGGCCAGTTTTAATTCTGTATTTTTGTCGGTTTTGAGGATGCATGTGCGGTACCCCGTCATTGTTGTCGCAGACAAAGCTTATGAAAATTAGTCAGATATATCTTGCATACACATAAAGTCTATGCAGAGCTCGGAACAGTGACCCTATTGATTATGGACAACCTTGCAGAGTGATAATATCCCAGTTGACTCAATTAGGTCTGCATTTTGTCCATGCGAAGCATTGAATAATGTGGCAAGCGAGACACTGTGACACAAAGGTTGAATACAAATCACCAGAGTCTCACACAAGCAAATCTGTTATTCTTATTCTTATTATTGTTATTAGATTAGCTTTAGCGCCCATGACCTATGGAAGCTTGACTGATATGTTAATAACTCCTCAAAATATTTTAGCACGACACGAACAAAACAATTGGGACACGTGGTTGCCAGGTTAAACTTGGCTCCACTTGACAGACTTTCTGAAATTTCGGTACGTGTCTGCAAAAAGGGCTTTTTCTTTCAACCAGAGGAACATATTTTACGTCACAGAGGTCACTGATGTGGAATGAGAGGACTGCTTTTATTACTGCATTCATATGATTCTGTCATTGTCCAGGTTATTATATCAGGTATCGTATTTTGCCTGTCTATGCGAGACAGGCAAAATATTCCTGACATCTAACCAGCCTGAAAATATATGTATATATATATATATATATAGTATATACTGTATATACTGTATATACTGTATTTGATTCTTTTTTTCCTTGCTTAAGCACTCAATTGACTGTGAATTTTGTTCAAATTAAAGCATGATTTTATCAAAAGACAATGAGGCTAATGAACAAAACAAGCTTCTAATTGTAACCAGCATTTCACATCATATTCAATTTCATAGGTATGCAAACGCAACCAATTCAGGGTGTCCCCCGCCTACTGCCCGAAGACAGCTGGGATAGGCTCCAGCACCCCCCGCGACCCTTGTGAGGATAAAGCGGTTCGGAAAATGGATGGATGGATGGAGGTATGCAAACGGCTATTGAAATAATTAACACATGGTTACTCGGGGCCAACACACTGTGTGGCGCACTGTGTAACCCTATGCAGAGGCAGGTTGCACCCAGTGCTGGTGATTTGGCAGCTGACCTGAGACAGGGTGGCCTGCACCACTGTGGGTGTGATCACAGTTGACCTTGGTTACAGCCGATAAAAGCATCCCCTCTCATTCCCTTTAAATGTGATGCCACAATCACGAAATAGCAGAGTTTTTGAGATGGCAAAGAGGGAACATGGAGGACCAAATCATCTGTGCTGTGAAGTGAGCATGGAGACTACCCCCTTGCCCTGATCCTTCTTGTGTTCACAAGAAGCAGGTTGGTTACAACCTTCTCTGTGCTGCAGTCAATCACAATGCTTAACTCCAACACTGATTGGTGATCATACTCTATTCGTCAGGGCAATGCGCTCATATCATAAAAACGATGGAGAAAACAAAGATCAATCAGCAAATTCAGCTGATCAACATGATTGACAGCGCAAGATAATAATAATAACCAGTGTCATGTCTGATAATGAAGCATACTCGTGAAGTGGTGTTGGCTGTCAACAAGTGAAGAAGGCCAGAGGGTTAAAAGCACATTTTATTGTGACCTTGCGGCACAAATCAGAATGTTTAGAACCAAAATGAGGCAGCATACTTCCAGATGGTAAAACATGAGTGGCTAACGCTGATCTGAACTGACACAAAGAAAAAAATCTTGTTAATGGGGTTTTGCTGGCAAATAGGTTCCTTGAGGTTATTTTAATTTTCCTTCAGATTCAAAATTCATCCAGCATAAACAAATCTACACAGAAGAAATCAAGCCTTCCCGTTGGCAGAGAACCAACTCCTAATTGGAGATTATCAGTGCCATGTGGAGGCCATTTTGCCAAAGGCGTGTACAGTGTACAGTGTCAAATGTTTGGATGGGTTGTGGTTGAGCATTTGGGTAAACGATTATGGCAAGCCTGTTGTTAAAGTCAGCTCTTTACCGCACTGTTAATTTCACTGTCAAAGAATCACATCCAGGCGAGTAATCTGAGCAACAGAAATGTCAAACTGAATCAATCAGAGTCTTCTTAGTTGGCTAAATGAGAAATATCTACCATAGCCTACCAGACTAAAATTCAAACCTCTCAGTCGGTGCCTTTGCTCATTCAAAAACGGTGGTATTATGCTAGCTTTTGGGCTACTTGTACCATGACCGAGGTTACCGATGTACCAATCTAGTTTTCAGTCAGTTTACATGATGCACTGCAAATTACGGCTGCCGTTGGGTCTGTATTTTTTTGCATGTTTAAAGTACACCACCCAAATCGAACTACTGGTACAAATTTCCCCCTGTACCACTGAGGGCTAATTATTACAATTACTCCAAGGCAAGGGACCAAATATGTGTATTGAATGGTGATTTCAGGTCAGATATATCCACCAATTAATATAGGATATGCTGTGTCTGATGCACTGATCAACATAAACTCTATTTTTGCCTTACCTTTCAAAGTCAATATTTTTATCACACAAAACAAAATACTGCCATGCGGGCCCTTTGTTAAAAACGAGATTTTCTAATGTGACAATACTGTTTCATTTTGGTAGGCTGCACACCAATTTGTAT